>OX451737.1:437705510-438905510 GCA_948472305.1 Vicia faba | reverse complement strand
TAGAGGACATCTCAAGCTTTCTAAAAAGTCCAAGAACACTTCCAAAAGTTCAAAATTCAAAAAGTTATGCATTGTTGAAGTTGGGCATTTTTGCAAAATTGCCAAAAGTCAACTATCCCCAAAACTTCAAATTTTGTTAAAGGGGCCCATTCTTTTCCACTTGATTTGATCTTGTCACACTACACATGTGTCCTAGCTTGAGCCTTGTGTCCATTTATTAATTTTTCTATTTTATTTGATTTTTTATTGAATTAATTCATTTTAAATCAATTTAAATCAAATAAAATCCAAATATTGACTACTTAGGATCTTTTTGATTGTTATAGGTCTTAATTATCATCATGGTCAGCATCAAATTCTTATCTCACCATATCATGAACAAAAAGATGGATTTTGGACAAATTTGGAAAGTTTTCAATGGAGGATCAAATCAAATCTCCAAGCCATAATGCACAAGGATTCAGTCCAAAATTGTTGACCTAATACACTCCTTATTACATATACAATGCAAAGGCACGAGTTTGAGAGGCTAGAGGCTACAAGAACACCAAAAGCAAACTTGAAAAAAATTGGCAAAAAGTGTACAACTGAAATCGTGCATAGAGGCGTTTTCAAGGGGAAATCTCAACGTGAATCAATTGCTGGACCATCCTTGAAGCAGAACCAACCCAGAATCAATCTCCATACGTGCCCTAAAGCTTTGTAAGTCTCTCACAAAACCGCTTTGCATTTGAAATCGCAACTCTATATTCCTGCACTTTTTGGACAAATCTTTGGTATATTCATGATGCTCATTCAATTTGCAAGCTTTCTGCATTATTTGATTGTATTTATATGGAATGTAGCCTTATGACCGAACCTAGGGTTTCGTAGCTTGTGTTTTTGGGTTTTTTATTTACAGGCAAAATTGATGCCATTGATGGACATAGGCATGATCAGTGGAATGAGACGAGCACACCCATGTGCTTGGAATTGATTTTCATGGCCTAGAATAGAATTTAGGACGCTCATACGGATTTAGCTACAGATATAAATCCGCAGGTAAATATCCAGGTTTCAACGAGGAAGATGAAGACGTGCCCCCCTCCCATTGGTTGATTCAAACTTCGCGCTTTATTTTTTTTAATTCTGGCATATTGTTTGTTTTTCCAATATTATTATTGTTGTCCATTCCACTAACAAATGAAACGCGCTGGTTGAGTGGTAAAGGCTTTGTTTAGTGACCAACAGGACCTGGGTTCGAATCCCAGGTCCCCCATGTATTTGTTCTATTTTTTCAATAGGTCATCCAGTGTACACTCAAGCGCGTGGTCCATCATGCAGCCTCACCCAATCATTTGCCAGATGGCCCCAGGCCAGATCTGGTGATCCAGAAGTGATGTTCACCATACTCCCTAGTCAACATGCCACATGGAATCAGAAAGTCAACACAGGCTTGCATGTTCATGGGCCTTGAAATTGCTAAACAAACCTCCCAAAAGCAGGCCCAAATCTCTAACTCTCTCTATTTCTCTATTTTATTTATTTATATTGTTTAATTATTTTTCATAATTTAATTAACCAATCAAACCTTTCTTCATAAAATCAAAACCAAAAAAAAAAACATTTTCATTATTAAAATTAATTTCCAGCATTTTATTTTTGTTAAATAAATTAATTTAATTAATTTAGCTTAATTAGGAAATAACTTTAATGTCTTTTGCAATAATTAAAATTGATTTAGATAATTAGGTTTTATTAACTTTGATTAATTTATTTTTATTTCTTTAAATATCAAAAATCCAAAAAATATTATTCTCATTAATTAATTAATTAGTTTATTAATTTATTAATTAACTTAGTTTAATTCCTTTTTAATTCAAAAAATAACCAAAAAATCCTTTCTTTAATAATCAAAGGGTCAAAACCCTAAAAAATGCGCCCGATTTAATTTCCCGCATGCGGTCCATTTTATCATATTATTGTATCTGTTTCCCAGAATGTAATAGTTTAATAGGACCTTTAATTATTTTATCGCTTTATTTATTTTCCGCATTTTTAATTTTAAGGGTTGCTTTTGGCGATGTAAATACCCGACGCCTTGTAATAGTTAGTTTTAATTTCCGCAATTTAATTTCCGCAACTTATAAACTGTTAGATGTTTGGTAATAGGGAATGTATGACAATATTAATCGTTCAAAACCTAAAATCAACATAGATCACCCATGACACGTATAAAGATAAAATTAACCGAAACAACGCACTCGCACATGCGCACTCTTAGGGTACACCTCACTTGGTTGCCTTCGAACGTGGTCATTGAGTATAGGAAGTTTTAGGGGTCGCCCTCTTGTCCAAAGATCATAGTTGCCTCGAAACGGTTGCCTCGGAAAAATGATCTAAGACATTAGGGTTACCACTAAGGCGTCCTAACATTGCTTTAGTGACCACACGTCCCTTAATCGAATTGACCCTTAAACTCCAACGACGATGCTACCTACTCATCAATAGTGGGATAGCATTGTGTAAAGGGCATTAGCACAGATTGATTCCTTTTTCGAGTAGGTAGATGGTTCTTAAGTACTTGCTCTTTCTAAAACAAAACAAAACTTTTCGCACTTACACCTTTCAAACAAAAACTCTTTTCAAACCCACAAACACAAAGAAAAGCAAATTTTGAAAACACTTTGAGCAAGTACCTAAGAGCCCGTGAATAACCACGGATAGAAAGGGTGCTAACACCTTCCCTTTCTATAATCTACCCCCCGGACCCAAGAAACACCTCGAAAAAGGAATTTTTCTGTGCTTTTTTCCTTTCCTTGTTAGATAAAATAAAAGACGGTGGCGACTCTTGCTTACCGCGACATTTTGCAAAAATAAACGCAAAACGCAAACCAGCATTCCAAAAACAGTCAGTTCTCTCCCACCGTATCACAGATTGCCATCAACATTCAAGAACTTGTCACAAATGCCAAATCTATGCTGACAAGTTCCATGTACCTCTTATCCCTCTGAACATCATGACCGCTCCGTGGCCATTTGAAATATGGGGTATTGACATGATTGGAGAAATCAAGCCCACCGCTTCCAATGGACATCGCTTCATTCTGGTCGTCATTGATTATTTTACAAAATGGGTCCGCTTCATTTGCCTCGGTCACCAAGAATATGGTAGCCAAATTCATCAAACATAACCTCATCTGCCGCTATGGTATCCCCAAAAGGATCATCACCGACAATGGGACTAACCTCGACAATGCTATGATTACCGAACTTTGCACTCAATTCAAAATCAAGCATCACAATTCTTCTCCTTATAGACCTAAAATGAATGGCGCAGTCGAAGCGGCCAACAAAAACATTAAGAAGATTGTGCAGAAGATGGTAGTAACCTACAAGGATTGGCATGAGATGTTAAAGTTTTCTCTTCATAGCTACTGCACTTCATCTAGAACATCAATTGGGGCAACTCCCTTTTCCTTAGTCTATGGCATGGAAGCTGTTTTACCAGTGGAAGTTTAGATCCCCTCACTAAGGATTGTGAATGAGGCAGGTTTATGCGAAGACGAGTGGATTCAGACAAGATTGGATCAGTTGAACTTGATTGATGAAAAGCGACTGGCTGTTGTTTGTCATGGTCAGACATACCAAAAATGTATAATTAAGGCTTTCAACAAAAAGATCAAGCCTCAAGTATATCAAGCTGGTGACTTGGTGATAAAGCACATCATTCTTCCACAAGGCGACCCCAGGGGCAAATGGACTCCCACCTACGAAGGGCCATTTGTTGTCAAGAGAGTTTTCTCTGGCGGTGCCATGATGCTGACTACCATGGATAGTGAAGAGTTCCCATATCCTGTAAACACGGATATAAGTAAAAAATACTACGCATAAAGGACTCACTAGGTTGACACACCTAGGAAAAATAAGGACATCCCGGCATACCAAAAGGTTTGGGTAAAAATTAGGGATATATGCAAAAGATTGTACACCCGGCAAGTTGAAAAGCCTAAAGGGCGACTTGGGGAAAAATGGGTATCCTAGTGGGCTGAAAACCCGAAAGGGAGGTCCAGGCAAAAGTTAAGGATTGAAAGCGTATGACTATGTCCCGTGGAAACACCACAATCGACTTTATTACCAAGGTCCAAGTTCAAACGGTCCAATATCAATCCAATCAACTTTTATCAATGGCAAGGGAGATTCAAAGACATTGAGGCAATAGTAGAGTTGGAATGCAATGAGATCATTTCCACATGGATATTTGTTTTTGTTTTCAATTTTTGTCTTCCCTTTCGACGATTTCCTCTTACTAGGATCTCCGTCTCTTTGTACAAAAACGTCTATTCATGGGAAAAATATCAATACAAATATACTTTAAAGTTCAAACTTTATACTTTTGTTTTGAATGCAAAGTTGTCCAATAACTAAAATTGAACGAACATATGCATATGGGCACAATTAAAACTATTTGGCACATGTGTCCTGCTAAGCAGCAAGCATCTCTTTAATGTATATGGAATATCCCCACAGAGTTATTTCATTAACATTATCCCCATAAGGACGACTACAATAAACTAATCCTCAACAAAGTTACCCACAAAGTTTCTCTGCACATGTTAATCTCCAACCAGAGTCTCAATCTATTAGCAGCTCTCTCCCCAGCTATGTTGGTCCTACAAGTAGAAGCCTTGTGGATCTCTTCCTCAAAGAACTCACCTCGTCAGTAGTTCATCGAGTATTCACCAACAGGGTTATTTCCCCAACATACAACAATCAACAAATTTCCCTGGCATAATCTATCTTCCCCAACTGAGCTTATTATCACCAATTGAGTCTATCCTCCCCAAGCTGAGTTTGTCTCTCCCCAACTGAGTCTATACTCTCCACCTTGAGTTTTCCTTTCAGACTATTATAAATCATAGGGACACAATCCCTAATCCCCAGTAAAGTCGTCAATAAAACCTTTACCACCTCCAAAGGATACTATGAAGCCTGGACCCGACCAGATAATAGTCAACTTTTCAAGGTGTTATGAAGCCTGGACCCAACCAGATAATAGTCAACTTCTCAAGTCTCTAGGAAACCTGGACCCGACCAGATAATAGTGTAACCTTTCAGATACATAAAGCCTGGACCCGACCAGATAATAGTACAACTTTCAAATACTATGAAACCTGGACTCGACCAGATAATAGTTTAACTCTTCAAGATATAAAAGAACTTGGACTCAACTAAACTAGGGTTTAACTTCTTTTCCTCATTAGAGTTTTCCTCTACCCCAACAAGTTACTGTGAAGCCTGGATCCGACCAGATATCAGTTTTCAACTTCATCTCTTCAAGTAAGTTATTGTGAAGCCTGGATCCGACCAGATAGCAATTCCCCTCAGAAGTTTGTTGTGAAAACTGGAATCCGAACAGATAACGACTAAGTTCTAAACAAGTTACTGTAAAGCCTGGACCCGACCAGATATCAGTTCAACTCTATCTCTTCAAACAAGTTTATTGTGAAGCCTGGATCCGACCAGATATCAGTTTGCAACATTCATCTATTCAAACAAGTTATTATGAATCCTGGAGCCCAACTAGATAACAATTAACTACAATCCCCAACAATACGCTATGAAGCCTGGACTCGACCAGATAATAGCGTAACTTTTCAAAAAAAAACTATGAAGCCAGGACCCGACCAGATAGTAGTTACCACTTCAAGATATTTTTGAAGCCTGGATTCGACCAGATAACAGTTCAATTTCAAGAAATTTTATGCGAAGCCTGGAATTCGACCAGATAGCAGTTGACTTCCTTATCCTCAGTAAGTTGTGAAGCCTGGATCCGACCAGATAACAACTAACATTCAAGAGATAATCCCCAACAGCAATCTGGGATTCAGAACTCCTCAGCAGCAGTCAGGGATTTATTTTCCAGGACAAGTATGCATCCCACATTCATGAATCATAGCATATACATACAAAATGCATTTAGCATGATCTCATTCATCTTGTGAACATCATGCATACATCTTCGTTTAATTAACCCTTTTTCCCATAGGTAAAACATCGAGTTTTAGTATAACTCGAACAAAGATTTGTGTTGATAATTCTTCCAGTATTTACCATCATTCCTCCAAATGGCATCTATAATCCCATTCCCAATCCATCTTCGAGTGCAAATTTCTGGGCACTCTAG
This sequence comes from Vicia faba, assembly GCA_948472305.1. NCBI lineage: Eukaryota > Viridiplantae > Streptophyta > Magnoliopsida > Fabales > Fabaceae > Vicia > Vicia faba. Next base: position 438,899,344 of record OX451737.1, on the reverse strand, counting down.
TGTTGAATCATCTTCCACCTTCAAGTCACGAATGACAGATCCGCTAATCTAACTCTTCAGGTTTAAGGAGATTGAACAGGGGAAGTTGTTGTACCCCAAAATTTTCCCTATTATTTCTTAAAGTAATCTCTCACAAGATCTCCTTTGATTCAAGACTGCACAAGGGTGGATCAGCTCAAGACACTTCCTCAAACACTAATGACTGAAAATTAGGGTTTGAGTTTGCACAAGGATAAATAGACTTTTAATGCCCCATATGACTTTCATGGATCATTTTGGACTCTCAATATTGCTCATGTCAAGTTTCAAATCGTGGATCACATTTTTGCTTAGTCAATTGATCAGATGACCTAAAATCAACTATATTGGGGGGAAAGTCAATTCTGGTCAATTTACAGTCAAACTTCATAATTTTTGGTCCATATCAACATTATGAACTCACATATGTCAATTTATCAAGTTTGGATCATAATTCCTCAAGAAATTTGATCAGATCATCAAAAGGGCAAAATGGTCAAAATTAGGGTTTTGACTGACAAGGTGCAATTTCTGATTTTTGACCTAGAAAATGACTTATTGGTTCAAGGCATGATATTAAGGATTCAAATGCATCATTTTGACCTAATGGCATGGCCCAAAACATTCCTCAAGATCAATTGATTGGCAAATGAATTTCAGTTAATTGATGAAAAGTCAACTATACACTAAAAAGTCAAACTTTGACTTTTTGATCAAAATTAAGTTTCAAAGATTACAATTCATCAAGACATGTCAAAATGTGAAACTTGATCATCAATAAATCAAAAAGTCAAGATTTCATTTTTGAAAAGTCAAATTTTCTAAACATAGAATTTTTTTCTAAGTGTTGAAAATTTATGTTTTTTTCATAACTTCATGCCAAATTTACACCATGATGCAATATGATTTTGTGATACGGTGGGAAGAACTGACTGTTTTTGGAATGCTGGTTCGCATTTTGCGTTTGTGTTTTCAAAATGTCGCGATGAGCAAGAGTCGCCACCGTCTTTTATTTTATCCAACAAGGAAAGGAAAAAAGCACAGAAAAATTCCTTTTTCGAGATATTTCTGAGTACGGGGGGTAGATTTATAGAAAGGGAAGGTATTAGCACCCTTTCTATCCGTAGTTATCTACGGGCTCTTAGGTTCTTGCTCATCATTTTCAAAATGTTTTCTTTGTGCTTGTGGGTTTTGAAAAGTTTTGTTTTTAACTTCGATTTAACTCTTGCTTCTGTCTTCAAGAGTGTAATGAAGTGTTTTTGAAAACTTGTTTGTAAAAAAGTGTAAGTGTGAAAGAGTTTTATTTTGGATGAGCAAGTATCTAAGAACTAATCTACCTACTCGAAAAAGGAACCGTTCTATGCTAATTTCCTTTAGACAATGCTATCCCACTATTAGTGAGTAGGTAGCACCGTCATTGGAGTTTGAGGGTCAATTCGAAAGAGGGACATACGGTCACTAAAGCAATGTTAGGACGCCTTAGCGGTAACCCTAATGTCTTAGATCATTTATTTGAGGCAACAATATCTGAGGCAACCATTTCGAGGCAACTATGATCTTTTAGACAAGAGGACGACCTCTAAAACAACCTATACTCAATGATCGTTTACGAAGGCAGCCAAGTGGGGTGTATCCTAGGAGTGCGCATGTGCGGGTGTGTTGATTTCAGTTATTTTTATCTTTGCACATGTTTAGGGTGATCTAACTGTTTTAAAATTAGACATTCATTCTTGTCATGCAAACCCTATTATCAAACATCTAGCAGTTGTATAATTTGCAGAAATTAAAGGTGCGGAAATTAAACTAAATTATTACAAGGTGTCGGGTATTTACATCGCCAAAAGCAACCCTTTAAAAATAAAATAAAAGCGGTAAAAATAAATGTCCTAATTAAATATTACAAACCGGGAGCAGATACATTAATTGGATAAAGAAAAATAAAGTGCACGGTGCGAAATTAAATCGGATGCGAAATTAGGGTTTTGACCCTTTTAATGGAAAATGTTTTTGTTGTTTTTATTTTTAAGAAAAGAAATTAAATCCTAAAATTAAAATCTAAATTAATTAATTATTAAATTAATTGATGAAAAATAATAAATGACATATTTTTGGAGTTTTTTTTATTGTAGGAAAGAAAATAAAATGGTTAAATTAATGATTAAAACCTATTAAATTCTAATTGATTTTAAATATTTACAAAATCAATTAAAGTTATCTAGAATTAATATCCTAATTAAATAAAATAAAACAATTAAACAAAATAAACAAAATAAAAAGAAAGGAGTGAGATGGGCCTGAATGGAGGGTGTAGATAGAAATTTCGTTGGCCCAATAATGTTGATCCATTGGACTTTTTGTAATCCAGTGCATATGCGTTGACTTGGCCCTTTGATGCTCCTTCAATATTGGCCACCAGATCTGGCCATCTGGTCATCTGGCACGTTGATTGGCGAGTGTCCATGATGGGTCTCAGGCTTAAGTGCGCACTGAATCACCTGAAAATAAATATCATGAAGAAAATAGGGGGACCTGGGATTCGAACCCAGGCCCCAAGGCAAATTCTAATGGCTTATGACCAGCTGAGCTGCTTGTTGTCTTTGTACATAGGCTAAGCATTAATTATAATATATAAAAAAACGTTAGTGTACAAAAGCAAACAAAAAAACGCACGCTGGTATTTGAATGGGCGAATGGGGAAGCGACACGCCTTCGTCCCTGTCCTCCAAAAACTGGAACTTTTACCTGCGGATTTTATCCACAGCTAAAGTCGTGGCTTCACTCTAATTTCTTCCACAGGCAATATAAATGGAAGCTAGTGCCATGGTTGAGCTCGTCTTGTTCCCCTGAACAAGATAGTACCTTTCACGAAGGCTAATTATTCCTGTAACAAAAAGCCCTAAAAAAAACTCCAAGAAACCCTAGCTATGGTGAATCACGATATAGGTCATGTAAATGCAATTGAATAATACCAAAAGCTTGCAAATGCTCGGTAGATTAAGATTATGCCATTAATTCAGATCAACCATGCTTAAATTGAAAAATACGAAATCAAGAACAGGGTGGGTTCGTGAGTGACTTACAGCACACTGGAGGGATTGGGAACGCGTGGTTTTGCTTGCTTTCGCTTGTGGAGATTGCCAGGAGACGATTGGGACAATTGCCAAGCCTTGAGGATGCCTCTAAGCCCTATTTCAATCTCACACTTTTTTTTGGTTTTTGCAAATTTGGTTCTGGCTCTATGCATGATCTCCAACCCTTATTTTGGTCTGCACACGACCCTTATGTATTGCACAATGTATTAGGATTGTTTTTGCTGTCCAAATCTTCCTTTATTAATGCTTTGATATTTGATTTGATCTTCCTTTAACAAACTTCCAAATTTGGTCCAAATCCTATCTTTTTGTACCCTTATGCCTTGATACGAGTTTGATGATGGCAAGCTGTATAATGAAACCTGAAATCACTACAAAATCTTTGTTATCAATGCTTTTGGATTTTTATTTGATTTGTTTTGATTTAAATCAAATTAATTCAAATAAAATCAAAATAATTAATAAAAATATGATATGGACACATGGACAAGGCTGTAGCACGTGGGCTATAATGCCAACCCAAAACAAGTGAAAAAGAATGGGCCCATTTGGTAAAATTTGAAGTTTTGGGCATAGTTGACTTTTGGCAATTCTGCAAAAAGTCCAACTTCAACAATGCATAACTTCCTCAATTTTGACTCTTTGGATGTGTTATTGGACTTTTTAGAAAGCTTAAGATGTCCTATAAGCAACCCTTTTGGTATCATATCATTTTGATATTCCATTCTCAAGTATGAAGCTTTGACAAAAAAGGTGTTTTTGTTGACTTTTCAAAATGACCTATAATGTCCAAATTCATAACTTCTTGTGAGTGCATATTTTGATCTTGATGAATTTTGAGAAATCCTTGATGAATCATGATCAACCCTTGATCAAATGATTAAATATACTTCAAAAGGAGGATGTTGACCAAAAATCTTGAAGTTTGACTGTATGTGGGCCACAACTGACTTTTGCCCTAGCACAGTCGATTTGCAGGCCTTTGAGCAATTGACTGAGCAAACTTCCTTTGCAAGGCTTGAAACTTGGAATGGATGATCTTGAGAACATATTAGGACATTGGTGAGCACTTGGGGTCACTTGGACTCAAGGATATTGATGCAACATGAAACCCTAATTTGGGGTAGAATGCCTTAAGAGAGAGCTTGTCTGACCAACTCTTGGGCTATCTTGAGCAACTTGGAGATTTTTCTTGACATGTTTTGAGAAATATGGGAGGGAAAATTTTGGGGTACAACATCTGCCCATGTTCAATCTTATTAAACCTGAGAATATAGATTGGCTTTCGTGCCTTTCGTAATCCAAAGGTGGAAGTGGATTGAACACTAAAGTGCACAGAAATTTGCACTCGCATGAAATGATAAATGTCTTGTGATGTCGGGAATGGGCTTATAGATGCCATTTGGAAGAGTGTCGATCGCATAAGAGATTCCTTAGCGAGAGCTTGTATACCTGTTGTTGAGGAAGATTCCGCTGGGGAAGTCTGATCTTTCGTGGTGAGAGATAGAAATTTAGGAGCTTCGTCGTCTGTCATTCTGCTGGTGAGTCGTCTCTGTTGATATTTAGGAACTTCAATCATCTGTACTCAACTGAGGGAACAACTTTTGCTGAGATTTAGGAGCTCGTCCGTAATTCAACTAAGAAAACATCTTTGCTGAGATTTAGGAGCTAGTCCGTAATTCAACTGACTTTGTCGAGATTTAGGAGCTTGTCCGTAATTTAACTGATTTTGTCGAGATTTAGGAGCTTGTCCGTAATTCAACTAATTTTGTCGAGATTTAGGAGCTTGTCCGTAATTCAACTAATTTTGTCGAGATTTAGGAGCTTGTCCATAATTCAACTAAACAACCATCTCTTGAGATTTAGGAACTCGTCCGTAATTCAACAACTTTGCTGAGATTTAGGAGCTTGTCCGTAATTCAATTGGGGGAAATAACTTCGCTGAGATTTAGGAGCTTGTCTGTAATTCAACTTGGAGAAACATCTCTGCTGATATTTAGGAACATCGTCCGTAATTCAACTGAGGAAATATCTGTCGAGATTTAGGAGCTCGTCCGTAATCCAACTGATGGAAGATCTGTCGAGATTTAGGAACTCGTCCGTAATTCGACTGCTTTGCTGAATTTAGGAGCTTGTCCGTAATTCAACTGCGTGATATTTGTTGATATTTAGGAGATCGTCCGTAATTCAACAACTTTTGTGAGATTTAGGAACTTGTCCGTAATTCAACTGATGTAAAAGCTTCATAGCTTGAATTTTGTGAAAATCTTTCCTGAAAGGTAAAGGTTAGTTGTATGTAATGCATGATATGTATCAAGCAATGATGTTCTCAAAATAAATGAGATTGTGTTGTATGATGCGTATGCATGTCATGATGTATGAAAATGTGATATTTTTAGTTGGGGAAAATAAATCCCAGATAGCTGCTGGAGAAAAGAGTTGAATTCTTCGTTTCTGCCGGAGATAGTTAAAGATGATGATTGTGAGAATAAACCCGTAGGAGAAGATAACTTCTCTGGGGAATAAACTGATGAGAAAATGACTCTGTGGGGAAGAGATGCTCTGCCGGAGGATTCCGTTGATAAATTTAGTTGGGGATGAATTACCGCTGCTGATGATAATGAACCTGTTGGGGATTGAATTCTTGTTTTGTGAAGGGAATGAACTCCACAGGGGATGACTTTCCAATAGCGACCTTATGGGAATAGCCCTTTTAGACTTTACTGGGGATGATCTTCCGGAGTCTACTGGGGATATTTTTTAACTCCACTGGGGATATATATTTTTATACTCCACTGGGGAAGGTTTTCAGACTTCGCTGGGGATAATTGTCTAGTGCTGATGATGGATAAATTCTACTTGGGGAGAATGTTACCGTTTCATTCACGGTTGCGAGTCTCAGCTGGGGAGAGCTAACACCACTAACTTTCTCTTACTCTGCGGGGAATGAATGTACTTTCAATCGTTTCCTCCAGTTAGGTCTATCCCTATACTTGGTGGACAGAGAAATAGTATAGTTTGGACATTTCTCGTTTGCCCCTGTTTCTGATATTACAAGTAATCGTTTTTTGTTTCGCATGTAAACATTTATGAGCAGCAATTAATGTCAAATGCATATATCAAAAATTGAACATTGGATGTTCTTTGCAAAACAAAACAGAAAAAGGAAAACAGTTTAATATTTATTCGTGAAAATGACTTGTATTGATTTTTGAAGTTAGCTTGTAAATAGGCATTTTTTGTACAAGAGGCTGACGTCCTAGTAAGAGAACGCCACCGAACAAATAGAATTTATACAATTTGTGAAAAACAAAGAAAAACAGTTGCGTGAACAATCCCACTGGGTTCCAACTCTGCTATTGCCTTTATGTCCTCGAGCATCTCATCACTTTGCTACTTGGTTGAAGGTAGATCAGATTGATTAGTGACGTCCGAGCTTGGTAGTCGATACTGAAGTCTGATTGCAAGGTGATCCAATGAGACATAGTGTTACGCTTTAATCCCTAATTTTTGCCTGGACCGCCCTTTCGGGTTTTCAGTCCACCGGGATACCCTTTTTTTCCCAAGCCGCCTTTTCAGGTTTTCGACTTGCTGGGTGTACAAATATTTTTTATTTTCATCCCTTATTTTTGCCCGAACCCTTTTGGTTCGCCGGAAAGCCCTTATTTTTTCCTAGGCCAGTCAATCTAGCGGGTCTTTGATTATGCGTAGTATTTTCTGACTATGTCTGCATTGGCGGGGTGAGGAAGGTCGTCACCATCCATGGTGGTCAGAATCATAGCTCCTTCTGAGAAAATGTTCTTAACCATAAATGGCCCTTCGTAAGTAGGGGTCCATTTTCCCCTGGGATCACCTTGTGGCAGTATGATGCGCTTGATAACCAGGTCCCCAACTTGATACTCTTGTCGTCTGACTTTCTTGTTAAATGCCTTGATCATCCGTTTTTGGTACGTCTGACCATGACAAATAGCAGTAAGTCTCTTTTTGTCGATTAGGTTCAGCTGATCAAGCCGGGTCTGAATCCAGTCATCTTCGCTCAAACCTGCATCCTTCATAATCCGAAGAGAGGGTAACTGAACTTCAATGGGCAAGACTGCCTCCATGCCATAAACCAAGGAATAGGGTGTTTCCCCCGTTGACGTCCGCGCTGAGGTACGGTACCCATGAAGAGCAAATGGTAACATCTCGTGCCAATCTTTGTACGTCACCGTCATCTTCTGCACAATCTTCTTAATATTCTTATTAGCCGCTTCTACAGCCCCATTAATCTTTGGCCGGTAAGGAGAAGAGTTGTGATTCTGTATCTTGAACTGCTTGCACGACGTTCTTGGTTACAGTAGCAAATGAAGCTGCTTCAACCCACTTCGTAAAGTAATCAATTGCTACCAGGATGAAACGATGCATGTTAGATACCGTAGGTCTGATCTCGCCGATTATATCAATACCCCACATTACAAAAGGCCAAGGAGCTGTCAAGATATTCATAGGTACTGGAGGTATGTGCACCTTATCAGCATAGACTTGGCACTTGTGGCAGGTCCGAGAATGCTGATAACAGTCGGCTTCCATTGTGGACCAATAATATCCTGCCCGTAGGATCTTTTTCGCCATGGTGTGTCCACTGGAATGAGTTCCGAAAGAACCTTCATGTAACTCTACCATGATCCTCTTTGCTTCGTTCTTATCCATACAACACAGTAAGGTTGAATAATGGTTACGCTTGTAAAAGATGCCATTGCTGATGAATAATTTTGCCGCGAACCTCCCCAGAAACTTCTTATCATTAACAGATGCACCCTCGGGGTATTCCTGAGCCTCAAGATACCTCTTCACCTCATGAAACCAGGGTTTATCTGTTACCTCTTCAGTCTCAATGTCACAGCAATGTGCAGGTTCGTCCAACCTCTCAATGGTAATCTAGGGAGCTTCATTGTCCCATCTGACCTTGAACATAGAAAACATCATAGCTAGAGCGTCCGCCAACTGATTCTCCTCTCTAGGGAAGTGTTCAAAGGTTATCTCCTCGAAGTGCGGAAGCAACGTCAACACATACTCCTTGTAAGGAATAAGATTAGGGTGTTTCGTATCCCACTCGCCTTTTATCTGACTGATCACGAGAGCAGAATCTCTGAAAACACTTAAGAACTTAATCCTTAGGTCAATAGCTACTCGAAGACCCATAATGCACGCTTCATACTCCGCCATGTTGTTGGTACAGTTGAAACATAGTCGGGCGGTGAACGGAGTATGAGAGCCTTCAAAAGATATGATCACGGCGCCAATGCCATTACCCAAAGTGTTTGAAGCTCCATCAAAGTACATAGACCATCGGGATCCCTCCTCAGGTCCTTCATCCGGTCCAGGTGTTTCACAGTCAGTTACCAACATGATGTTCTCATCCGGGAATTCAAAGTTCATAGACTGGTAATCATCCACTGCCTGATGCGCCAAATGATCTACCTGCACACTTCCCTTAATTTCTTTTTGAGTCGTGTATTGGATGTCATACTCAGTCAAGATCATCTGCCATCTTGCTATTCTTCTGGACAAGGCAGGTTTTTTGAAGATATACTTGATTGGATCCATCTTTGATATCAATAGAGTAATGTGAGTCAGCATATACTGTCTCAGTCGGCGAGCAGCCCATGCCAAAGCGCAACAAGTTTTCTCAAGCAACGAGTATCGGGTCTCGCAGTCGGTAAACTTTTTGCTAAGGTAGTAAATAGCATGCTCTTTTCAGCCAGACTCGTCATGCTGCCCCAGCACACACCCCATTGAATTATCGAGTATTGTCAAGTATAAGATCAAAGGTCTCCCTTCAACTGGAGGCATCAGAATAGGTGGCTCTTGGAGATATTCTTTAATCCTTTCGAAAGCGGCTTGACATTCATCGTTCCATCTTACCACTTGATCTTTCTTCAGTAACTTGAAGATTGGCTCACAAGTAGCAGTCAGTTGTGAGATGAATCGGGCAATGTAATTCAGACGTCCCAGAAAGCCTCTGACTTCTTTTTCTGTTCGGGGAGCTGGAATTTCATGTATAGCCTTCACCTTTGCAGAATCCACTTGAATACCTTTATCACTTACGACGAAACCCAGCAGCTTACCAGACCTCACCCCGAAGGTGCACTTGTTCGGGTTTAACCTCAGCTTGTACAACTTCAACCTGTCAAATAGCTTCTGAAGATGGTCATCATGTTCTTCCTCTGTCTGGGATCTTGCAATCATATCGTCAACATATACCTCAATCTCATGATGAATCATGTCGTGGAACAGAGCGACCATGGCGCGCTGATACGTTGCCCCAACATTCTTTAATCCAAAAGGCATGACCTTGTAGCAAAAGGTACCCCATTGAGTAACAAAGGTTGTCTTCTCCATGTCTTCGGGAGCCATTTTAATTTGATTGTAACCGGAGAAACCATCCATAAAGGAGAAGACTTTATGTTGTGCGGTGTTGTCAACCAGAACGTCGATATGAGGCAGAGGGAAATCATCCTTGAGGCTTGTCCTGTTCAGATCCCTATAGTCAACACACATTCGAAACTTACCATCCTTCTTTGGCACTGAAACCACGTTGACAACCCACTGCGGGTAAGAAGTAACTGCTAGAAAACCGGCGTCAAACTGTTTCATAACCTCAGCCTTGATTTTCTCAGACATCTCTGGGCGCATTCAGTGAACTTTCTGTTTTAATGGATGACAGTCTTCCTTGGTAGGCAAGCGGTGAACTACGATATCGGTATCCAACCCAGGCATATCTTCATAAGACCAGGAAAAGATCTCAACATAGTCACGCAGCATCTGAATCAACCGTTGCTTAACACTAGCTTCCAGATTTGCACCGATCTTGACCTCTTTCTTGTCTACCTCTGTACCCAGATTTACTGTTTCTACTGGTTCTTCATGCGGCTATATGTCCCTCTCTTCCTAGAGTAACAATCTATCAAGTTCACCAGGCACTTCGCAATCATCCTTGCCTTCGTCCTCGGCTTGGTTGATCGGACTTTCGAAGTCATAATCGGCAGTAGCAGAGTCGTTATCAGTGGGATCCAGAGTGGATGTAGACCTGTATGTGTGGGTGTGTGTAAAATAGTTGTTTTGCAAGATAGAAAAGAGAAAAACAAAGAGCGCAAAATTTGAAATGCAAGAAAACATCCAATGCTTTTATTAATGATATATGGAAATGACACACATAAAGCCCTCACAAACAAAGCCACGGTGTCTCGGGTAAGACACCGGGCCGTAAAGTTAAAAATTGTTTGTTACAAATTCAAAACAATAGTCTCATTACTGGGTAATAAAAGAAATTGGCACGAAGTCCTTTGCCGTCCAATTGCTTAGTCCGCCGTTGGTAGTCGGGTAGATCCAACTGTCAAACTCAGACTCTTCATCATCGTCTTCAATGGCATTTACTCCTGAATTGCTGATAAACAGGGGAGGTCCTCCAATCCATGCACGATGTACAACCCTTTGAGCTTCTGCAGTGAAACCCAAACCAAACTTGTTAGTCTTATGTGCAAAATCAGGGAGTTGGCCTCAATTCGCACACCCACCTTTCTCAACAACAGCCCGGGCATCCTTGAGGGAGGCCATCTTCATTGGAGGATCTTCAGTAACAGTTTCAGTTGATGCCAGCGTCTAGGGGACTTCCTCAAAATATTGACACAGGGTTTCAATGAACTCCCCGTCCATCTCCACATACCGGAATGAGTTGAGGTGGCTTACCATGTACTCCTCTTCTCCTCGTACCGTAACAATTTTCCCCTTCACTGGGTATTTCAGCATCTGGTGGAGCGTAGAAGTTACTGCCCCAGCTTTATGGATCCATGGGCGACCCAGCAAACAAGAATAAGATGGCCGAATGTCCATCACATAGAATGTAGACGCAAAAATCTGAGAACCAACCTTAACTGGAATATCCACTTCTGCATGTACCATCCTCTTGGACCCGTCAAAGGCCCTAACCACAATGTTACTCGGCTTCAGCACCAACCCTTCACAGTCTAACCGGTCTAGTGCTTTCTTGGGTAGAACGTTCAACGAGGACCCAGTATCCACCAACACATGAGCTAGAGTGGTGCCCCTGCACTCAATTGAAACATGTAGAGCGTCATTGTGATTCTTCCCCTTAGTAGTCAAGTCTGCATCGGAGAAACCCAAACCATTATCAGCAGTTAAAATAGCCACACAATCTTTGAACTGGTCAGCAGATGTTTCCAGGGGCACGTGCGCGGTTTTCAGGAAACCAATCAGAGCCTTAGCATGGGCCTCTGAACGCAGCAATAAAGACAAAATAGAGATCTTCGACGGGGTTTACCCCATCTGTTCGACTACATTGTAGTTGCTTTTCTTGATGATCTTTAAAATTTCCTCTATCTCCTGTCTAGAGGCTTCAACAGTAATATTCTTCAGTGTCTCCGTCCGGGCAGGCTCACCGGTGATCCCTTTGCCCCGAGTATCGACTGACTCGGCAACAGGGGTAAGGATTGGAACATGAACAGGAATAGTAGCAAATGTACTGGCAGGTGTAATAACAACAGGCTTCCGAACAGTTGGTGGAGAGATCTCAGGGGAGAAAATTCTTCCACTTCGGATGACTTTACTAGATCCAACAATATTGCTGACATCAGTATCAGCCTCTTCATCCTTCAAGTTTTGTTTAACCCCGTGATAACATACATCGGCCCCATAGTGCCATGGGACAACCTTATCCGACGTATAGGGGATAGGTCCAGGAACAGTAACGGTCAATGGAGCGATTCTCGGAACAGATGTAACTCTAACAGGCTTTCTCGAAGAAGCCTTGGAAGAATTGGCGAAAATGGTGATTATGGAAACTTCTTCAACAGGAACCAAAGGAACAACAGTTTTCTCGAACAAGATTTCTTTATTATCCATCAGGTATTGGACACCTGACTTCAAAAGATGGCAACCAGTAGGTAGGACGGAACACAGATGGCAACCTTCGCCACAGCCCAAAAATAAACCGGCTAACAAAAGGTTCTTCTTCACATTCATCAATGGAGTAGCAATGTCTTCTATAGAATTCACAAACACATCATCATCTACAGCATTCACCCCATGATTTGGCATAGTAGTAGTCATAACATTAGGTTTTTCTGGCGCTTCGAACTCAATCTCCTTAGCATCGATCAGATCTTGTACCTTATTTTTCAAGGCCCAACAATTATTGGTATCATGCCCTGGGCTATCAGAGTGATAAGCACAACAAGCGTTTGGATTGTACAGCGGTGAGGTGGTATTAGGATTCTTCGGAGCCTCCCTTGGAATTACCAAGTTGGTCTTCAACAGTTGTGGCAGAATTTGAGATAGAGTTATATTGAGCCGAGTAAAATGTCTTTGAGGCCTCTCTGCTCTTGGTTGATTATTGCGTTATGGGGCAATAGTTGGTCTTGATATAACCACCGCATTCACTGCTTGGCGGCGCTCGGGTCGACTTTGGTTCCTATATCTGTAAACTGCACTAGACTCCTTCTTAAAAGGCATCTTCTCCGTGCTTGATGAAGCACCTTTCTGTAACTTGCCGCTCTTAATACCGGCCTCAACTCTTTCCCCAGTCATAATTAACTCAGTAAAACCTGACGATGAACTTCCGATCAAATGGTTGAAATACGGACCAGACAGGGTCCTCAAAAACATATCCACCAACTCCCTGTCAGCCAATTGGGGTTGGACTCTACCAGCAAGATCCCTCCACTTCTAAGCGTAATCTTTAAAACCTTCGCTCGCACCCATAGATATACCCTGAAGTTGGGTATGTGTGGGAGCAAGGTCGGCATTATATTGGTACTGCTTGTAAAAAGCAGCAACAAGGTCTTCCCAATTACGGACACTAGCTCCTTCTAGCTGATAGAACCACTCAAGTTGAGTCCCTGAAAGACTATCTTGAAAGAAATGGATCCAGAGGTTCCTGTCAGCGGTATATGGTTGAATCTTTCTAACATACGAACGAAGGTGTAGCTTTGGGCAGGAGACCCCGTCGTATTTAGCAAAGACTGGTGCTTTGAACTTGTGGGAATCACCACCCCAGATGCCAAACCCAACCCTCCAAAATCCAGCCCAGGTATCTTCTGGATCTCCATCGCACTTAACCGGTCTTCAAGCTATTTATACTTATCCTCAGTTGGAGGATACTGGTCTTCATCAAAGTCAGTCTCGTTGTCAGAAACCACAGGGCTAGGAGCCCTCCTTTCTTCCTGATTCTCTCCCCCTCCTGATGAGTGAGACAAATCAACTTCCTCTCGCAACCTATTTCCAAACCTGTGACCCATGTTTAGGAGGACTGTCTTCTTCTTCTTCTTATCCTTCAAAATAAGAGTCTTCAGATCTTTCTGCCCCTTGGCCAAGTTCATGAACATTTCCTGGAACTGAGCATTTTGAGCTTGTAGAGCCTTAATAGCTTGATCAGTGGATGTTTCAGCAGACATGATGCTAAAATAAACATCAAAGAAGATAAGAGACCTGTAAGGGTACCTATGATGAGGTGCATGGGAATAGAATGCATATGATATGATTTCAAAGACGTCGAGAGATTCAAATTCGTAAACCAAAATGAAACACACTTTTATTAGATTGAAAACTTGAAACAATGTTTGACAAATGCCTTTAAGGCGTTACAAAAAGAAATACTGAAAAGTAAATCAAAACTAGAAAATAGCAAAAGACATCAGCGCTCCCACAGTCGTTTTCCTCCTGTGCTGACATAGTCGTTGAGGACCTTCTCATTCTCCAGCTGCCTTGTAAGCTTTAGGATCTTCCGTTCTTGTTCATGATACTTCTCTCTTTAAGTATCCCGTTCTTCTCTTAACTGCATCCAAGACCTCTTTAATGCCCCAATGTCAGTAGGCATGTATGGGTGGAGGATGGTAGGTGAAACCCCTTCTTCATCAGTACTCTCAATAATTACCGGTAAGACAGCTTCGTACGGCATTCCCAGCTTTTAGGCACGGATTCGAACCCACCGGAGATACGGTTCCATCGGAAGAGAGGTCTTCATCTCTAACTCATGCGGATCAGACCTGTGTACCCTGTTCCAAGCTCGTGTGAATCTGCGGCGATGCTCCTCATTATCCCATTGGATGTCAAAGACAATGCTTCGAATTAGCAACTCATGAGGACCATCCTTTCTAGCTCGCCAAAACTGTCGTAAGGCCAGACAAGGATTATAGGTGATTCTTCCCCTAATTCCAAGTAAAGGAACATTGGGGTATTCTCCACACCGGTCAATAACAGCTACTTCTTCCATGTCTTTAGTAGTCCAAATGATGTCCGTGTGAGCAAGGGACATAATCCTGTAGGCCCATCCCATACCTTCCTTGTTCTTCAAAACAGATTTGGGAAGGTGAGAAATAAACCACCTCGCTGGCAATGGTGCACAACACATAAGGGCTCCCCGTTTCCGAGCAGTACGGGCATAAAGAGCGTGCAGAATGTCACCTAAGAGAGTGGTCACCGAATTACGGGACATGAAAATCTTCACTACGTTCACGTCGATGAAAGAATCTGAATTAGGAAACAGAACCGGACCATATATGAGAAGAGCCAGGATATCTTCGAATGCTTGAAAATCCAAACTGTCCCAAAACTGATTAGCCTGATCAACCAAGAATTTAGCCAAGAAGCCTTTTGTCCCACTCCGAGTCTCCCAATTAGACATTACCTCAGCCTTTGTCAGATGTAGGGCTGTAGCAATATCTTCTGGCCTAAGAGCTTTCTCCCAACCTGTAAACGGCGTCTGCTCTAGAATAGAAATACCAAGTAGATTAGAGAACTCTTCCAAATTAGGGACCAACTGATAGTCCGGGAAGATGAAGCAGTGGTGCAATGGGTCAAAGAACTGGCATAATACACTTAACATCTTCTCATCCATCTTGGAAGTGACCAAACCAAGGAGGTGACCATGTCTTCTAATAAAGGAGGAAGTGTCAGGCATTTTGAAAACCAAATCTCTAAGCCGAGTAGGAATCTGTACAAAGCTTATCCGAATAGTGTTTCTACGCATAGAGGCCGTGACCTACAAAACAGAACAAAGATGAATCCCCTCGGTCTTTGAAATGGGTTAGTCTGATGCAAGATGCATGCAATGTCATGATGTCATGATAGAAACACACCACAAGTATTCACAAATAGCAAACATGGTAAGGGCACACAAGTCACACAATAGCCCTTAAATTTCAGGCTGGCATGGAGTTTAGGTACTACCCTCTTTCAGTTTAGTTGGTTCAACTTGTCCTAGTAATAGTAACCGGGTTCTAGAGGATCTCAATATCACTGACCACCCTTGATCGGTCATAATTCCAGTTTGGCAACCTTTTCTTACGACCGGAATCATCGCGAGAGTTTGGTCTCAATGAGTGTAGCCTACTGCTACTTTTCTATGGCCAAGTTGGTCAATTATAGGTTCTAAGGTCAGTTGGTGCTTAATGACCCCTTAGAAGACCCATATTCTCCTTATTCCACCACAAGGGATATCGGTACAAACTAAAGTGCCACACCAATGTAGCTACTGCTTCAACCGTATCGGTCTACGTCGTACAGTTCCCTCACAGTCTATTGCTACTTACCTAAAAGGTATCCCTAGATCCGAGTTAGGATCTATAGTAACTCCGATTCAAATCCACAAATATAAAGCATACAAATCAAGCAATGGAAAAAATTATGATGAACTATTCCTAAGGTACACCCCACTTATATTACTCCCCAGCAGAGTCGCCAGTTCTGTGATACGGTGGGAAGAACTGACTGTTTTTGGAATGTTGGTTTGCATTTTGCGTTTGTGTTTTCAAAATGTCGCGGTGAGCAAGAGTCGCCACCGTATTTTATTTTATCCAACAAGGAAAGGAAAAAAGCACAGAAAAATTCCTTTTTCGAGATATTTCTGAGTACGGGGGGTAGATTTATAGAAAGGGAAGGTATTAGCACCCTTTCTATCCGTAGTTATCTACGGGCTCTTAGGTTCTTGCTCATCATTTTCAAAATGTTTTCTTTGTGCTTGTGGGTTTTGAAAAGTTTTGTTTTTAACTTCGATTTAACTCTTGCTTCTGTCTTCAAGAGTGTAATGAAGTGTTTTTGAAAACTTGTTTGTAAAAAAGTGTAAGTGTGAAAGAGTTTTGTTTTGGATGAGCAAGTATCTAAGAACTAATCTACCTACTCGAAAAAGGAATCGTTCTATGCTAATTTCCTTTAGACAATGCTATCCCACTATTAGTGAGTAGGTAGCACCGTCGTTGGAGTTTGAGGGTCAATTCGAAAGAGGGACATACGGTCACTAAAGCAATGTTAGGACGCCTTAGCGGTAACCCTAATGTCTTAGATCATTTATTCGAGGCAACAATATCCGAGGCAACCATTTCGAGGCAACTATGATCTTTTAGACAAGAGGACGACCTCTAAAACAACCTATACTCAATGATCGTTTACGAAGGCAACCAAGTGGGGTGTACCCTAGGAGTGCGCATGTGCAGGTGTGTTGATTTCAGTTATTTTTATCTTTGCACATGTTTAGGGTGATCTAACTGTTTTAAAATTAGACATTCATTCTTGTCATGCAAACCCTATTATCAAACATCTAGCAGTTGTATAATTTGCAGAAATTAAAGGTGCGGAAATTAAACTAAATTATTACAAGGTGTCGGGTATTTACATCGCCAAAAGCAACCCTTTAAAAATAAAATAAAAGCGGTAAAAATAAATGTCCTAATTAAATATTACAAACCGGGAGCAGATACATTAATTGGATAAAGAAAAATAAAGTGCACGGTGCAAAATTAAATCGGATGCGCAATTAGGGTTTTGACCCTTTTAATAGAAAATGTTTTTGTTGTTTTTATTTTTAAGAAAAGAAATTAAATCCTAAAATTAAAAGCTAAATTAATTATTTATTAAATTAATTGATGAAAAATAATAAATGACATATTTTTGGAGTTTTTGTTATTGTAGGAAAGAAAATAAAATGGTTAAATTAATGATTAAAACCTATTAAATTCTAATTGATTTTAAATATTTACAAAATCAATTAAAGTTATCTAGAATTAATAGCCTAATTAATTAATTAATATTTATTAATAAAAATAAAGTTCTGAATTTTAATTGGGTAAAAATAATATTTTGTGATTTTTGATAAAAAGGAAAATTGTTTATTGGTTAGTAATTGAATTAAATAAAACAAAACAATTAAACAAAATAAACAAAATAAAAAGAAAGGAGTGAGATGGGCCTGAATGGAGGGTGTAGATAGCAATTTCGTTGGCCCAATAATGCTGATCCATTGGACTTTTTGTAATCCAGTGCATATGCGTTGACTTGGCCCTTTGATGCTCCTTCAATATTGGCCACCAGATCTGGCCATCTAGCCATCTGGCACGTTGATTGGTGAGTGTCCATGATGGGTCTCAGGCTTAAGTGCGCACTGAATCACCTGAAAATAAATATCATGAAGAAAATAGGGGGACCTGAGATTCGAACCCAGGCCCCAAGGCAAATTCCAATGGCTTGTGACCAGCTGAGCTGCTGGTTGTCTTTGTACATAGGCTAAGCATTAATTATAAGATATAAAAAAATGTTAGTGGACAAAAGCAAACAAAAAAATGCACGCTGGTATTTGAATGGGCGAATGGGGAAGCGACACGCCTTCGTCCCTGTCCTCCAAAAACTGGAACTTTTACCTGCGGATTTTATCCGCAGCTAAAGTCGTGGCTTCACTCTAAGTTCTTCCACATGAAATATAAATGGAAGCTAGCGCCATGGTTGAGCTCGTCTTGTTCCCCTGAACAAGATAGTACCTTTCACGAAGGCCAATTATTCCTGTAACAAAAAGCCCTAAAAAAACTCCAAGAAACCCTAGCTATGGTGAATCACGATATAGGTCATGTAAATGCAATTGAATAATACCAAAAGCTTGCAAATGCTCTGTAGATTAAGATTATGCCATTAATTCAGATCAACCATGCTTAAATTGCAAAATACGAAATCAAGAATAGGGCGGGTTCGTGAGTGACTTACAACGCACTGGAGGGCTTGGGAACGCGTGGTTTTGCTTGCTTTCGCTTGTGGAGATTGCCAGGAGACGATTGGGACAATTTCCAAGCCTTGAGGATGCCTCTAAGCCCTGTTTCGATCTCACACTTTTTTCTGGTTTTTGCAAATTTGGTTCTGGCTCTATGCTTGATCTCCAACCCTTATTTTGGTCTGCACACGACCCTTATGTATTGCACAATGTATTAGGATTGTTTTTGCTGTCCAAATCTTCCTCTATTAATGCTTTGATATTTGATTTGATCTTCCTTTAACAACCTTCCAAATTTGGTCCAAATCCCATCTTTTTGTACCCTTATGCCTTGATACGAGTTTGATGATGGCAAGCTGTATAATGAAACCTGAAATCACCGCAAAATCTTTGTTATCAATGCTTTTGGATTTTTATTTAATTTGTTTTGATTTAAATAAAATTAATTCAAATAAAATCAAAATAATTAATCAAAATATGATATGGACACATGGCCAAGGCTGGAGCACGTGGGCTATAATGCCAACCCAAAATAAGTGAAAAAGAATGGGCCCATTTGGCAAAATTTGAAGTTTTGGGCATAGTTGACTTTTGGCAATTTTGCAAAAAAGTCCAACTTCAACAATGCATAACTTCCTCAATTTTGACTCTTTGGAGGTGTTCTTTGACTTTTTAGAAAGCTTGAGATGTACTCTAAGCAACACTTTTAGTATCATCTCAATTTGATATTCCATGCTCAAGTATGAAGCTTTGACAAAAAAGGTGTTTTTGTTGACTTTTCAAAATGACCTATAATGTCCAAATTCATAACTTCTTATGAGTGCATATTTTGATCTTGGAATATGAATATGGATTGTAGGGAATTGTATTCTATTCAAAATGAGCTTTGGATGGATCATTTATCATAAAGTAAGAGAAAGTTATGCTTGGTCAATGTTGAGTTGACTTTTACTGCAAAACCCTAATTTAGCAACTTTTGAATCTTGATGAATTTTGAGCAATCCTTGATGAATCATGATCAACCCTTGATCAAATGATGAAATATACTTAAAAATTAGGATGTTGACCAAAAATCTTGAAGTTTGACTGTATGTGGGCCACAGTTGACTTTTGCCCTAGCATAGTCGATTTTCAGGCCTTTGAGCAATTGACTGAGCAAACTTCCTCTGCAAGGCTTGAAACTTGGCATGGATGATCTTGAGAACATATTAGGAAATTGGTGATCACTTGGGGTCACTTGGACTCAAGGATCTTGATGCAACATGAAACCCTAATTTGGGGTAGACTCCTATAGGAGAGAGCTTGTCTGACCAACTCTTGGGCTATCTTGAGCAACTTGGAGATTTTTCTTGACATGTTTTGAGAAATATGGGAGGGAAAATTTTCGGGTACAACAAATTCAAAGGAAACTTCCAACATGAAAGTTGTAGATCTCAATGAGATCTAAAACATTGTAGAACATAACTTTTTCTAGAAATGCTTGGATTTCAAGTTATGATTTTGTGAAGACATGTTCATGGAACTTGGAAACTTAGTGAAATTTTGCCCTAGTTTAGGCAGGATTTTGACCTAACTTCATGGAAATTTTTCACATAGTTCCAAGATGAATCTTCAAAAATGTCCAACATAGAGGTTGTATAGGATGTTACCAGCTTTCCAAAATGTCCAAGAACTCATTGAGATCATACTTGAGCAAGGAGAATCGAAGGCAAGAAGTTAGGGTTTCAAACTTGAATTACAAGTCATTTCTTAATGAACACATAATCCACTCTCAATGTTAGGCTGCATAGTCTTGATTTTCAGGCCTTCTAACTTGTGTATCTATCCATCATTAATGGATTACATAAACTTTTGAGTTATAATCCAAGTGGTTTAAGCTTTGTCCAATTTAAATTGCCATTTTGGGAAGAAAGTGAAGAATGCCATTCTTGAAAAGCAAGCTTTATGCACAAATTCAATTCTTGAGCCTCTCACTTGTTCCCTCTGATCATACTCCATCTACAAAGTCAGAAGCAAGTTTGTTTAAAGCATAACCACTCTACATTAACAAGTACAAATGCATTGAAACTTGGTTTTTCAAAGAAATCACATGTTGAGCTTAAACATTTGTTTTTGAATTCTTATCAACTACAAGCCTCCAAACTTGTTGCTTATAAATAGAGGCCCTATTTGAAAGCTAACACACGAGCTTAAGCACCCTGAAACTCTCCCAAACACCCTCAAATCAGAATTTGTCCAAAAACTCCATTGATGCACAAATTTTGACTTTGAACTTGAAACTCACAATTCCATCGTGCATTTTCCTTCCTAATCAATCACAAAGCTTTTATACATCAAGTATAGTCCATCCATGTCCTTATTCCAAAACTGTAACACCATTACCATCATCCTTCATAACCAAAAACAGAGCACTGCAAGTTGACTTCTCCAGACCATTTCAGCCATCCATTTCTCAAGCTAATCATTGCATTAGCTTCCTGGGAACTTGAGAAAGCTAACCTGATCATTGCAGCACCTTGAATCAAGCTCATTTGCATTTCACGATTTCCAATTTTTAGGTACATTTCCTGAACTTATATCTTTTCATTTAGGCATTATTAGGCTTGCATTTGTGAAGATAAAATGTAGACATCATTTCCCTGAAACGGTGCATGTCCATAGATTTCATTTATATTGCTTGAGTAGTGAGAATTTTAAGTTTGAACTTTCTGAAAAAGTTAGGGCAGAATTTGGTACCATTCAAAATTCATGCTCATCTTTGATTTATAGTTTTAGTAATTTAAATTTCTGGAATCGTTGTGAAATTTGGAACAAGTTTGATGTTTACATTTTTGCAAATGGATGAGAAATGGTGAAGTTGCAGATGTTCAGGCTGGAGGTTAACGATGAAGTTTTTTGCAAGGGAAGTTTTTTGAGAAATCTTTACAAGTGGTAGTCTCTTTATTTGAGATAGCTTGTGTTTTTACCCTTTCCAGGTGAAACATCTTGGTTAAAGAAGAAACTGAGACCAGTTTGTGGCTTATAGTCAGGATCAAGGGGAAGTTTATCTGATTTTCCATCAAATGGTATCTCTTCGAGGAAGTTTTGCAAGAGAAGTTTGTTTAGAAATCTTTACAAGTGGTAGTCTCTTTATTTGAGATAGCTTGTATTTTTACCCATTCCAGGTGAAATATCTTGGTTAAAGAAGAAATTGAGACCAGTTTGTGGCGTATAGTCAGGATCGAGGGGAAGTTTATCTAATTCTCCATCAAATGGTATCTCTTCGAGGAAGTTTCACAAGAGAAGTTTGTTGAGAAATATTTACAAGTGGTAGTCTCTTTATTTGAGATAGCTTGTGTTTTTACCCTTTCCAGGTGAAATATCTTGGTTAAAGAAGAAACTGAAACTAGTTCGTGGCGTATAGTCAGGATCGAGGGGAAGTTTATTTGATTCTCCATCAAATGGTATCTCTTCGAGGAAGTTTTGCAAGGGAAGTTTGTTGAGAAATCTTTATAAGTGGTAGTCTCTTTATTTGAGATAGCTTGTGTTTTTACCCTTTCCAGGTGAAACATCTTGGTTAAAGAAGAAACTGAGACCAGTTCGTGGCTTATAGTCAGGATCGAGGGGAAGTTTATCTTATTTTCCATCAAATGGTATCTCTTCGAGGAAGTTTCACAAGAGAAGTTTGTTGAGAAATATTTACAAGTAGTAGTCTCTTTATTTGAGATAGCTTGTATTTTTACCCTTTCCAGGTGAAATATCTTGTTTAAAGAAGAAACTGAGACCAATTTGTGGCTTATAGTCAGGATCGAGGGGAAGTTTATCTGATTCTCCATAAAATGGTATCTCTTCGAGGAAGTTTCTCAAGAGAAGTTTGTTGTGAAATCTTTACAAATGGTAGTCTTTTTATTTGAGATAGCTTGTATTTTTACTCATTCTAGGAAGAACGCCAGGATTTTGGGAAGTTTGTTATTGCTCTTTGAGACATCACCTTCAGTAAAAGATGGTGCATTCTATTTTCTCCACCTTCAGTAAACGTCGGTGTATCTTCTATTTTTTTACCTTCAATAAAAGTCAGTATTGTCCTATGTTTTTTTTTCTACCTTCATTCTTGAGTGGGTAGTTCATTACTATTATTAGGTAAGATTGGTCTTTTCTGGTTAGCGATTACCGATCCCCTGTGTTGATATTACTCTCTTTTTTTCTATCTCCTCTATGAGTGGATAGTTCACAGCTATCGGTTTATTGTTGTTATCCATTACTTTTCCTTCAATTTTTGAGTTTATGTTATTTTGTCTCTTCTATGGATCTTACTCAATAGATTCAAGTCTTCCATTCCCCAGCGGAGCCAATTTGTCTCCAATAGATTCAAATTTCTATCCTCGGAGTCATGTTGTTCTCCAGGGATTTATTATCCTGGTTGAATTCTTTTGGTTAATTTGTAGATTCTACTTTTGCTTCTACAGTGTGTGTCTTGCCCATCTGCACGAAGCTCATACGTTAAATCCATAATCAAAAGCATCACATGGCATCTTAGGGCCAAAAATAGGGCTTGTTTTATATTTAAGTATCTTCAATCGCGGCGAAACGAAGATTTTAATCTTCGTATCTCCGGATAGAAGACACTTAAATAACGGCAGCTGTTATACCCAGATTTTTGCCCCTAAGATCCCTCATCATGCTCTGTACATCTCACACATAGTATTGGTCCCATGGTTACAGGATCGAAGAGCTTTGACATTAGGGTTTCTCTCTATGAATTGAGTTTGCTATCTTACTCAAAATTGATTCAACTGGTGCTCTCATTTTTCTTGGTATAAGATTAAGGTTTTGGATCTCAAGCAGCATAGACGCTTTCGCTATCAGGTTTCCTCGAGATACAAATTTTTCTTCATTAATGTTCTTTCGAGGAATAAAGGCATTAGGGTTTAACTCAGCCAGAGAATCAGGATTTCTCTTCATGTTGTTTGAGCTTGGTGGTGATTCCTCTATGGAGATTTATTGGATTAAAGTCTCACTTTAAGGCTACATTGAGCGCTACTCTTCCCTTACTGAAAGATTGCTTTGAGTTTTATCAAGTTTAGATATGTACCATTGGGGAAGCTATGGGTTAGGAGCTCATTCAGCTCATTTCATCAAATGGAAGTTGGTCGCTTCAAATGCAAGATGACTCGAATCTGTGGATTTAATTGAGATTCATGTACATAACTCCATTGGGTCATCTAACACACCATTCATTCATTAATCAATAAAATGTGTCATGTGATCAAAGATTTCTAAGAATTAGGGTTTCTTTAAGGATTTGAGGCTCTTATGTTTATCCAAGAGATTCGAGCCGCTTCTTCAACAAGCAGGGAAAGATGCTAGGGTTTTAACTTGTTCTGGGAAGGATGCTAGGGTTTTTAACTTGTTATGCTTCATCAAGAATTCAATTGTAAGCTAAGGTTTTGGTTCCCTCCATCACCTAAAGCTACCTTGATTATAAAATTTTATCAAAAGCAAGTGAACTAGGGTTTGTTACTCATTATATTTGAGCTTGTTGATGTTCAACAACTGAGATTCATTGAGTTTCATGTCAAGGTATCCTACTATGCTCCAAGTCCTACCTTTATCCAGGGATTTAAGGCATTGGCTATCTTGTTACTCATCAAGTCGAGATATAGTGGAATTGGATTGCGAAATGCAAGCCATGGTGCAAGAGATGAGTTTGCGGATTCATTGTAATAAAGGCATCATTATTCTTTCGCATACTTGTTGTTTGTCGTGAAAGTTTTCTTAAGATTGGAAAATTGAATTGAATATAGGGCTTCATTGAGGATGGAAGATTAATTTGAGATATTCATTCAAGTTCAAGATGTGAATCATAATCAAGGCATCATTATCTTAAATTGTTTGTGGCTTGTCATGCGAGATAATTTAGATTAAGGTTAAAGTGGATTTAAATGATTCAATGAATTCAAATTTGGTTCTATTCATCAAAGTTGTTGGGAATTTGCAAGGTTGGAAAAGGAATGCATTTGGACTTCTTTAAATTTAAGGAACAAAGTACAAGCGCAAGGCATTCATTCATCATAATCATCTTCATCTTATTCATCATGTTCAACACTTAATCATTTCATTATAAAAGATATTTAACTTCATTCAAGTCCATGTTCACTACGAATATTCACTCAAGTTGCAAAAGTCAAGAAGCATCCATATCCATTTAAACCCATTCGAGGTCCTTACAAAGTTCATTCACGTAAAATTATATGCATTTCAAACTCCGTCACAAGACATTACAAACGCCAAATTCATTTGCAACCATGACAAATTCATACTACATTCCAAAGAAACAATTATACAAAATCCCAAAGTCCAAAGCTCTATACAATCACATACACTCAGGATGTTTTATCCATTACTTTGCTAAGCCTTGAACCTTGTCAATTTTTTTTATCCAAAACGACTCAAATCGCAATACGTCGAACCAATGCTTAAAACAATTACATCAAGTCTGTCAAAAAAAGAAAACAATTTAGGAAATGCGTCCAAATACAATTCAAAAACAGTTCTGAATTATGGTCAACAATTAAAGGATTTCTTCATTTATGCTTGATTCCATATTTCAAGCTACGTTTTCAGCTCTAAGCCATGTTTCAACCTACAAAATTCAAAATTAGAACCCATCAAATAAACATGCCCATTCAAGCAACAACAATGTGCAATTTCAAAAAAAAAACAAGTATTTTTCAATCCAACTAAACTTACAATACCAATTATGATCAATCATCAATGTATCAGCCACAAAGGCCTATTGCCAGGACCTGCAATGTCAGTCCATCAATGCCATATCATAATATTGGGCAAACTTGGCACATACAATAACTGGCCGTGAGTTCAGACAACCTTGTACTTCCCTGCGATGTTGTATCAAGACAGAAAAAGCAAGCTAACGACAGTTCAGTTCAGGAGATGGGAGTAAATATATCAAAATGTGCAAACTGTGAAGAACAAAAATTATCCAATGGAAAAAGTCAGGAGAAAGTGAATAGAGAAAACCGCATAACAGAAAAACAGTTAACTCAGCTCATTCCTAAACTACCCTGCATAACAAAACTTTTAACTTCCTAACTATTTTCCTAACCAACTGCTTCTGAAACAGAAGCCAAACTGAATATAACCACTGTCTAACAGAAAACAGACAACTCTAACTAACCATTCTAACAACCTCTAACTGTCTCTAACTGCATCTAACAGAAATAACAAAAAAAACATAATTCTGACTAAACCCTCACCAATTATCCACATCGCTGTAACCATATCCCAACTACTCTAACTTCCAAAACAGAATTCTAATCCTCTCAAAATAGTCTAGCAAAACTTCAACTAACTCACCATTCACCATCTCTTAACAGAATTCTAACCAACTCTATCATTCTCTAACTAACTTTTCATCATTCTAACTACAGATAAAAACAGAATTTACCTCGATTCATATTCATTCTTCACACACTCAGAAGAATCACCATACAAAACTCAAGAAAAATCTCCGCTCTCCCTACAAAACCTTGAATCTTCATCTCAAATTCTGATTTTATTTCTAAAATTCTCTCTGCTTCCTCTATAAACCTTCGTCCTCCATAACCAATAAACCAGAAAACGTTCTCTCATCTTCCCTCTGCAATCACCATTCCTCGATCCTGCAATCTTCATCTTTTCTCTCTGCATAGCTTCAGTCAACAAACGCAACTGCATCAGTATCACCTTACCGCAAAAAATTTCAATCTTCATCTCTGTTTCACGGCAACTTCATCCAGAATTCACAGCGCTTGCATCATCATCGTCGAATCAAATTTCCGATCTATTTCATCAACATCACGAGTTGTATAAAATCAACAACAACAGCGAAAAATGTGAAAAAAGATAAGAAGCAAAGATAAGAAGAGGATCCACGAGTATTGAATTGAAGCTAAAATAGAAAGTGTTGCACCTGAACTTATTGCATAACCGTTGATGTGAGAAACCACTGGAGCTATTTCGGGAGATATGGAGGCAGTTTCTCGGAACCACTTTAATGACGGAGGGAAATCGCTCAAGATTCGGGGCCATGGCCATGGTGATGTCGGAAAACGTGAAGGCGATAACGAGTCAGAGAGGAAACTGCAACTGAGTGAAGGGATTTACAAAGAAAGTGGCGCCGCGAGAGAGGAAGAGAATTGAGGAAGCTAAGCGTCACATACAGTAACCCTAATCCCTTTTCCATTTCTGTTATATTTTTTTAATTGTTTTGCTTTTGTTCAATTCAGTTAATAAAAATTGAATAATAGTTTTTAAACAAATTTTATGAATGTGATGATGGACCAATTACTTGATGGACCGTACCACTCTCATCTATGGCCCGTCATTGTTTTTGAAACTTTTGCTTGTGCAATAAAAACACCATGGGTCACTCCTAACTGGTCCTCATCTACAAAGTCCATTTATTGCTACAACACCAACTGTTCCCAGAGCCATCATCAAATATTTTTGGCAGCCTGGTCACTTATGACAAAAATAACTATTTGGACCATGATGTTGGGCCTAGCGCCCATACTGCTTCAACACCTCTGATTCCAGCTTAGCACCCCCCTGATACTCCTATTTCTTTTATTAGATTTAAGATTTTGCTTATAATTTATCTACATTATTTTTTATGACAAAAATTGCAAAACCAATAAAAATTTGTTAGATTTTTTTACTTATTTGATTTTAGGAAATTAATCCCTAATGTTTTAGATTACTTGAAGGTTGCGATTCACCTTTGTTTGTTGAGCTGAGTCTTATGTAGGTTTATTATTTGATATGCGGATGTGTTTTGGATTCTGATTTTGATTTATTTTCACATCGACGAAGTTTCGACACCTATTCCAAATATTCGATCTCTGACTATTTGTTTGTTAATGCCAACTCGCGTGAAGTATCTCGGATTTCTTTACTTTGGTCGCGCTTTTTGCGGACATCATTGTTTGTTTGGTATTATACTGCTTCCAAGTTATACTTCCGCATTTATTGCTTTCTAGATATCATGAGAAGTAGGAAATAAAGAGCGTGCACTCGAAGTCATTGTTTAAAGACCTGTAGCAGGCATTCCGCATTTCATTTATGTTATGTGATGTGCTTGCGTTTGCTTCCTTTCTTGTTGATCGATGATTCACTCAACTTAGAAATTGAGATCACGACTTCGCTCTCAATGCATGCTCCCTATAGGATTTTATCGCTTTCCTTCATTTCTTGTTAATCTATGAGTCACTCAATTTAGAAATTGAGATCACGACTTCGGTCTCATTGTATGTTCACTATAGGATAGTTTGTTAGACTTTCTTTGGCATGCTAACTTAGACAGGATCCCTCATTGTATGATAACATTAGTTTAGAGATAGGTTAGTCTCTCTTGAATGTTTTCTTCCCATTTTTTTGCATAATTGCATTTAAAACTAAAACTTCTTTTTCTTGGCAAATGTATAAAAACATGCTAAGCATGTAAAAACTCTTTTCATGGTAAAAAAAATACCGACCAATCCATTTCTTTTTGCCATTCGGATTTTATCTTCTAAGAGCATGTTAGCTCCTTTCCACTATAGGTCATAAGTCTCCAAAGGTCGAGCAGCGGTGGAATGATCGAATGCAACATTGTTCATTTAAAAAATACAAACAAACAAAATATATGAGCCGAACTACGGTGCTCTGATTCCTTAAAGGGGATACGTAGGCATCTGGTCACAGGGCTCAGCCGAGCAAAAATTTGTAAATATTTCCTTCTTTTCCCTGTGTTTTCTTTGCATGCATTCTCTCTTAGTTTATAATTGTTTAAGCATTAGATTGAACACGATCTTTGATTAGGATAATGAGAGTGGATCTCGTAGAGTACTATGGATGTGTGGGGTGCTAATACCTTCTCCTCGTGTAATCGACTCCCTTACCCAATCTCTCGGTTGCAAGACCTTGATTTCACCCTTTAGGTTTTCTTTGATGATTTTCCTTTCCCTTTCATATGGGATAAATAAATACTCGGTGGCGACTTCATTGATTTTACCGCTACAAAATAATGGCGACTTCACTGGGGAGTTACATGTCGACCAATTGCTGGTCCATCCCGTGAGCCAATCCTAGCTCCCGTTTTTCTTTCCTTAGAGTGTTTATCAGTATGATTTTATGGATTATTCATTTGTATATGTTTGAGCATAAGTTTGCATTGCATCTTTATTATTACTTGTTATATTGTTGTTGTGCTGGTTTCTTTGTTTCTTGATGGGCGGGATGTTACTATGAGGTAAAAGGCCCAATACCCAGGCCAAGTGGAAACCACGGGAACCCTAGGAATATAGTGGAACATGAACGGCTAGTTGACTTAGGTTTCACTATGCCTCCATGTCGTCTATGCTCAGATGAGGTACAAATGAGGGGCTATCGTTTTCACGTAGGTGATATGGCGATAGTTTTTCAGGAGTACCCTTGATTCCGAGTTACCATTGACCTTACCATGACCTAGTCTTTACCCGTGAGTGGGAAGGGAATAATCTATACAGGTACAGATGGTGACTATACATGTTCCGTTGGTGACTCTGATTATACTGATGACTTTGATCCTTGGTATTCTGAATTGGTCAGGACCTTTGATCTTATTACATATGGCAGTGGTTCTGTTATCAGTTCAGCAGTTATCCAGTACCACAGAAGCTTTGATCCCATATGTTTGCATACATAGCATGTTAATATAATTATCAGTATACATGTTTTTTTCTCCAAACATTACTTCCTTGATTCCAATTGTTAATACAAAAAAATTATATGTAATAAATACATGAAAAAATATATAATAATATCATGGCTTAATAACTGGAATCAAAGCGTAGAAACTTTTGGAAACAAAAGCGTGGCATTTGCATTACATGTCATGTATCATGTCACATTTGACTATGCATTTCATGAGTTTCCCAGAAGTCTTACTCAAGGTCCTTTGGTCTTCAGAATCAAGCTGTCTCATCAGTACCACACTCGTGCTAAGGGAAGATGGAAAGCATTAAGCAAGAGATCTTTGAACTCCTCAAAGAGGTAACTACTTTGAAGGCTGATATGGAATATCTAACTGCTTTGGTTAAAACTTTGATTTCCGCCCAAGTCAATCCTTCTAAGAAGGAAGAAGAGATAGCAAAAGGCTCTACAGAAACTCTGAAATCGTTCTTTCGTGAGAAGGTGATAGTCAATACACCCAATGATTTCCCAGAAGAAGTGAATGTGGGGGTGATTTTAGAAAAGGACGCCCGAAAGGAATGTTTATCTGGAGACAGTGGCACAACTAGTGGTGTGAAAAAGTTTGATAATAATTTTTCTAAGAAGAGAACCAGAAGAAGAAACAATTAGAGTTATAATCAGCGTGTTCCTTCTGTCAACCCAGTGTTCAATTTACCTCATGTTGCTCCAATTTGTCAACAGAATCAACAAGCTTTTGATCAAAAGAAAGCTCAGTTTGATCCAATTCCAATGACTTATGCAGAGTTATTTCCTATCCTAATGCAGAGGAATTTGGTTCAGACTCGACCTCCACCGAAGATTCCTGAGAAGATACCTTGGTACTACAAAGATGATTTAACTTGTGCTTTTCATCAGGGAGCCCCTGGGCATAGTATTGAACAATGTTATCCATTGAAAGCTGAAGTCCAGAAATTGGTCAGAAGTGGCATCTTGTCACTTAAAGATATTTGTCTTGAAGTTCAATCCAAGTCTTTACCAAAGAATAAATGTGATTGAAAGATGCCCTAAATTTTAAGGATGATTAGTCTTCTCATGTTTACTAGAAACTTTACTGATTTCTCATTTGTAATTCTTCTTGTTAATCATTATACTGTTTGCATGTAAGAACTTGTTTATATTTGAATGATTATCTTAATACAATGAATATGTTTGTCTTGAAGAAATCCATTCGTTCCACTCGTATTTATTTTTAATTTTAAATTGCTTTTTGCATTATGATACCAACTTGTTATCCATTCTCTTTCCTAAGCATGGTTTGGAGGGAGGATAATGAATTTAAAACGCAAAATTTCTGGTTGTATGCTTTTGAATAAAACCCTGTTGACGATGTACATGCATTGTTTCAAATTCTCAAACACCAGAGATATAAGGGAGTGAAACCCTAGTTAACCCCTTTGAGCCTTGAAGCAGGAGTTTCTTTTCTATTTTAGAAAAACCCTCATTTTTAACCTGGGGCAGGGTAGTGTTCAGTTAATTTGATCGAGCGTTCAGAACTCATCAGAAATGCGCATCTAAGGATACAACAATGGTTATCCTTCAAAAGGTTGAAGTAACTCAATATTGTAATGGCTAACCTTCACTTATCAAGAGTGTGCATCAATTGATGATATCCCAATGAGTACCTCTCACACATCAGAAATTCAATAGACGATGATACAACAATGGTTATCCCTCATCTTCCAAGAAATAGGGCAGTCACAGTTCTTCCAACAAGTCGGAAATGACTCAACATCACGCGACATGTTCAAAAATAAAGAAAAGGTAATATAAAAATGAACAAGAAATGAAATGAATAAGAAGTGATTAAAGAAAAAGACAAAAAGCCCCGCTAAGTCGAAACTTGAAAAAATTTCGCTTAGGCAAAAGTCAGGGCATCCCGCTGGGCTTCATAGTCAAATTCAATAAGAATTTGTCCAGGTAAAAGTTAGGGAAAATGATGGAAAGCCTGAAAGGCGAAAAAGGATTACAAAACGGATATCCTTAGCAAGGAAATATGTTGCGTGATTAGACAATAAAAGTAAGAAATGAGTGTTTGTCGTATCCAAAGAAAACCTTGGTTGTTTCCTCAACTGTCTCGAAATTTCTTGTGAGAGATGAATGTTTAGGTCGAGTTAAATGAACTTAGGACTGGAGAACATCATGAATGGGGTGGGCACCAAATAATTTTGAGCCTTAAAATCCGTTTTTTCTAAAACCGCAAACCAGGCCACGTTACAACCCTCAAAAGTCCTAATTGAAACAAGGTTTATTTCGAAAGCATACTTCAACGAGATAGCGTTTTCTGACTCTCATGAATTTTGCTAAAAAAAATTTCTTGTTGTGTTGGTATCATATGCTTTTGTTATCTTTGATAAAAATAAAAATAAATGAAAAATCAATTTTGCGTCCTGGCTAGTGATTCATTCATAAGGTTTTGCGAAATATCTTCAATAAAATCTTTAAGGCTTACATAACTGTTGCATTAGAATCATCATTCTTAGAATAAATATTGTTCTGCTTGTAAAACCATTGCATGATATCAAAGAAGCTTACATTTGAGTATCAGCAAAGGGCACGTAGCTAAGAAGAAGTTGTCAGGTAAAGAAGATGCATCATTCAGCTAATCTAGGGAAGTTACGTCGAGATTCGATGAATCTCTAGGAACTTTTTTGGTCAGGAAGATTATCTTAAAAGCAGACAGCCAAGGGCAAGTCGTGAAAAATATCTCGACCGGTACGGTAAACTTGGGACACTAAATTTGTTTCCAAGGGCATTTCCAAAATTTTTTTAGACAGTTACTAGGTTCTTCCACGAGCCAAAGATTTTCCTCAAGCAATATTGTTTCTGATGATCTGCATAGTAGAGGTGTACATGATTCCCTCTACAATAACTGACCAGCTAGTGGGTGTCTTCCAGGTCATGGTGTGGCATCTGGGCCTGTGTTCCCATCTTTCCCCAGTTAAGTTCTGGTTCAGATTGTCTTCTAGAAGCTATTTTATGGTGGGTTTGTAATCCCATCCTCCTCAGTCAGGTCCTGATTCAGATTCCTCCGACTGAGAAATATTATGCCCTCCAGTCATGATATTGTTGTTGTACTGTGCCTCTAAGCAACCAGACAAGGGCAACATACATTCTAAGAAGTTTTGAGATAGGCGTCTACTCCTTGGGTTTTCTCTCACTGTGCACTGAGTTTGATTTAAAATCCCCATGAGCTGACCTATTGCTATGATGATAATTTCTTAATTCTCCGGGTGAGTCGAGGATGATGTTTCCCTCTAAAGTTGTTATCCCACGGAATTCCATAATCTCTCTCCAGAGAATTTTACACAATTATTATGCCTAATATTGAAGACTGCATTCAGGCTCTCTTCGGTTTGTGCGGTTTTTCTTTTTCCCCAATGAAGTTAGCATAACAATCCCCAGTTGAAGTATCAACGATGTAGTTTTGCATCTTCCCTGGTAAAGTCTGTATTGACATCCCCAGTTGAAGTCTCAACGACTTGGTTTTCACTTTCCCTAGTGAAGTTAGTTTTGGAATCTCTAGTGAAGCCTAGATGATGAAGCTTCCTCTTCCCTTATCTAAGTCAGTATTGGTATTCCCCGGTGAGACAAAGAGGAATTTATGATATTCCCTCAACTTTTTTTGTTGCTAGCCAGGTGGTTCTTTGATTGTTCTCAAGCCATGTTCTTCCCAACGAAGTTAAGCCGTGAAATAGGACTTTGTTTCCTCTATTAATGCTTACCCTCTCGTGGAATCTAATCTTCGTCCTTCATGTGACTGGGCTGAGTGTTGTCTCTACCCAAGATTAGATTTGTCTGGTTATCCCCAGTGTATTATGGTTGTTTTGTCAGCATGCGCATGATAACATCCATACATTCATACACATCATGCATAAATGAATTTAAAACTCATCACTCATTTGCATTCATTAATGTTTTGTCAGCATATTATCCTCTTTCCAAAGTTATGTTACTCTCTCTCCAATAGATTTGTCAATGTTAAACAGAAAGTGTATATCCTTTCAATTTCCCCACCGAATTATCCCTCGTGGAAGAATTTTTCTTCAGTCTTCCCATTCAGTTCATTATCTGGATGGAGTGTGATCCCCTTTTGAGTTTATTTCTCATCGGGTGCTGACTTGGTTGATTATCTCATTCCAGTTTATTTCTGGTTTGAGTCTGTAGTCCCCGACAACATTATTATTTTGATTTCTGCAGGCTTCGAGCCTTGATTTGAGAATGTGCATTTATTTTGCATGCAAATACTGTTTCTCCTCAATAGGAATGTATTGGTATATCCCCAGGAAATCAAGCTTCATTTCTCGCCAGTCTTATTACAATCCCTTCTTAAAACAGCAAGCAGTAATTCTCTTTATTTAAGCAACCGGTTCCTTCCCAGTAAGTCTATTAACGTAAGGAGATGTTTTTTTTCCAATGAATGGTAGCCTTGTCATTATGGAAGGTAGTTTGTTGATGAAAATTTGTTACTCCAATGAATGGTATCCTTGTCATTATGGAAGGTAGTTCATTGATGAAATTTGTTATCCCAATGAATGGTAGCCTTGTCATTATGGAAGGTAGTTCGTGGATGAAAATTTATTACTCCAATGAATGGTAGCCTTGTCATTATGGAAGGTAGTTCGTTGATGAAATTTGATATTCCAAAGAATGGTAGTCTCGTTATTATGGGAGATAGTTCGTTGATGAAGATTGTTCTCCAATGAATGGTAGCCTTGTCATTATGGAAGATAGTTCGTTGCTGAAATTTGTTACTCCAATGAATGGTAGTCTCGTCATTATGGGAGATAGTTTGTTGTTGAGATTGGATGTACTTCAATGATAAAGACATTTCGTTGAAAGATTCCTACAACAGTGTTTTTACCCTTTCCAGGTGAAATATCTTGGTTAAAGAAGAAACTGAAACCAGTTCGTGGAGTATAGTCAGGATCGAGGGGAAGTTTATCTGATTCTCCATCAAATGGTATCTCTTCGAGGATGTTTCGCAAGGGAAGTTTTTTGAGAAATCTTTACAAGTGGTAGTCTCTTTATTTGAGATAGCTTGTGTTTTTACCCTTTCCAGGTGAAACATCTTGGTTAAAGAAGAAACTGAGACCAGTTTGTGGCTTATAGTCAGGATCGAGGGGAAGTTTATCTGATTTTCCATCAAATGGTATCTCTTCGAGGAAGTTTCGCAAGAGAAGTTTGTTGAGAAATCTTTGCAAGTGGTAGTCTCTTTATTTGAGATAGCTTGTATTTTTACCCTTTCCAGGTGAAATATCGTGGTTAAAGAAGAAACTGAGACCAGTTCATGGCGTATAGTCAGGATTGAGGGGAAGTTTATCTGATTCTCCATCAAATGGTATCTCTTCGAGGAAGTTTCGCAAGAGAAGTTTGTTGAGAAATCTTTACAAGTGGTGGTCTCTTTATTTGAGATAGCTTGTGTTTTTACCCTTTCCAGGTGAAATATCTTGGTTAAAGAAGAAACTGAAACCAGTTCGTGGCGTATAGTCAGGATCGAGGGGAAGTTTATCTAATTCTCCATCAAATGGTATCTCTTCGAGGATGTTTCACAAGGGAAGTTTGTTGAGAAATCTTTATAAGTGGTAGTCTCTTTATTTGAGATAACTTGTGTTTTTACTCTTTCCAGGTGAAACATCTTGGTTAAAGAAGAAACTGAGACCAGTTCGTGGCTTATAGTCAGGATCGAGGGGAAGTTTATCTGATTTTCCATCAAATGGTATCTCTTCGAGGAAGTTTCGCAAGAGAAGTTTATTGAGAAATCTTTACAAGTGGTAGTCTCTTTATTTGAGATAGCTTGTATTTTTACCCTTTCCAGGTGAAATATCTTGGTTAAAGAAGAAACTAAGACCAATTCGTGGCTTATAGTCAGGATCGAGGGGAAGTTTATCTGATTCTCCGTCAAATGATATCTCTTCGAGGAAGTTTCGCAAGAGAAGTTTGTTGTGAAATCTTTAAAAGTGGTAGTCTCTTTATTTGAGATAGCTTATATTTTTACTCGTTCTAGAAAGAACGCCAGGATTTTGGGAAGTTTGTTATTGCTCTTTGAGACATCACCTTCAGTAAAAGCTAGTGCATTCTCTTTTCTCCACCCTCAGTAAACGTCGGTGTATCTTCTGGTTCTTTATCTTCAATAAAAGTCAGTATTGTCCTATGTTTTTTTTTCTACCTTCATTCTTGAGTGGGTAGTTCATGACTATTCTTAGGTAAGATTGATCTTTTCTGGTCAGCGATTGTCGATCCCCTGTCTTGATATTACTCTCTTTTTTGATATCTCCTCTATGAGTGGATAGTTTACAACTATCAGTTTATTGTTGTCATCCATTACTTTTCCTTCAGTTTTTGAGTTTATGTTATTTTGTCTCTTCTCTGGATCTTACTCAATAGAGTCAAGTCTTCTATTCCCCAGTGGAGCCAATTTGTCTCTAATAGATTCAAATTTCTATCCCCGGAGTCATGTTGTTCTCTAGGGATTTATTATCCTGGTTGAATTCTTTTGGTTAATTTATAGATTCTACTTTTGCTTCTCTAGTGTGTGTCTGTCCCATCTGCATGAAGTTCATACGTTACATCCATAATCATAAGCATCACATGGCATCTTAGGGCCAAAAATAGGGCTTGTTTTATATTTAAGTATCTTCAATCGCGGAGAAACGAAGATTTTATTCTTCGTATCTTCGGATAGAAGACACTTAAATAATGGCAGCCGTTATACCCCAATTTTTTCCCCTAAGATCCCTCATCATGCTCTGTACATCTCACACATAGCATTGGTCCCATGGTTACAGGATCGAAGAGCTTTGACATTAGGGTTTCTCTCTATGAATTGAGTTTGCTATCTTACTCAAAATTGATTCAACTGGTGCTCTCATTTTTCTTGGTATGAGATTAAGGTTTTTGATCTCAAGCAGCATTGACGCCTTCGCTATCAGGTTTCCTCAAGATACAAATTTTTCTTCATCGAGGTTCTTTCGAGTAATAAAGGAATTAGGGTTTAACTCATCCAGAGAATCAGGATTTCTCTTCATGTTGTTTGAGCTTGGTGGTGATTCCTCTATGGAGATTTATTGGATTAAAGTCTCACTTTAAGGCTACATTGAGCACTACTCTTCCCTTACTGAAAGGTTGCTTTGAGTTTTATCAAGTTTAGATATGTAGTAAGCTATGGGTTAGGAGCTCATTCAGCTTATTTCATCAAATGGAAGTTGGTCGCTTCAAATGCAAGATGACTCTAATCTATGGATTTAATTGAGATTCATGTACATAACTCCATTGGGTCATCTAACACACCATTCATTCATTAATCAATAAAATGTGGCATGTGATCAAAGATTTCGAAGAATTAGGGTTTCTTTAAGGCTCTGAGGATCTTATCTTTATCCAAGAGATTCAAGCTGCTTCTTCAACAAGCAGGGAAAAATGTTAGGGTTTTAACTTGTTCTGGGAAGGATGCTAGGGTTTTTAACTTGTTATGATTCATCAAGAATTCAATTGTAATCTAAGGTTTTGGTTCCCTCCATCACCTAGAGCTACCTTGATTATCAAATTTTATCAAAAGCAAGTGAACTAGGGTTTGTTACTCATCATATTTGAGCTTGTTGATGTTCAACAACTGAGATCCATTGAGTTTCATGTCAAGGTATCCTACTATGCTCCAAGTCCTACCTTTATCCAGGGATTCAAGGCATTGGCTATCTTGTTACTCATCA
Source organism: Vicia faba (assembly GCA_948472305.1). Classification (NCBI taxonomy): domain Eukaryota; kingdom Viridiplantae; phylum Streptophyta; class Magnoliopsida; order Fabales; family Fabaceae; genus Vicia; species Vicia faba. The sequence goes on along the minus strand of OX451737.1, from coordinate 438,862,748 downwards.
AGTTGAGATATAGTGGAATTGGATTGCGAAATGCAAGCCATGGTGCAAGAGATGAGTTTGCGGATTCATTGTAATAAAGGCATCATTATTCTTTCGCATACTTGTTGCTTGTCGTGAAAGTTTGCTTAAGATTGGAAAATTGAATTGAAATAGGGCTTCATTGAGGATGGAAGATTAATTTGAGATATTCATTCAAGTTCAAGAGGTGGATCATAATCAAGGCATCATTCTCTCAAATTGTTTGTGGCTTGTCAGGCGAGCTAATTTGGATTAAGGTTAAAGTGGATTTAAATGATTCAATGAATTCAAATTTGGTTCAATTCATCAAAGTTGTTGGGAATTCGCAAGGTTGGAAAGGTAATTCATTTGGACTTCTTGAAATTTAAGGAACAAAGTACAAGTGCAAGGCATTCATTCATCATAACCATCTTCATATTATTCATCATGTTCAACACTTAATCATTTCATTATAAAAGATATTCAACTTCATTCAAGTCCATGTTCACTACGAATATTCACTCAAGTTGCAAAAGTTAAGAAGCATCCATATCCATTTAAATCCATTCGGGGTCCTTACAAAGTTCATTCACGTAAAATTCTATGCATTTCAAACTCCGTCACAAGACATTACAAACGCCAAATTCATTTGCAACCGTGACAAATTCATACTACATTCCAAAGAAACAATTACACAAAATCCCAAAGTCCAAAACTCTATACAATCACATACATTCAGGATGTTTTATCCATTACTTAGCTAAGCCTCGAACCTTGTCAAATTTTTTTATCCAAAACGACTTAACTCGCAATACGTCGAACCAATGCTTAAAACAATTACATCAAGTCTGTCCAAAAAAGAAAACAATTTAGGAAATGCGTCCAAATACAATTCAAAAACAGTTCTGAATTGTGGTCAACAATTAAAGGATTTCTTCATATATGCTTGATTCCATATTGCAAGCTACTTCTTCAGCTCCAAGCCATGTTTCAACCTACAAAATTCAAAATTAGAACCCATCAAATAAACAGCCTATTCAAGCAACAACAATGTGCAATTTCAAAAAAAAACAAGTATTTTTCAATCCAACAAAACTTACAATACCAATTCTAATCAATCATCAATGTATCAGCCACAGAGACCTATTGCCCGGACCTGTAATGTCAGTCCATCAATGCAATATCCGAATATTGGGTGAACTTGGCACATACAATAATTGGTCATGAGTTCAGACAACCTTGTACTACTCTGCGATGCTGTATCAAGACAGAAAAAAAGCAAGCTAGCGAAAATTCAGTTCAGGAGATGGGAGTAAATATATCAAAAATGTACAAACTGTGAAGAACAAAAATTATCCAATGGAAAAGTCAGGAGAAAGTGAATAGAGAAAACCGCATAACAGAAAAATAGTTAACTCATCTCATTCCTAAACCACCATGCATAACCGAACTTTTTAACTTCCTAATTGTTTTCCTAACCAACTGCTTCTGAAACAGAACTATAACATATCCAAAAAGAATATAACCATTGTCTAACAGAAAACTGACAACTCTAACTGACCATTCTAACAACCTCTAACTGTCTCTAACTGCATCCAAAAGAAATAACAAAAAAAACATAATTCTGACTAAAACCCCACCAATTATCCACATCGCTGTAACCATATCCCAACTACTCTAACTGCCAAAAACAGAATTCCGATCCTCTCAAAATTGTCCAGCAAAACTTCAACTAACTCACCATTCACCATCTCTTAACAGAATTCTAACTAACTCTATCATTCTCTAACTAACTTTTCATCATTCTAACTACAGATAAAAACAAAATTTACCTCGATTCATATTCATTCTTCACACACTCAGAAGAATCACCATAGAAAACTCAAGAAAAATCTCCGCTCTCCCTATGAAACCTTGAATCTTCATCTCAAATTATGATTTTATTTCTAAAATTCTATCTGCTTCCTCTATAAAGCTTCATCCTCCATAACCAATAAACCAGAAAAAGCTCTCTCATCTTCCCTCTACAATCACCATTCCTCGATCTTGCAATCTTCATCTTTTCTCTCTGCATAGCTTCAGTCAACAAACGCAACTACATCAGTATCACCTTACCATAAAAAATTTCAATCTTCATCTCTGTTTCACGACAACTTCTTCCAGAATTCACATTGCTTGCATCATCATCGTCGAATCAAATTTCTGATCTATTTCATCAACATCACGAGTTGTGTAGAATCAACAACAACGGCGAAAAATGTGAGAAAAAAAGATAAGAAGCAAAGAGAAGAAGAGGATCCACGAGTATTGAATTGAAGCTAAAAGAGAAAGTGTTGCACCTGGACTTCTTGTATAACCGTTGATGTGAGAAACCACCGGAGCTATTTCGGGAGATAAGGAGGCAGTTGCTCGGAACCACTTTAATGACGGAGGGAAATCGCTCAAGATTAGGGGCCATGGCCATGGTGATGTCGGAAAACGTGAAGGCGATAATGAGTCAGAGAGGAGACTGCAACTGAGTGAAGGGATTTATAAAGAAAGCGGCGCCGCGAGAGAGGAAGAGAATTGAGGAAGCTAAGCGTCACATACAGTAACCCTAATCCCTTTTCCATTTCTGTTATATTTTTTTAACTGTTTTTCTTTTGTTCAATTCAGTTAATAAAAATTGAATAATAGTTTTTAAACAAATTTTTTGAGTGTGATGATGGACCAATTACTTGATGGATCGTACCACTCTCATCTATCGCTCGTCATTGTTTTTGCAACTTTTTCTTGTGCAATAAAAACACCATGGGTCACTCCTAACTGGGCCTCAGCGCCAAAGTCCATTTATTGCTACAACACCAATTGTTCCCAGAGCCATCATCAAATATTTTTGGCAGCCTGGTCACTTATGACAAAAACAACTATTTTGACCATGCTGCTAGGCCTAGCGTCCAGACTACTTCAACACCTCTGATTCCATCTTAGCACCCCCCTGATACTCCTATTTATTTTATTATATTTAAGATTTTGCTTATAATTTTTCTACATTATTTTTTATGACAAAAATTGCAAAACCAATAAAAATTTGTTAGATTTTTTTATTTATTTGATTTTAGGAAATTAATCCCTAATGTTTTCGATTACTTGAAGATTGCGATTCACCTTTGTTTGTTGAGCTGAGTCTTATGCAGGTTTATTATTTGATATGCGGATGTGTTTTGGATTCCGATTGTTATTTATTTTCACATCGACGAAGTTTCGATACCTATTCCAAATATTCGATCTCTGACTATTTGTTTGTTAATGCCAGCTCGCGTGAAGTATCTCGTGTTTCTTTACTTTGGCCGCGCTTTTTGCGGACATCATTGTTCATTTGGTATTATACTGCTTCCAAGTTATACTTCCGCATTTATTGCTTTCTAGATATCATGAGAAGTAGGAAATAAAGAGCGTGCGCTCGAAGTCGCTGTTTAAAGACCTGTAGCGGGCATTCCGCACTTCATTTCTGTTATGTGTTGTGCTTACATTTGCTTCCTTTCTTGTTGATCTATGAGTCACTCAATTTAGAAATTGAGATCACGACTTCGCTCTCAGTGCATGCTCCCTATAGGATTTTATCGCTTTCCTTCATTTCTTGTTGATCGATGAGTCACTCAATTTAGAAATTGAGATCACGACTTCGCTCTCATTGTATGTTCCCTATAGGATAGTTTGTTAGACTTTCTTTGGCATGCTAACTTAGACAGGATCCCTCATTGTATGATAATATTATTTTAGAGATAGGTTAGTCTCTCTTGAATGTTTTCTTCCCATTTTTTTGCATAATTTCATTTAAAACTAAAACTTCTTTTTCTTGGCAAATGTATAAAAAAATGCTAAGCATGTAAAAATTCTTTTCATGGTAAAAAAAATACCAACCAATCCATTTCTTTTCGCCATTCATCTTTTCTCTTCTAAGAGCATGTTAGCTCCTTTCCACTATAGGTCATAAGTCTCCAAAGGTCGAGCAGCGGTGGAATGATCGAATGCAACATTATTCGTTTAAAAAATACAAACAAACAAAATATATGAGCCGAACTACGGTGCTCTGATTCCTTAAAGGGGATACATAGGCATCTAGTCACGGGGCTCAGCCGAGCGAAAATTTGTAAATATTTCCTTCTTTTCCCCGTGTTTTCTTTGCATTTATTCTCTCTTAGTTTATAACCGTTTAAGCATTAGATTGAACACGCCCTTTGATTAGGATAACGAGAGTGGATCCCATAGAGTACTATGGACGTGTGGGGTGCTAATACCTTCCCCTTGCATAATCGACTGCCTTACCCAATCTCTCGGTCGCAAGACCTTGATTTCCACCTTTAGGTTTTCTTCGATGATTTTCCTTTCCCTTTCATATGGGATAAATAAATACTCGATGGCGACTTCATTGATTTTACCGCTACACAAGGCAAATAATTTCATTCAATAGTCTATATGTTTTTAAGCTTGGTTTTGAAAATTTTAAAACGTAAAGTGAATAAAGTAAATTATATGAATAAGAAAATAAATACATTCTTTGGAGAGAAGGTGACTCGTCGGGATTGAATTTCATCTACCCTTCAAATACTTAAACATATTGATTAGTTGTACTCAACCTAAATCACTCGTTAATATCATCACATATCACACACAACATAGGATATGTCTAACCCAAAGTTGAGAGAATAACTATATTGTCTCATTGGTGATGTCTCACACAACTAAACTATATAAAGCATTAAGAATCGATACTCATTATGAATATTAGATCTAAATCTATTCCCAGAGTCTAGAATCTAATAGATGTTCATCCTAATTCCATATTTGAATAATATACGTCTATAGCAACTCAAATCCAAACATAAAGCAAGAAAATAAGGATAACATCAATAAAGATCTTTAAAAGAGATTTTATACAACACCATGATCAACAAATATACATACAATAAGAGTAAACTTACATACAAATCCCAACAATATAGAATACAAAGAGAAGAATAAAGAAGAATCAAACATCTCTCGCGGCGTCAGGATGATTGATGAGAATCCGACGCTGAATCATCAAGATGTAACCTACATTGTTGTTTTCTAAGCCTCTCTACCAAAGAATGTCTGTGATGGAGTTGGGAGCAAAAATCCCAAAAACAATGCCCTAAAAATCTAAATGAACGCTATTTATACAAAATTGATTTCACAGATCACACTTAGCCTGCTCATAGTGTTTTGGGCACGATTCCACTAAAATTACCAAACCACATTAGATCATGCTAAGCATCTTCAGACCGTGCTTAGAATGGTAGTCTTTGAAGGGTGAGAAAACACTTAGAAGGGGGGGTTGAATAAGTTTTTCCTTTTTCTTGCGCAATAATAATGGAAGGACACATGTATTTTTATCCTGGTTCGTTTGAAACTCAAACTACTCCAGTCCACCTGTCAAGGTGATTTCGCCTCTCTCAACGAGGAATTAATAACAATACAATGCACAAGCCAACTGCAAGTGACTAACACCTCTAAGACTCAACTAGTCCTAGCCCTCTTGAGAAATCTGACCCAACTGGTCTCTCAAGGAATAATTACAAAGATTATCTCTTAACAGTAGTGAATCAGAATGCTTCTAATAAGCTATATCACAAACTGTGATTTATCACTAAGATTTTAGCCCAGCGCTTAAGAATTACCCATTATATACAAAGAGTTTACAAGAATGAAAATAATGAGCTTCAATATATTTTGCGTGGATCAGTAACCTTGCTTTGAAACAAATGGTCTTCTATATATAACTTCAAATTTTAACCGTTACAGCCTTGAAAAGAGATCATGCATTAATGATGCGTGTTAGATTGGCCTTTATGTTTCCAATTCTCTCGTGCGTAGTACCACTTGAGTGCGTTAGCCGTCTTAGCATTAAATGATCAACGATACTGTTAAAGGTTATCTCTGGAAGTTTAAGAGTTTTCTTGAAGCGTTGCAACATCAGAGTTTGCTTTAACTTTTCTTCTATCAGAGTTTGCTATATCACTCCTTCTGTCAGAGTTTTCTTCATTTTATGTTCATCAGAGTTTGCTTCAGCTTGCATTATCAGATATTGCTTTCAGCGTGCTTCTTTCAAATCTTTGCTTCAGCTAGCTTTATCAGAGGTTGTTTAAGATTACTTTTTATTAGAGTTTGCCTTGGAGTTCTTCCTTCATAGTTTTCTTTAACTTTGTGTTTACATATAATTTCTTAGGAACTTCTTTATCCTTTTTCTGCTCAGCGTAGAATGATGTTTCACTTTTGAGAATGCTTGAGTCAGAACATCATCTGAATTAGAAAACATGCACGTCAGAGTATAAAATATATTATACAAAATTTATTTTATTATTATCATAAAAACTCTAAGATATGATTAGAACCAAACTTTGTTCTAACAGTCTTTGCCTCTAGTTTCTGCAGTGCGTTAGCACCGCGCTTAGCCTGACATAGGACTCATTATTTCCTCCAAAGTTGCATATTAAAGCTTTTCCTTTGGCTCTTATTACTTAATGCTCCAACCATGCATAAATACCTACAAAAGAGATGAAAAACTATCAAACGATATAATATTTACACGAAAACATGATTATACTATTATTTACACAAAAGTCAGGGTTTTACTTATTAATACACAAAAACTGACTAATAAGTGCCACAAAATGCTACTAAAAATAACTACAATTTGGCACTTATCACACTCCCACACTTAAAATTTTGTTTGTTCTAAAACAAAGGTATCTCCAACCTAAAGAAACAAAAGCAAATACCAAGAAATCAAGAATCAACAAGTTTAGACAAACGATAACAAATGTATGGTTCAAAAGAAAAATCATAAACAAAGCAATGTTTACCACTATACTACAATGAAAACATGAAAATGAAATAAATTATAAATAAAAAATATATGTCAAAAGTTATAGGACAATACAAACTCAATCATGAATCACACATATCACACATCTTCAAATCGTTAAGAAAAAAGAAAGAATGAGTGAATCAACTTACACCCAACAATTATGCAAACATCATGATCAACTTAGGCATTCATCAAAGTAAACTCATATTGAAAGCATAAAAGCATAAATTACAAGGACTTTCAAGGGTTATAATGCGAATTGGGTAACAAGGAAGTGTCATATCTAAAGCCAATGAAACAAAATTGCCTAATCATATAAGAGCAATCACTTTCTCATTACTCAAAATTACAACCTTGATCTTATTCAATCTTTCTTATTTCTTTTTCACATTTTTTCTTTTCTTTTTATTTTTCAAACACTTTATTTTTTTCAATCTCTAGCAACCAACTTATAAGCAATCAACCATTGCTCTCCCCAACTTGAATACAACCATACAAAGTGACATGAATGCTCCCAACTTTCTAAGGCAAGTAAAAAGTTCTAACCATAATACATGGTTGAGGGTCAAGTGCAAAGAAACATTAGAATCCATGATGAACTACTTACCCATGCACAAGTTCATAGTTCAACACCAAGATGGATCCTAACAAAAAGGCTCAAAAAGGTTAACAAATGCTCCCTCACTCATAAGGTGAATTACTTTTGGTTAGGTGATTATGCTAAATTTCAAATAAAATGCCTTGATCATTTTCATGCTTCCATATAAAACAATATAAATGCAAGATTTAACATAAGTCAAACGAGTTAAAACAAAATTGTTGGTCTCCCATCCATATAGTAAAAAATGGAAAGCTTCCTCACAAAAAGGATTGGATCTAAGGTGATTCAATCATGAACAAGTAGTGCAAAAGGATTAATGGCATGCAATTTGTATAAATTAAAAGTTTCATAATCATAATATGTTCTAGAAAGCATTAAACATGTATCTTGACTTGTACCAACTTCAAACACTATCATTACTATACATTTGCTTGTTAAAACAATCAAACTTAAAACAATTACTTCATCCTTCTTCAAGTTAATAGATCAATGTTTGAATACTGACAACAAACAAAAATTATTAGTAATTACTACTACTATTTACTACTCTAAAAAACTTCAGCGAAAGTGGGTAAAAGGGCTGAGTGAAAAGAATTTCCACTGGCACAATAGCAGGCCGCACTTAGCCCCTACAGAGTGTGTTTAACGCGCACAAAAAACAAGGCACGCTTAGCACGCAGAGACCGCGCTCAGTGTGAAAAGATATATGCATAACTTCATAAACGCATATAAATTTCATACTTAACATCCACTAACACCTACACTAACTCAACTACAAAACTATAAAATAGTCAAATATGTAAAATGTTGGGTTGCCTCCCAATAAGAGTTTGTTTTACATTGTTAGCTTGACGCCTTTATTTAGCTTGGCTAGTTATTGCTCTTGGTTTCGCTGCCCCTACACCAACAGTCACGCCTAACCAAACTTGAACAAACGTTATGTACAACAAATAAGTATACAATATAGCTAAATGTGCAAATGTATAAATATAAACAAGTATATATCTATACATTGTAGACATTATGTACAAAGTTCAAAATTATAGAAACTATTGCAATGCGATTAAATATCTAAACATCAATCCCTGACAACGGCGCCACTTTGTTGTTTCTGTAAGCAGCAAGCAAAAGTAAGTATTTTTAGTTTTATTTTATCGTCTCATAAGGATTATTGTGAGGGAAATAATGTCTTTCAATAGTCTCTATGTTTCTAAGTTTGGTATTGAATGGTTTAAAACGTAAAGTGCAAAAATTAAATTATATGAACAAGAAAATAAACGCATTGTTCTAAATCTATCAAGAGATCCTTTGATGGTGTTGTTGGTTCTTGGCCTTCTAAGGCAACTAGAACATATGACTCTTCAAGGAAGTCAGAGGTAAGTGTTGTTGCTACCAAGGTGACTATTATTGCTTATTCTAGTAAGTGTGTTACTTTTGACAATCTTATGTCAAATGTTGATAATTCATATATTCATCCATCCACTCAAACTTCACTTCTACCCAGACCACCACCCGTTTCCACATTTGGAACAATGTTTGCTCCCAAACTGGAAATTCCAAACGTTTCAGAAGCCACTACTTCTGATCCTACACCACCCCGAAAAATCCAAAAATTTATGAGGACACTTCTTCAGAAATCACTACGTGTTTATCCCTTCCACTCTATATTACATAACAACTAACTGTTTCTCTACCACAACCATCCTAAACCATCTTTTCAGAAACCAACCCCACTATAACCACTATTACCGAACTAGTCCAAACACCAAACATTCTCCTCCAATAACTCTAACAACCTGAATTAGACCTCAACCCTATCCACCAAAATATCCAAAACCCTTATTCACCTTCTTCTGCATCTAAAAATCAAAACCCATAATCAACTGACAATGAGGCAGATGACTCTGATTTTGAGCCTTATTTTCTAAAAAGAAGGACCATCCCTGATAAACCCTCTAAACCTTACTCCATTCCTTATAACCATATCCTTCACTGCTCCAATGTTAGATCACCCCCCTTAGATGAGTTATTGCATCATTTTGAATATGAAACCGTGAATCGTCTGTGATTCTTGGTAGACGCTTGCATTGAAGGTTTGAATCCTGAAGAAACAAATGACATACTACATGACTTCAAGAAGTGGATGCCATCCAACTCTTCTGAAGTTCAATTCGTCTGTTTAAAGGATACAATGAGGAAGCGAAATTATGAGATTGTTGCACGTCAACCTCCTCCACCGGTTCTTCTACTTTCGGCTCTAGAAGTGACTGTGGCTGAAGAGACTGCTTCTGAACAACAGAATTTCACCTTGAATGAGATTTCTTCTGAACATGAAGTAGGATCTACTTCATGTGTTGAGAAGCTGCACGCTTCTGGTTCTGGGGTACGTCTACTCTACTTTAGTAATTTATGGAAGAATTTAGAACTGATAAGGCTCTGGTTAGAGAATGGCTAGATCAATGTGATCAGAGTAATGATGAATAATAGGTTGTCAATACCAGGATTATGAAGCTACTGTAAGAGATCTCTTCGAAGATTTTTGAGAAGTCAAAACCGTAGCCTTTTGTTTTTACCTTTGTTTTTAGTTTGATTTCAAAATTTTGTACTTTATCTTTTAATTAATAAAGTTTATCTTTCTTGATTATCTTGTTTAAAGTATTTTTTTATTTCTAACAAAAGGGGAGAAAGTGATATGATTTTGATATACCTATTTCTCATAACTGATCCCATACATGTTCTGATATTTTTTGCTTCTAACCAATGTTTGACTCAAACTTTATGAAAGTTCACTGAATTTATCTAGATATGAAAAATTTAGATATTTTGAAGGACACTCAGAAGACATGGTCAAGAATCATGAGAAACCAGGAAAAGTTCAAAAGTTCTGAACATGGTCAAGATTCATGATGAACTAGGTTATGATGTTTGATGCATCTTCACAACTCAGGCTCTGATACTTCATCATGCTCTGATAGCAAGCCCGAATCTGAGATGACGAACCAGGCATTTCTAGTTAGACTTTGATGAAACTGCAATAGGGAAGTATTCCTTTCCTGCTACCTGTTTATACTTTAAAATCATTTTTGTAAGTATTGAGCTTAGGGGGAGCCTCTGAACAAGCTAAAATTAATTTTAGGAGTATAGAAATCAGGGGGATCTAGTTAGCTTACTCTGAATATGTTTTATTTGATTAAACCTAGTATAAATTGTTCATCAAAATACATGGTTTTTTCATCATAAAAAAGGGGGAGATTGTAAGAACAAGATTTGATTATGCATCTGGCCTTAAGTTTTGATGATAACATTACATGATACCTTAGAGAATATTTTAGTACTCTAATGGTTTCTGCCTAGGGTGTAGCTTTTGCTAACCGGTTCTAACTCTAAAGATCAGGTGTGTGACATCATCAGTTTTTGAATGCAACACACTCTGACTCTGGAAGAAACTAACAATGTTTACAAAGTCTCAGTCAAGTTCAAGAATTCTTCTATAACAATGGTTCTGATGAACGTTAGTGTGATACGGTGGGAGAACTGACTTGAGGTTTTGTGTTTGTATTCTCACTTGTTCGGTTTAGCAAGAGTCGCCACTGAATTTTTATTTTATCCTAAAGGAAAGGTCAAAAAAGCACAGGAAAACCCTTTTGAGATGTTTCGTGGGTTCGGGGGGTAGATTATGAAAAGGGAAGGTATTAGCACCCATTTCATCCATGGTTATCCATGGGCTCTTAGTTACTTGGTTTTAGATCACTTGCCTTGATTTTCGATTGCTTGAAATTGTGGTGTATGTGTGTGTTTTGAAAATGTCTTTGAAATAGACGCCTTTGTTTCGGCAACCATTGTAATGACTCGTGTTTGAGTATATAAAACGGTGTGTATCATTTCGAAAAGATGTTTCAAAATGTTTTTGGAAGTTTGTTTTGACAGTGTGTATGAAGTGTGGTTTTTGAAAAGGAGGCAAGTGGTTTTGCAAGTTGATTTCAAGTAACTAAGAGTTTGGTCTACCCCTATTGTACTCATAGGTTTTCTCTATGTTTTCAACCCTTTTTAACAATTTTGTTCCACCATTGAATTTGGTGGACAATCTTGTGTTTAGGATGTGATCGGGACAGGCGCGGGTCATCGTGTGGACCATGAATGCAATGGTGCCAAGTGTCTTTGGCAATTTGCTTGAAGGGACTATGATCATTCCGTTTTAGGCAACTTTCGAAAGCGTCATCGAGGGACTTATGATCATTTGAATTGTTTTGCCAAAGAAACTCAACGTGCAAGCATGGCCCATTTTGGAAGGCAACATGTGGGATTACCCTAGGGGGTGCAAGTGTGATTGTGTATTGATTTCATGTATTTGTCTTGTATTAGGTTATCTAGCGTTTGATTTTATGTACATGCAAACCCTAGGTCTAACCATGGTATAATTCGAAAGCGGTAAATTGCGGGAATTTAAAGTCTACGCTATTACAAAATAGTATCCGGGAGTGGGGGTATAAATTTACAAATGGGGATGAGACTTTAGGAGTGTAGTGTCCAATAATTTACAACCAAATCGAATTGCGATCAAAATGTAAATGTATCGTATAGCAATGTATAAGAATAGCAATTGTATAATGTATCAATGTAAGTGTATTGTGTAAGTGTAAGTGTACGTGTATGAGAATTATTTACAAGTTGAGAAGTGTGAATTTAATAAGAAAATTAAATATTGTTTATTTATCAAGTATTATTATCCACTTTTGATTTAAATTTGTATATTTTTTGTTTAATATGTACAAAAAAGGTATTTTAATTAAAAGAAAGGAAAATGTTTTAAATTCTATTCTTTTATGTATTTTTTAGTATTAATGTACAAAGAATATTTTTAAGAAAAGAGAAGTATTTAACTTTAAAAATTGTTTTTATGTATTAATATTTTTATATACAAAAACTTTTTTAGTTAAAAAGAAAACTCAAACTAAAAACCTATTTTTATATGTATCTTTTATAAATGTTTTAAGTTAAATTTACATTAAAAATAAAAAGTATTTTAATAAAAGAAAAAAGTTTTAAGTTTTAATTATTAATATAATTCAGTGTAAAAAAAAGAGGTTTAGTATATATTTTTTTATCAAGAAAAAAAGGATTAAGTTATGTATAAAAAGAAATGGGCTTAAGGGTGGATCATTTTGGCCCAAACATAATTAAAACATAAGCCAAGGAAGGGGTATGAATTGGAACTCGTCTGGGCTTTAGACTTGTGAAACGGGTTAGGCCCAATTGGTCTTACAATGTTTTGTGTCTAGGGTTGTTGGGTTTTGTTTGCATTTGGGACTAACCTAGGGTTTGTGAAACAGAAGGGCGCCGTCGTACATCGTTTTCGCTTCGTCTTCGTCTTCCGTGAGCCTTGGATCCTTGAACAGCGTCCCTTGCCCAGCCACCAACGCCATCATCACCTCCTCTCCCTCTTCGGTCCAACGAAACGAGACTGTAAGGTGATGGTTCTGTTTTAATGCATTTAGGGTTTTGAACTTTATAGGTCTTGCATGTTTAGTTTTGTGTTCTGATTTTGATTAAGCCTCGTTATTGATTCTGATCATACGTGTTTTTTGTTTGAGGTGTGAAGAGAAGGACAAAATTATGTTACCTTCGTTGGAGGAGGAGATTAGGAGGCGCGTGGGCGGCTTGACGGCGAGGGGCGGTGATGACGAACTTGGAACCCTGGTATTTGTGTCTTTCTTTGCCCTTTCGTGTTTTGTGATGATTGTCCAAGAAAGATCAGAAAACGCCTCCCTTTTTTTCTTCTTCTAATTGACTCTGAGATGCTTGTAAACTTGTATGCTGAGATGCTTGCTTTTGAGTATTGATGATGTTGGTGTTGGAATGCTTCTTTTCTTCTGTATACTAGCTTATTGTTGTTTGTTGGCCCAGTGACGAAAGCTTTCTGAGGGCCCTTGGGATGTTTGCCTTGTGTGTTCCTGAGTATGCTTTAGCTTGATGCTTGAACCCTGAATACTTCTTTATCTTCTTCTTCTGGTTATCTTGATGCCTGCCTAGTATGCTTGAATATTTGGTTATTGCCCTGTGATGAATCTTTTCTGAGGGCCTTGATTATTGGGTTGCCTGTTTGAATGCTTGTTGATTCTGTTGGTTGGTGAATATGCTTGATGATGATTGGTATGTTTGACACTTTAGGCAGGTTTTGATATTGAATGGAATGGTTTATTTGTTTAAGGCTCAAGCAGGTTTTGACAGGGGTTGGACAGATTTGTTGAAACTTCTAGTTTGTGTATCTAGTTTCAAGTAGGCTTATGCAGGTTATATTGGTTTAGACATTGCTGGCTTGCTTGCAGTGTTTGGACATTACAGGTTTTAGCTGTACTGGTTGTTGTTTGATGGCCTTACTGGTTTTTTGCTCCTCCTTCAGCTTGGACAGTTTTGTGTTTTTATATATTTCTCAGTTTTGCTTCGTTTATCACTTCTGCCTCTCCTACTGTTTTATTGCAGTTTGTTTTTTATATTGCCTTAAGCCTAAAGCCAGAAACTGTAAGCCCAATTTCTTTTCTCTCTTCCTTCTCTCTCTAGTACAGTTAAAACATTTAAATAATGTTAAGTGTGCTTTTTCTGAAAAGGCATACAGGCTGGAAAATGATGAAATAGGACTAGCTTGCTTGCATATGTGGTCTTAACCTGCATACTTTCCTTCTTCAGCTTTCCTGCATCTTTGTGACAGTATGGAGTAGCCTTTGTATCTTGACATCCTTCCATATTTTGGACAGTTTGACATTGGACTTTGTTTTGGCAATTTGAACTTTTATACATGCTGTTGGTTTTGAACTATGCAGTTGGTTTTGAACTATGCAGTTGGTTTGACAAAATTTGAATTTGTGCATTTCAATACTTTGTGCATTCATGTTTAGCAAGCAATATTCATCCCTCTTTGTGAACCGGGAGAAATCCCGTGATTTGCAGAGAGGGCTAACTGATTCCAGTCAGTTGCCTTTAATGATGAGCCCAAATTAATTGTCTGCTTTTAATTATTTATCTGCTTCTGACTTTTTCTTCTTTTCTTTGCAGATAAAAAATCAAATGGAGAGGAAAAGCGATAAATGGAGGATGAAGAATTGAAGACTTAGAAAAATATTAGGATAGTTTTATTTAAATTTAAATAACTGTAATATTATTATTGTAAATACTTTGTAAACGAATACTTGTATTTAAATAACAATTGTAACAAATATTTAAAGATGAAATAAAAATTCCTTTTATCCAATTAATCCTTATTATTTCCAATTGTTTATTTATTATTTAAAATTCTTTAAATTATAATAATTGAAAATAAATTCCAATCATTTAACTCAGAATGATAAATAATCCATAAACATTGTGGTCTTTAGCATCGATCCATTAATAAACCTGGCGTTTCAAAAATTCAAACTCAATCCAAATGTTTCAATCCACATCTCAGAATAACTTGACAAGCACTGTAGAATTAGTCTTTCTGAAAAATTTGCGCACAAAAAACCTAGTTCCTGATCAAATGCCAAAGAAGCGTTCGCCTGATCAAAGTTGAGCCAAAATCAACCAAACCCTAAGCAAACTGTTTGAATTGTTTTGGGGCCATGAAAATCAATAAAAACCCTAATTTTATCTGACTGACGAGAAAAGTCTGTCTGACCGATTCTTGAGCCAGTATGAAAAATCAAGAAGAGTCTGAAACTGTGATTTCTTGTGGAAAAATACGAGGGCAAATTTTGGGGTACAACAGCTGCCCCTGTTCAATCTTATTGGACCTGAAGAGTTAGATTGGCAAGTTTGCCTTTCGCGACTCGAGGGTAAAAGGAGATTGGACACTAGAGTTCCCAGAAAATTTGCACTCGGTAATGTGATGGTAGAGGGAATGGGCTTAAAGATGCCATTTGGTGATAGGCTTAAAGATGCCATCTGGTGACTGCTGGTAGGAGGATGGGCTTATAGATGCCATATGGAAATGGGCTTAAAGATGCCATTTAGAA
Source organism: Vicia faba (assembly GCA_948472305.1). Taxonomy (NCBI): domain Eukaryota; kingdom Viridiplantae; phylum Streptophyta; class Magnoliopsida; order Fabales; family Fabaceae; genus Vicia; species Vicia faba. The sequence goes on along the minus strand of OX451737.1, from coordinate 438,847,291 downwards.
ATGTTTGTTGAGGAGAATGGGCTTATAGATGCCATATGGAAATGATTGTTGAACTGTATGTCACTGGTGAGTGGACGAGTATCAGAAAGGTATCCATGTTTTGGAACGTCTCTGAACTGGGGGTCTGAACAAGCAATATATTGACATCCGTGTTTGGAGAATCTGTAAACTGTTTTCAGGAGTTGAAGTTGAATAAACAATAGAGCGGCATCCGTTGTTGGGAAGCGTCCGTAAACTGTTTTCAAAAGTTGAGAAGAAACTGAACAAGCGATAGATTAACACCCGGTGTTGGGAAGAATCTGTAAACTGTTTTCAGAAGTCTTGAAGTCGAGAAGGAACCGGTGTAGGGTTTCCTGATGATGAGTCCGTGTAAAACTGCATCTGGATGAATCTGGAACAAGTATCAGAATGTCGCCGTGTCTGGGTCACATCTGAACTGTCTCTGAGTGAATATGGAATAAGTATCAGAATGTCGTCGTGTCTGGGTCACATCTGAACTATTTCTGGATGAATCTCGGAAGGTGATGGTCTTTGTCTGTTGACTGCTCTTTCCTGAAAAGGTAAAGAGTTAGTTGTTATGCAATGTCATGATGCGTGATGCAATGTATGTTATATCAATGTTCATGATATGAATGTGATGAATGCGTATGTAAGCTGATGAGCTGTCCTGCTGAGGATAGATGAATCCTGGATGGCTGAAGACAAAGGAATCTTGACTGCTGCCGGGGAAAATAATTCTTTGGCTGCTGCTGTGGAGGGCAAGAATCTCTTGATTGTTGAAAATGAGAAATCCTGGGACCACTGTAGGGGATCAGAAGCTTGGGTTGTATGCCAAACTATTGGGGAATTCCTGTCTTGAGGAGATCTTCGTTGGAGAATATTCGAATATTCTGTGAGGAGCTGAGAATGAGAGTCTTCACTCTGCTCGGGGATTGATAATTGGGAGTTTTTAGCTCCGCTGGGGATATTGAAACTTGACTCTGAGGGGAGTTAGCTTCTGGAAGGTTCTCTGGCTGGGGATTGCGAGAATCTTCTGATTGCCGTAGGCGTTGATCTGGAATATGTTACTGAATGTCGCCATCTCTAGGTCACATCTGGAACTATATCTGGAAGCAAATCTGAATGAGTTATAGAATGTCGCCAAATTTGGGTCACATCTTGAACTATATCTGGAAGAAAATCTGAATGAGTTATAGAATGTCGCCAAATCTGGGTCACATCTTGAACTATATCTGGAAGAAAATCTGAATGAGTTATAGAATGTCGCCAAAATCTTGGTCACATCTTGAACTATATCTGGAAGCAAATCTGAATGAGTTATAGAATGTCGCCAAAATCTTGGGTCACATCTTGAAGTATATCAATCTTCTGAGGTGATGAGAATCTTCATGCTGTTAACGGTTAACTGTTATCTGGTCGTAATCCAGGCTCCACAGAAATTTATATTGTCATCTGGTCGTAATCCAGTCTTCACAATAACTTGCTAAGCTGTTATCCGGTCAAATCCGGGCTCCACGGCTTGTGCTGAAGATATACCACTATCTGGTCGCAATCCAGGTTTCGTAGTATTCTTAACTGCTGTCTGGTTGTAGTCCAGGCTTCACAGAACTTGTTAAGCTGTTATCCAGTCAAATCCGGGCTTCACGGCTTGTGCTGAAGATATACCATTATCTGGTCGCAATCCAGGTTTCGTAGTATTCTTGACTGCTGTCTGGTCGTAGTCCAGGCTTCACAGAACTTGTTAAGCTGTTATCCGGTCAAATCCGGGCTTCACGGCTTGTGCTGAAGATATACCACTATCTGGTCGCAATCCAGGTTTCGTAGTATTCTTGACTGCTGTCTGGTCGTAGTCCAGGCTTCACAGAACTTGTTAAGCTGTTATCCGGTCAAATCCGGGCTTCACAGCTTGTGCTGAAGATATACTACTATCTGGTCGCAATCCAGGTTTCGTAGTATTCTTGACTGTTGTCTGGTCGTAGTCCAGGCTTCACAGAACTTGTTAAGCTGTTATCCGGTCAAATTCGGGCTTCACGGCTTGTGCTGAAGATATACTACTATCTGGTCGCAATCCAGGTTTCGTAGTATTCTTGACTGCTGTCTGGTCGTAGTCCAGGCTTCACAGAACTTGTTAGGGATTAAACTATTATCCGGTCGAATCCGGGTTTCATAGCTTGCTCTGAGGGGATACCACTATTTGGTCGCAATCCAAGTTTTGCGGTAGTCTGACACTGTTATCCGGTTGTAGTCCAATCTTCACAATGTGCTGTAGAGATCAAGATATTATCCGGTCAAATCCGGGCTTCGTAACTTGAATTCAGGAGAACCCACTATCTGGTCGTAATCCAGGCTTTGCGGTAGTCTGACACTGTTATCCGGTCGTAGTCCGGTCTTCCCAATGTGCTGTAGAGATCAAGGTACTATCCGGTCAAATCCGGGCTTCATAACTTGAATTTTGTGAGAATTTGGTTTTTGACGACTGTAGCTTCCAACAGGTGATGAAGGAATCGCTGAACACTTTTGACATTCGAATGCCCCAAGTGAGGATGAAGGAGACTTGCCCCGAGTCCACTGAACTTTTGAGAGATTTGTTGAAATCTTGACTGGACTGCCCCAGGTTAACTGAACTTTGAAAGATCTGTTGAACCCTTGACTGGACTGCCCCAGGTTAATCGGATGGTGACATGTCATGCCCCTCATTGATAGGAGATTTGTCAATGGAAGTGTCATCCTTTGAAGTGATTTTTTGTTCACTGAGAGAGTTTTCGTTCCTCCGAACATTCGCTGTATGAATTTCTTCGCTGTCAAACAAAAAGCCAAATGCAGACAGTGATATTCAAGCAATGAAAAGTTTATGTTTGTCTCGAAGTTTTGAAAAAAATGTGTTTTTTAGCAGAAAACTTTTTAAGACAAGTCAACACAAGATTTTAGAGCAAAGCCTTACAGGAGTCAGGATACCTTTGGTAACAGTATGCTTTCGAACCAACCCATGCTTCAATTAGGACTTTTGAAGGGTTGTAACGTAGCCTGGTTCACGGTTTAAGAAACAAAGGATAAAGTCTCAAAGTATATTTGTACCCACCCGCTCTTCGCGATGTTCTCAAATCCTAGGCTCAGTTAATTGTGCGTCGCACTCTGTTTTGAGTTTGGAACGACCTTTTGGGTGATGGTTCACCAATTCGAATTCGGGAGACAGTCATCATCTCCTTTTTTTCTTTTGCAACATTTTTTTTATGTTGTTGAGGATTTGTAATGACCTCACTATTTTGATTTTGATTTGTTGTCCCTAACTTTTGCCTGACTGTCTCTTTTTTTGGGATTACAGTCAGTGGGATGCCCCAGCTTTCTTAAGCCTTCTTTACAGGTTTTGGCTTGGCGGGCTTTTCTCTTTTGAGAGATTGACTACCTATGTGATAGGGAACCACCCTCGTCTTTTGATTCCAAAGGAATGCTTTTCTTGTCATTCGTCGTTCGTTGTATTACGAACTGAGAGTTTGCGGCTTCAACACACATTTTCTTTTGAATTAACTGAGATACTACCCTGCCCCAGGTTTATATCAAAGGTTTTGATTGTTTAGAACAGAAAACTCCTACTTCTTTGGCTCGAAGGGGTTGACTAGGGATTATCTTCCTTATAACTCCAGTGTTTGGGAATTGAAAGAAATGCATGTACATCATCAGCAAGGTCCGTTCAAAAGCATATTGCATGGTGTTATGGTATTGTTTCGTCATCCTCCCTCTAAAGGCTTGCAGCTTTTTATCAAGAGTTAAATATCATAAAGAAAGCAGAAGAGTAGTGAAAACGAATGGATGAATTCAAGACAAACATATGCAATGCATTAATGAAACAGAGTTTAACATCAACAGTTAATTGTTTTGAGAACAAAAGAAATTACAACTTTGAAAATTCAAATGAAGCAAAAGTCTTTCAGTTTGAGCTCTGTCACTTCAGGTGGAGAACTCCTTAACGGAAGATTTTCATCTCACCGTCTGGCATGAACCTCAGCACTCCAATGTTGATCAGATCTTGAATCTTGTTCTTCAAGGCCCAACAGTCGTCGGTGTCATGTCCCGGGCTATAGGAGGTAAACACAAAATGCGTCAGGATGATAGGTAGGAGCGGAGGTATTTGGGTTCCGGATAGGATCCCTCAAAGCAGTCAGATTGACCTCCAACAAGCGCTCTAGAATTAGAGATGACGGTATGTCAGTCTCCGTGAACTGTCTTCCTGACGTATTTTGCTTACGCCGATTACCCCGTTGACGCTGGCGAGGTTGTTGTTGGGCTTGTGACCCTGAGGCAAGCAGAGGAGCTTTCCCCTTATCTTCTTGAGTGGTTGGGGTTTGAGTGGTGACCTGCTCTTCAACCTCAGATGTTTGCCTCAGTTGGTTTTCCCGAAGCAGTTGGTTGACGAGAACTCGGAGCCCCTCTTGTCTTTGAGACAAATCCTGGATGAGAGCCATCTGGCCCACTAGATGCCCCATCATTTGGATCCTCATTGTAGTCAGCTCAGACTGTAGCGCCTCCAACTGATCACTCCCGGCATTGTCTGAATTCCCCTGGACCATGCCCGTTGTGAGGAGAGCTTTCACTTCTTCTTGCCCCAGAGACAGGTTCAAGAACATTTCCTGCAGCTGAGCAGTCTGGTCCTGGATATCCTTGACGGTCCTCTCTAGAGCCATCTCTTTACTTAAATAAACAGTATGAGAGTAAGGAGACCTGAAAAAGGAAAAACTGTCAAGATGCAATGCATGATATGTGGATGCATGCTTCCAAGGATCTCTTGGGGTAAACACAAGAGAATGTTAGAGGTTGAACTTCGATCTTGGATTGGAGAACTTTATATCGGTGGATGTCTTCCCACGAGAATCAAGCTCACCATGTCGAGTGGGTCATAGCCACTGATTCCAGTTGTTGCACTTGAACTTTGATTGGAGAACTGTGTACTGGTGGATGTCTTTCCACGAGAATCAAGCTCACCATGTCAAGTGGGTCATAACCACTGATTCAAGTTGTTGTACTTGATCTTTGATGGCATTTGTTAGAGGAGAAACCTCTTGCCCTTTGGTAGACGTCTGGTTCAATGTAACCCTGCATCAAAAGAACCCTCAAGATCCTTGAAAAGGTTAGTGAAAAATGCTATGGTATGATGTTATGATGTTATGTACATGTATGCACAAGCAAGTAAGTGCATATACAGGCAATCATATTCACACAAAGCAAAACAAGTCCTTAGGTTCAGGCTTGCATGGGTTTGTAGGTAAGTACCATCTTGAAGTTAGTTGGCTCATCCTGTCCTAGAAATAGAAACCGGGTTCTAAGGAGCTCAATATCATTGGATTGTTTTCTGTGTTCATCGTTTCGGTTTAGCCACTTACTGGCGACCAAAATATTCCAAGAAAACAACCCTCAAATGAGTGTAGTATCGAGTATCTACCAACTTCGGACTACACGAAAGTCGGTCATCTCACTACCCCTAAAAAGGCTAAGATGGTCAATTAAGGTTCTAAGAGTTCGTTAGTGCTTCACGACATCACTCAGCGGCCCCGTACTCTCCTTGATTGAACTCAAGGGTTACCGGTACTCACAAATATGTCACACTAACATAGCTTACTGCTTCAACCATGTCGGTATACCCCGCACAGTTCCCTCACAGTTTTTTTGCTATTTACCTAAAAAGGTGCCCCAAATCCGGGTGTAGGATTTACAACAAACCCAAACAAGAACCCAAAAGATAAAGCAATCAAGTCAATCAAAGCAAGAAAGTAAAGGTGATCTAAACCCTAAGGTAACCCCACTTTTAAGTATATCCCCAGCAGAGTCGCCAGTTCTGTGATGCGGTGGGGGAACTGACTTGAGGTTTTGCGTTTGTATTCGCACTTGTTCGGTTTAGCAAGAGTCGTCACCGACTTTTTATTTTATCCTAAAGGAAAGGTCAAAAAAGCACAGGAAAAACCTTTTGAGATGTTTCGTGGGTTCGGGGGGTAGATTATGAAAAGGGAAGGTATTAGCACCCTTTTCATCCATGGTTATCCATGGGCTCTTAGTTACTTGGTTTTAGATCACTTGCCTTGATTTTTGATTGCTTGAAATTGTGGTGTATGTGTGTGTTTTGAAAATTTCTTTGAAATAGACGCCTTTGTTTCGGCAACCATTATAATGACTCGTGTTTGAGTATATACAACGGTGTGTATCTTTTCGAAAAGATGTTTCAAAATGTTTTTGGAAGTTTGTTTTGACAGTGTGTATGAAGTGTGGTTTTTGAAAAGGAGGCAAGTGTTTTTGCAAGTTGATTTCAAGTAACTAAGAGTTTGGTCTACCCCTATTGTACTCAAAGGTTTTCTCTATGTTTTCAACCCTTTTTAACAATTTTGTTCCACCATTGAATTTGGTGGACAATCTTGCGTTTAGGATGTGATCAGGACAGGCGCGGGTCATCGTGTGGACCATGAATGCAATGGTCCCAAGTGTCTTTGGCAATTTGCTTGAAGGGACTATGATCATTCCGTTTTAGGCAACTTTCAAAAGCATCATTGAGGGACTTATGATCATTTGAATTGTTTTGCCAAAGAAACTCGACGTGCAAGCATGGCCCATTTTGGAAGGCAACATGTGGGATTACCCTAGGGGGTGCAAGTGTGATTGTGTATTGATTTCATGTATTTGTCTTGTATTAGGTTATCTAGCGTTTGATTTTATGTACATGCAAACCCTATGTCTAACCATGGTATAATTCGAAAGCGGTAAATTGCGGGAATTTAAAGTCTACGCTATTACAAAATAGTATCCGAGAGTGGGGGTATAAATTTACAAATGGGGATGAGACTTTAGGAGTGTAGTGTCCAATAATTTACAACCAAATCGAATTGCGATCAAAATGTAAATGTATCGTATAGCAATGTATAAGAATAGCAATTGTATAATGTATCAATGTAAGTGTATTGTGTAAGTGTAAGTGTACGTGTATGAGAATTATTTACAAGTTGAGAAGTGTGAATTTAATAAGAAAATTAAATATTATTTATTTATCAAGTATTATTATCCACTTTTGATTTAAATTTGTATATTTTTTGTTTAATATGTACAAAAAAGGTATTTTAATTAAAAGAAAGGAAAATGTTTTAAATTCTATTCTTTTATGTATTTTTTAGTATTAATGTACAAAGAATATTTTTAAGAAAAGAGAAGTATTTAACTTTAAAAATTGTTTTTATGTATTAATATTTTTATATACAAAAACTTTTTTAGTTAAAAAGAAAACTCAAACTAAAAACCTATTTTTATATGTATCTTTTATAAATGTTTTAAGTTAAATTTACATTAAAAATAAAAAGAGTTTTAATAAAAGAAAAAAGTTTTAAGTTTTAATTATTAATATAATTCAGTGTAAAAAAAAGAGGTTTAGTATATATTTTTTTATCAAGAAAAAAAGGATTAAGTTATGTATAAAAAGAAATGGGCTTAAGGGTGGATCATTTTGGCCCAAACATAATTAAAACAGAAGCCAAGGGAGGGGTATGAATTGGAACTCGTCTGGGCTTTAGACTTGTGAAACGGGTTAGGCCCAATTGGTCTTACAACGATTTGTGTCTAGGGTTGTTGGGTTTTGTTTGCATTTGGGACTAACCTAGGGTTTGTGAAACAGAAGGGCGCCGTCGTACATCGTTTTCGCTTCGTCTTCGTCTTCCGTTCGCCTTGGATCCTTGAACAGCGTCCCTTATCCAGCCACCAACGCCATCATCACCTCCTCTCCCTCTTCGGTCCAACGAAACGAGACTGTAAGGTGATGGTTCTGTTTTAATGCATTTAGGGTTTCGAACTTTATAGGTCTTGCATGTTTAGTTTTGTGTTCTGATTTTGATTAAGCCTCGTTATTGATTTTGATCATACGCGTTTTTTGTTTGAGGTGTGAAGAGAAGGACAAAATTATGTTACCTTCGTTGGAGGAGGAGATTAGGAGGCGCGTGGGCGGCTTGACGGCGAGGGGCGGTGATGACGAACTTGGAACCCTGGTATTTGTGTCTTTCTTTGCCCTTTCGTGTTTTGTGATGATTGTCCAAGAAAGATCTGAAAACGCCTCCCTTTTTTTTCTAATTGACTCTGAGATGCTTGTAAACTTGTATGCTGAGATGCTTGCTTATGAGTATTGATGATGTTGGTGTTGGAATGCTTCTTTTCTTCTGTATACTAGCTTATTGTTGTTTGTTGGCCCAATGACGAAAGCTTTCTGAGGGCCCTTGGGATGTTTGCCCTGTGTGTTCCTGAGTATGCTTTAGCTTGATGCTTGAACCCTGAATACTTCTTTATCTTCTTCTTCTGGTTATCTTGATGCCTGCCTAGTATGCTTGAATATTTGGTTATTGCCCTGTGATGAATCTTTTCTGAGGGCCTTGATTATTGGGTTGCCTGTTTGAATGCTTGTTGATTCTGTTGGTTGGTGAATATGCTTGATGATGATTGGTATGTTTGACACTTTAGGCAGGTTTTGATATTGAATGGAATGGTTTATTTGTTTAAGGCTCAAGCAGGTTTTGACAGGGGTTGGACAGATTTGTTGAAACTTCTAGTTTGTGTATCTGGTTTCAAGTAGGCTTATGCAGGTTATATTGGTTTAGACATTGCTGGCTTGCTTGCAGTGTTTGGACATTACAGGTTTTAGGTGTACTGGTTGTTGTTTGATGGCCTTACTGGTTTTTTGCTCCTCCTTCAGCTTGGACAGTTTTGTGTTTTTATATATTTCTCAGTTTTGCTTCGTTTATCACTTCTGCCTCTCCTACTGTTTTATTGCAGTTTGTTTTTTATATTGCCTTAAGCCTAAAGCCAGAAACTGTAAGCCCAATTTCTTTTCTCTCTTCCTTCTCTCTCTAGTACAGTTAAAACATTTAAATAATGTTAAGTGTACTTTTTCTGAAAAGGCATACAGGCTGGAAAATGATGAAATAGGACTAGCTTGCTTGCATATGTGGTCTTAACCTGCATACTTTCCTTCTTCAGCTTTCCTGCATCTTTGTGACAGTATGGAGTAGCCTTTGTATCTTGACATCCTTCCATATTTTGGACAGTTTGACATTGGACTTTGTTTTGGCAATTTGAACTTTTATACATGCTGTTGGTTTTGAACTATGCAGTTGGTTTTGAACTATGCAGTTGGTTTGACAAAATTTGAATTTGTGCATTTCAATACTTTGTGCATTCATGTTTAGCAAGCAATATTCATCCCTCTTTGTGAACCGGGAGAAATCCCGTGATTTGCGGAGAGGGCTAACTGATTCCAGTCAGTTGCCTTTAATGATGAGCCCAAATTAATTGTCTGCTTTTAATTATTTATCTGCTTCTGACTTTTTCTTCTTTTCTTTGCAGATAAAAAATCAAATGGAGAGGAAAAGCGATAAATGGAGGATGAAGAATTGAAGACTTAGAAAAATATTAGGATAGTTTTATTTAAATTTAAATAACTGTAATATTATTATTGTAAATACTTTGTAAACGAATACTTGTATTTAAATAACAATTGTAACAAATATTTAAAGATGAAATAAAAATTCCTTTTATCCAATTAATCCTTATTATTTCCAATTGTTTATTTATTATTTAAAATTCTTTAAATTATAATAATTGAAAATAAATTCCAATCATTTAACTCAGAATGATAAATAATCCATAAACATTGTGGTCTTTAACATCGATCCATTAATAAACCTGGAGTTTCAAAAATTCAAACTCAATCCAAATGTTTCAACCCACATCTCAGAATAACTTGACAAGCACTGTAGAATTAGTCTTTCTGAAAAATCTGCGCACAAAAAACCTAGTTCCTGATCAAATGCCAAAGAAGCGTTCGCCTGATCAAAGTTGAGCCAAAATCAACCAAACCCTAAGCAAATTGTTTGAATTGTTTCAGGGCCATGAAAATCAATAAAAACCCTAATTTTATCTGACTGACGAGAAAAGTCTGTCTGACCGATTCTTGAGCCAGTCTGAAAAATCAGGAAGAGTCTGAAACTGTGATTTCTTGTGGAAAAATACGAGGGCAAATTTTGGGGTACAACAGTTATTAATAGAGCTTCTGATCGTGACTCTTTTGGAAGAGCTTCTGAAGACTTCTCAAGCTCTGATTCTATTTGTCCAAGTTCCGAAGACTCTAAAGATAAGGTTCTGGAAGAAAAAGTTTTGGAGATTCTAAAGACAAAGATTTTGAAGACCAAGTGATGAAGACTTTGAATATAAGGTTCTGGGTGAACAAGTTTTGAAGACTCTGAAGACTTAGGTTCTGAAGATTCTAGTTTTGATCCTTCTAAGCATGCTTCATAATCAACCATCATAAGCCTGTGAAGATTAGAAGATAAGATCAAAATTTGTTTACGTGAAAGAATGGTACAAGGTACAAATGTTCCCACTACCCTGATAAGGTAGTGCAAGGAGAGTACTATGATACTATGTTGTCTACATCTCCCTCACAGTTTGTTATGGATAAAACAACTGGAATTAAATATTTCTATTCTACTCTCTAAAAAATTTAATTTTTGGTTATAAAAGGAAGACTTGGAAGATTGAAGACAACAACCAATTCTCTGCAAAACTTACATTGAAACGCTGCTCAACTCTATTTTAAATATTCATTTGTAAAATTTTGTAAACGCAAGGAAATTTTGTCATTAATTGCAAGAAATAAGCTTTTGTTTATTAAATTGCTTTTAACACTGTTGTTTTATTTCATTATATTCAAATTTGTGTAATCTGCTTTCAAGAAGCAACTTTGTAAACACATTATTTGTAAACAAACTATTTGATAGTTCATTGAGAGACTAGGACTTTAATCAGGACTCTCGAGAAGACATTGAAAGGTAATATTTGTAGTTTGAAACATTGACAATTGGTCTTTGTTGGGCCTGTAATCAGTTTGGTTATAGTGAATTAAGTCCTTGTTTGAGAAGGCAAAATCACCTTGGCGGGTGGACTGGATTAACTTTGTTAACAGTGAACCAGGATAAAAATATCTATGTATTTTATTTTTGTTCTTGTTTTCTTTGTTTTGTATTGGGACAAATTTGTTTTAAATCTAAGGACCCAATTCAAACCCCCATTTCTTGTGTTTCTCACACCTTCAAAGTCAAGTTGAAGCTGATGCAAGAGTTTGAAATGTACGACCTAGGGAACTTGTCATATTTATTAGGGATGAAGTTCAAAGACACATGTGAAAGAGTATTCATGCACTAGAAGAAATATGTCCAAGACATCTTGAAAAAGTTCAAGATGAGCAATTGCAATGTAGCTTCCACGCGATTAGAAACTGGAGCAAATTTAAGAAAGGAGATAAATGATGAGTTTGTAAGTGTGAAATTGTACAAACTAATCATTGGATCCTTGAGCTACCTTTGCAATACAAGGCAAAATACTTGTCAAAGTGTCGAATTGTTAAGTAGATTCATGGAGAAACCCCAAGAATTTTATCTCATAGCAGTGAAAAAGGTGTTATAATACATACAAGGCACAATTGATCATGGTGTGATGATGCCAAGACAAAAGAATACCAACATAGATGCAGAGGTATATGGCTACACTGATTTAGATTTCAGTGGAGATCAAGATGAGAAGAAGAATATTGCAGTTTACGTATTCATGATCGAAGATGCTCCAATCTCTTGGAGCTCAAGGAAGAAAAACAATGTGGCTTTGTCATCATGTGAAACTGATTACGTAGTTGCATCGTATGCAGCATGCCGAGCATCGTGGATAGAGATGTTACTCGAAGAGCTCAAGATAATGGAACCTAAGAAAATGAAGTTGTTTGTCGATAACAAGTCAGCTATCGACCTAGCCAATCATCCAGTGTGTCATGATCAAAGTAAGCATATATAGAGGATGTATCATTTTTGAGGGATCAAGTTAACAAAGGAAAACTTGAACTTGAGCATTGCAAGACAAAATGACAACTAGTCGACATGCTCACCAAACCCCTGAAGAAATTCAGGTTCGACGAGTTGAAGAGAAACATCAGGATAATAAGTCTAGAGAATATGAATTAGGGGAGGTGTTAGAAGTTTTAATTCGATGTTCTGTCGAAAGATAGTATTCAACTATGTCGAATTAGCCAGTCAAAATAGTAGGAGTCATCTATATTCGACAGAGTCGAATACAACATATAGTTATTATGTCGAAGTGTAACTTATAACTTTGTATTTTACACTTTGGATGTTTTGGACTTGAGTAGATTCATAGAGTTTTGGGTTTGGGCCTTAGTTGCCTATATAAAGGGCATAGTATGATGTAAATAACAACTTCACTCAATAAGGATTATGCTTTTCACTAATTCAGTTTATAGTTTTTCTCTCTTATTCTTCTTCTCTCTTCTTTCTTGAAAACCATTTTTGTCCCAATAGAAATTGCTTGATATTGGAGTTGAGAGGGTTTGATAGTGTGTTGTTAAGCCCAACTTAAATTTAAATGAAAAAAATATCCGAAGTAATTTCTTGATAAATGAGGAGAATGAATGCTCGACTACTTTCAATCCTCTTTTGGAAAAAACTAAATGAATGTTTATTGTTTGCAAGAAAGGACATTTTGAGAAAAGGAAACGATCTAACAACAAAAAAATAAAAAATAAAGGTGAATGATTCAAGTTTTATTTTTGAAATATTAGTATAGTTATATGTTTAATGTGGATAGTTGTTAATATTTATCTTATTTTTCATAGAAACATATTGACAACAATTTTAATTCAAGTAATTCTTAAAAGGATCGACTAACAATGGTTCATAATTGCATGAAGGAATCTTCTGCAATCGCTTATCCTTCTTTCCAGGTTTGTAATTTTTCTTTTGTCAAGCGGGCTAGAAGCTAAAATCTAAACTACATTAGCCTCACCAGGGTTCCTATAATCCTTTAACAGCAAGCCACATAAATGTGTAGGCCAATCAGAGAAATAATGGATGCCCTCGTTAATACTTAATCCAAGTTTTGCTAAGTAATCAACATATTTATTGGCTTCCCTCTTGATCTTTGACACTTTTAAATGTGCCATTTCCTCCAAAATACTTTTGATTTTGCGAATAAGACTCAAGCATTTCCTATGGATGTTTGTATCTTGAATTAAGTGCACCTCTTCTTGATTATCAATTTGAGTTCCACATTGTCGTAACCTTTGGATTTGTCTAGTCGTAGACATTCCAGCACGCCCAAAGCTCAACAATTATCATATTTCATTTTCCTATTCATTTTTAGAAGCCATAAATCCATTCTCAATTGCTATTCCTCGCCAGACCTCCATACCCAGTTACATGATTTATTAAAACTACACCATCAGTATTGAAACAAACGCAACCAATGTTTGGTTCCTTTCAATAATTGTTTATAGTACAAACTAGTCTTTGAGACAGTTTATTATGAAAGAGCATACTTTTCTTATAGCTCATGATATTTAACTTAATATCTTGAATCAAATTGAACGGAGCTACAAAATCTAGCACAAACATCATATGGTTCCTCCAATACCAAATTTTATGACAACTAGTGGCCCATAGGGCTTGCCAGCTCTCCTCCCCCTTATGTAAGTTGTATTTCAAGTTGACTACCACCTAATTAGCGAAGTTGAGGTTGAAGAAACTTTGTTTGGCCTTCGAGTTCAGCAATTGCATCCACATAGGTTTGGAATTCTTGAAATCTCTTAACACATGAAGAATGGTCTCTTCTTGATCTATACATTCCTCACAAAAGGGGTCTCTCAAGTTTAGATTACTCAGGTATTTGTTAGTCTTGAGGTAATTATGATGAATCTTTCACATAAAGCTTAGAATCTTTTCAGGAACTGACAATTTCCAGATGAAATTCCAATGATCAGTGGCTTTTGTGTCCATTGTACCTGCAATAAAATCAAAACACTAGTTATTGAAAAATTGCTTGTAGTTGTTACTTTCCACACACATATATCAGCTTCAGAGCTTCCATCTAATGGTGGATCAATAGCTCTGAATTTTTCCACCAAATCATGAGGGAGAATACCTCTTAAAAGGCCTCAGTCCCAACTTCCATCAGTAGCAATAATTTCAGAAAGAGTAGTACTTTTAATATTGTCTATAGAGTTGAGGAAATGGCCCTTGAGCCCGATTCCAGTTTCCACCCATCAATCCAACCACACCTTGATTCTAACACGATCTCACACCTCCCACTTAGACAAGTCATCAAGAAGAGGCCACATACTAACAATTTGCTTCCAAAGGCTAGAGTTATAAGCTTTGGCCTTAGTTTCAATATCAGAAGCAACCCTTCTCCCTTATTTTCCTTGCAGAACATCACACTAGAGGGACTTATCTCCACTTAACAACTTCCATCCTAGTTTAGCAAAGCAAGCAACATTCATATCTTTGAGATTTCTTAGCTCTAATCCTTCATTATTCTTTTGTTTGGTGATTTCCTTCCAACTAACTATATGCATATGCTTCTCATTCTTACTATGACCCTTAAACCCTAAACCTCAAACTCTAAACCAAAAACCATAATATATTTCAATTATTATCAATGCAATATTCCTTGTCACTATATGTTGACTAAAACTATTCTTTAAATACTTTGTTATAAGGGATGAACTCATATAATCATTTAAGTCAGGTATATAGATGGATAATAAGATATTCTAGGGATGAACTCATATAATATCTGGATAATTGTGCGAGATATGAATAATAAAACATAATAATAAAAATAAAATATATAAATATTTATTATGCGGATATGGGCAAGGTGAGTACTAAAGTACTATTACTCGCACCTATATCTATTTATCTTCGAGAATTATTGCCTGTTCTCATACCCATGTCCATTTTGTGGATTTTTATCTTATTTATTCTAGATAATTTTTAGAGGCATCCACTAATCATATCTCTATACAAGATCATTGATTAAATTTATTCTCATTAGCAAGTTAATTAGGCCTAGAAGCACTAAATCAAGCAACAATAAAATCTCCCCACACCTGTTCATAAAGTTTTTCCATAACGAATTCAATTTCTACTACTATTTCTTTCTATTTTAAAAATTTTAGACTTAAAATCACTTTTAACCCTTTTAATTTGATGTTTTTTATTTTTAAATCTCTCCATTTTAAAATCTAACCTTTTGATCTATGAACTTTACTTAAAGAATATGACTCCTTTCAATTTTGTAGACGTGCCAATGATAATTAAGATTAAAAAAATTTTAATGACATGACATTGATGACTACACTTATTCATCAGTTATCATTTTTTTAATCTCTTTACTTACTAAATTATTTTTTTAGAATTAATTAATTAATTAAAATTCTTAAAATAGTTTTCTTGATCCATAGCCGATTAAACCTCAACATAGCCAAGCACCGATGATGGCAATAAATTGTGCATAAAAAAGCCATGGAATGGCAAGATTCTCTCCCATCATTATCTTTGATCAATGTACATCATTAGAATAAATGGATTTGCAGCTCTTGAAAGAGCTTATGAAACTAGAAGAATACATTTCATATTAATGAATCCCACATCATTTTCAGACTAAAATGATTGTTTATCCGTACGTATATCCGTGTGAGTCACGGATTAAAATTTCTTTAAGTAATTTTTTATTTTTTATAATTATTTATAATTTATTATAATCTGTCTTTTTTATTAGTAATATATATAAACAAAATTTATCAATGATAAACTATTTATTGTTAATAGAAATATATGTATTACTTACAGATTTAATTTATTTAACTATAAAACAATTTTTTTTTAATTTCTAAACTATAATGTTATTTTAAAAAGAATAGATTTTGTTAATATTTTATGGATATATATTGTATTTTTATAGGAAAAAAATATGAATATAAAGATAACAAAATTTTATATTTTTATATGTTATCGAACACAAAATTATAAGTTCATTTGTATAATATAAACATTTACAAAAACATAAAAATATATAAAATATGAATAGAACATGAAAACATAAAGCGCTTCTCTGACTTTCCTTGTGTTGTACCCTAATTTTTGCTCATAAGATTCCTCTATCATCTCATACCATCACAATACAACAAGATCACACATTAGGATTTTGGATAATTCTCCTACTTCATCCTATCTTTAAGTTTGCTCTTGAGGAATCACCAAACACTTTGAATTGTGTATCTTGTATATATATTCTTTTGACTAACATCAAAATATGTGTATATGTCTCTTTGAATGTCATCTTATAGGTAATGACACAACTGCATGTATCTTACCATCTCCTAGCATAGAGGATCAAAACTAGGGTTTGGAATTTAATTAGGAAATCTCTGACTTTTTGGGCAATACTCGATTCCATGTTTCTCTACATGTTCATGAGCATCTATGATTGAAAATTTGATCATCAATTTTGGTTTTGAAAGGCTCAATTTACAAAAAAGGGGTAAATTGGTCATTTTGTCAGAAAGTCAACCAAAGTCAACTGTTGACCAATTAGACTTTTGGTCAAGTATGAATTCAATGTCCCTATTTTCATATTTCATGGTCAATGGTGGCATAAAATCAAGAGGAGATGTGAATTGGAGATAAATTGTCAAAGAAGTCATTTGAAGATATAAATTTTTCTAAGTGTTCATAGTGTTGAACTTTGATTAGTCATAACTTTCTCAATTTTTATTGAAAATGTACAAATTTTATATGCCTGGAAAGAGGATACAAAATTCTTCAACTTTGTTTTAGATGCCTCAATTCCAAAAAGTGAAAGGAGAAAAAGTTATGGATCTTTGAAGTTTTTGGACACTTAGTGAAATTTCTCAAATATGCACAAAAATATGATTTCTTCATGGTTAATTTTGAATGTTCATTTGGCTCAAATCAAAAAGTTGGCAACATCAAAGTTGGAGTATGAAGTGTTCTCTTCATTTTTGGTTCAAGAATCGTCTCAAATGGTCAAGTGTAAAAAGAGATATGATGCTTAAGATTTGGAGCTTCAAGTTGTTATCTTGCCTAGCACAAGGCATGTCACGCGCGCGTTAGGCCAAACATTTTGTCAAACAATTGATGGTCACACATTCATCATCACTTTTCTATTTGAAATTTTTATCATTTGGAAAAATATTCAACATCAAAGATCAAGCCCTAAATGTGAGGGACAACTTTGCTTTAGGAAGTTTCTCAAAATAACTCCCACATTTTGAGATATAATCATGGGAAGAAGGTACCACGCAAGCTGAAATTTTGCCCTCCACAAGGCATGTCGCGCACATGGAATGCCCAGTCAGGCTTGACATTTCATCAAATAGTTCACGAGTATGCATTCATAGTCAATTATCTCATTGATTCAAGCTTTGATTTGAAAATTTTTGAACATCAAAATTGGAGTATGTAATGCCCTCTCTATTTTTTATTCAAATATTATCTCGTTTCACGCATTATAGAGATAGATATAAGGAGATAAAGATATGATCATGATTTTGCCAAACCTGCATGGAAATGCATGTGTTTTACATCAGCCAAGACAATAGCTTACCAGCTCACACGCCCACGCGTTCCTCACTTACTCAAAACGCACGCCTTATATCATCAATTAAAGGCAAAACGCAAAACTAACTTATCACACTTTCTTACCTCTTTTTCCCTCACATTATTTCCCTTACTCTATAAAAAGAAGCAGCATTCAACATAGAGAGGACAAGCAGAAAATTGAAGAGCATTTTCTCTCTCCCTCGTAAAACTTTTCTCTCTCTGCAAACTCATAATTCTTATTCATTTTCCTTAAAGCTTCTTGCCCAAGATCTGTTTATCTTGCTCCTTCTACTATCTTGAAGTGTGAAGAAGAAGTTGCATCGGATTTCTTACTTCAAAACAGAGGCACCAGGTGGATTTATTTTCCAATCATCAAGGTAGAGTTTCAAAACCGAATCTCTTGCATTCTAGCTCCAATCTTGCATTTAATTGTGTTCACATTGGATTTAGCTGGCCAGATCCTATATCTGAGTATAATCATGCGTGTATTTGTTACTTGATGTTGTTTCATAAGTTTGCTTATAATTCTGTTTGTTTTGCTGCCTTCGTACTCAATTTATGTTCAAACCTTGCATTGATTGTTGAATTCATGAGCATTTTGTTGTTCTATGCATTGATGTGATGAATTTTGGTGTTTGAATCAAGGGAAATGGTTGAGAATTGAATGAGAAAATAAAGTCAGAATTTTTTTTGTTAAAATGCTCAACTCATAATCACGTTCATGCAACAATATTCGTGTGGCATTTTCTCCATGATCCATGCATCTTTTGATAAAAAATTTTATTCTATCGTGTTCTACTTATTTCCATCTTGAAGTTTGATGTTTACATCTTGAGTTTTCATGGAGAAACGCGTGAGTTATTTTGATCTGAAAATCTGGTTTTGAAACTGTAAAACGATAAGGGTTTGATGCTTTGGTATGTTCTAAAAACCTTCCACAACGCTTTTTTGTTAATAACAGGTGTAATACACCTTAATTATATTTTAATTTTCTTTATTTCTCTAATTTTGTTTAATTACTTTTATTAATTCAAAAATTACCACAAAAATATTTTAAACTCTATCTTCCATATATTTACATATTTTTATTTTTATTTCTTTTTTTTAATCATTTTTCTTGATTAAATAAATTCATGTAGTTAATTAGGATTTTAATAATCTTTTAAGTTTTTTGAAATTTTATTTTCCTATTTCTACTAAATCAAAATTATAAAAAAATATTTTCTAGCTTCTCTCTGAGTCAACTTCTTAAAAATATTTTTTGTCCAATTTTATAAAATTCTTGGGTTACAAATTAAATTATTTGTTTGGATATATCACTTTTTCTTTGTCTTTTTTGACGAGTTGTGTAAATAACTTTTAATTAATTCTTTCTTTTGGGACAAAATTTAAGAAAAATATACTTATTGATCCTTAGAATTTTCTTGACATTTAGGAAGTCTCACACCAAATTTATTTGAATTTTAGATTAATTTGATTAATTTTGAACTTAATTTCCTTTTTTAGGGTTTTGTTTGATCATTCACATTGATTGCTTGAAATTTCTAATTTCCCATGCCTATAAAATCATAAATGAATTTGTTTAAAGTACTTGTACAAGTTGAGGTCATAAAGATCATTTTACTTGAACTTTAAAACGTGATTTCATATTTTTTACAAATTGTTTTCCAAAACATCTCTAGTTTAAGCATTTTGCTAGCTAGTTTCAAAGTTTGCATTTTTAAATCAAATTTCCACCTCAATCAAAGAACTCTAAATTCTTTTTCTAAATTTTATAGAACTTTAAGAAGTTAGGATTTTAATTTAATAATTTTACAAGTTACTTTCCTATTTTTAACCTAATTTTGACTTAGGAATGTATTTAGGGTTTTGCTTTTGATTAAAGCTTGTAATTGAGAACTTTTGTACATAATTCTTGATTAATTCTTGGCATGGCATATCATACTGACTTGAGGCTTATTTTAGGACCAATTCTTCAACATCATTGGATCTTGGGTGTTGATAGGTTGAAAAACCAAATCCATCAAGATGGATGAATGATGTTGATGATATTTGAAATTAAGTTTCATCTAACATATCCCCTCCTCTTTCATCTTATTCATTTCTCACTTGTACTAGATGTTGATGGAGAATGATCTATATATCATTTCTCTAAATATGCGGTACATAGACTGCTATTGACCGACCTCAAAATAGGCGCGACTTCTACATAAGTCCACTTACGATTGCTTAACATAGCGCTAAATTTTGTGCTGATTCGAGAAATGGTCATTCATGGCCCAAACCCATGTTTGTAAGTTCAAGTATGTTAATTTGAATCCTTTGATCCAATAACCTTGAGATTCACTGTTAGGAGGTTTTGATCTTATCAATCCTCTAATGAATCTTCATAAGCTTTGGTCAAAGAGAATCACTTAAACATCGTTGATAATTTATTGTTGCCTTGAAAATTTTAAATGAATGATATACTTGACAAAAAGTAAATGAAATTTTTTGTTGAGAGGCTTTGATTTTATCAATCTTCTAATGAGTTTCAAATACAAGTTTCAAGATGGTTATTCAACTAACCTCTAATTTCTAACAATTGACTTTATTTTGTGCTTTTACTTTATGCTTTTATTTTAAGCACCATTTATCTTAGCATTTACATTTCATGCTATTTTCATCTTTGCTCACTTGAACATTTATCTTTATGTCATTTTTGTTTTGCTCACTTGAGCTTTTCATTTTCTTTTTTTAAGATACTTAATAACCAACTTGAACAATAAAAAAAACTTTAATGTTACTTGGACTATTTGGTTACTATCCTTGGTATTTTAGAGTTGTGTACTTCTTGGACTTAGGATTAGAAGTTGTGGCCAACCTTGAGACCTTGTGACCTCAACTGTTATTTTGTCTGGAGTTCTTGGGGTTTACCCCAAGATATTGAGTTGCTTGCTTGCTTTGTGTGCAGGTTATTGTGATTACATGTTTTGTCTGTGATCGAGAATTCATCTGTATACAGCCGTTACTCTGTCCAATTTTTGTGAAGGCTTAATGCAATTGAAGCTGGGTTTTCTTAAGAGGTTTATTATCTTTGCTTGTTTGGTTTCAAATCTAAAGGATGAAAATTCTACATTGACTCATTGTGTCAAGTGTTGACTTCTTGTTGGTTAGAATGTTCTTTTCCCTAGTGTTGTACCCCAAAATTTGCCCTCCCATATTCTTCAAGAATTGCAAAGAGCAAGCTTCAAAATCTCCCCAAGGGTTGCACAGTGCAAAGGCCTCCTAACAGTCAAAAACTAGGGTTTTGGTTCTGGCAAAGAAAATGAAGTTTCCGAGGGTCCAATCAAGTCCCACATGCCTAAAAACAAGGTCAAGCATCCTCATACCAAGTTTCAAGACTTACAGCACAAAATTGCACAGTCAAAAACCCTAATTGCACTACAGTCAACTGCAGGGGCAAAATGGTCATTTGACAGTCAAAAGTTCAAATTTTTGATCAACATCTCATTTTGAAGCCACAAACATCATTTGATCAATGCTTGATCATGATTCTCAAAGCTTGGCTCAAAAAGTCTCAAGATGCAAAAGTTTCCATATTTGGACAGTTGAAAAAGTCAATTGTAACTTGACCAAGGCATAACTTCCACATGGATTATCATAAAAATTCCATCCAAAGCTCATTTTGAATAGAAAGACATTTCCTACAACTCCTCTTCACACTTCAAGTCCAAGAAATGCTCTCACAAAAAGTTATCAATTTCAACATTATAGGTCATTTTCAAAAGTCAACAAAAAGGGACTTTAAGTCAAAGGCCATAACTTGAGATTGGTAAATCAAAATGACATGGGACCAGAGACATTGGTTATAGGACTCAAAGACCTTTCCAAAATGTCCAAGAACATGAGCAAAGCTTAAAAATTGAGCAAGTTATGCCTTGTGGAAGTTGGGAAATTTTTGGATATTTTGAAAAGTCAACATTGCTTCAAATGTCTTAAAAATGCTAATGGGCCTCTTTTTCTTCCACAATTCATCATCCAAAGCATGTGCACGACCATTTGGCCCAAAGGGAAGTTTTTCATCATTTTTATTTATTTATTTGGATTTTAATGACTAATAATTCATTTAATTTAAATAAATATGTGAAAAATATCAAAGCAAGTCAATCAAATCTTTTTGTGCATAGGATAACTTCAGATTTTCGTGCATTATTAGATAGGGAAAGAATCCATGTAATTGAACATGATTTGGTAGCAAATATGCATGAAAAGATTTGAAAATTATGGCATGGAAAATCAAATATTTTCTCATCAATTCATGGATCCTTTGGCTCAGATTGTTTACCCTAATCATTCCATACATAAGCATGAAGCCAACCCTAGTGCAAAAGACCTCACAGCTGCGCAAGAACATCATAATCACTTTTTCATTTTTGTGAAAAAACTCAAATACTGAAAACTAGGTTCTAGGGCGATTCAAGCCAAAATAATTGTTCCATTGGCTTGCTGAGACATCAAGGAAGGTGCCTGGATCAATACCATAGCCTGAAACATCAAGAATTGGTATATGAAAGTCAAGCTTTTCACGAAAATTTCCATAATCGAATCATGAATTTCATGCATTTTTCGTGTGTTTTCTTTATTGATTTACATTGAGTGATTGATTCTAAAGCTAACTGCATATTTTAATTGAGTTTTTGTGCCAAATTAGAGGATTCACCATTGATACAGGTTAGGGTTACCAAGCTTTCAAATTGGGCGTTTCTAAATGCTGTAAAATTGGAACACCATAATACCATGGTTGAATTCAGCATGCTTGGACGATTCTAAAGCAATCCTCGCGCCTAATTTATATAATACCATGGCCTAATCCCTATTTTGAAAACAAGCATATTTTGGGGGGGTTTAAAACCCCCGTTAACCTCTTTTATATTTCAGGGAAAAAGGCAAAACGGAGAAGATGATGAAGTGTCAAGGCATGATTGGGTTATTCGAATTTGCGCGCTAAAATCCCACTAACGCTTGCTTTATTCTTATATTGATTATTTGCTATTATATATAAAAAGTGATACAACAGCTCCACTGGTCAAGGAACGCGTTGGTAATCCCTGGGACCTGGGTTCGAGCCCCAGGTCCCCCTTTCTATTCCATAATATTTTTCATAATGTTATCCTATGCAGTGCAAGTTTCAGCGCCTACCATACAACCCCTGATCCAACCATGCCACTTGGCCAATGGAGACAATCTGAAGGCCTAGATCTGGTGGATACCATGGGCATGAGTCAAAGAAGTTACACGCTAGCACAAAAGTCAAACGAGGCCAAGGCTTAATGGGCCAGAATTACTGGACTTTACCTCCAATTTGGGGACAGACCCCCCATGGTTTGCTTTTTTATTCTTTTTTATATTTTCCTATTTTATTTGTTTTAATTGATTTCTCTTTAATTATTTAAACTAGTTTATTTTCACAAAATATAAAAATAGTAAAAAAATCAGAAAAGACAAAAATTAAAATATGTTTTATTTAAATATTACCTTTTTGTAAATAAATCTCACTAAATAATTAGATTTAAATTTAGGTTTAATTCAAATATTTTCTTAATAAAATTAAAAAAAGAGTAGAATTAGGGTTTTGAGTCCTTTTTTATTCTTTTTCTTTTTTTCCTCACCATGATTAATTAATTATTTATTTTCATAAATCAAAGTGCATTAATTAATTAGGTTTAATTTTAGGTTAAAGTTTAATACTTTCTTAATAAATAAAAATTGTAGAATTAGGGTTTTAATTTCATTTAATTCACATAAAAAATCATAAATGCCAAAAACCCTAAAAAATAATTTCTTTTCATCTTTATTTAATTAATTTAATAATTTAATTTAATTTCATTAAAAAGGGTTCAACGCCCTCGCTTCCAATTTTAATTCCAATTCGCGCATTTTATTTTATTTCTTATAATTTTTATGTACTTCTCCCAAAGCCGTGTAAATTTAATTTCTCGCACTTTCCTTTATTTTCTGTCAAATCGGGTCCTGGATTAAATTTGGCGATGTGGACCCGCGCCTTTGTAATAGTTTAGGGATTTTATCTTTCCGCACTTTTTTTTAACTGCTAATAAAATGCATGCAAGAATGAATGATAAAATAAAAACAAACGCATAGATCACTTTGACATGAACAAGATAAATGCAAATGAACATGACACACAAATCACACACCACCCCTAGGGTACGCCTCACTGTTGCCTTGCCTCGAAAGGTGATCGTCGAGTAGAGGATGTCTTAGTAAGTCCTCATGATCCGGGAACCTGGCATGAGGGTAGCTTCTAAGGTGTCTTCCCATTGCTCCGGTGATCACCATGTCCCGAACCTCGAATTGACCCGAACAACTCCAACGGTGTTGCTACCTACCTCTCAATGGTGGGATGGCACTACTTTAAAGGACATTTACACAGACGAATTCCTTAGGGTAGGTAGACGACTCTAGATACTTGCTCTAATTTCAAAACAAATCAAAAATACTTTTCACACCGACACCTTTTCAAAAAAGCTTTCGAAAGCAACTTTTCAAACACTCTTGAGGACCGATACAAGAGTCGAACTGGAATTTTCAAAGAAACTTTTTAAAACCCATAATTGAAAAGCAAACAAACCATTTTTGAAAACACAAATGAGCAAGTATCTAAGAGCCCATGGATAGCCATGGATAGAAAGGGTGCTAACACCTTCCCTTTCTATAACCTACCTCCCGAACCGAGAGCAATCTCTTTAAGGAATTTTTCTGTGCTTTTGTCCTTTCCATTTGGAGAAAATAAAAGACGGTGGCGACTCTTGCTTCCGCGACATTTCGCGAACCAGCGTTAAACAGTCAGTTCCAGATCCACCGATCACAGAACTGGCGACTCTGCTGGGGATGACTTAAAGTGAGGTGTACCTTAGGGCTTAGTTCATAACTGTGTTTTCAATTGTATTGACTTGCTTGCTTTAAATTGTGGGTTGCTTGGGAGTTCTATAGATCCTAACCCGGATCTGGGGGATACCTTCTTAGAAAGTAGCAACAAGACTGTGAGGGAACTGTGCGGGGTATACCGACATGGTTGAAGCAGTCTGCTATGTTGATGTGGCACTTTGGTGAGTACCGGTAACCCTTGAGTCCAGTCAAGGAGAGTACGAGGCCGCCGCGTGGTGTCGTGAAGCATCAACTGACCTTAGGAACCTTAATTGAACCATCTTGGCCTCTTTAGGGTAGTGAGATAACTGACTTTGGTGTAGTCCGAGGTTGGTTGATACTCGATACTACACTCAATTGAGGGTTGCTTTCTTGGAATATTTCGGTCGCCAGTTCAGTGGCTAAATCGAAACGATGAACAATGAAAGTAATCCAATGATATTGGGACCCTTAGAACCCGGTTACTTTGATAGGACAGGTATGAACCAACCAACTTCAAGAGGGTAATACCCAAACCTCATGCTGGCCTAAACTCTAAGGGTCTCTCTTGTGTGACTTGTGTGCCTTCGTACTTGACTACTTGCATGCTTTGTCTGACACATGAACTACTTGCAGGTTTTGTTTTAGTCCTTAATTGGGACCCATGACAGGGCTTACTAAGTTCCTTGCAGGTTTTGTTTATAGTCCTTAATTAGGACTCATAACAGAGTGTACTGAGTTTCTTGCAGTTTTTGTTTATAGTCCTTAATTGGGACTCATAACAGGGTTACTTACATTACCCCATGCATCATGACATCATACCATTGCATACATCCTAACCCATTTCAAGGATCTCAAGGGCTTGTGATGCAGGTCATGATAAATCAAACATCTAGCAAGGGGCAAAGAGGACTTATTTTCCTCTAGCCAAGGTTGTCAGGGGATATGACCCACTGGATATGGTGAGCCTTTGACCCTTGAAGAAGGACTCTCAATAACATGCAGTTCCTTCAATCAAGCTACCGGACCCAAGTTCTAACAAATTCTCTTGTTTATCCCGCGAGGTCCTTGAAAACATTACATGCATGGCATACACATCATTGCATGACAGGTACCCTTGTTGCAGGTCACTTACCTTTCCCGCTGTTTATTTCAGCAATGGCTTCCCAACAAGATAACCAGGACCTTCTTGCTCAAGAGACTTGGTTCGGGGAAATCCTCCTGAATCTATCCAAGGGGCAGGAGGAGCTAAGGACACTTCTCATGGAGACTTTGGTCAGGAACAGCGCTAAGGACGAACGGATGAAACATCTGCAAGCTGAGATAGATGCCATGAAAGCCCAGATGCTGGGGCAAGGGACTGCCATTCAAGGTCTAGCTCAAAGACAAGAAGAGCTCGGAGTTCTCATCAACCAACTGCTTCAGGGTAACCAACTGGGGCAAACATCCAGGGTTGAAGGGCCAGTCATCATTCAACCACCTTTGAGGCAAGAAGATAAGAGAACTCCTCAAAAGGCTTCAAGGTCACAAATTCAGTATCAACCTCACCAGCTTCAGCCAAAAAAGCCCAGGAGGCAATTCACCCAGCTCAACATGTTGCTGTTTCAAGCTTTACAACGCCTGTTGAGGTTGAATTTGATCACATTAAGGGCTCATCCCCGGAACCCCAACACAGCATCTTCTATCTATGATCCCAATAAAAGGTGTGCCTACCATTCTGCCTGTCCAGGACATGATACAAATGAGTGTTGGGCTCTGAAGAACAAGATCCAGGATCTGATTGATGAAGGAGCACTAGAGTTCACGCAAGATGGACAGGCTGAGTTTTTTTTCTACCATCCCTCCAAGGCTCACCATTTGAAGTGACAAGCTCTGAGACTGAAAAGACTTTTGTTCATTCGAATGTTCAAGTTGTAATTTTATTTTGTTCAAACATTTACTCATGTTAAAACGTTGTTATTTCATTAATGCATCGCATATGTCTGTTCTGAAGCAATATATTCGTATTCACTATATGCAAATTGTTTTCATATTTTTTCTGATGATCAACTCTTGATTAAGAAATTCTAAGCCTCTTGAGGGAGGATGACAAAAACGATACCGTAATCTTGACAGTATGCTTTTGAACAAACCCCGCTGATGAGGTACAGGCATTGTTTCAATTCCTAAACACTGGAGTAATAAGGAAGATGATCCCTCGTCAACCCCTTTGAGCCAAAGAAGTAGGAGTTTTTCTTTTCGAAATTTAAAACCCTTAATCATAACCTGGGGCAGGGTAGTCTCTCAGTTGATCCAAGTGCATAACGAATGGCACCAAAGAGTTCCTTACAAAAAGAAAGACAGTGATGGTTCCGAATAATCAATAAAGAAAGGCAGTCATTATCTTTCGAAATAAAAACCCAAGAAGTCAAAACCTATGAAGGAGACTTACAAAACTGGGGCATCCCGCTGACTGTAATCACAAAAGAACAGCTCAGGCAAAAAAAAGGGGATAACAAAAATCAGAAAAAGAAATAGGTCTTACAAACCCTCGACAGAAAATGACGGCTTATTCAAAATAAATTGTCAAACGTCCGAACCATCACCGGAATATCAAAGCAAAGACTCAAACAAGGTCTAACGTATGATCAACTGAGGTTAGGTTTGGAGAACATCACGAAGAGCGGGTGGGTACAAATAAAATTTGAGCCTTTATCCTTTGTTTCTTAAACCGTGAACCAAGCCATGTTATAACCCTCAAAAGTCCTAGCTGAAGCATGGGTTAGTTCGAAAGCATACTGTTACCAAAGGTATCCTGACTCCTTAAGGCCTACGGTAAATACGGAGTTGACATCATGTTTTACAAACATTCACTTGTTTTATGAAAAAGAATGCATTTTCAAAATCTTCAAGACAGACATAAGCTTTGCATTTTTGATATAACATTGTTTGCATATGACTATTTGTTTGAACAGCAGGGAAATTCGCACGATGAATACCTAGTGAACAAAAGCACTTCCAATCAAGGGGCATGGCATGAGCATGGTCCATCATCTGGGGCAATCCAATCAAGATTAGGAGAATCTCTCAAAGGCCAAGTAGCCTGGGGAAAATCTCCGTCTGAGTCACTTGGGGTATTCCAACAAAGAATCTTGCCTAATCAAACATCTTCTGGTGGCATGACAAAACACTTCTAACAGGGGCAACTCCTTGTATTCTGAAAGCATGGACATAGTCGAAAGAATACTACGCAAAATTAAAGACCCGCTAGGCTGACATGCCTAGGCAAAAATTAGGGCTTCCCGGCGAACCAAAAGGGTTCGGGCAAAACGAAGGGATGAAATGAAAAATCTGTACACCCGGCAAGTCGAAAACCTGAAAAGGCGGCTTGGGCAAAAAAGGGTATCCCGGTGGACTGAAAACCCGAAAGGGCGGTCCAGGCAAAAGTTAGGGATCAAAGCGTACGACTACGTCCCGTCTTCTTGTCACCTGCCTACTAGAAGAAGGTTTGTCCATCAACAACTATCAGCACCTCATAGGTCTTCCTCTCTCACCTCAAAAACAGGGGCAATAATGAGCCGTCCAGGAAATCCAGTTGCTCTGTCAACCAAGGTACCAAGGTAGGTTCAGCTAAAGAACATAACCAGATATCTTAATTCCCCAGAGAGTGAGCCAGCAAGTCAGTGCACTCTCCCCAAGCAAAGCTACAACCAACCTTAAGGAAGTTGGGTATCCCCCGCAGATCTCAACATTCCCCAGCAATATATATGCATTCTTAACAAGCATCCCCGACAGTCTTGGTCTAAAGATTGTTCCCCGGCGGTACATCAAACATTCAAAGGAGTCGCTTCCCCAATACAGTTCAAAATTTCCCCAGGAGAGTCCAATCCAGTTTCCCCAGGAAAGTTGGAATCCATCCCCTAAGCAGTAAGCTTATCCCCAGTAGATTCTGGAAGCTTATCCTCGTAGAGCACGAACGCGTCTCCCGGCTTTATTCAAAGAGTTATTTCCCTACTAGGATATAACTGGGTTATCCTCAGCCAAAAGCCACGGAAAGAGCGTCCTCGACGAAGTCTTCTTATCCCCAGCGAAGTCTATTAACACTTCCAACACAACAACGGCATCCCCCGCGAAGTTACCATCAACATTCCAGCAAAGTATCTCTCTCCCCACAGAGTATTGCTCCTCAGCAAGAGCGTTAGAGTACTTCTCTTCCCGCAGAGTAATCCATTCGCCAAGTTTATTCCCCAACGGAGTTATCTTCTCCTACCAGTATTCTTGCAACCATCATCCCCAGCGGAGACAAATATTCTACTCTTCAACATTAGCCCAGGAGTGACTTCCTGGCACCCGTCAAGGATTTACTTTCCTAGACGAAAAACATACATTCATAAACATTGCACTTCCATACATTATAGCATGCATATACCCATCATATCTTATAAATCTCATTTATGTTGAGAACATCATTGCTTGATCCATATCATGCATTGCATAGGACTAACTTTTACCTTTCAGGAAAGAGTCAGTTAAGTTCTCAGCTATGTTCAAGACCTAGACCGGTTCAGTTAAATCGACCCTAAGATTTTTCTGTTTTCTTATCCCGTCAAAGGCCTCCTCTGGTTCAGTCAGATCGACCCTAAGATCTTCCTGTTTCTTATCCAGTTGAAGACATTTCAAGACCTAGACCGGTTCAGTTAAATCGACCCTAAGATTTTACTGTTTCTTATCCAGTCCAAGGCCTTCTCTAGTCCAGCTAAATCGACCCCTAACAGATTTTTCTGATGAAGACTCAGTAGAAGATATCCAAGATTCTCTCAATGATTACTGTTGAGGTTGTAGTCGCCTGTGGTTCTCTCCCCGTTACTGCAGAGGTAGTAATCATCCCAAGATTCTCTCAATGATTACTGTTGAGGTTGAAGTCGCCCAAGATTCTCTCAATGATTACTGTTGAGGTTGAATCCACCCAAGATTCTCTCAATGATTACTGTTGAGGTTGAAGTCGCCCAAGATTCTCTCAATGATTACTGTTGAGGTTGAAGTCGCCCAAGACTCTCTCAATGATTACTGTTGAGGTTGAAGTCGCCCAAGATTCTCTCAATGATTACTGTTGAGGTTGCCCAAGATTCTCTCAATGATTACTGTTGAGGTTGAAGTCGCCCAAGATTCTCTCAATGATTACTGTTGAGGTTGAAGTCGCCCAAGATTCTCTTAATGATTACTGTTGAGGTTGAAGTCGCCCAAGATTCTCTCAATGATTACTGTTGAGGTTGAAGTCGCCCAAGATTCTCTCAGCGTTACTGTTGAGGTTGAAGTCATCCAAGATTCTCTCAATGATTACTGTTGAGGTTGAAGTCGCCCAAGATTCTCTCAATGATTACTGTTGAGGTTGAAGTCGCCCAAGATTCTCTCAATGATTACTGTTGAGGTTGAAGTCGCCCAAGATTCTCTCAATGATTACTGTTGAGGTTGAAGTCGCCTATGGTTCTCTCCCCGTTACTGCGGAGGTAGTAATCATCCCCAAGATTCTCTCAGCGTTACTGTTGAGGTTGAAGTCGTCCAAGATTCTCTCAATGATTACTGTTAAGGTTGAAGTCGCCTATGGTTCTCTCCCCGTTACTGCGGAGGTAGTAATCGTCCCCAGATTCTCTCAGCGTTCCTGTTGAGGTAGTAATCATCCAAGGTTCTCTCACCGTTCCTGTTGAGATAGTAACCATCCCTGGTTCATTCATCACCATTTGAAGCTCCAGATTCAGCTCCTGTAACCAGTCAGGACACATCTACACAAAGAATTTGAAGACCAGCTCCTACAACAGGCCAGGTAATCATTTTTTCTCTTTTGCAGGTACGCTAGTTCTCGCTAAGGAATCTCTTATGCGATCAGCATCCAGATGGCATCTATAAGCCCATCCACCTATCCATCATCTCTTAGCATGGCATCTATAAGCCCATCATCCTATCCATCAATCTCCAAATGGCATCTATAAGCCCATTCCCCGCATCACACTACTATGTGAGCGCAAATTTCTGGGCACTCTAGTGTTCAATCATCTTCCACCTTCGGATTACGAAAGGCACGTCAGCCAATCTGCATCCTCAGGTCTAAGAAGATTGAACAGGGGCAACTGTTGTACCCCAAAATTTGCCCTCCCATATTCTTCAAGAATTGCAAAGAGCAAGCTTCAAAATCTCCCCAAGGGTTGCACAGTGCAAAGGCCTCCTAACAGTCAAAAACCAGGGTTTTGGTTCTGGCAAAGAAAATGAAGTTTCCGAGGGTCCAATCAAGTCCCACATGCCTACAAACATGGTCAAGCATCCTCATACCAAGTTTCAAGACTTACATCACAAAATTGCACAGTCAAAAACCCTAATTGCACTACAGTCAACTGCAAGGGCAAAATGGTCATTTGACTGTCAAAAGTTCAAATTTTTGATCAACATCTAATTTTGAAGCCACAAACATCATTTGATCAATTCTTGATCATGATTCTCAAAGCTTGGCTCAAAAAGTCTCAAGATGCAAAAGTTTCCATATTTGGACAGTTGAAAAAGTCAACTGTAACTTGACCAAGGCATAACTTCCACATGGATTATCAGAAAAATTCCATCCAAAGCTCATTTTGAAGATAAAGACATTTCCTACAACTCCTCTTCACACTTAGAGTCCAATAAATGCTCTCACAAAAAGTTATCAATTTCAACATTATAGGTCATTTTCAAAAGTCAACAAAAAGGGACTTTAAGTCAAAGGCCATAACTTGAGATTGGTAAATCAAAATGACATGGGACCAGAGTCATTGGTTAGAGGACTCAAAGACCTTTCCAAAATGTCCAAGAACATGAGCAAAGCTTAAAAATTGAGCAAGTTATGCCTTGTGGAAGTTGGGAAATTTTTGGATATTTTGAAAAGTCAACATTGCTTCAAATGTCTTAAAAATGCTAATGGGCCTCTTTTTCTTCCACAATTCATCATCCAAAGCATGTGCACGACCATTTGGCCCAAAGGGAAGTTTTTCATCATTTTTATTTATTTATTTGGATTTTAATGACTAATAATTCATTTAATTTAAATAAATATGTGAAAAATATCAAAGCAAGTCAATCAAATCTTTTTGTGCATAGGATAACTTCAGATTTTCGTGCATTATTAGATAGGGAAAGAATCCATGTGATTTAACATGATTTGGTAGCAAATATGCATGAAAAGATTTGAAAATTATGGCATGGAAAATCAAATATTTTCTCATCAATTCATGGATCCTTTGGCTCAGATTTTTTACCCTAATCATTCCATACATAAGCATGAAGCCAACCCTAGTGCAAAAGACCTCCCAGCTGCGCAAGAACATCATCATCACTTTTGCATTTTTGTGAAAAAACTCAAATACTGAAAACTAGGTTCTAGGGCGATTCAAGCAAAAATAATTGTTCCATTGGCTTGCTGAGACATCAAGGAAGGTGCCTGGATCAATACCATAGCCTGAAACATCAAGAATTGGTATATGAAAGTCAAGCTTTTCACGAAAATTTCCATAATCGAATCATGAATTTCATGCATTTTTCGTGTGTTTTCTTTATTGATTTACATTGAGTGATTGATTCTAAAGCTAACTGCATATTTTAATTGAGTTTTTGTGCCAAATTAGAGGATTCACCATTGATACAGGTTAGGGTTACCAAGCTTTCAAATTGGGCGTTTCTAAATGCTGTAAAATTGGAACACCATAATACCATGGTTGAATTCAGCATGCTTGGACGATTCTAAAGCAATCCTCGCGCCTAATTTATATAATACCATGGCCTAATCGCTATTTTGAAAACAAGCATATTTTGGGGGGGTTTAAAACCCCCCTTAACCTCTTTTATATTTCAGGGAAAAAGGCAAAACGGAGAAGATGATGAAGTGTCAAGGCATGATTGGGTTATTCGAATTTGCGCGCTAAAATCCCACTAACGCTTGCTTTATTCTTATATTGATTATTTGCTATTATATATACAAAGTGATACAACAGCTCCACTGGTCAAGGAACGCGTTGGTAATCCCTGGGACCTGGGTTCGAGCCCCCGGTCCCCCTTTCTATTCCATAATATTTTTCATAATGTTATCCTATGCAGTGCAAGTTTCAGCGCCTACCATACAACCCCTGATCCAACCATGCCACTTGGCCAATGGAGACAATCTGAAGGCCTAGATCTGGTGGATACCATGGGCATGAGTCAAAGAAGTTACACGCTAGCACAAGAGTCAAACGAGGCCAAGGCTTAATGGGCCAGAATTACTGGACTTTACCTCCAATTTGGGGACAGACCCCCCATGGTTTGCTTTTTTTATTCTTTTTTATATTTTCCTATTTTATTTGTTTTAATTGATTTCTCTTTAATTCTTTAAACTAATTTATTTTCACAAAATATAAAAATAGTAAAAAAATCAGAAAAGACAAAAATTAAAATATGTTTTATTTAAATATTACCTTTTTGTAAATAAATCTCACTAAATAATTAGATTTAAATTTAGGTTTAATTCAAATATTTTCTTAATAAAATTAAAAAAAGAGTAGAATTAGGGTTTTGAGTCCTTTTTTATTCTTTTTCTTTTTCTCCTCACCATGATTAATTAATTATTTATTTTCATAAATCAAAGTGCATTAATTAATTAGGTTTAATTTTAGGTTAAAGTTTAATACTTTCTTAATAAATAAAAATTGTAGAATTAGGGTTTTAATTTTATTTAATTCACATAAAAAATCATAAATGCCAAAAACCCTCAAAAATAATTTCTTTTCATCTTTATTTAATTAATTTAATAATTTAATTTAATTTCATTAAAAAGGGTTCAACGCCCTCGCTTCCAATTTTAATTCCAATTCGCGCATTTTATTTTATTTCTTCTAATTTTTATGTACTTCTCCCAAAGCCGTGTAAATTTAATTTCTCGCACTTTCCTTTATTTTCTGTCAAATCGGGTCCTGGATTAAATTTGGCGATGTGGACCCGCGCCTTTGTAATAGTTTAGGAATTTTATCTTTCCGCACTTTTTTTTAACTGCTAATAAAATGCATGCAAGAATGAATGATAAAATAAAAACAAACGCATAGATCACTTTGACATGAACAAGATAAATGCAAATGAACATGACACACAAATCACACACCACCCCTAGGGTACGCCTCACTGTTGCCTTGCCTCGAAAGGTGATCGTCGAGTAGAGGATGTCTTAGTAAGTCCTCATGATCCGGGAACCTGGCATGAGGGTAGCTTCTAAGGTGTCTTCCCATTGCTCCGGTGATCACCATGTCCTGAACCTCGAATTGACCCGAACAACTCCAACGGTGTTGCTACCTACCTCTCAATGGTGGGATGACACTACTTTAAAGGACATTTACACAGACGAATTCCTTAGGGTAGGTAGACGACTCTAGATACTTGCTCTAATTTCAAAACAAATCAAAAATACTTTTCACACCGACACCTTTTCAAAAAAGCTTTCGAAAGCAACTTTTCAAACACTCTTGAGGACCGATACAAGAGTCGAACTGGAATTTTCAAAGAAACTTTTTAAAACCCACAATTGAAAAGCAAACAAACCATTTTTGAAAACACAAATGAGCAAGTATCTAAGAGCCCATGGATAACCATGGATAGAAAGGGTGCTAACACCTTCCCTTTCTATAACCTACCTCCCGAACCGATAGCAATCTCTTTAAGGAATTTTTCTGTGCTTTTGTCCTTTCCATTTGGAGAAAATAAAAGACGGTGGCGACTCTTGCTTCCGCGACATTTCGCGAACCAGCGTTAAACAGTCAGTTCCAGATCCACCGATCACAGAACTGGCGACTCTGTTGGGGATAACTTAAAGTGAGGTGTACCTTAGGGCTTAGTTCATAACTGTGTTTTCAATTGTATTGACTTGCTTGCTTTAAATTGTGGGTTGCTTGGGAGTTCTATAGATCCTAACCCGGATCTGGGGGATACCTTCTTAGAAAGTAGCAACAAGACTGTGAGGGAACTGTGCGGGGTATACCGACATGGTTGAAGCAGTCTGCTACGTTGATGTGGCACTTTAGTGAGTACCGGTAACCCTTAAGTCCAGTCAAGGAGAGTACGGGGCCGCCGCGTGGTGTCGTGAAGCATCAACTAACCTTAGGAACCTTAATTGAACCATCTTGGCCTCTTTAGGGTAGTGAGATAACTGACTTTGGTGTAGTCCGAGGTTGGTTGATACTCGATACTACACTCAATTGAGGGTTGCTTTCTTGGAATATTTCGGTCGCCAGTTCAGTGGCTAAATCGAAACGATGAACAATGAAAGCAATCCAATGATATTGGGACCCTTAGAACCCGGTTACTTTGATAGGACAGGTATGAACCAACCAACTTCAAGAGGGTAATACCCAAACCTCATGCTGGCCTAAACTCTAAGGGTCTCTCTTGTGTGACTTGTGTGCCTTCGTACTTGACTACTTGCATGCTTTGTCTGACACATGAACTACTTACAGGTTTTGTTTTAGTCCTTAATTGGGACCCATGACAGGGCTTACTAAGTTCCTTGCATGTTTTGTTTATAGTCCTTAATTAGGACTCATAACAGAGTGTACTGAGTTTCTTGCAGTTTTTGTTTATAGTCCTTAATTGGGACTCATAACAGGGTTACTTACATTACCCCATGCATTATGACATCATACCATTGCATACATCCTAACCCATTTCAAGGATCTCAAGGGCTTGTGATGCAGGTCATGATAAATCAAACATCTAGCAAGGGGCAAAGAGGACTTATTTTCCTCTAGCCAAGGTTGTCAGGGGCTATGACCCACTGGATATGGTGAGCCTTTGACCCTTGAAGAAGGACTCTCAATAACATGCAGTTCCTTCAATCAAGCTACCGGACCCAAGTTCTAACAAATTCTCTTGTTTATCCCGCGAGGTCCTTGAAAACATTACATGCATGGCATACACATCATTGCATGACAGGTACCCTTGTTGCAGGTCACTTACCTTTCCCGCTGTTTATTTCAGCAATGGCTTCCCAACAAGATAACCAGGACCTTCTTGCTCAAGAGACTCAGTTCGGGGAAATCCTCCTGAATCTATCCAAGGGGCAGGAGGAGCTAAGGACACTTCTCATGGAGACTTTGGTCAGGAACAGCGCTGAGGACGAACGGATGAAACATCTGGAAGCTGAGATAGATGCCATGAAAGCCCAGATGCTGGGGCAAGGGACTGCCATTCAAGGTCTAGCTCAAAGACAAGAAGAGCTCGGAGTTCTCATCAACCAACTGCTTCAGGGTAACCAACTGGGGCAAACATCCAGGGTTGAAGGGCCAGTCATCATTCAACCACCTTTGAGGCAAGAAGATAAGAGAACTCCTCAAAAGGCTTCAAGGTCACAAATTCAGTATCAACCTCACCAGCTTCAGCCAAAAAAGCCCAGGAGGCAATTCACCCAGCTCAACATGTCGTTGTTTCAAGCTTTACAACGCCTGTTGAGGTTGAATTTGATCACATTAAGGGCTCATCCCCGGAACCCCAACACAACATCTCCTATCTATGATCCCAATAAAAGGTGTGCCTACCACTCTGCCTGTCCAGGACATGATACAAATGAGTGTTGGGCTCTGAAGAACAAGATCCAGGATCTGATTGATGAAGGAGCACTAGAGTTCACGCAAGGTGGACAGGCTGAGTTTTTTTCTACCATCCCTCCAAGGCTCACCATTTGAAGTGACAAGCTCTGAGACTGAAAAGACTTTTGTTCATTCGAATGTTCAAGTTGTAATTTTATTTTGTTCAAACATTTACTCATGTTAAAACGTTGTTATTTCATTAATGCATCGCATATGTCTGTTCTGAAGCAATATATTCGTATTCACTATATGCAAATTGTTTTCATATTTTTTCTGATGATCAACTCTTGATTAAGAAATTCTAAGCCTCTTGAGGGAGGATGACGAAAACGATACCGCAATCTTGACAGTATGCTTTTGAACAAACCCCGCTGATGAGGTACAAGCATTGTTTCAATTCCTAAACACTGGAGTAATAAGGAAGATGATTCCTCGTCAACCCCTTTGAGCCAAAGAAGTAGGAGTTTTTCTTTTCGAAATTTAAAACCCTTAATCATAACCTGGGGCAGGGTAGTCTCTCAGTTGATCCAAGTGCATAACAAATGGCACCAAAGAGTTCCTTACAAAAAGAAAGACAGTGATGGTTCCGAATAATCAATAAAGAAAGGCAGTCATTATCTTTCGAAATAAAAACCCAAGAATTCAAAACCTATGAAGGAGACTTACAAAACTGGGGCATCCCGCTGACTGTAATCACAAAAGAACAGCTCAGGCAAAAAAAAGGGGATAACAAAAATCAGAAAAAGAAAGAGGTCTTACAAACCCTCGACAGAAAATGACGGCCTATTCAAAATAAATTGTCAAACGTCCGAACCATCACCGGAATATCAAAGCAAAGACTCAAACAAGGTCTAACGTATGATCAACTGAGGTTAGGTTTGGAGAACATCACGAAGAGCGGGTGGGTACAAATAAAATTTGAGCCTTTATCCTTTGTTTCTTAAACCGTGAACCAAGCCACGTTATAACCCTCAAAAGTCCTAGCTGAAGCATGGGTTAGTTCGAAAGCATATTGTTACCAAAGGTATCCTGACTCCTTAAGGCCTACGGTAAATACGGAGTTGACATCATGTTTTACAAACATTCACTTGTTTTATGAAAAAGAATGCATTTTCAAAATCTTCAAGACAGACATAAGCTTTGCATTTTTGATATAACATTGTTTGCATATGACTATTTGTTTGAACAGCAGGGAAATTCGCACGATGAATACCTAGTGAACAAAAGCACTTCCAATCAAGGGGCATGGCATGAGCATGGTCCATCATCTGGGGCAATCCAATCAAGATTCGGAGAATCTCTCAAAGGCCAAGTAGCCTGGGGCAAATCTCCGCCTGAGTCACTTGGGGTATTCCAACAACGAATCTTGCCTAATCAAACATCTTCTGGTGGCATGACAAAACACTTCTAACAGGGGCAACTCCTTGTATTCTGAAAGCATGGACATAGTCGAAAGAATACTATGCAAAATCAAAGACCCGCTAGGTTGACATGCCTAGGCAAAAATTAGGGCTTCCCGGCGAACCAAAAGGGTTCGGGCAAAACGAAGGGATGAAATGAAAAATCTGTACACCCGGCAAGTCGAAAACCTGAAAAGGCGGCTTGGGCAAAAAAGGGTATCCCGGTGGACTGAAAACCCGAAAGGGCGGTCCAGGCAAAAGTTAGGGATCAAAGCGTACGACTACGTCCCGTCTTCTTGTCACCTGCCTACTAGAAGAAGGTTTGTCCATCAACAACTATCAGCACCTCATAGGTCTTCCTCTCTCACCTCAGAAACAGGGGCAATAATGAGCCGTCCAGGCAATCCAGTTGCTCTGTCAACCAAGGTACCAAGGTAGGTTCAGCTAAAGAACATAACCAGATATCTTAATTCCCCAGAGAGTGAGCCAGCAAGTCAGTGCACTCTCCCCAAGCAAAGCTACAACCAACCTTAAGGAAGTTGGGTATCCCCCGCAGATCTCAACATTCCCCAGCAATATATATGCATTCTTAACAAGCATCCCCGGCAGTCTTGGTCTAAAGATTGTTCCTCGGCGGTACATCAAACATTCAAAGGAGTCGCTTCCCCAATACAGTTCAAAATTTCCCCAGGAGAGTCCAATCCAGTTTCCCCAGGAAAGTTGGAATCCATCCCCCAAGCAGTAAGCTTATCCCCAGTAGATTCTGGAAGCTTATCCTCGCAGAGCACGAACGCATCTCCCGGCTTTATTCAAAGAGTTATTTCCCTACCAGGATATAACTGGGTTATCCTTAGCCAAAAGCCACGGAAAGAGCGTCCTCGACGAAGTCTTCTTATCCCCAGCGAAGTCTATTAACACTTCCAACACAACAACGGCATCCCCAACGAAGTTACCATCAACATTCCAGCAAAGTATCTCTCTCCCCACAGAGTATTGCTCCTCAGCAAGAGCGTTAGAGTACTTCTCTTCCCGCAGAGTAATCCATTCGCCAAGTTTATTCCCCAACGGAGTTATCTTCTCCTACCAGTATTCTTGCAACCATCATCCCCAGCAGAGACAAATATTCTACTCTTCAACATTAGCCCAGGAGTGACTTCCTGGCACCCGTCAAGGATTTACTTTCCTAGACGAAAAACATACATTCATAAACATTGCACTTCCATACATTATAGCATGCATATACGCATCATATCTTATAAATCTCATTTATGTTGAGAACATCATTGCTTGATCCATATCATGCATTGCATAGGACTAACTTTTACCTTTCAGGAAAGAGTCAGTTAAGTTCTCAGCTATGTTCAAGACCTAGACCGGTTCAGTTAAATCGACCCTAAGATTTTTCTGTTTTCTTATCCCGTCAAAGGCCTTCTCTGGTTCAGTCAGATCGACCCTAAGATCTCCCTGTTTCTTATCCAGTTGAAGACATTTCAAGACCTAGACCGGTTCAGTTAAATCGACCCTAAGATTTTACTGTTTCTTATCCAGTCCAAGGCCTTCTCTAGTCCAGCTAAATCGACCCCTAACAGATTTTTCTGATGAAGACTCAGTAGAAGATATCCAAGATTCTCTCAATGATTACTGTTGAGGTTGTAGTCGCCTGTGGTTCTCTCCCCGTTACTGCGGAGGTAGTAATCATCCCAAGATTCTCTCAATGATTACTGTTGAGGTTGAAGTCGCCCAAGATTCTCTCAATGATTACTGTTGAGGTTGAAGCCACCCAAGATTCTCTCAATGATTAGTGTTGAGGTTGAAGTCGCCCAAGATTCTCTCAATGATTACTGTTGAGGTTGAAGTCGCCCAAGACTCTCTCAATGATTACTGTTGAGGTTGAAGTCGCCCAACACTACTACGAAAATGGGCTTTCACAGCGCTTTTTTTTGCCCTTTAAAAGCGCTTAAAAGCGCTGCCGTAGCCAGCGCTGGCGTAGGCTACGAAAGCGCTTTTTTCTGGCCAAAAGCGCTGTCGTAGGTGGACCTATCCCAGCGCTTTTTCCTTAAAAAGCGCTTTGATAGGGGGGTCTTTCCCAGCGCTTTTTGAAAAGCGCTTTGATAGGTGTGCTATTTAAATTTTTTTTTTTATTTATCAGGCCTTTTACAGCGCTTTTTATGGAAAAAGCGCTTTGATAGGGGGGTCTTTCCCAGCGCTTTTTCCATAAAAAGCGCTTTGATAGGGGGTTTCTATTTATTTTTTTTTTATTTATCATGGCTTTTACAGCGCTTTATGGAAAAAGCGCTTTGATAGGGGGGTCTTTCACAGCGCTTTTTCCATAAAAAGCGCTTTGATAGGGGGTTTCTATTTAATTTTTTTATATTTATCCTGCCTACGAAAGCGCTTTTTAGCCAAAAGCGCTTTCGTAGCTCATACAAATTTTTTAAAGTGAAACCTATAATTTGAGGTTCCCTGTGCGGCCTATAATTTTTTTTTGGTCCAATAATTTAACCTGTAATTCAATCCTTATCTATACATATATTTTAAGAAATCGGTATTATATTAACAGAAACCGGTATACCATATAATATTCAATCCTTATCTATATATATGTAACTAAATCATATATAACTAAATTTGTAACCATATATACATTTGTAACCATAACTAAATCACATACAAAGTATTGTGTTAATTTGTAACCATATATATATACATATGTAACTAAATCATATATAATTACATCGAAAATAATGCTCCACCGACACGGTCGTCATCCTGCAAAGTATGAATATGAACAACACGGTAAATTAAACAAACAATATTAAAGGCTCCAACACAATCAAACTAACACGTACAATAATATTTTATTCATAC
Organism: Vicia faba; assembly: GCA_948472305.1. NCBI lineage: Eukaryota > Viridiplantae > Streptophyta > Magnoliopsida > Fabales > Fabaceae > Vicia > Vicia faba. The sequence continues at coordinate 438,807,034 of OX451737.1, read as the reverse complement.
CCATCAGAATAATCTGTTTTCAACATAAAATTGACATATTTCCTCTTTGACTTCTTCCACTTGAACTTTCGTGTACGACATAGTATAGAGGTCATCAAAGTACTACATAAGAAATTATTACTTCAGTATATGCATGATGTTATTAAATGTAGAAATCATACAAAATTATTCTAAGTTATAAATCCATACCGTGCTTGGAATCTCTACTTGATTTTTATGAAGGATTTCTTTCATAAACCTCAAGCAAAAGTATCCGCAATCTACATCGTTATTCTGTAACGGACACTGCATAGAAAAACAGAATATATTTTATAGTTGTCGTGTAATTTTATCAAGTAACATAACTATTATTATAAGCAACTAATTTTGTACCTGCACTTTGATCCAAGTAATATTTGATGATTTACTCCGGGGTACCTGTGCGTCCCTTTGACTACGAAATATTTGTATTGATCTAAGAAAATAAAAACATATATTTAGATCAATCTCACAGAAATAATTAAATATATAAATATACACGAATAGTTAGAACGATCTCACTTACTGATCAACAGTTTCCTTCATAGCGGGATAGTTAGTCCATTCCCCGTCTACCGAATTCAGAAAGTACACAACTTCTTTAATCAGATCGATAGCCAACAACAACCAGTGTTTTCTAAAAATTTAAGCAACAGTTTAGAAGAAAAGTTTCTACGCAAAATAAACAAAGATATATTAGAATAAATGAAAAACTCACCCCACTGGAACAGTGTTATACGGCAAAATAAACAAGCTATCTGGGTTGCCGACGTAGGTCGTGTATCGATTCACTAAGTACTCCCTAACTGAACCCGGTTCCCTGACAATTGTCGCTCCGCTGACAATATGGGCAGACAAGAAATGGAAGCGTCTTGCCAATACAGTCTCGCGCATTTTTTTATCGTACAACAACCTTAAATAAAAACATATAAACATTAGACTATTTTCATTGAAATGTGTAAATAAATTGTTCAACTAATTAAATGATATATTTATCGGAATATCGGATGTATGCGTGAACATTGTCGATGCCTAATTCACCATGCGTCATAATCTCAGTCATTTCGTCCATTCCTATCGTTTCCTCGCAGTCAAGACCAAAGATATCTGCATCCATAAGGATTCGACGAATACCACCTGACTTCAAATCTGAGGTTTCCAAAAGTACTCCAAGTGTATTCCGATATCGAGGTACAAAAACGCCTCTTCCCCCGCCTCTTCCCCCCTTATGCATTGACTTTTTCGGGGGTGGTCTGCTACGAACAGGCTGGGTCACTTGTTGTGACACTTTCGCAGATACCTAACAATCATATAACTTAGGTAAATTATAAAATCGTTCAGTTTTAAATTCATATCATATAATAAACAATTTAAGTGTACCTCTGGAATTGATGCCATAGACTCGCCGCCTTGCTGCAAAATCTCCTTACCCTTATTAGCGGGTTTTGTAGGAGGCTAATATTAAAAAATAATTAACTTAACGGTTCAGAATTGACATTTGAAATCTAAATGATTCATATTAACGGTTTTAAACATACCTCATCATCAATGAAAATGAGGTCCAAGGGCCATGCAACAAACGACCCTACTGTGTCTCGCACCGATCTTATATCCAAGGCCACGTCAGGTACCGGTACCAACGCATCGGGATCAATAGGATAATCTACTGATACTCTCAAGTGTCCAGCCGGGATCGGTGTATTATGAATTAAATCTCCCAAAGTGTTGTACACTTTTCCCTTGCCAACAAGGTGATAATCTGATGCCATTACGTATAGTTGGCAAGATGAAATGCCCTAAACCAATATGCATACATATTACTTTTAATTCAATAATAGAAAGAGGTGGAATAAAAATGAGAAACTTGAACAATAGAGATTTATCAATATATTTATAATTACCTCAGGAAATTTATTCTGACGGTTGATACTAGCGTTGTCACTAGTTTCTTTCGCCATTGCCGCATTGCCCTTTTCCCTCATTAATACCTCTTTATCTCTTTCCAATGCATTGACTTTTGCTTGTAATTCCATAAGTACATTCATCACTTCTGCATTGGTAGGATTTCTTTTCCGATGATGCTGGTAGAAAGAGGTTGGAGTCACACCATGACCTTTACCCCTCACCCGACCGGAATACTCAGGAACATTCAGTGCTTTACTAAGTACGCTCCTCGTATCCTGGTCGTCACCGGTGGACTCCGTTTGTGACAATGTCTCCTGAAAATAATGGAGATAAAAAAATCAATTAAATAGTCATAAAAATTTGATTTAATTAAAGACACAATGTTATACTTACGCATTCATCATAAATTCTTAGAACACTTGGATCAACAGCTTGATTCTTGCCCACACGGGCTTCCTTCCACAGCAAATGTGCTGGAAGTGAGGTTTCATCACTTTTCGTCTCCTCTAACTATGCATAGAAACAAACGGTTAGATCGTCAAATACAACACATTTAGACAATTAATAAGAACATATCATTTCTATTTATTACTTACAATTTTTTCCTCTAAGCGCGCATATCCCAAACGCCCTTTTTTGTATGGATACGCGGACTTTGATGCTCTCTCACTATTTTTGGCACTCTTTTGCCGGAATTCGTCATCTCTTTGTCTAATAAACTCAGTCCAATCTTCTTGTTTAATGAAAAGATTATACTTTTCTGGCCTTCCGGCCGGGAACTCTTCCAGCCACTTTCCTTTGTCATCCTTAAGATAGGTGTTCGTCAACAGATTTTTCCACCCTCTAAATCTTTTCCCGGCCAACCCAAGTACGAAGCCTTTACGCTCATCTGGAACGTTAAAAGACCGCTGCGTATAAACCATATAAACATATAAGTAATTTAAAAACCATATAAACCATATAAACATATAAGTAGTTTAAAAACCATATACACCATATAAACTTATAAACTTATAAACATATAACCATATAAACCATATAACATACATACCTTAACATCTTCCCAAAACATTTCTTTTCCTTGCTTCAATGCTTCACATTGTTTCGCATTCCATCTAGATATGGAGATTGGCACATGCATACGAACAAGTGTACCAACGTAGCTTGTGAATTTTGAAGCATTAACCCCAACTACTTGATTTGAATGATTCCAATCTACATTATATATCACTCCCTTATCTCTAGCACGAATGATTTCGCGCATTATGGTGATGCCTCGTGCAACATCATTTGCTGAAGTATCATCCGCTGCATGATTTGTTTCTTGTGAGATTTCATGATCTTGTTGGTTTCCTGGTGGGTTTTCTTGTTGGTTTCCTTGCGGGTTTTCTTCATTGCTAGCCATTAGACCTGTAACAAAAGTCAAACAAGCACATTAGTACACTACATGAAAATGGATAGTCGAAAAAGATATGAATAGCACTAAAGGAACTCAAAATTGAATAAAATGCTAAAAAACCAAACTTGCAAGAAATAAACCTCACCATCAGCTCCGGAAACATTGTTCTACTAAATAAACACTAGTCACATTCGCAAAAATTCAAAACGGTTCAAAAGATATGCCAAAAATTCAAAACATTATTCACATATTACTTACAATATTAGGCTATAATTATAATAATACCTTTTTCACTAACGTCTCTTTCTTTTCTTGGTAGCAATATATTTTACGCTTCTGTTAACAACTCGGATGGTTGGATTGATCCAAATACCCTCATTATGATCATCTCTAGTACAAGGTTCATTCTCATTTTGATCGTTTCTTGTACAAGATTCAATGCCAACGCCAATATCACCTTGATCTCCAATGTTTTCATCAATTACTTTGTCAGACAAAAGCACTATAGACCATTTCGTACTTGTCGGATCATTGACATAGAACACTTGTTTAGCCTGAGAGGCTAGAATAAAGGGTTCATCTTTGTACCCCACCCTATTGAGATCCACTTGCAAAAATCCTGACTTATCCATTCGTACGCCATTATTATTTTCAACCCACTTGCAATCAAATACAGGAATCTGAAACTTCCCGTAATCAAACAACAAAATGCGCTCGATAACCCCAAAATATGACAGATTTGCAAATTTCGGGTTTAAGTCATTCGCACTTGATATGTGCATCGCTTCAGCTACCAAGGTAACACCACTATTCTGCATAGTACTTTTATCATCCTGTTCTTTGGTATAAAATGTGTATCCATTAATTGCGTATGCGCTATAAGAAAACACAATCATACTTGGACCATATGCTAAACATCTCAACCTTTCTGTTACTGAAGCAGGATCCGAACGATACTTTGAATAAATTTGTTCCTTAAACCACGGTATGAAACTTCGATTGTGCTCTCGTACTATCCAATTCTCATTTCTATTCAGATTTAAACCTCGAAGAACACCCTTGTGCATTTCAGCATACAGCTCAACCTCAATCTCATTGTGCAGAACATACAAATGCACCTGATCCCGTTCGACCATTGACACTGTCACAACTTTATTTCCAATTAGTCTTTTTCCTTCTTTTTTCTCGACAATATGAGATTTGGGGAGTCCAATTGATTGAACATTTGACAGATATTCAGTGCAAAACTCAACCGCTTCTTCAACAATGTATCGTTCCGCAATACAACCCTCCGGTCGACTTCGGTTTTTCACGTACCCTTTTAAAATTTTCATATAACGTTCAGCAGGGTACATCCATCTCATATAAGCTGGTCCGCACAACTGTGTCTCTTTGACAAGATGAACGACTAGATGAACCATTATGTCAAAAAATGAGGGAGGAAAATACATTTCAAGCTCACATAAAGTAACAACCACCTCTTTTTGCAATGTTGGTAAGATCGCAGGATCGATCACCTTGCTGCAAATTGACTTGAAGAAAAAACACAACTTAGTTATTGCGCTCCTTACTTTTTCTGGCAGAATAGAACGTATACCTATTGGTAGAAAATGTTCCATTATAACATGGCAATCATGAGTCTTTAAACTCTTTAACTTTAGGTCTTTCATTGACACAAGTCTTCTAATATCTGATGAGTAGCCTTCTGGAACTTTAACTTCACTGAGGAACTTACACAATATTTTCTTCTCCTTTCTAGATAGAGTGTAAACAGCAGGTGGTAGATATGTGCGTCTTCCTTTCGTCACGGGTGCCAATTCAGTTCTAATTCCCATGTTTAACATGTCCTTCCTTATGTTAATGCCATCCTTAGACTTTCCTTGTATATTGAGTAACGTACCAATAACACTATCAAATACATTTTTTTTCAATATGCATAACATCGAGGAAATGTCTTACGTACAACGACTTCCAATATGGAAGTTCAAAAAAAATCGACCTCTTCTTCCACCCACTCGTGACAAGTCTATGTGCAAAAGGCTTGCCAAACTCAGTACTCACATCTTTCACCTTTTCAAAAATCTGATCACCTGTCAACATATGTGGAGCTCTACCGTGTTCTGCCTCTCCATTGAATGCCTTTCTCCACCCACGATAGTGATGATTAGAATTTAAGAATCTACGATGACCGAGAAAAACATTCTTCTGACAAAAGTTCAATCGCATCGTATCGGTTTCATCTTCACAAACAGGACACGCTTTTTGACCCTTAATGCTGTACCCTGATAGATTTCCGTACGCCGGAAAATCATTAATTGTTCCAAACAACATCGCCCTCAAGTTGAAACTTTCTTTCCTATACCCATCGTAAATCTCCACACCGGTCTCCCACAAAAACTTCAAATCTTCGACTAAGGGTGCCAAGTACACGTCTATGTCATTCCCTGGTTGTTTGGGCCCAGAAATTAACATAGATAACATCATGTACTTACGCTTCATACATAGCCACGGAGGTAGGTTATATATCATAAGAATCACAGGCCAGGTGCTATGCGAGATACTTTGAATACCATGCGGGTTCATTCCATCAGTAGACAACGACAAGCGAAGATTTCTTGCTTCTTTTCCAAATTCAGGATAATCAATATCAACTTTCGTCCACTGTGGTGAGTCTGCCGGATGTCGCAACTTCCCATCAATAATTCTTTCATCTGCATGCCAAGTCAAGTGTCTTGAATCGGTCTCACTACGATACATGCGCCTAAATCTCGGAATTATAGGAAAATACCATAACACCTTTTCCGGAGACAACTTTTCCTTATATCGAGGGGCACCACATTTAGGACACTCATTTAACACTGCGTACTCATTTCGAAATAAAACGCAATCTTTTGGACATGCATGTATCTTTTCATAGCTCATGCCAATAGAGGACAACATCTTTTTGGCCTCATACGTTCGATTGGGAAGAACATTATCCTCTGGTAGCATTTCTTTCACGAGGGCTAATAACTGTGTGAAACTTTTATCCGACCATCCGTTGTCCGCCTTTAAGTTGTACAACTTTAACACCGCAGACAATCTTGTGAATTTTGTACAACCATCATACAACGGTTTCTCTGTATCGCTTACCAACCTCTCGAACATTTTGGGACAATCCTCAAGATCTTCTTCAAGCGCTTCTGCAATCTCTTCGACTCGATCATAATCGTATGCGTCTGCGAAATCCTCATTTGAAGCATACGTCGTATTATAACTCGATTCAACATTCCCGCTACTTTTCTCACCATGCAAATTCCAACATGCATAACTTCTATCAATTCCATGCATCAGTAAATGCGATTCCAACTGAACCGCGTCAACCCGTCTCCCATAACAGCATCTCAAGCAAGGACATATCATTCCATTGGGTTCTCTGGCGTGCGCAACGGCAAACTTAACGAATTCTGATACCCCATCCTCATACTCTTTCGACAATCGATTGGCAGTCATCCATTTTTTATCCATGGTTTGACTATAGCAACTAATTAGTCACACAACTATAGCAAAATAATAATTAATTACCTGTAAAGAAATTCAACATATCAGGTAATCAAATTCATAGTTATTCTTGCCTCACCTTAAGCATGTGCTAAACAACTCATAACTAATTACTAACTAGTGAAGTCGGATACTAGTGATTCAGTCTTGGATACAGGTAATAACAATTATATTCAAACAATAGTAGAGCACCAGTACACCATTATTCCATTAATAGTGTCACTTTTTTAATACTAACACAATCATTCTTTGCATAAAACCCCAAAGGGTATTACTAACATGTTCCCTGAGGGCACCAATATTAGTTAGGAATCATGAAATATAAAGTATTCAATGAAAAGTACTCTGAATTTTCATTATTTTATGTTTAATACTTCCATTTCAAAATTACTAGCAAGTACTCTTTGACAAGAAAAGATTAAATAGCTGATTCAAAACAATTAAACTAACCTATTACTACTCAATCCATTTATTGAGTGCTGAAAACAGATCACAGAGTAATGATCATGACTGAATCTTAAAGGGGCACAGCAGAGTCCCATCTGGAAAAAACTAACATGGCCAAGCTTTTCATTTTGATTACACCCCCAAACTTAATCATGACAGAAAAATAATACTGCAATAGTTTAAGTTCTCATAATGTTCAAATAAAATGTAACAAAGGCATCAAGAAGTCCACTGATTTAATCTGACTACACACACCATTTTGGTTATATACAAAAACTAAAAACTAAGCTCACAAAGTCACCATTGGACTATTCCTTCAACTTTAATCAAGACAGGAAAAAAACACAGCAGATTAAGTTAACAGATTAGAAGAAGCTACACAATGTTTTAAAAACGGTCATGAGCGGGACGATACGGTATTGGAAGAAGCTGTCAATACTGATATAGTTATTTACTGGTTTGATGTTAAAAAACTAATTGTGCTTAATTCATACCGCCACAACTGAAATTAGTATTGGAATATCTGTATTGATCAAAATTGCGAAAATCTTTGTGCTGACATCCACCATTATTTAAAACCTGCTCAATCCAATCACTGAATAAATCCTATCACTAGTGCTCAATCATATAACCTATACAATAATGGTAAGACCTCGGTCATATCTTTAAACTTTAAATCCAGAATATGACCTAGTGATGTATGCATTAATTCACTATGGAACAAATTCTTAAGCCTCACAATAACATGTAAATGTTTAATACCTAAGAAATGGTGGAAAAATCTAAGTCTGTCTTTGGAGTTATCAGTCTTGAAATGAAAGCACCAGAAACTTGTTGTCTTTTATCCAATAAACATGACAAAATTTTGCCTCGAATATCCCGCATTCATATTATGTAAAATAAGGATTTTACTATAAAAAGCTATATTAGGCCTGAGTTACTATAATCAGAACATACACATGGTATGTAAATGTGTCCTGATATGATTCATTATTATTAGTACATTCTGTTATACAGTTATAGTATGATAGTACTTTAACATTAACTCATATCTTGCAGGCTATTGAAATAGGAAATGGAAAATGGCATGGTTCAATTAGTGGCATAATTTGTGCACCTATTGACAAAGTTTGGACTATAGTCTCTCAAACTAAGAATCTTCCACAATGGCTGCCAATGGTGGAAAGATGCACCACCTTAGCTGGAGATGAAGATGAACCAGGGTATGTTAGGCTAGTTTCCGGTTTCATGTTTCCTCAACAAGATGGAGAAAGGTCATGGATCAAAGAGAGGTTGGTTTCAAAGGAGTCTTCATCGTATAGCTATGTTTATAGAATGGAAGCAAGTAATGTTGGTTTGGATGGTTCTGTAAATTCACTAAAACTAGTTGATTATGGAGATGAATCAACTCTTATTCAATGGTCTTTTGAGATTAATCCTCTTGAAGATGTATCAGAGAACAACTTAGTGGATTATCTAGGATTTCTCTATAAATCTTGCATTAATAAGATTGAAGGTGCTGTAGAAGCTGCATCAAGAAATGTGTCACCACCATAGTGAACATCATTTTATTCAAACCACAAGCTTCTTTGCAATTCATGCACTATCAGTTGAAAATCAAATCCTAAACATCATTCTACATCTCTATACCAAGTTCAAAAATGGAAAATCAAATAGCAAAAATATTACTAGTTCCTAGCTAGTTGCTTTGAGTCAGACATTACTTCCACAACACAAAACAATATTCCTCATTTTATCGAACAGTTTGCGTGCAAGATACAAAACAAGATTCCCGGCAACACAGACAAATCGAACAGAAGCAATGTATGAATGGCAAGGATTTTGAAACATACCTTTTGATACGACTCTAGACGAAAAAAGCTTCGTGCCGGCGAGGATGAGGAATCAGAACAAAAACGAGAATAGCTTCGTGCCGGCGAGAATAGTCTTTTTTGTCTCTTTTCAAGCAAACTGTCAAACAAGTGACTTGCACAAGACTTTAGTCCTTAAATTTCCTCCAAAATGGGATAAACTTCAACCATTAGCAACACTAACATCCATTTTTTTGCATAGAATGTATGATTTTGGCCTAAGAAACAAATTATTTTTTGCTCAATCCACTATGGAATCAAAGAAATTGTGCCACCATGTATCAGAAGATAGATTTAAAAAAACCAATACATTCACATTCAACAGACTCACTCATATCAATCAACTCAATTCACAGGATCATTCACAATCACACATGGACTAACCTCTTTTTCAAGTTTCACAGTATCTTGACCCAATTCAAAGCTAGTAACAAAAAAAAACACCAAAAAAACTTATCAACTTCAATAGTCAATATTCAACATTCAACAAGTAAGCATTGAAAAACTGAAGAAATTGTTTGAACAAAGCATAATTAAAGAGGAATTAGCATCTGGGTAGTGAAGAATTGATGATACCTGATGATGATAACTGAGATTGATGCAAAGCGTTTCACTTCTAAGATACCGGAAATGGTGGCATAGCTAGAGGAAGACAGGGGAAGCTCGTTGTAGGTGTACTGGAAGGAGTTGATGGAGCGGAATTGTGGTTGGAAAGGGTGTAGACGGTGGGGGTGACCAACGGAGGCTGAAAAGCTTCGTGCCGGAATTTCGTGGGTTTCGTGGGTTTCGTGGGTTTCGTGGGTATTCTGAACATGGAAAAGAAACAGTATGAGTATGACAATCAAACCTTGAAGCGATTTTCTCCTTTGAACTCTTCGATTTACTGGAAATTATACAATTTGTTGAAGAGGAATGAAAGGATTCTTCTTACCTGAAATGGGTTTCGATTCGGAGAGGAAAGGTTGCGAAGGGTTTGTGTTAGCACTGATAACCAAAATACCCCACCTATGCCAGCGCTTTTTAAAAAGCGCCTTCATATCCCCCACCTATGCCAACGCTTTTAAAAAAGCGCTTTCGTATCCCCCACCTATGCCAGCGCTTTTTAAAAAGCGCCTTCATATCCCCCACCTATGCCAACGCTTTTAAAAAAGCGCTTTCGTATCCCCCACCTATGCCAGCGCTTTTAAAAAAGCGCCTTCATATCCCCCACCTATGCCAACGCTTTTAAAAAAGCGCTTTCGTATCCCCCACCTATGCCAGCGCTTTTAAAAAAGCGCCTTCGTAGGTTTCCCTTTTTTTTAATTTTGTTTTTTGTGAACTTCATATCCCCCACCTATGCCAGCGCTTTTAAAAAAGCGCTTTCGTATCCCCCACCTATGCCAGCACTTTTTAAAAAGCGCCTTCATATCCCCCACCTATGCCAGCGCTTTTAAAAAAGCGCTTTCGTATCCCCCACCTATGCCAGCGCTTTTAAAAAAGCGCCTTCGTAGGTTTCCCTTTTTTTTAATTTTGTTTTTTGTGAAGGCTATGGCAGCGCTTTTTCAATAAGCGCTTTAGTAGAGGCGCTGCAAAAAGCAGTTTTTGGCGTAGTGCAAGATTCTCTCAATGATTACTGTTGAGGTTGCCCAAGATTCTCTCAATGATTACTGTTGAGGTTGAAGTCGCCCAAGATTCTCTCAATGATTACTGTTGAGGTTGAAGTCGCCCAAGATTCTCTCAATGATTACTGTTGAGGTTGAAGTCGCCCAAGATTCTCTCAATGATTACTGTTGAGGTTGAAGTCGCCCAAGATTCTCTCAGCGTTACTGTTGAGGTTGAAGTCGTCCAAGATTCTCTCAATGATTACTGTTGAGGTTGAAGTCGCCCAAGATTCTCTCAATGATTACTGTTGAGGTTGAAGTCGCCCAAGATTCTCTCAATGATTACTGTTGAGGTTGAAGTCGCCCAAGATTCTCTCAATGATTACTGTTGAGGTTGAAGTCGCCTATGGTTCTCTCCCCGTTACTGCGGAGGTAGTAATCATCCCCAAGATTCTCTCAGCGTTACTGTTGAGGTTGAAGTCGTCCAAGATTCTCTCAATGATTACTGTTGAGGTTGAAGTCGCCTATGGTTCTATCCCCGTTACTACGGAGGTAGTAATCGTCCCCAGATTCTCTCAGCGTTCCTGTTGAGGTAGTAATCATCCAAGGTTCTCTCACCGTTCCTGTTGAGATAGTAACCATCCCTGGTTCATTCATCACCGTTTGAAGCTCCAGATTCAGCTCTTGTAACCAGTCAGGACACATCTACACAAAGAATTTGAAGACCAACTCCTGCAACAGGCCAGGTAATCATTTTTTCTCTTTTGCAGGTACGCCAGTTCTCGCTAAGGAATCTCTTACACGATCAGCATCCAGATGGAATCTATAAGCCCATCCACCTATCCATCATCTCTTAGCATGGCATCTATAAGCCCATCATCCTATCCATCAATCTCCAAATGGCATCTATAAGCCCATTCCCCGCATCACACTACTATGTGAGCGCAAATTTCTGGGCACTCTAGTGTTCAATCATCTTCCACCTTCGGATTACGAAAGGCACGTCAGCCAATCTGCATCCTCAGGTATAAGAAGATTGAACAGGGGCAACTGTTGTACCCCAAAATTTGCCCTCCCATATTCTTCAAGAATTGCAAAGAGCAAGCTTCAAAATCTCCCCAAGGGTTGCACAGTGCAAAGGCCTCCTAACAGTCAAAAACTAGGGTTTTGGTTCTGGCAAAGAAAATGAAGTTTCCGAGGGTCCAATCAAGTCCCACATGCCTACAAACATGGTCAAGCATCCTCATACCAAGTTTCAAGACTTACATCACAAAATTGCACAGTCAAAAACCCTAATTGCACTACAGTCAACTGCAGGGGCAAAATGGTCATTTGACAGTCAAAAGTTCAAATTTTTGATCAACATCTCATTTTGAAGCCACAAACATCATTTGATCAATGCTTGATCATGATTCTCAAAGCTTGGCTCAAAAAGTCTCAAGATGCAAAAGTTTCCATATTTGGACAGTTGAAAAAGTCAACTGTAACTTGACCAAGGCATAACTTCCACATGGATTATCAGAAAAATTCCATCCAAAGCTCATTTTGAAGATAAAGACATTTCCTACAACTCCTCTTCACACTTCAAGTCCAATAAATGCTCTCACAAAAAGTTATCAATTTCAACATTATAGGTCATTTTCAAAAGTCAACAAAAAGGGACTTTAAGTCAAAGGCCATAACTTGAGATTGGTAAATCAAAATGACATGGGACCAGAGTCATTGGTTAGAGGACTCAAAGACCTTTCCAAAATGTCCAAGAACATGAGCAAAGCTTAAAAATTGAGCAAGTTATGCCTTGTGGAAGTTGGGAAATTTTTGGATATTTTGAAAAGTCAACATTGCTTCAAATGTCTTAAAAATGCTAATGGGCCTCTTTTTCTTCCACAATTCATCATCCAAAGCATGTGCACGACCATTTGGCCCAAAGGGAAGTTTTTCATCATTTTTATTTATTTATTTGGATTTTAATGACTAATAATTCATTTAATTTAAATAAATATGTGAAAAATATCAAAGCAAGTCAATCAAATCTTTTTGTGCATAGGATAACTTCAGATTTTCGTGCATTATTAGATAGGGAAAGAATCCATGTGATTGAACATGATTTGGTAGCAAATATGCATGAAAAGATTTGAAAATTATGGCATGGAAAATCAAATATTTTCTCATCAATTCATGGATCCTTTGGCTCAGATTGTTTACCCTAATCATTCCATACATAAGCATGAAGCCAACCCTAGTGCAAAAGACCTCCCAGCTGCGCAAGAACATCATCATCACTTTTGCATTTTTGTGAAAAAACTCAAATACTGAAAACTAGGTTCTAGGGCGATTCAAGCAAAAATAATTGTTCCATTGGCTTGCTGAGACATCAAGGAAGGTGCCTGGATCAATACCATAGCCTGAAACATCAAGAATTGGTATATGAAAGTCAAGCTTTTCACGAAAATTTCCATAATCGAATCATGAATTTCATGCATTTTTCGTGTGTTTTCTTTATTGTTTTACATTGAGTGATTGATTCTAAAGCTAACTGCATATTTTAATTGAGTTTTTGTGCCAAATTAGAGGATTCACCATTGATACAGGTTAGGGTTACCAAGCTTTCAAATTGGGCGTTTCTAAATGCTGTAAAATTGGAACACCATAATACCATGGTTGAATTCAGCATGCTTGGACGATTCTAAAGCAATCCTCGCGCCTAATTTATATAATACCATGGCCTAATCGCTATTTTGAAAACAAGCATATTTTGGGGGGGTTTAAAACCCCCGTTAACCTCTTTTATATTTCAGGGAAAAAGGCAAAACGGAGAAGATGATGAAGTGTCAAGGCATGATTGGGTTATTCGAATTTGCGCGCTAAAATCCCACTAACGCTTGCTTTATTCTTATATTGATTATTTGCTATTATATATACAAAGTGATACAACAGCTCCACTGGTCAAGGAACGCGTTGGTAATCCCTAGGACCTGGGTTCGAGCCCCAGGTCCCCCTTTCTATTCCATAATATTTTTCATAATGTTATCCTATGCAGTGCAAGTTTCAGCGCCTACCATACAACCCCTGATCCAACCATGCCACTTGGCCAATGGAGACAATCTGAAGGCCTAGATCTGGTGGATACCATGGGCATGAGTCAAAGAAGTTACACGCTAGCACAAAAGTCAAACGAGGCCAAGGCTTAATGGGCCAGAATTACTGGACTTTACCTCCAATTTGGGGACAGACCCCCCATGGTTTGCTTTTTTATTCTTTTTTATATTTTCCTATTTTATTTGTTTTAATTGATTTCTCTTTAATTCTTTAAACTAATTTATTTTCACAAAATATAAAAATAGTAAAAAAATCAGAAAAGACAAAAATTAAAATATGTTTTATTTAAATATTACCTTTTTGTAAATAAATCTCACTAAATAATTAGATTTAAATTTAGGTTTAATTCAAATATTTTCTTAATAAAATTAAAAAAAAGAGTAGAATTAGGGTTTTGAGTCCTTTTTTATTCTTTTTCTTTTTTTCCTCACCATGATTAATTAATTATTTATTTTCATAAATCAAAGTGCATTAATTAATTAGGTTTAATTTTAGGTTAAAGTTTAATACTTTCTTAATAAATAAAAATTGTAGAATTAGGGTTTTAATTTCATTTAATTCACATAAAAAATCATAAATGCCAAAAACCCTCAAAAATAATTTCTTTTCATCTTTATTTAATTAATTTAATAATTTAATTTAATTTCATTAAAAAGGATTCAACGCCCTCGCTTCCAATTTTAATTCCAATTCACGCATTTTATTTTATTTCTTATAATTTTTATGTACTTCTCCCAAAGCCGTGTAAATTTAATTTCTCGCACTTTCCTTTATTTTCTGTCAAATCGGGTCCTGGATTAAATTTGGCGATGTGGACCCGCGCCTTTGTAATAGTTTAGGGATTTTATCTTTCCGCACTTTTTTTTAACTGCTAATAAAATGCATGCAAGAATGAATGATAAAATAAAAACAAACGCATAGATCACTTTGACATGAACAAGATAAATGCAAATGAACATGACACACAAATCACACACCACCCCTAGGGTACGCCTCACTGTTGCCTTGCCTCGAAAGGTGATCGTCGAGTAGAGGATGTCTTAGTAAGTCCTCATGATCCGGGAACCTGGCATGAGGGTAGCTTCTAAGGTGTCTTCCCATTGCTCCGGTGATCACCATGTCCCGAACCTCGAATTGACCCGAACAACTCCAACGGTGTTGCTACCTACCTCTCAATGGTGGGATGGCACTACTTTAAAGGACATTTACACAGACGAATTCCTTAGGGTGGGTAGACGACTCTAGATACTTGCTCTAATTTCAAAACAAATCAAAAATACTTTTCACACCGACACCTTTTCAAAAAAGCTTTCGAAAGCAACTTTTGAAACACTCTTGAGGATCGATACAAGAGTCGAACTGGAATTTTCAAAGAAACTTTTTAAAACCCACAATTGAAAAGCAAACAAACCATTTTTGAAAACACAAATGAGCAAGTATCTAAGAGCCCATGGATAACCATGGATAGAAAGGGTGCTAACACCTTCCCTTTCTATAACCTACTTCCCGAACCGAGAGCAATCTCTTTAAGGAATTTTTCTGTGCTTTTGTCCTTTCCATTTGGAGAAAATAAAAGACGGTGGCGACTCTTGCTTCCGTGACATTTCGCGAACCAGCGTTAAACAGTCAGTTCCAGATCCACCGATCACACCTAGCTTTTACCTTATGCTTTAGGATAGTCCCTTCATCTCCTACCACCTTCTTTAATTTCAAAAATCTTCTTCCTCATTTTGAAAACTCTTCTTATTTTTTAATTTGAACTACTTTCATAATAAACTCAGACTTAGGTCCATGCATTTTCAAAAAATATTTTCTTGATCAAACTTTAATCAACTTAATAATACCTTGATATTTTTTAGAAGACTAAAAGTCAATCAATCTCATTTAAACCATTTTGTCATTTTGGCTCTTTACCTTAAAACATTTTCTCAAAAAGATTAGACTCTTGTCAGTCCTTGTAGTGATGCGAGCTACTGTACTTCTACGGTATATAGTGAAGTGAGATATTTTCCACTTGGGTGTTGAGTGAGCTTTTGTTGATTTTAAAATCCAGGCTATATCCTCCACTTTGAGATGATGCAAATTCTCCTTTCTCATAATCGTGGGTAGTAAGTATGTTCTTCCACTCAGATAAGACGATGATGTCTCGTCTCTTAAAATTAACCAACGCACTTGTGTTTTAAATTTTTTAAAGGTGAACTACGAGTACCCTGATCTCCTGTTGCACGAAAGGTCGTACGTATGCACTAAAGATTCACAACCGCGGCGGGTGCAAAAATTGTAAAAAATACTTCTTTTCTCATCTCAACAGTCTATTTTTTTTATATACAACTCTTATAGCCAAAATATACAAATTTACAAAGAGGTTCCTGCGGAGTACCGTAGATATTTAGGGTGTTAATACATTCCCTTTGCATAACGAACCCCGTTACCTAGATTCTCTCCTCCTCTTTTTAGGTTATTCGCTCTTTTCCCATTCCTTTGAAAATAATAAAGTACGGTGACAATTTTTATTTGATCTGTACGAGTCGAGTCAATTCAATAGCTTAATCTCAACATTTCTACTGCTACATTTTACGATTAACAAAAATATAAGGTAAATTCATCATTAGACTTGGAAAAAAATTACAATAATATAATTAAGTATTTTAATTTTTCAAGAATAAAAATTTCAATTCCATGATGTGAATCATAATTAAAAAGTTACTATAATATGATTAAGTATATTAATATTCCAAGAATGAGAATTTCAATTCCATCATGTGAATCAAATTAAACAACAATATGAGTATGTTTTTCTTCAAGACTATTAATGTCTTTTTATATATGATAAATAATTTAGAGAGGGAGGAAAACTGTCAAATTGAAATGAAAATATAACATTCAAATTTACATAAAAAATTGAGATTTAGAATGAAAATATAGCATTAGAATATTTAGTATTTGAAACGGAAATATAACATTAAAATATTTATTGTGAAAATTTACATAATATAATAATAATAATTATTATATTATATGGAAAAGAAATTTGATAATTTTTTATATAAACTTGTCTTATATTGACGATATAAAAAAGATAAATATTATAAAAAAATTCATCGCCTATTAAAATAAATATTTTATTTATATTATAAAATGACTCTGGTATAATTTTTTTAAAAATAACTTATAATAAAAAATAGATGTCTATGTGTGTCAAAGATTATTGTGTTTTAATATATTAAAGATAATTTGTAAAATAAGAATACAATTGTTTTAATATATTAAAGATAGTACAATTTATTAAAAAACTGAAAAAAGTTATAATCCTATGATTAAGTTTTTTAATTTTCCAAGAATGAGAATTTCTTTTCCATCATGGGAGTCAAAGTTGAAAAGTTACTATGATATGATTAATTATTTTAATTTTCTAAGAATGTGAATTTCAATTCATATGTGAATCAAATCAATAACATGAGTATGAATGTTTAGGCTATTAATGTGTATTTATATTTAATAGATAAATAATAAATAATTTGGAGAGAGAAAATTGACCATCAATTTTTAACAAAACAAAATGAAGAGTTCAAACAACGAGGAAGCTTTTAATAAATAAAAGTAGGTTTGACGGAGCTTGTATGCAAAACAAACACGGGGCTTCGCCAACCCGACCCGAAACGCTAGCGACTCCTGTCCTCGTTCTTTTGCTCTGTAACCAGGTTTTTTGATTTCTTGTTGTGATTTTTGCTCTCGTTCCTTCATGCCTGACACTGTTAACCATATTGTTACTATCTATCAACATTCATCATTTCTGCGCGCAACCTGTTTGATAAAATGCTTGATTGTTTTTGGAGTGATTTTGTAGAACCTCGTGTATTGCTAATGTTTTCACTGGTTTCTAAGCGTTGCTACTAAGTAAATGAAATTGTAATGTATGGAGGCTTAGTATTTTTGGAGTGTTAGGGGAACTACTATAATATAGAAGACGGTGGAAAATAGACTTACGTGGTTTGAGCATGTAGAGACAAGACCTTTAGATTGTGTGGTAATGAGAGTAGATCAAACGGAGACAAAAAGAGGAAGACTAAGAAAGATAAAAGAAAAGTTATTAAGAAAGATATCGAAATTAATGATTTGGATAGAAGTATAGTCCTAAACAGAATATTATGGTGGAAATGGATTCATGTAGCCGACCCCACTTAATGGGCTAACGCTTGGTTGTTGTTGCTGTACTATTGCAAGATGTCAAGTTAAGAGTGAGATTGGTGGGGCGTGATAGTAAGGCAAAATTGATTTCTTATAATGATATGATGCTTTATAGTGTAAAAGTTAATGTCCACTGGAATAGATTAACATTGTATTATCATTTTGTAGTGGCATATATTTTCTGGACTGGTTATGTCTTGCTTTTAATTGTTAACTCAGGTGGATTCACTATATCTGTACATTGTCAAAGTTTTACTACCTGACATAAGTTGGAAAAATTGTGCCTGTGAGAGAGTATAAATTCATTATCATTGCACTTTAAGTAAAAATTAGAGAGCAGGTTTTGTTTGGAAGTCTGGAGGGGAAGAGGGGGGAGGGATTTGAAAAAAAGGGAATAATGGAGCAAAAAGAATATAAGGATTTAAATGAGGGTTTTGGGGGATTTATTTTTATTCAAAAACCAAAATCGCCATAATTTGGGGGAACTAAAAAATTGTATTAGAGGAGGGTTTTGGATGGTTTGGACAAATTGTTCAAATATATTTTATATTGTTATAGTATTCCAAAAATTTAAAATATATTAAGGGAAAATTACACTCACCTCCCCCGATGTTTGTTAAACTGACACTAGCACCCCCTGAGGTTTGTCAAAATTCCTATGTTAGACTGAAACAAGTAGGTCTACACAATTTTTCTCATCTTGTCATGTTCTTTTCATTCTTTATGACTACTATGCATAGAACATGCAATGTAGTATATAAAAAATTCTCCTGTTCCCCTCTTTTTATTTCTTTATAACGTGTATTTGCAAGAAAATATTTATTGTCATAAACTGATTAGTAACATAGTATACTCATCATATGCCAATGTCAAAGCATCCTCTTGCTTCTTGTCTTTCAAATTGATTATAAGAAACTGCATAGTTATTTTTACTCTATCACAATTGTCTAATTGTTTGTGATCATTAATAAGAGACATGCTGTTATTTATACCTACCTTTGTACGATTTGCTATGTCATCAGCTATGGTTTTTGTGAAACAAATACAATTTATCTAAACACTTATTTTTGCATAAGCTTTTGCTAATGTACACTCCCAAACGCAAATAGCTTATCCAGCATAAGCTCTTTTGACATATGCTCTCATGCGATAAGCTCTTATTATGCAATAAGCACTCAAATAAGTTGTTTATCCAAACAGATTACAAATCTACTGAGTTTGTCCGCAAACAATCTCTGAGTTGTAGCCCTTTTCACATTCAGCCATGCAAGTAGTGTCAAATGCTCGCCGACTCTCCCGGCTCTTGCAATCTCAGATTTTTCTTTCGTCTCATTTTCGAAGCACCAAAGAACCGATTCTCTCAGGGCTTGCACAATGTAATTATCACCAAGTGAAATCTGAACCATTGATTTTCTCCGCGTCAAAGGCTTTATACAGTTCCGGAGTCGATAATGTTGAGGGGACTCCAACAGGTTTTTCATTCATTTGTGAACTGGAAATTCCCTTTTTGAATTTAATTTTTTGTTGTTTATTGATTTGTATTGTTGAATTTTGAATGTAGATGCTGTGAAGGATCTTTATGATAAGATGCTTGAGTCTGTAAATGTTAAACGATCCATGCCTCCAAATGCTTGGTTATGGTCAATGATTGCTAATTGCAAACACCATCACGATATTTGTCTTCTCTTTGACATTTTGCAGAACCTCCGCAGATTTGTTAGTTTCTATTCTCTTCCCCTCTCTCCTCTTTATTTTCAATTACTTATTTTTTTATTCACTCTCTTTGCTATGGTGATGAATTTAATCTATTTGGTGAGCAGAGGTTATCAAACCTTCGCATCCATGACAATTTTAACTGCAATCTATGTCGTGAAGTTACTAAAGCTTGTGTTCATGCCGGAGCCCTTGATTTTGGTATGCTTTATTTGCGTATCCATTTTGTCTGTTATAAATCTCTGCTGTTTCATTTGAAGGCATGGAAAGAAATTTTGAGGTTATTTGGCTTAAATGTCTGAGCAGGAAAGAAGGCTTTGTGGAAGCATAATGTCTATGGACTGGCACCGAGTGTTGCATCTGCACACCATTTATTGGTATTGTTAGACATACATATGTCCTAATTTCTTTGATTCTGTCTCCTGTTTGCAATTGGTAAGCTACTGTCAACTTATTGCAGCTGTTTGCTAAGAAGAACAGTGATACTAAACTATTGGAGGAAGTAATGAAACTTTTGAAGAGGAATGATTTACCATTGCAACCAGGCACGGCAGATATAGTTTTCAGGTATGTTGTTTTTTTAGCAGTTTCAATATTTTGTTTCGCAATACAAATAGTCTTCTATTAAAAGTATTTTCTAAATTTGAATGACATTTACCTCTTAAAGAAATTGCAAAACATTTAATTGGTATAACTGTTGTTCCCTTTGTCGATGGCTGGGATACACGCATTTCAAATCCTGCTTTTGTTTGCTAGTCCCCCAAAAGTCTTTTTGACTTTATGAAGGCAACTTGGTGCCTCCTTGTTTGTAAGGTCTCGAGTCTACAATACGGTTAGTTTCCTCGGTTTTTGGAGCTTGCAAAAAGCTTATATGAGCATGGTAACATAACATATATTCGGTACCAAAAGAACTACTTTTTGAATCTGAAAGTGAAGCAAATCAGAATAAATGGCCGAAGAATCTACCCTTTTTTTTATGCGTCTAAAGGGTTATTTTTGTATTGTCTAACACTAAACATAAATTATGATCCTCACGTTTCTTTTTTTATGCTGTTTTCATTCTCTTCTGTATTTGCTTCTGACCTGTTACCCGGGTCAATAATTTGCAGCATTTGTTACAATTCAGATGAATGGGAGTTGATTAATAAGTATGCAAAAAGGTTTGTCATGGCTGGTGTAAAATTACGACAAACCTCATTTGAAACATGGATGAAATTTGCCGCCAAAAGAGGTGCACATAGTTCGGGTTTTATTTTTGATTTGATGTTATCTGTCTCCCTAATTTTGTGAGCTTCTATTGAGTTTTAACAGTTGTTTGTCTAAGTGGATTCCTATATTGAGCATAAGCTATCCATACATTTATTGAGATAATAAATTGCGTACTATCTACTGGATTTTGATTTCTCTCTCTCTCTCTCTCTCTCTTTTAACTTGCATCCTCACCAATGTTGGCAAGCTGTTTTTCTCAGTTTTTAGGAAACTGAAGAAACCCAAAATAGAGACTAAAGTCACATAGGAAAGATTTGGAATATAATTTCATGTATAGCATTAAAATCAGAATCCTAAATTTGATTATACTGTTCATTATTGTATTTTCTGGGTGGTGTTGCATTTGGATCAGTCTCGCACATTTTTTCTCCAAATGTATGCCGTTTTGGTAGCCCTAGTTTAAATTCAGAGTTTGAAAATTTTAAATATCTGCTTCTGTTTTGCATACAGTTTTATTGGCGGCCCTAAAAGGGAGGTGCTTGATTTGTCCTATATTTCGGCAAATCATTTGTACTTTTGCATTTTTGATTGAGGAATTATGCTAGGGAAAGATTTCTTTCTGACTTATGTTTCTTGTCTTGCTCTATCCTTATCTCTTTTGGAATGAATTGCTTTAACTGTAATAATAATCTCTTCATAATTTTGATGGCAATGAATACATGTAGTATCATATGAATATGAATATACAAATGATTTTTTAGGCTTTCTAAAGTTGTTTCTGCTAATGGTGACCTAATTGTTTAAGCCTTTCATTTTCTTATTTGCAGGAGACACCGAGTCATTATGGAAAATAGAAAAGTTGCGATCTGATTCATCGAAGCCACATACTTTGGCAACTGGATTTTCATGTGCCAAGGTAAAAAATCCATCAACACCATTGTTTGATTCGACAATTAATTTTGATTATAATGCTGTTACCAAAGCTTATATGCTTTGTGTGTAGCTTATTGTGTGATGTCTGAGTTTTGCTTAATAGATTGCATAGACTCTGGAGCAAATATTTCACGTAATCATTTTGCTTTTTTGACATGTTTGTATTCATCAATTTGTTTTTTTAATGATTCAAGTTTTTTTCCAAGGAAAATAAATCAAAGCGTCTTGATTTCCATCATATAAGCTCCCAATGCTGATACATGTTTTGACTTCCATTTGCTGGATTCTGTTGTAGAGAAGTTCCACTTTTATAGCAAGTCTAAGCCAGTTGCTATGATTTTCTAGGGTCTTCTGTTGGAACGTAAGCCTAGTGATGCTGTTGCCATCATTCAAGTTCTAAATCAGGTAGTGTATGCTGTTTATTTTTTTTCTCTGTTATAAATTGAATATTTCTTCTTATTACACCCCTGTTAAACAAAAATAGCCCTGCTAGAACTAATTTTTTTTCCTTATGATACGAAGGACTGTTTGCAAACTGAGTGGATTATCTTATCTGTCTTTGTATATTCTTTTTTATTAACCCTTTTTTTATTGATTTCATTGTTGCTAGACTCTGTCTGATGCCAAAAAATCAGGCATGAAGGATGAACTTCAAAAACTTGTATCTGAGTGGCCTTTGGAAGTTCTTAAGCACAAACAAGAAGAGGAAAGAAAGGTATATACTATCTCATTGCAAAGAAATTTTAATTGTCATTTTAGTTCAGCCGTGTCTCTGTTATACAGTAACGTGTTTTTTCTGCTTTACTGACAGACATTAGCAGCCTCTTTGAAATCTGATATTCTTGCAATGGTTAATAATTTACTGGACATGGGATTTGAGGCAAATGTAAGTTTGGAAGACCTAAATAGAAGAGAAGGTGTTCCACAATAGCATGATTTCAGAATTTGATGAGTTCCAAGTTTTTGAATATACTTGTTTGAGGAGTGTCTTTATCAAGATGCTTCATCGCCGTGTTAGATACCAGGTCTCTGGTCATAGCAAATGTTGTTTACTAAATGGAAATTAATTTATTCTGTTGCTTTTAGCCTTACTAACCCCAAGTGCTCAAGGTTTTGGTAGCATATTGGTGGCATTTAGCATGTTTTTCAAGAACTGAAATGTAGATTTCAGAATGTTGGAACAAAAATAATCTGGCATGTGCTTCTATAGTTTGCAAGCAATTCCTTTCTATCAATACAAGCGAGGATACATTCTTCATTTCTCAACCTCGTTAGTTCATGTTGAAGTACATGTATAATCCCACCAATTATAATCTCAGTATGTCCAACCACATGTATATTTTTTATACTTGATAATAATATATTTATATCACGTTTGATAATAATATATTTTTTACATGTAATAAATATGTATATACATTGAATAAATTTATAAGGAATGTTAAAACTAATAAATATAATATGATATTCTTACTTATAATATATTTTTAATAATATTGAATAATAATATATATTTTTACTAATATCATATCATAAATATTTATTAAATAAATTGATAGTGAAATAAAGTCAATGATATAAGATCATTAGGGTAGAAAAATATTTTATATATACAGCTTATTTTTACACGAGAAATATCTAATTAATCAAATATGTAAATATATCAATTTGGTAGCAAATACACAAGTAAACTAGAATCTATTACATAATAATTTATTTAAAATTAAATATAAAATAGTTTACAATTATTTAATAGTTAACATAATATAAATTTAGTATGTTAACGATAGTTTATTAAATATTAAGTTACAGTAATGGGCGGGATTATATATCAAACAAATTGAAATTTAGTTTATCAATACAATTGGTGTGATTATATATCAAACAAACTGATATAAATATAAGAGAATTTCTTATATAGGAGAAAATAATTCTATGAATAACAAAAAAATGTTTTTTTGTAAGTGCATTTCCGGAGCGCACCTTTTAAAAAAAAATTATATCTGAAATAAAAAATGTAACTACGGTTTGATATCAGATTTACATTTCTGGTTCTTGTACAAACAATTCATATCATATTATTATGTAAGTTTTGGTGCATTTACAAAATACATAGTAAAATACGAATTCGATTAAATACGAAGTAATCACAAAATACGTACAAATACTCATAAATATTACGTTTCAAAATACGATACGCAAAATATTCCTCAAAGTGTTATCTAAATAATCCAAGACATGAAAAACATAATAGTACTATAAACAAAATGCATCTAAAACTATCAGACTACTGAGTATGGCGGATAATGAGTCGGTCTGTGATATTAACGACATTCATCCGCTGTCGTTTGTAACACAAAGTCTCCCCAACCTCCACCATGATGACATCTAGAACATCTCTAACATCAGAGCCATCAGGAAACAAACCTTTATCAATACCCTCCTGCGCAATCTCCATGCTACGATGACACCTAGGCAACAAATCATGAGCATGATCGGCCATAGCCTGCTCCTCATCTAGAAGCTCCGCATGTGCTGGTCTAGGTGGATTACACGGAGCCTCCTGTACCAGATATGGATGTGATGCCTTGAAGAACCGTAAGATATATCCATCTTCATAGCTTCAATCTTTTGGTGCTATGGTACTCCGTGCCTCATTCGGTATAAGATGGTTAAGATAATCATCAAATATGTCATTCATATCACTCTGTTTCACCATGGGAGGGGAACACTCAGAGGGTGGTCTGAGAATGTGTTGCATGTATCCGAACTGTCACATCACGCGCTCAGGAAAATAAGCAACCGTCTTGTGCGACCCACATGCCAACCACCCAGTGAACAACACAATATCGTCAAAAGGAACCGTCTCACGGTGAGCTTTATATGCATGGAAGCATATATCCTTATAGGCCAGGCGGTCTATATACACCCTGAATGACTCTGTCGCTGATAACACGAAAAGTTATAGCATTTTTCGCCCGATTTACATAGATAAAATTTCTGATTCTTCGTTTAACATGTCACATTTTATCTCTATTTGTAGTATTTGCAGCATATTTCAGGTACTTAGCTTTTGCAAGACATAAATGAGAAAGGAAGAAAAACAATCAAGAAATGAAGAAGAAATGCAGCATTCTGTACCAGAAGGTGTGCCGCCCGTCACAAGTTGTAAAAGTGTGCCCCTCGGCACACTTCATGTCCCAACCGGCACAAATTAAAGATATGTGCCCCACGTCACAGCACGCATGACGCCCGTGACAACTCATATAACTGTTATGACATTATCTCCACGAAGCAGACGAAACAGAGAGTTGGCTGGAATTTCTCCATGATGGAAGAACGAGGATCAAGGGGATTCCTCCTATTTTTGCTCACTTTTGGAATATATAAATTGGAATCAGTTATCAACATTGTGACAGTCCAGAATTTGCACCAATTTTTATTGTTTCTTCTACGTACTGTAACTTGCGATTATTTTCCAGTTTTGCAATTTTACTATTATTTCAGTTTCATAGTTTTTAGTATTTTATTTTCCAATTTCGTAGAATTCCCGTAAGCATAGAAAACCCGCATCATTAAGCAGTATTTCTTCACATCGGAGGAATACTGCAATTCTAGTTTTCTTCCTAGCTTTCAGAATTCGTTTAGGTCCACTTTATTTAATTCAAGATATTTCATTACAAGTTAATCCTGCCGGCTTGTGGAGGATACGCACTGCTTAAATTATTTGCTTTAGTATTTAATTTCAGATTCCTATTTTAAGTATAATTTATTTATTCTTACCATGCATGTGTTATTAAATTTATGTTTCAATTTTATGTTATCCCGCAATAAAATTATGCCTGGTTAAATTCTTCGATACCGGTATGTAAATCTTAAATCGAAGGGATTCGGTAATTAATTGGCATTAATATTTTACAAAAGCACTTTTCTAGTTTTAATTTCTAATTTGGATATTTAATTGTTTTTGTATGAGAGTAAAAGACAGTCTAAGGTTAAAATCAACAGAGCGAGAGTTTGAGGTTTTAACCAGATAGTGGTTATTAAACATTAATTTTAAAAACAGCGAGAGCGCTTTAAAATTAATTGGACTCTATTTGTTTTCAAAAAATACTTTTGAATTTTAAATGAAACAGCGAGAGCGCTCATTTGAGTTTAATAATATGACCTGAATCGATAGAACGAAAGTGTGAGACGAGAGTTTTTAAATAAATAGTTTCCACTGAAACAACATTTTAATACTGAAAACAAATGCCAATGACTTATTGGATCCCTGAAGTTGACGAAGTACATACCGGTGTCCCGTTATTAATTATTAGATTTTAGTTAATTCCCGATTAAACCCAAACACCCATTTTATAATTAGCCTTAGCTTTACACAATGACCCTAAGATAACAGTAGTTTGACCATCAGTCCTTGTGAGTTTGATATCTTTTAAAACTACCTGATAGACTGTGCACTTGCAGTCACTATACCCGACAGACTCATAAAGTCGCGACCAAGTTTTTGGCGCCATTGTCGAGGACTGATTTAGTCAATACTATAAATCCCTTGTTACACAGTATAGACTAAGACAACCAATTTTATTTTATTTTATCCGTTGATTTTATGCCAAGCACTCGATCTAAAGGTGAAGAATTAGAGCAACCAATCGACGAGGTCGAGCATTTTGTTAATATAAGACGCCGAATTAGAGAGTACCAAGCCAAGTACAATCTTCCCGAATTCAATCTTCCTAACTATTCTCTTCCTGGCCCAAGAATGGCTGAAGGATCCCATAATCGTCCTCTGAAGGATTATGATGCCACATCACAAGAGGAACCCCACAACAGTATTACTGCTCCCGCCATCGCACAAAATGATTTCGAGCTAAAACCTTCGTTATTGCAAGCTGTCCAACAAAACCAATTTTCAGGATGTCCTACGGACGATCCAAATCTTCATTTGCCCGTGTTTGTGCATTACACAGACACAGTGAAAGCAAATGGTGTCAGCTTTGAAGCAATAAGACTTCGTCTTTTTCCTTTCTCGTTACGAGATAGAGCTAGAGCATGACTCCAGTCTCTACCATCCCTGTTACCACATGGAACAAATTTAAGAAAGTTTTCCTAGCGCGATATTTTCCATCGAGTAAGACGACTATGCTAAGAGCCAATATCAACGGTTTTAAACAAAAGGAAAGTGAATCTCTTTTCGAAGCACGGGAAGTATACAAAGACATGTTGCGACTATGTCCACATCACGGTCTAGAAGAATGGATGATCATCCACACCTTTTACAAAGGTCTCTTGTACAACACAAGACTAACAATTGACACAGCTATTGGCAGTGCACTGATGAATAAATCGTACCATGATGCCTATCAACTTATCGAAAGTATGACTCAAAATCATTATCAGTGGGGAAGCGATAGAACCATGATGGAGAAACCTCAAACGAAAGGCGGTATGCACGAAGTTAGTAGCTTAGACCAAGTTAACGCCAAGGTAGAAGCCCTTATCCAAAAGATAGAAAGCTTGACCATAACTCCCGCAACCACCGTGGCTGCAGTAGCTCCAACCTATGATTTATGCAGACTTCATGCGCATGCTGCACCCGAATGTCCACTCTTAACAGGAGTACCATTTGATCAAGTAAACTATGCTCAAGGAAACCCCAATAGAAATAACTGTAACCCTGCTTGGAAGAATCATCCGAACTTATCATACAAAAGCAATAACGCTTTGTACGCACAAGGGAAATCTCCTACTACACCCCTAAGATTTCAGAAAGTCACCCAAAATGTCTCAACTATTCCGAATATCCCTAGGAAGTCCAACATTGAAATAATGATAGAAAAATTTGTAGCCACCCAAGCTCAAACTAATAAAGATTTCATGAATCAAAATATTCACACCAGTGAGAAAATTAAGCAACTGACGAATAAGATTGACGCTCTTGCCACACACAACAAAATGTTAGAAACACAAATCTCCCAAGTGGCACAACAGTAAGCAGCTACGGATGCTCCAACTGGAACTTT
This sequence comes from Vicia faba, assembly GCA_948472305.1. Classification (NCBI taxonomy): domain Eukaryota; kingdom Viridiplantae; phylum Streptophyta; class Magnoliopsida; order Fabales; family Fabaceae; genus Vicia; species Vicia faba. The sequence goes on along the minus strand of OX451737.1, from coordinate 438,779,109 downwards.
TCCTAGACAACCCCAACCAAATCCAAAGGGATATGCTAATGCCATAACACTTTGGAGTGGGACAGAACTAGGCGGACCAACTGAACCTAGAGTCGAGAACCCAACCATGTACTAGAAACATGGAAAAGGAACTGAGAAGGAAGTTGAACCGAAGGAAGTATAAAAAGAAGGTGATGAAGAGGCCGTGGAAAAAGAGGAACCTTATGTGCCTCCACCACCCTATAAACCACCTATTCCATATCCTCAAAGATTTTCTAAGTCTAAAAACGTAGGGCAATTCAAGAAATTCGTTGAACTTCTGAAACAACTTAACATTACCATACGTTTTACAAAAGTTATCCCACAAATGCCCTCCTACGCTAAATTTCTTAAAGAAATCTTATCCAATAAGAAAAAGATTGAGGGTAATGAAACTGTACTGCTCACTGCTGAATGCAGTGCTATAATCCAAAACAACACGCCTCCTAAACTTAAAGACCTAGGTAGTTTTTCCATACCTTGTGTAATTGGAAATTTTGTCATAGACAAAGCACTATGCGATTTAGGAGATAGTATTAGTATAATGCCATTACCAATTTGCAAGAAACTCAACATGGGAGAACTAAGACCAACAAGAATGTCCGTACAATTAGTAGATCGATCAGTGAAATTTCCTTTAGGTATGTTAGAAAACGTCCATGTATGTATATGACAATTCTATATCCCCACTGATTTCATAATCATGGATACTAAAGAAGACTCCAATATTCCTATTATATTAGGTAGACAATTCCTAGCCACTGCAGGAGCTATCATAGATGTTAAAAATGGAAAACTGACTTTCAAAGTCGGAGAAGAAAAAGTTGAATTCATCTTGTCTAAATTCTTTAAGGCACCGACCATTGATGGTTTATGTTGTTTCTTAGATGAAATTGATAAATGTGTAAAAGAATTGGAGAAACAAAAAACCACTTATTCAGAAGTATTGAAGATTCCTATACCTCCAATTCTCGAAGATGATAATTGGCGCCCTGAATATCAAGATGAAAATCTGAGTTAATTTCTAGCTCTAACTCGTGATCCTATACCTTGTCCAAAGAAGCCAGCCATAGAACTCAAAACACTACCCAAAGACCTAAGGTATGAATTCCTAGATACAGAACTTGAACGACCAATTATAGTCAACGCAGACCTAGGACAAATAAAAGCTGAAAAATTATTACATGTCCTAAGAAAATACCCAACCGCTTTAGGATATAACATCTCAGATCTAAAAGGAATAAGCCCTTCTATCTGCATGCACCATATAATGCTAGAAGAAGACTGAAAAACCTCTAGGGAACATCAAAGAATAATCAATCCTATTATGAGCGATGTAGTAAAAAAGGAAGTAGAAAAGATATTAGAAGCAGGAATCATATACCCAATATCCAACAGTAAATGGGTTAGCCCAATACATGTCATACCAAAGAAAGGAGGTGTTACAATTGTCAGCGACGCTAAAGGAGAATCCGTAGTGCAACGAACTCACACCGAATGGAGAATGTGCATCAACTATAGAAAGTTAAAACAAAGCCACTCGTAAGGATCATTTTCCTTTACCTTTCATTAATCAAATGCTTTTAACGACTAGCTAAACACTCTCATTTCTGCTATTTAGATGGTTATTCCAGATTTTCCAAATTCCTATCCATCATGATGACCAAGAAAAGATAACTTTCACTTGTCCTTATGGCATGTTTGCCTATCTACGAATGCCATTCGGACTATGTAATGCCCCCTGCAACATTCCAGATATGTATGATGTCCATCTTCTCTAATTTTCTAGATGGTATAATGGAAGTTTTTATAGATGACTTCTCCATCTGTGGAGAAAGTTTTGAAGGATGTCTATCGAACCTTGAAATGGTACTAAATAGATACGTAAGTGTAAACCTCGTGCTAAACTGGGAAAAATGCCACTTCATGGTCCGACAAGGAATTGTCTTAGGGCACATCACATCCGATAAGGGAATTGAAGTAGATAAAGCAATGATCGAAGTAATAGAAAATCTTTAACCACCCAAAACTGTTAGAGAAATAAGAACTTTTCTAGGACACGCTGGTTTTTATCGATGTTTCATTAAAGACTTCTCTAAAATAATCAAACCTCTAACCGAACTGCTAATGAAAGATGTTGAGTTTAGTTTCACCGACAAATGCTTGGATGCATTTACAACATTAAAAAAGGCATTAATTTCAGCACCTATTATGCAACCTCCTGATTGGAATGAACCATTTGAGATAATGTGTGATCCAGTGACTATGCCGTAGACGCGGTTCTAGGAAAGAGAAAGGACAAAAAGCTTCATGCAATTTACTACGCAAGTAGAACCGTAGATCCCGCGCAGACAAATTACGCCACCACCGGAAAAGAATTGTTAACTGTTGTGTTTGCCTTAGATAAATTTCGTTCTTACTTAGTAGGAGCACAAATAATTATCTATACCAATCACGCTGCAATCTGATACCTCTTAAGTAAGAAAGACGCCAAACCAAGATTACTAAGGTGGATCTTACTTCTACAAGAATTTGATTTAGAAATCAAAGCAAGAGAGGCACTGAGAATGTAGTAGCTGACCACCTATCCAGAATAGAAGGCATCAAACCAGATCATGTACCCATAAATGATGATTTTCCTTATGAACTCCTTGTATCCCAATTAGAATTGGAAAGTTGTACAACATAGTACCATGTGACTTATGAAGACAAGAACACAAACGTAATTATGGAAATAGTGTACACTAAAACCATACTGCCATGGTATGCCGATTTTGTCAACTACTTGGCTGCTAGAGTGCTTTCACCTGATATATCTTATCAACAAAAGAAGGAATTCTTTCACGACCTTAAACATTATTATTGGGATGAGCCTTTGCTTTTTAAGAGAGGCGCCGATGGTATTTTCCGTCGATGTGTTCCTGAAAATTAAATTGAAAACATAATTTTCCACTGTCATGCTGCTCCCTATGGAGGACATGCGAGTACTTCAAAGACCTGCGCTAAAATATTACAAGTTGGCCTCTATTGGCCTAATATGTGGAAAGATGTCCATATCGCGGTTAAAAATTGTGACCAATGCCAACACATTGGAAACATATCTAAATGTGCTGAGACGCCTCAAAAAGGCATTCTAGAAGTGGAAGTCTTTGACGTACGGGGAATTGATTTCTTGGTAACCTTCCCGTCTTCCTTTGGAAGTCACTATATACTAGTTGTTATCGACCATGTTTCAAAATGGATCGAGGCTGTAGCCTCTCAACAAATGACGCACGAGTAGTAGTCAGGATTTTCAAGAACATAATCTTTCTAAGATTCGATGTTCTGAGACTCGTCATCAGGGACGGTGGCTCCCATTTCATTTCCAAAATCTTAGAAAAATTATTAGCAAAGAATGGAGTCCGACATCATGTCGCAACACCTTATCATCCACAAACAAGTGGGCAAGTAGAGGTCTCCAACATAGAGATTAAGCAAATATTATAAAAAACGGTAGCAACCTCTAGGAAAGATTGGTCATCTAAGTTACACAAAGCTCTATGGGCATATAGGACGACATACACAACTCCGATCGGAACCACGCCATTTAAACTAGTCTATGGGAAATCATGTCATATGCTGGTAGAAATGGAACATAAAGCTTATTGGGCCATTAAGACCCTTAATTTAAATTACACCACTGCGGGTGAGAAAAGAATCTTAGATATCCATGAACTAGAAGAACTTAGACTAGACGCTTACGAGAATGCTCAGATTTATAAGGAGAGAACTAAAAAATGGCACGATAAATGAATATCTAGAAAAGAATTCAATGAAGGCGATATAGTTCTCCTATTTAATTCTAGACTTTTAAACTATTTCCTGGAAAACTTCGCTCTAGATGGTCTGGTCCCTTCGAAGTCACTAAGGTTTTTCAAAATGGCGCAATAGAAATTAAGGGAATGTGTAGTGAACCTTTCATTGTAAACGGAAAATGTTTAAAATATTATCATAACATCGATAATAAGGAATATTACATAACATTTAGGCTAGATGCGCTGCCACCCTATTCATTAGACTAATCACCATTTTATGTTGAGCTTACGACTTTAAAGAAAGCGCTTATTGGGAGACAATCCACTTTTTAGTCTTTTCTTTTTGCTTTGCTTATTTTTAGTTTTTCTTTTCTTATTTTTGGTATTGATTATTTCTAATCTTATAAAATTATGCAGTATTGTTTCTCTAATATTACTCACTACTAACTTAATTCTAATTGTCAACCTACTTCAGGCTAACTTTACTAGTAGCTAATTGCACTAACCACGATGAATCCGATTGATACTATGGTCATTATTTTTAGAGGAAGAAATCAGCAGAGGAGGTTTGAGTATTTATCTAATAGGGAGATAGGATTGAGTGTCTACCATGACGGACCTATTATGATTACATTAGGAATCCAAGACAATGTCTTGTTCCTATTAAGCCAAATAAGCTGGGACACATCTGCCCTAAGAAGAAGGTTTAGTTCCTACCGTAGATTGAACCTAAAGTTTTTGGTCTAGGGTTTAATAGAGGACTAATTAGGTTTAGGCTCCTTAATATTGAATTCACCTATACCCATAGGGAGATGGCAGAACTATTAGGATTTCCACACGGCTTAGATGCATTCACAGTAATCCATGAAGAACTTTTCGATGTGGATGAGCTAGACTATTTCTGGGGGGATATTACAGGTATAGGTAACCCTGAGCCTTATGATATGCACTCAAAAAACATTCATAACCCAATCTTAAGATATTTTCATAAGATCCTAGCACACACCCTCTTTGGTAAGCCATGAAATATAACCAGAGTATCTAGAGCCGAGCTTTTCATTATGTTCCGTGCTTCACAAAATCGTCCTATAAATGGAGCTACCTTTATGATAGCCAACTTTCACCGTCTTACGAGAGCCGTCCATGAACCAATCTTGATAGGTGGTTTAGTAACCATGATAACATATGTTATCGACTTAAGACAACCACTTGTAAACCTTGTCCCTCTAGGAAGATTTCAACCAATGAATATCAATTTTTGTTTCAATAGGGGAATAATTGGAAACCTAGGCCCGGGTAACTTTAAACTGCTCATTAACAATCAGTTAATGCCCTTTTTAACCCTGCCTAACCTTAGGACTAGCGTGCATGACAGGAACAATTGGTTATATGATTGGGCCAAACCACACATTTCACCACCACCGACTCTTGAGACACGCATGATTTATTACCACCTTGAATCCTTCTTGTCTGATGAGGAAACTGACCCCGAAACCCCTCTTTTTTACCATCATTCTCCTTCTCCCAATCAGGTTGACTCAAACACCTCTGTCACTTCAGTTGCTACTTCACCTCCCGTATTTGATCACGGGCCTGCTATAAATGCTTTATAACCTGAGCTTGATTTGTTGAGGGATGAGCATATTATTCTGAGGATTGACTTCCATTCTTTCATGGATGTGGTAGTCGAACAGTTGGACCATCTTTACCAACATATCTACTCCGCTTCTCTTCTTAACAATCAACGTGGCTAGTTTTTCGGGCTTACTGCATATCTTCTTTTCACATTTAAACATTGCGGAAAATATTTTGTTTAAGTTTGGGGAGAAGACTTATTAGATCAGAATTTTCATTATTTGCTATTTCAATTTCTTAAGTACAATTTTGACCATTATTTGCTATTTCAATTTCTTAAGTACAATTTTTATTTATTCTCAGTTCAGTTATATTTTGTTCTGTTTTTCATTCATTTACTCGTGGAATTTACATTATATTAATTTTCATTTAATGCAATATTATTGTCATGTTCACACACACACACACACACACACACACACACACACACACACACACACACACACACACACACACACACACACACACACACACACACACACACACACACATAGGCAAACTACTCATTTTGGTCCCTTAACTATAGGTCATGGTTCACTTTGGTCCCTTATCTTTTTTTCGTGCCAAATTGGTCCTTTAATTTTCTAAAAGATTTAAAGAAGTCCATTCCTTCAATTAGCCTCTAACATTCGTTTATTTGCATGACGTGGCAGGTGAGCTGTCAGATATCTTCATCTTTTTTATATGCAAAACGTGTTCTTCACGTTTATTCTTCACGTTTCTGCAAAATTCCCAATAACAATTTTCCGAACTTTCTTCTTCTTCAACTTTATGTTCTCCATCCAAAAATTTTCTATACTTTCTTCATCTTCGGCCCTTTTTCCATGGATACGAAGCATTCGTCTTCCACAAAGAACCTGAAGAAATCTGAAAGTGGTGAGTCATGTGTATATAGTAGCTCGCATAATGCACCACTTTGCCATTGTGGAGACAACATTGTTATTCTTAGGGCAACCACTGAGAAGAATAATGGAAAGAAATTTTGGGTTGTCAAAATTACAAGGTAAGCCCTAATTTTGGTTTGGGTATGTTAAAATATGGTAAACAGAGTGTGATCAATTTTTAAAATTTGCAGGGATCATTGTAAAGAGGATGTGGCTTCTTCAATTGGTTTCATGAGGAATTGTCAGAAGACATAAACCAAGTATTGGTTAATAGATTGGAAATCATAGAAAAGGATTTAGATGAATTCAAGAATCAGTATAAAAAATTAAGGGTTACAAATGAAGAATTAGGGGATGTTGTGTTAGAACTTCAAATTCAACAGAACAAGATATTGAAGTGGAAAAAAACATTGAAGATTATGTGTTTTGTAATGTTATGTGTATTTGTCATTAATTTGTATTAGGAGTAGGAGTATGTAGCAACTTTTAGTGTAATTTTGCCAGTTTATCATGTTGGCAAATTTATGTGCAAGCTTATGTGTAATTTTAAAACACGTTATCAATTTAATAAGACTAATTTTGTTTGGCATATCAATAATAAAGTGATATTAGTTTGGCATTGTTAGACAGTGTGACAAGTGATCGAGAGGGAGGGTAATAGATCACCTCCTTGTTGCTCAGTAATTGATGCTCACAATTGTAATAATGTGTCACATCTGATTTACTGCTGAAAACTTACTTATATATGTAACAGAAAACAGTTAGAGATAGGAATTCGCATGATGAGTCGATACATGTTAGCATGAGTCGACTCATGTTAGTTATACAACACAAAATGAGTCGATGCAAGTTGTTATGAGTCGATGCAAACTGATACTACAACATATTACAGAGCCAACCATTTTACATGAGTCGATACGTAACACGTATGTGTCGACACATACTGAATTGAATTTTGATTTTTGAAGATAAAACATGTTATGTGTCGATGCATGGAGTTATGTATCGATGCATAAAAGTTGAAACTTGTTTTCCAGGGACATCAACATATCATGTGTCGATGCATAAAGTTATGTATCAATGCATAAAGGTTGAAAATTGTATTCCAGGAGCATCAACATGTTATGAGTCGATGCATGGCATGGATGTGTCGACTTATAATGAAGCATAATCGTTTTTATGATTCTTTGCTTAAGCATGTGTCGATGCAAATCTCTTTGTGTCGACTCATAACAGTGTTTTATATGTAAAACAAATTCTTAACTCTTTTTAAACATGTTATATTGTATTTTTACAATGCACACATATAGGTAAAGCATTTTCAACATTCATTGATTATTTCACACATATTTTTTATCATTCAAAACTAATTATATGAAGGGGTTGCTCACAAGCATATCTTTAATTGTTGCAACATAATTTTGGGCATTACTAGTAAATCAACACATCAGATTACTTAAACTGAAAATACGTAGTTGGCATAAATATGTTCCAAAATATAGAAATGTTACAGAGATATGTTCCAAAATACAGAAATGTTACATAGATATGTTCCATAATACAGACACATTACAAAGACATGTTCCAAAATAAATTAACCCTAAAATTATAACTAGATGGTCCTCTTTGATGTGCTTCTTTTGGTTGGAGTAGATCGCCTGGTGGTAGGACCAGTTGTGTAACGCCCCAATATTTAATTATTTATTTAATTAAATATTTTTGAATATTTTATATTAATTCGATTTTTTATCGTCGAAATCGGAATTATTTTATTTAGTGGCATGATAAATAATCAAATTTAATTTGGTGGAATTAAGTTGAAGTATTATTTTATTATTAAGCTTAAATATGATATTGGGCTTAGTTTGTGGTATTGTGAAGTAATAAGGGGGTATGTCTCTTAGGCCCATTTAGATTTATTAAGAGATATAATATATTATTATAGTAGAAATAGAATTAGAGGAGAAAGAGAGTTAGTGTTATCGGGAAAAGAAAGAAAAATAAGAGAAAGAGGAATAGGGTTTTTAGAGGAGAAGAATAACAAGAGGAAGTTGCTACTAGTGTCAAATTCCCAGAAATCCCATTGAAATTTCTTAGAGCTGCACTCAATCCAAGGTAAGGGTGGGATTCTTGCTAAATAAATGGGAGTATGATGAATTTTAATTTGGGTTTAGGTTAATAGTTTCACTACTATGTTGTGCTAGATTTGTTTGTGTTGCTATTGAAATTAACGATTGATTTGAGTTGTGTTGTTATTTGTTGTATTTGAACTGTGTTGGGTTAATGTTAAGCTAGGATAAATGGGTGAATTGAAACAAGGAATGAACAAGAACAAGGCATATGTATAAAGGAAGGCAAAATTGGTTTTTTTAGTTTCAGGCCTCCTAACACGGTCGTGTCATCTGACACGGGCACCCGTGTCAGCCCATGCACTCCACGCCATTCCTATTTCCTTCTTCTGACACGACAGTGTCAGGCAACACGGCCACCCGTGTCAGCTGCTATGGCAAATTTTCTAAAAATTAAAATTATGCAATTTTTCTGACCCGATTCGTCCTGCTTGATTCTTATGCAAACCAAAGCACAAAATATGGTGATAGAGAATAAAAAATCAATTAGTTGAACGAAGAAATGATTAGGTAACTGCTAAATTCTGGTGTAGAACCATTGATCAGTAGCCGAATTAGGCGGTATAATTAGTTGTCCAAAATTTAACGAAATTTGACCGGTATTTAAGTTTAATTAGTAGGTAATTATGGATATGTCTTTTTGTTGAAATTATGTCGATTACGCCAAATTGCCGGTACAGTTGGTTAAGTCATTCCGTTCGGTTTATGGACATTATTGATTATAGGTCTTATGACCAATATTGTGTTATTTTGTGATGATCGATGAATGTGTTGTTGTTGTGAGATATCATTGTGTATATGTGGAATTCGCTATTGATAATGTGATTATGAATTATTTCTGTGGGTAGCCTTATAGTGTGAACCCTAGTGAATATATAATGAAATGTTGTTTCCATGAAAAGTTGTTGTTTTCCGTTGATATGTTGTGTTGTAGGCCTTTGGCCAATGTTGAACGGTGTGATTTGTTGTTATGTTGATTGTTTTTATGTTGTTGTTGTTATTGTTGTTGTTGTTGTTGCATTGTCTAGTTGTGGTTGTTTATATCATCGCATAACATTAAAGTTGGCTTGGATTGGCATGTTCTAAGTTGGAGTGAATGCTCACCTATGTTGGCCTGGATTGGCATGTTCTAAGTTGAAGGCTTATGCCTTGTGCCTCGGAATTACTGGAAAATATTTTTGTTTGGAGTTTTACTCCAATTGTACCACATGCATTCGCATAGTTTCGAGTTGCATATTCGAGTCGCATATGTTGAATTGTGGTGTTGATGATTTGTGGAGTGTTGAGTTATCCTTGTATGAAGTGGTGATTCTCTTTATTCTTTACCTAATATATTGTTTATTATAACCCTATTTATATAGTTTGATATCTCACCCTTTCTGTTTGAATGTTTCCCTTTGTTGGTAACGTGCAGGTAACCAAGATGAGTAGCCGATAGCATTATTAGATTGAGTTTGGTGTCATTTGCTCTGATACGTAGCACTCGGGGGGGGGGGGGGGGGGGGATGAACGCTTGTCTGTTTTATTGTTTATTTATTGAAACTTATGTTGTTATTTGAGGAGTTATTGTATTAATGTTGTTTCATGATTCAAAAGATGCTATATCTTATTTGGAGAATTATTATGAATCCGCTGCGTGATTAATCAAACTTTGGTTTATGTTATAGAGATTATATTCTTGAGTTGTGTTCATTTCACTTCTTTAAGTGTTATGTATCTATTCTAAAAGCATGACAAGTTTATGTGTTTTTGTTGAATATGTGACATCCTGGTTGTATTGAAAATTTTTATGCTTTGATTTTCTGATAATTGCTTGGGGTAGAATTGGGGTGTTACATTAGTGGTATCAGAGAAGATCGGTCCGTCCGACCAAGTTGTCTAACGTTGTTTGTTCCTTAGTGCGCGACAAGAGAGTGAAACACTGTCGGCACTTGTTTGCTTTTTCTAATCGAGTTGTATGCAGGAGTTGGGTTGAAGATAAGTGGGGGATAAGCTTTGCTTCTCTGATATATTTTTTTGTAAGATGTTAGTTCGGTATGCTGTTGATGGCGACAGTGCAAGTATTGCTGAAGTTTTGTTGTTTCTCGAATCTGAAGATGACATGGATTCAAGATTTTGTTTGTTAATCAAGTTGGAACGTCTTGAGGGAGGATGATCAAACATTGTTAATGTTTACTTCTTGAAGGATGAGGAGCAATATATCGATTGTTGATATACGAGTAGATTGTAAATCCCTGATATTTCTGAAGGTTATTTCTAAGTAAAAAGGACAATTTTTAGAAGATGGAATTTGGAAAGTCGCGATGTTTCAACGCTGCTGGTGGACCATGAAGTTGTCAGTTTGAGTAGTCGCTGCGTAAGATGTCGATATTTGAACAATGATAGAGTGGCAGATTGCTGTAGACCACGTCGTGGAATCCTTGTAAGTGATCGTAAAAGTTGTTGAAGTTATTGGAATGTTTTGAATCGCGAGTCAGAGTCAGAAATGCAAGGAGATGAGTAAGATTTCAAGAATGGTAAGTGTTGGTACTGATGCAAAGAAATTCTGTTCTGATGTTATCGTAAGATGTGTAATAGTATGTCGTTGTATGAAGCCGGTGTTCGCATTTTCGGATAACCTTGGAAATTCATATCTTGTGTTCCGAGTATCATATTAGTGTTCTGTTTGAACCTATGAGGAGATAGAAATATATTCTATCATTTGAGAGTGTTTTCAAATATGGTTGATGCATTCCCATATGGAGGAACTCTGAATTCGTTTACAAAACTAGAGGCTTTTTGGGCATGATTAGTTATTATCGGGGTTGTTCGAGACGAGGTCAAGCATAATATGTTGTTGGCGAGTAAGTTGAGAAATGAGATGTTCGACATTAAAAAGGATAGTCGTTCATCATTTCAATTATGGGATGTTTGCATGTGAAGAAATTTTTGTAGAACTAAAGAAAAGATTGACGACTGCTCCGATATTAGTTTTGCCAAATTCGGGTGAGTCATTTGTATTATGAACGCGTATAAAATGGGACTTAGTGGTGTTTATGTTGAAGATTTAGAGACATTGTCTTTTTGGTTCTAGATTTGAAGTATTTAGCGACCATAAGAGTTTAAAGTATTTATTTGATCAGAAGGAATTGAATATGAGACAACAAAGATGATTGGAGTTAATTGAAAAGTTCAGAGATATGAGCTTAGTTTGCAAAGTGACACTGTCATGTGATGGGAGAACTGACTTGAGGGTTTTGCGTTTGATCGCAAATGTTGCGGTTAGCAAGAGTCGCCATCAACTTTTCTTTTATCCAAAAGGAAATGTGAAAAAGCACAGGAAAGACCTTTGAGATTATTTCTTGAGTTCGGGGGGTAGATTATGAAAAGGGAAGGTTTTAGCACCCTTTTCATCCATGGTTTTCCATGGGATCTTAGTTACTTGTTAGATCACTTGCTTTTGTTTGAAATTTTACTTTGCATGGTTTTTGAAAGTATTTTGTAAAGAGGCCATTGTTTATGAAATCATTGTAATGATTCTCGTTCGTAAGAATGTATACAAAGATGTTTGATCTTTTGAAAATGTTTTCAATTTTGCAAGATGTTTGAAAGTGTATGTGATTGTTTTGAAAATAGCAAGGATGTTTGTTTTGAAATGGAGCAAGTAATTAGGAGCAATCTACCTACTCAAATGTCCATCTTGTTCATTTTCTTTTCCTTTGACATTGTTGTCTTACCATTGATTTGGTAAGCAACCCTATCTTTGGATGTAAACGGGACGGACGTGGGTCATTGTATAGCCATGATTAGCAATGTTGCAAGGTATCTTAGCATTATTTTTGAGGGAGTAAGATCATTTGTAAGACAACTTAGATAGCGTCATCGAGGGACTATGATCTTGTAGTTGCTTGTTTTTGCTAAGATACCTTACATGCGTAATATGACCATTTTGTATAAGACAAACAAATGGGATCACCCTAGGGGTGCTTGTGTGCAAGTGTATTGTTTTCATACTTTATTTTGTCTTGAATTAGGGTTTGCTATTTGGTTGGTTTTAATCTTTCCATACAAAACCCTAATTACTAGCATTTGTTATATAAAGCGATAAATTGCGGGAATTAAAATTACTATGCTATTACATCATTTAGGGGAGGGGGTATACAAATTACAAATGGGGATTTGCAAGAAAATAAATCTATTTATCTATTACAACCATATTGAATTGCATAAATATACAAGGAATGAAATGAATATAATATACAGGTATAAAAAATGAATAAATGTACAAGGACGCAAAATGTAAAGAAAATGAATTTTGTTTGTTTTCTTTTATAAAAAGATTTTTGTCTTAGCCTAATTTAAATAAAGAAGATAGTTAATTAAATTTTAATTTATTAAGAAGAAGATTTTAAAAGAAAAACCCTAATTCTATTAATCAATCAAAAGAAAATAGTTTAAGGAAAGTATTTTTTGGCATTTTTTATCTTGAAAATATTTATAGCATTAAAAATATTTTTAGTCTTCTTTTGTTATTTAAATAATATATTTTTAAATGGTATGAAGAAAAATAAATAATATAATATTAATTAAGTCTATAAGATTTAGTTAATAAAATAAACAAAGTATAGTAAATAAAATATTTTTTTTTTTTGTTTATGGACAAATAAAATAAAATAAGTCAAAATATAAAATATATCATTTTTTTGTATTTTTATGATTTTTTTAGTATTTTAGAAAATACATTTAAAAAGAAAAATGCAATAAATAAATAAATAAATACAAATGAGCCAGGGGGTGCATGAAGTAGGCAGGAAGTTAATCAGTAAAAACAAAAAAAAGAGCCAGGCCCAAAGGGCCCAGCGCCTGCAAACAAAACAAATCCGAAAATGTCAAAAAATATGAAAAAATGAAAAAGGGTACCACTGGGGCTCGAACCCAGGTCCCATAGGTTAACAGGCACGCGCTTTACCACTGGGGTGGCTATACATCCGTTTATATAAACAAAATAATAAATATGTAAGGAAAATCAAGTCCTGATGACTTCATCTTCAACCTCCAGCCGGTGTACCAGTAACTTCTTCATTTCTCAACAAAAATGGTAGATGACAAAATGAAAGTTGTTGCATTCTTCCTCACAAATCTAACCATGTAAATAACTAAAGCTAAAAGTCAAAGATAAATAAGAATTTCTCTAGCCCTAATTTGAACCCTAAAAATTTTAGAAACTTCAACTCTAAAATTCTCTAAGCTCAGGCCATGTAAATGAAAACTATGGATATGTACAGCTTCGTGGCAATGAGGTCTACATTTTATCTTCACAAATGCAAGCCTAACAATGCCTAAGTAATTAAATATAAGTTCAAGAAGAATACCTCAAAACTAGAAGTCGTGAAATGCAAATGAGCTTGATTCAAAGTGCTGCAAGGATCAGGTTAGCTTCCTTGAGGTCCCAGGAAGCTAATGCAATGATTAGCTTGAGCTGAAAGTGGCTGAGGAGCTCTGGAGAAGTCAAGTTGCAGACCCTTGTTTTTGAAAATGGAACTTGATGATGAAGGTGTTACAGTTGAGCAAATGGACCTTGGGTGGTTTGTATTTGATGTTTAGAAGCTTTTGGGAGTGAAAGGCTAAAGAACGCACGGGGGGATTTGGAGTTTGGTATGTAAAGTCAGAACTTGCACAACAATGGTGTTTTGAGACAATTTCTAGCTAGAGGGAATTTGAGTGAGTTTTAGGGTCTTTTTCTGCTCGTGTTAGCTCACAAATAGTGCTTCTATTTATAAGCAACAAGTTTGGAGACTTGTTGTTGATCAGAATTTGAATTTGCATCCTTAAGCTAAACATGTGATTTTTTGAGAAAACAAGTTTCAATGCCTTGTGTACTTGCTAAGATAGAGTGGTTATGCTTTAAACACACTTGCTTCTGACTTTGTAGATGAAGTGTGATCATAGGGAACAAGTTAGAGGCTCAAGAGTGGACTTTATGCATAAAGCTTGCTTTTCAAGAATGGTATTGTTAACTTTCTTCCCAAAATGGAAATGTGAATTGGATAAAGCTTAAATCACCTGGATTATAGCTTAAAAGTTTGTGTAATCCATTAATTACGGAGTTACAAACAAGTTTGAGGCCTGCAAAGCAAAGATTATGCAGCCTAACATTGATTTGCATTTGTGTTCATCATGAAAATGACCTATAATTCAAGTGACAAAACACCAACTTCATCTCTTCGATTCTCCCTACTCAAGAATGATCTCAAGGAGTTCTTGGACATTTTGGAAATCTTGCAATGTGCTATTAAACTCATATTTGAATTGCTTTTGAGGATTCCCCTTAGAACTATGTGAAAAATTTCCATGAAGTTAGGTCAAAAATCTGCCTAACTAGGGCAAAATTTCACTAAGTCTTTTTTAGTTCATGAGCATGTATTCATAAAATTATAACTTGAGATACAAGAATTTTTAGGAGAAGTTGTATGAAGAAAAGTTGTAGATTTCATGGATATATACAACTTTCATGTTGGAAGTTTCCTTTGAATCATCTTGCATCATAACAAAAAAATTGCTCAAAGTTATGAAAAAAAAAGAAATTTTTGACACTTAGAAAAATTTCTAAGTTTAGAAATTTTGAATTTTCAAAATGAAATCTTGATTTCTTGATTTCTTGATGAATAAGTTTCCTATTTTGACATGTTTTGATAAATTATGATCTCTGGTGCTTAAATTTGACCTAAAAGTCAAAGTTTGACTTTTCAATATACAGTTGACTTTTGATCAGTTGACTGGAAAATTCATCTGTCAATCCAATGGATTTGTAATGTTTTGAATCATGTCATTAGGTAAAAATGATGCAATTGGACTCTTGAGATCATGCCTTAAACCAATTGACCATTTGCTAGGTCAAAAATCAGAAATTGCCCTTTCCTAGTCAAAACCCTAATTTTGACCATTTTGCCCTTTTGGAGATTTGATCAAATTTCTTGAAGAGTTATGGTACAAACTTGATCAAATGATACATATGAGTTTAAAATGTTGATGTGGATAAAAAAATATAAAGTTTGACTGTAAATTGGATATAGTTGACTTTTTTTCCCAATACAACTGATTTTTAGGTCAACTGCTCAATTGCTTGATCAAAAGTGTGATCCAAGGCTTCAAACTTGGCATGAGTAATCTTGGGGGTCCATAATGATACATTAAAGTCATATGGGGCATTGTAAGTTCAAAAATCCTTGTGCAAACTCAAACCCTAATTTTGGTCATCAGTGCCTAAGGAGGTGTCTTGAGTTGATCAAACCCTAGTGCATTCTTGAACCCAAGGAGATCTTGTGAGAAAATTCTTGATAAGTGAGAGGGCAAATTTTGGGGTACAACAGCTTCCCCTGTTCAATCTTCTTAAGCCTGAAGAGTTAGATTCACATGTTTTGCCAGTCGTGACTCGAAGGTGGAAGATGATTGGACACTAGAGTGCCCAGAAATTTGCACTCGGTGATGTGACGGTTGAGGGAATGGGCTTAAAGATGCCATTTGGAGAGGTGATAGAAAGCTGTAGGATATGGGCTTAAAGATGCCATCAAAAAGTGATTGTTTGTATTGTAATTTGTAAGCTGAAAGAATGAGTATCAGAATGGCGTCCGTGTCTGGAGCGTATCTGAACTGTATTTGGGAGCTGATTTTGAATGATTATCAGAATGGAATCCGTGTCTGGAGCGTATTTGAACTATATCTGAAAGTTAGTTTTGAATGAGTGTCAGAATGGCATCCGCGTATGGAGTGTATCTGAACTGTATCTGAGAGTTGAATTTGGGTGAGTATCAGAATGGCATCCGTGTTTGGAGCGTATCTGAGTTGTATCAAAAGGTTGAATCTAAATGAGTATCAGGATGGCATCCGTGTCTGGAGCGTATCTGAACTGTATCAAAAGGTTGAATCTGAATGAGTATCAGAATGGCATCTGTGTTTGGAGCGTATCTGAACTGTATCTGGGAGGTGAATCTGAATGAGTATCAGGATGGCATCCGTATCTGGAGCGTATCTGAACTGTATCTAAGAAGTTAAATGTGAATGAGTATCAGAATGACATCCGTGTTTGGAGCGTATCTGGACTGTATCTGAAGACTTTGAACATTGTTAACGGTAGCTATTTGATTAATATTATCCTGAAAAAGATAAAATGTTAGCTAATATGCAATGTTATGTTGTATGAAATGCATAGTATAATGCATTCGCGTTATCAATGTTTATGATATATGGATGCAATGTATGCGCATGTGAGCCAACTATGCTGTACTGCTATTGGATTGGGGAAAATAAATCCCTGTCTGCTGCTGAGGATATGGAGTATAAGTCTTCATATTGTGAAGTCTAGGTGTTGATGAATTTCTGCTTAGAGAAATAAACTCTGTTGTAAGGGAAATGTTGTGTACTACTTGTAAAATCCTGTTGGGAAATCCTGAGAAATTTGACGACTTCTACTGGGGATCGATAACTGGAAGTTCTATTCCACTGGGGATTAAACTGCACACCGCGGGGGATTTATGGAAATAGCTTAGATATATTTCCCTACTTCTTAAAGCCATTAGTAATTGTCTTTTACTTTGTTTATTTGTAAACAATAATTATGTTCAAATGTATATGTTCAACAATGAATTATTGGACGTTTTTGTAAACAAAACACAAGAGTAAAGAAAAACAGATAATTTTGCACTTTCAAAGGAATATCTTTGTATTGACTTTGAGTAAGTATTCTTGTACAATGAGACAAACATTATATTAGGAGAACGCCATCGTAAGAAAAAATGAAAATTTTAATACAAAGAAAAGATAGCTATGTGCAATAATCCCATGGGGTTCCCATTCTGCTATAGCCTTTGTATCTCTGAGCATTTTGTCTATTTGTTGCCTCGTCCGAAGATGATTAAGTTGGTTGGAAATGTTGAGTTCACAAGTTGAAGCCAAAGGTTGTCCTCAAAGTGATCCAACGGGACATAATCATACACTTTAATTCCCTAACTTTTGCCTGGACCTGCCTTTCGGGTTTTCAGTCCACCGAGAAACCCTTTTTTGCCCAAGTCTCCCTTTCGGGTTTTCAACTTGCCGGGTGTATAGATTTTTGTGTTTTTATCCCTAATTTTTGCCCGAACCTTTTTGGTTCTCTGGGATGCCCTTGTTTTTCCTAGATATATCAACCTAGCGGGTCTCTTATGCGTAGTATCTTTTGACTATGTCTGCATTCGCAGGGTGCGGCAGGTCGTCACCATCCATGGTGGTCAAGATCATTTCCCCACCAGAGAAAATGTTTTTGATTACAAATGGTCCTTCGTATGTAGGAGTCCATTTTCCCCTGGGATCACCTTGTGGCAGTATGATGCATTTTATCACTAGATCTCCAACTTGATACACTTGGCGTCTGACCTTCTTGTTGAAAGCCTTGATCATCCGTTTTTGATACATTTGACCATGGAAGACAACAGTAAGTCTTTTTTCATCAATAAAATTCAATTGATCAAGTCGAGTTTGGATCCAATCATCTTCATTCAGACCGGCATCCTTCATAATTCTTAGAGAGGGGATCTGAACCTCAATAGGCAAGACAGCTTCCGTGCCGTATACCAAAGAATAGGGTGTTGCCCCAGTTGATGTGAGAGTTGTGGTATGATACCCATGGAGAGCGAATCGTAGCATCTCATGCCAGTCTTTGTATGTGACTGCCATTTTCTATATGATCTTTTTAATGTTCTTATTTGCAGCTTTGACAACACCATTCATCTTTGGCCGGTAAGGGGAAGAATTGTGATGCTGGATCTTGAATTGCTGGCACAAGGCGGTGATCATAGTGTTGTTGATATTTGTACCATTGTCATTGATGATCCTTTCCGGGATACTGTACCAGAAAATGAGATTTTGTTTGATGAAACAGGCAACAACATTCTTGGTAACGGAAGCAAAAGAGGCTACCTCAACCCACTTTGTAAAATAGTAAATGGCCCCTAGGATGAAGCGGTGTCCATTGGAGGCCGTCGGCTTGATTTCCCTAATCATATCTATTCCCCACATAGCAAAAGGCCAAGGAGCCGTCAAGATATTCAGAGGAACCGGAGGTACGTGCACCTTGTCAGCATAAATATGGCATTTATGGCAGGTTCGAGAGTGTTGATAGCAATATGCTTCCATGGTAGACCAGTAATAGCCTGCCCGTAGGATTTTCTTTGCCATCGTATGCCCAATGGAATGGGTGCCAAAAGTGCCTTCATGCAATTCAGCCACAATCCTTTCAGCTTCAGCCTTATATACGCACCGAAGTAACACAGAGTCATGATTGCGTTTGTACAGAATGCCATTACTAAGGAAGAATTTAGCAGAGAATCTCCTTAAGAACTTCTTATCATTGACTGAAGCTCCTTCTGGATATTCTTGAGCCTCGAGATACCTCCTGACTTCGTGAAACCAGGGCTGGTCCACTACTTCTTCAGTATTAATCTCATAACAGTGTGCTGGTTCATCCATTCGTTCAATGGTGATCTGGGGAGCCTCGTTATCCCAATTAAGTTTAAACATAGATGGCATTGTGGCTAGTGCGTCTGCTAGCTGATTTTCTTCTCGCAGGAAATGCTTGAAGGTAATCTTCTCAAAATGTGGTAGTAATGTCAAAACATGTTCTTTATAAGGGATAAGGTTAGCGTGTTTGGTGACCCATTCCCCTTTGATTTGGCTGATAACCAAAGCTGAGTCTCCGAATACATCCAAGGATTTGATCCCCAAGTCTAGGGCAGCTCTGAGACCAAAGACGCATGCTTCGTATTCTGCCATATTGTTTGTACAATTGAAGCAGAGTCTTGATGTAAAGGGAGTATGACACCCTTCTAGAGATATGAGTACAACGCCAATACCATTGCCAAGTGCATTGGATGCCCAATCAAAGAACAGGGTCCATCGGGATCCTTGTTCAGGTCTGTCATATGGCCTGAATTCTTCACAGTTATTTACCGTCATAATGTCTTCATCTGGGAATTCAAACTTCATGGGCTGATAGTCTTCCACAGCTTGGTGAGCAAGGTGATCAGATAGTACACTTTCCTTTATAGATTTTTGGGTAGTATACTGTATGTCATACTCCGTCAGGATCATCTTCCATCTCGCTATTCTCCCAGAAAGAGCAGGCTTATCGAAGATGTATTTTATCGGATCCATTTTAGATATCAATAAAGTAGTATGAGTCAGCATATACTGTCTTAGCCAGCGAGCAGCCCATGCCAGAGCGCAGCAAGTTTTCTCGAGCAGTGAATATCTGGTTTCACAGTCTGTTGTACCCCAAAATTTTCCCTCTCATTTCACCTATATTTTCTCACCACAAGACCTTTGGAGTTCAAGGACAAGTTAGGATTTGCTCTGCTCAAGACTCCTCCTTGCATTGTTGACTCAAATTAGGGTTTGAGTTTGCACAAAGATGTTTTGACCTAAAATGCCCAAAATGACTTTCATGCTTCATGTTGGACTCACAAGTTTATCCATACCAAGTTTCAAGCCTTGATTCCAATCTTTGCCTAGTCAATTGGACAGTTGACCTAGAAATCAACTGTATTGGGGAAAAAGTCAAATGTGGTCAATTGACAGTCAAAACTCATGATTTTTGACCCACATCAACATTATGAACTCATATGGACCATTTAGTCAAGTTTGGATCATAATTCCACAAGAAATTTGATCAGATCACTAAAAGGGTAAAATGGTCATTTCTAGGGTTTTGACTGCACAAAGGCAATTTTTGACTGTTTGACCTAACCAATGGCAAACCAAGCTCATATATCGACTCAAGGACTCAATGACATGGTCTTGACACATTCAACAAGTTCAAAAGATCCCAAATGCACAAGATTGACAGATGAATTTTCCAGTCAACTGATCAAAATTTGACTATATACTGAAAAGTCAAACTTTGACTTTTTGGTCAAAAATCAAGTGTCAAGATTCATTTTTCATCAAAACATGTCAAATTATGAAACTTTTTCATCAAGAAACCAAAAATTACAAATTAGGGTTTGAAATGAAGAAATTTCATAACTTAGAAATTTTCTAAGTTATGAAATTTTCTAATTTTTTCCTAACTTTGTCCCATTTTTTCTTCAAGATGTATTTGGATTCAAACAAAACTCAAAACATGAAAGTTATAGTCCATTGCAAAATATACAACTTTGATTCACAAAGTTTCCTCAAAAGAAGCTTGTAGCTCAAGTTATGATTTTTGGAACAAGGGTGCAAAACATTCTTAACTTAGAAATTTTTTGACCTATTTTAGGCAGGATTTTTGCCCAACTTCATGGCCATTTTCACATGCTTCCACTTGGAATTTCAACTTGCATTACAAAGATGGATTGTAGTACACATTCCAAGCTTTCCAAATTGTCCAAGAACTCATAAAACACCCTTGTGGTTAGGGAGATTCGAATTTGTAAAGATGGGCAAAAGTCACTTTGTTCATAGGCCAATTACATGTTCATAACATTGCCATTTTCAAGTCAGCTTGTACAAGCTAGATTACAGGCCTCTAATCCTTCTCACTCTCAATAATTCAATGCTAAACCATTGTGTCAAGATGTTATTTTGTGCATTTGGTCATTACATGAGAGATTAACCTTTAAGTGGATAAAGCATTTTTGCCATTTTGGAAAAAGTACACTTTATGTCAAATACAAATCCAAGAGGCATGGGCAAAATCTTTAGAGCTAGCATTTTGTACACAAATCACTCTGATTAAGAAGAGGAGGTGCAGCATAGTTTAGGGCATTGGACAGGCTGGTATAGAAACTTGCACTTCCTTACTTATCAAAGAAGTAACTTTGCAAAACTGGTCCAACATTGAGCTCCTGTTAACACAAGCCTAAACAAACTTCATGAGCACTTTCCAAACATAAAACCAAGTTTGAAACACGACCAAACCATCTCTCAAACCTCCATATACAGAAAAACACAATTTTGTGGCAAAACAGGGCATAGGCTGCAACTTGAATCCCACAGCATCATTCCATCGTGCATTTTCATCCAAACCAGTTCAAATACATTCCCTACCATCCATACAAACTATCCCAAGCCTTGGAAACAAACTGTAACAGCCATAGCCAAGTGTGCCATTTTCACTTTTCTCTCTTGCAGGTTGGCTTCCATAGCTTGATTTAGAAGGATTCAAGGCACACCAAGCATTGGAGGAGCATCCTTGGACCTCAAGCAAGCTGTACAAGTCCTCACACTGCATTGAAAGTACCTCCATTGTTGTACACGATTCAAGCTGAACAGGTAAAAGTTTGAACTTCTATCTCTCTATCCAAGCATATCTAGGGTTAGGTTTGTGAAGAAGTTATGTCCTACTCATGGCCCTGAAGCTACCCATATCATTACTTTTCATTTATATTGTGTGTGCTGAGAGAATTTTGAACCTGAACATTGAACAAAAGTTAGGTCAGGAATTGGGGGAGAAGAAATTCTCTCTCATTTCTGAGAGTTAGATCAACTTCTTTATATGTTTAGAATCGTGACATGATGCTCTATAATGTTTATGTTGTGAGTTTTTGTTAAAAGTCAAAGAATCAAGAGATAGCAGTTGGAGAAGGAAACACGCGTTTTTCTGTTTGGAAGGTTGCTGGAGGTTGAAGACAAAGCCCCTTGGGCTGAGCCTGACTTGTTTTTTCTGTTTGCACCACATTTTTCCACATACACCCCCTGGCCCATTATGTGATATATTTGTCATTTTTTATTTTTTCTTTTTGATTCTGATTTTATATTTTTGCTCAAACATGAAAAAACACTAAAAATATTTTTTCACCCTTTTTTGCATTTATTAGGAAATTATTTGTTTTATTTGATATATGCATGTAAATAAATATATACATACTTTTTATTTAAAATACTAAAAAAAATAATACAAAACACATTTTATTTTCTGATTTTATTTTATTTTATCTTTTGAAAACATTTTCTAAAAATATACTTTTTTTTTGTAAATAATAAATATTTTATTTTTGTATATATTTAATATATTTAATACATAATATAAATACTTATATATTTATTAGAATATTTAGGATAAAAATATAAAAATAATACATTTCTATTT
The DNA here is from genome assembly GCA_948472305.1 of Vicia faba. Lineage (NCBI taxonomy): Eukaryota > Viridiplantae > Streptophyta > Magnoliopsida > Fabales > Fabaceae > Vicia > Vicia faba. Next base: position 438,756,569 of record OX451737.1, on the reverse strand, counting down.
TTATTAATATTTGACCTCAAAAATTACTTTTTTACAATATACTTCTCTTTTATTTATTTTTTGTACATAATTAATAAATATTGTATATGATATAAATAATAAATACTATTTATTTACAAAATAAGGGTTTTGCCCTAAATCATGAAAATATCCAAAAAAACAAATAAATACCTAATTTTGTCTTAAGTAAACATTTTTTTTCACTTGTAAATAATCATACACTTACACAAATACATTGATACATTCACATTGCTTTATTCTTGTATATTACATATTACATTTGCGGTCGATTTAATTTGGTTGTAATTTATTTGGACACTACTCTCCTATTAAAGTCTCATCCCCATTTGTAAATAATTGTACCCCCACTCCCGGATACTTATTTGTAATAGCGTAGACTTTAAATTCTCGCAATTTATCGCTTTCAAATATACCATGGTTAGACCTAGGGTTTGTATGTAAATAAAATCAAACGCTAGATAACCTAATGCAAAGACAAATACACGAAATCAATACACTAATCACACTTGCACCCCTAGGATAATCCCGCTTGTTGCCTTCCAAAATGGGCCATGCTTGCACGTTGAGTTTCTTTGGCAAAACAAAACAATTCAAATGATCATAGTCCCTCGATGACGCTTTCGAAAGTTTCCTAATCAAAATGATCATAGTCCCTTCAAGCAAAATTGCCAAAGACACTTGGCACCATTGCATTCATGGTCCATACGATGACCCGCGCCCGTCCTGTTAACATCCTAACGCAAGATTGCCCACCAAATACAATGGTGGAACAAAATTGTTAAAAGGGTTAAAACATAGGAAAAATCTTTGAGTACAATAGGGTAGACAAACTCTTAGTTACTTGATCAAAACTTGCAAAACACACTTGCCTACTTTTCAAAACCACACTCCACAAACACTTTCAAAAACAAACTTCCAAAAACATTTGAAACATCTTTTCGAAAAGATACACACCTTCGTATATACTCAAACACGAGTCATTACAATGGTTGCCTAGACAAGGCATCTTCTTCCAAAGCATTTTCAAAACACACACACAAAGCACCATTTCAAACAATTGAAAATCAAGGCAAGTGATCTAAGCAAGTAACTAAGAGCCCATGGATAACCATGGATAGAAAGGGTGCCAATACCTTCCCTTTCTATAATCTACCCCCCGAACCCAAGAAAACATCTCAAAAGGTTTTTCCTGTGCTTTTTAACCTTTCCTTTAGGATAAAATAAAAAGTCGGTGGCGACTCTTGCTAAACCGAACAAGTGCGAATACAAACGCAAAACCTCAAGTCAGTTCTCCCACCGTATCACAGAACTGGCGACTCTGCTGGGGAGTAATTCAAAAGTGGGGTTACCTTAGGGTTTAGATCACCTTTATATACTTGATTTTATTGCTTTGATTGCTTTACTTTTTGGGTCCTTGTTTGGGTTTGTTGTAAATCCTACACCCAGATTTGGGGCACCTTTTTAGGTAAATAGCAAAAACACTGTGAGGGAACTGTGCGGGGTATACCAACACGGTTGAAGCAGTAAGCTATGTTAGTGTGACATATTTGTGAGTACCGGTAACCCTTGAGTTCAATCAAGGAGAGTACGGGGCCGCTGAGTGATGTCGTGAAGCACTAACGAACTCTTAGAACCTTACTTGACCATCCTAGCCTTTTTAGGGGTAGTGAGATGACCGACTTTGGTGCAGTCCGAAGTTGGTAGATACTCGATACTACACTCATTGAGGGTTGTTTTCTTGGAATATTTTGGTCGCCAGTTAAGTGGCTAAACCAAAACGATGAACACAGAAAACAATCCAATGATATTGAGCTCCTTAGAACCCAGTTTCTATTTTAGTACAGGATGAGCCAACTAACTTCAAGAGGGTACTTACCTAAAAACCCATGCAAGCCTAAACCTAAGGACTTGTTTGCTTGGTGTGAATATGTTTGTCTGTATATACACTCACTCACTTGCTTTTGCATACATGTACATAACATCATAACATCATACCATAGCATTTTTCAATAACCATTTCAAAGATCTCAAGGGTTCTTTTGATACAGGGTTACGTTGAACCAGACGTCTACCAAAGGGCAAGAGGTTTCTCCTCTAAACAAATGCCATCAAAGATCAAGTGCAACAACTTGAATCAGGGGCTATGACCCACTTGACATGGTGAGCTTGATTCTCGTGGAAAGACATCCACCGGTACAAAGTTCTCCAATTAAAGACCGAAGTTCAACCTCTAACATTGTCTTGTGTTTACCCCAAGAGATCCTTGAAAACATTGCATATATATCATACATATCATTGCATAACAGGTTTCTCCCATACAGGTCTCCTTACCTTCCTACTGTTTATTTCAGTAAGATGGATATGGAACAAACGGTAAAGGATCTCCAGGCTCAAAATGCTCAATTCCAACAAATGCTGCTGGCTATGGGTAAAGGGCAAGAGGATCTGACAGCTCTTCTTCTCAAAGACAAGAAGAAGAAGTCCAAGAAGGCAGCCCGCATCCTGAACTTGAGGAGAAGACCTAAGACCCTGGACCTTGCAACTCCATCCAACATAGGGGATAGTCTTGAAGAAGACCACAATGTGGATATTGTTAAAGAGGAAGCTGACTACTCCGAAGAGCAATATCCTCTCGCTGATGACAAGTACAAAGAGTTGGAGGATCGCCTCAATGCTATGGAGATCCAACAAATACCTGGCTTGGATCTAGGAGACATGGGTTTAGTTCCTGGATTGGTCATCCCGCCAAAGTTCAAGGTCCCTACCTTTGCCATGTACGACGGAGTTTCTTGCCCTAAGATGCACCTAACGTCTTATGTCCGCAAGATTCAACCATACGCAACTGATCCAAGGCTTTGGATCCATTTCTTCCAAGAAAGTCTGGTGGGGGCTCAACTTGAGTGGTTCTATCAATTGAAGAGTTCTCGCATCCACACCTGGAAGGACTTAGCTTTTTCTTTCTATGAGCAATATCAGTACAATGCTGATCTTGCACCAACTCGTGTGCAATTGCAGAGCATGACCATGGGTTTCGACGAGAGCTTCAAGGGATATGCCTAAAAGTGGAGAGATCTGACTGGTAGGGTGCAACCCCCTTTAACTGACAGAGAGTTGATTGACATCTTCATGGGGACTTTGACAGGGCCTTTCTTCAATCACTTAATTGGAAGCTCCTCAGCTGGGTTCACCGAGCTAATACTGGCCGGCGAAAGAGTTGAGGCTGGCATCAAAAGTGGAAAGATCCAAGGAACTACATCCTCGGATACTCAGATAATTCCCTACAATGGAAAGAAAGAGTCCAATACTTCGAACAGTCAAAATGGTCGTCATGACCAACACGTAGGGTCAATCTTGATCTCTAATCCTACGCCTGCTCAACAAAGACAGGGGCATCAGCATAAGGAGGTCGCGCCTAAGAGACAGTTCACCAAGATCAACATGTCACTGTCTCAGGCACTGCAACACTTGTTGAAGAGGGATCTGATTACATTGAGGGCTCCCCTCCGGAACCCAAATACTTCTGCTCCTACCTATCATCCCAATGAAAGGTGTGCATATCACTTTGACAGTCCGGGGCATGACACCAACAACTGTTGGCCTCTGAAGAACAAGATCCAAGACATGATTGATGCCAAGGAGATCGAGTTTGACCCTTCAGAGACTCCAGCATGATCACTGCTCCTATGCCAACTCATTGAGATTGTGTTTGTTTCATTTTGAATTTTCAAAGTTGTAATCTTTTGTTATTCAAACAATTATCTTTAAATGTCAAACTCTGTGTCATTAATGCATTGCATATGTTTGTCTTGAATTCATACATTCGTTTTCACTACTCTTATGCTTTTCTTTATGATATTTAACTCTTGATAAAAAGCTGCAAGCCTTTAGAGGGAGGATGACGAAACAATACCGTAATCTCATACAATATGCTTTTGAACAGACCTGGCTGATGATGTACAGGCATTTCTTTCAATTCCCAAACACTGGAGTTATAAGGAAGATAATCCCTAGTCAACCCCTTCGAGCCAAAGAAGTAGGAGTTTTCTGTTCTAAATAATCAAAACCTTTGATATAAACCTGGGGCAGGGTAGTCTCTCAGTTAATTCAAAAAGATGCGCATTGAAGTCGCAAACTCTCAGTTCGTAACACAACGAACGAAGTCAACAAAAAAAAAGCATTCCTCTGGAATCAAAAGGCAGTGATGGTTCCCTATCACATAGGAAGTCAATCTCTCAAAAGAGAAAAGCCCACTGAGCCAAAACCTATAAAGGAGGCTTAAGAAAGCTGGGGCATCCCGCTGACTGTAATCTCGAAAACAGAAAGAGTCAGGCAAAAGTTAGGGATAACAAATCAAAATCAAAATAAAGAGGTCATTACAAATCCTCAACAATATGAAAAATGTTGCAAAGAAAAAAGGAGATAATGACTGTCTCCCAAATTCAATTGGTGAACCATCACCCCAAAGGTCATTCCAAACTCGAATAGAGTGCGACGCACAATTAACTGAGCTTAGGATTGAAGAACATCACGAAGAGCGGGTGGTTACAAATATACTTTGAGCCTTTATCCTTTGTTTCTTAAACCGTGAACCAGGCCACGTTACAACCCTTCAAAAGTCCTAATTGAAGCATGGGTTAGTTCAAAAGCATACTGTTACCAAAAGGTATCCTGACTCCTGTAAGACTTTGCTCTAAATCTTGTGTTGATTTTGTCTTATGAAAAGTTTTCTGCTAAAAAACGCATTTTTCAAAACTTCGAGACAAACATAAACTTTGCATTGCTTGAATATCACTGTTTGCATTTGACTATTTGTTTGACAGCGAAGAAATTCATACAACGAATGTTCGGAGGAACGAAAACTCTCTCAGTGAGTAAAATCACTTCAAAAAGGATGACACTTCCAACGACAAGTCTCCTATCAACAAGGGGCATGACATGTCACCATTCAATTAACCTGGGGCAGTCCAATCAAAGGTTCAAGAGATCTTTCAAAGTTCAGTTAACCTGGGGTAGTCCAGTCAAGATTTCAAGAAATCTCTCAATTTGCAGAGTAATCTGATTCAAGATTCCTTCATCATCACTTGGGGCATTCGAATGTCAAAAGTGTTCAACAATTCCTTCATCACCTGCTGGAAGTTACAACCACCAACAGTATAACGGACAATTCAAGCTCCTAAAAATCTGTTTCTCTCAAGCATGAAGATTCTCATCAACTCAGAAGATTGGTATACTCCCAATTTTTGACCCTTAACAAAATCAAGATCTAGAAATAGTTCATATGTGACCCAAGATTTGGCGATATTCCGTAACTTATTCCCGATTTCCTTCCAGAAATAGTTCAGATGTGACCCAGGTTTGGCGACATTCCGTAACTTATTCAAGATTTCATTCTAGAGATAGTTCAAGATGTGACCCAAGATTTGGCGACATTCCGTAACTTATTCAAGAATTTCCTTCTAGATATAGTTCAGATGTGACCCAGATTCGGCGACATTCTGTAACTTATTCCAGACCTGCTTCCAGAAATAGTTCAAGATGTGACCCAGAGATGGCGACATTCTATAAATTATTCCAGATTTCGTTCCAGAAATAGTTCAGATGTGACCCAAGATTTGGCGACATTCCGTAACTTATTCCAGATTTCGTTCCAGAAATAGTTCAGATGTGACCCAGGTTTGGCGACATTCCGTAACTTATTCAAGATTTCATTCTAGAGATAGTTCAGATGTGACCCAGGTTTGGCGACATTCCGTAACTTATTCAAGATTTCCTTCCAGAAATAGTTTAGATGTGACCCAAGTTTGGCGACATTCCGTAACTTATTCAAGATTTGCTTCCAGAAATAGTTCAAGATGTGACCCAAGATTTGGCGACATTCCGTAACTTATTCCAGATTTGCTTCTAGATATAGTTCAGATGTGACCCAAGATTTGGCGACATTCCGTAACTTATTCCAGATTTCCGTCCAGAAATAGTTCAGATGTGACCCAGATTTGGCGACATTCCGATACTCATTCCAGATTTGCTTCTAGAGATAGTTCAAGATGTGACCCAGAGATGGCGACATTCCGTAACTTATTCCAGATCAACACCTGCAGCAATCAAAAGATTCTTGCAATCCCCAGCCCGCGAGCCTTCCAGAATCTAATTCCCCTCAGAGTCAAGTTTCAAGATCCCCAGCGGAGCTAAAACTTCCAACTATCAATCCCCAAGCAGAGTGAAGACTCTCATTCTTAGTTCCTCACAGAGTATTCGAATATTCTCAGTGAAGACCTCCTCAAAACAGGAATTCCCCAGTAGATTGGCATACAACCCAAGCTCCTGCTTCCCCAACAGTGGTCCCGGGACTTCTCATCCGCAACAATCAAAATATTCTTGCCCTCCCCAATAGCAGCCAAGGAATTATTTTCCCCGGCAGCAGTCAAGATTCTTTTGTCTCCAGCCATCCAGGATTCATCTATCTTCAGCAAGACAACTTATCAGCTTACATGCGCATTCATCACATTCATATCATAAACATTGATATAACATACATTGCATCATGCATCATGACATTGCATACAACTAACTCTTTACCTTTTCAGGAAAGATCAGTCGACAGACAAAGATCATCATCTTCTGAGAGTCTTTCTAAGAAATAGTTCAGATGTGACCCGGACATGGCGACATTTTGATACTTATTCCAGATTCACCCAGAGATAGTTCAGATGTGACCCAGACACGACGACGTTCTGATACTTATTCCAAATTCATCCAGATGCAGTTTTACACAGACTCATCATCAGGAAGCCCTACACCGGTTCATTCTCAACCTCAAGGCTTCTGAAAACAGTTCACGGTTTCTCCAGTAACGGATGTTAACCTATCGCTTGTTCAGATTCTTTCCAGACTTTTGAAAATAGTTTACGGACGCTTCCCATCAACGGATGTTGCTCTATTGCTTATTCAACTTCAAGACTTCTGAAAACAGTTTTCGGATTCTCCAAACACGGTTGTCAATCTATTGCTTGTTCAGACCCCCAGTTCAGAGATGTTCCAAAACATGGATACCTTTCTGATACTCTTCCACTCACCAATGACATACAGTTCAACAATCACCTTCAGATGGCATCTCTAAGCCCATCCTCCGACAAGATTCTGTCACATTTCCAGATGGCATCTTTAAGCCCATCCTCCTACCAGTAACTTCCAGATGGCATCTCTAAGCCCATCCTCTGACAAGATTCTGTCACACTTCCAGATGGCATCTTTAAGCCCATCACCAAATGGAATCTTTAAGCCCATTCCCTCTACCATCACACCACCGAGTGCAAATTTTTTGGGCACTCTAGTGTCCAATCTCCTTTTACCTTCGAGACGCGAAAGGCAAACCTGCCAATCTAACTCTTCAGGTGCAAGAAGATTGAACAGGGGAAACTGTTGTACCCCAAAATTTGCCCTCTCATCTCACCAATATTTTCTCACCACAAGACCTTTGGAGTTCAAGAACAAGTTAGGATTTGCTTTGCTCAAGACTCCTCCTTGCACTGTTGACTCAAATTAGGGTTTGAGTTTGCACAAAGATGTTTTGACCTAAAATGCCCAAAATGACTTTCATGCTTCATGTTGGACTCACAAGTTTATCCATACCAAGTTTCAAGCCTTGATTCCAATCTTTGCCCAGTCAATTGGACAGTTGACCTAGAAATCAGCTGTATTGGGGAAAAAGTCAACTGTGGTCAATTGACAGTCAAACCTCATGATTTTTGACCCACATCAACATTATGAACTCATATGGACCATTTAGTCAAGTTTGGATCACAATTCCACAAGAAATTTGATCAGATCACCAAAAGGGTAAAATGGTCATTTCTAGGGTTTTGACTGCACAAAGGCAATTTTTGACTGTTTGACCTAACCAATGGCAAACCAAGCTCATATATGGACTCAAGGACTCAATGACATGGTCTTGACACATTCAACAAGTTCAAAAGATCCCAAATGCACAAGATTGACAGATGAATTTTCCAGTCAACTGATCAAAATTTGACTGTATACTGAAAAGTCAAACTTTGACTTTTTGGTCAAAAATCAAGTGTCAAGATTCATTTTTCATCAAAACATGTCAAATTATGAAACTTATTCATCAAGAAACAAAAAATTACAAATTAGGGTTTGAAATGAAGAAATTTCATAACTTAGAAATTTTCTAAGTTATGAAATTTTCTAATTTTTTCCTAACTTTGTCCCATTTTTTCTTCAAGATGTATTTGGATTCAAACAAAACTAAAAACATGAAAGTTATATTCCATTTCAAAATCTACAACTTTGATTCACAAAGTTTCCTCAAAAGAAGCTTGTAGCTCAAGTTATGATTTTTGGAACAAGGGTGCAAAACATTCTTAACTTAGAAAATTTTTGACCTATTTTAGGCAGGATTTTTGCCCAACTTCATGGCCATTTTTCACATGCTTCCACTTGGAATTTCAACTTGCATTACAAAGATGTATTGTAGTACACATTCCAAGCTTTCCAAATTATCCAAGAACTCATCAAACACCCTTGTGGTTAGGGAGATTCGAATTTGTAAAGATGGGCAAAAGTCACTTTGTTCATAGGCCAATTACATGTTCATAACATTGCCATTTTCAAGTCAGCTTGTACAAGCTAGATTACATGCCTCTAATCCTTCTCACACTCAATAATTCAATGCTAAACCATTGTGTCAAGATGTTATTTTGTGCATTTGGTCATTACATGAGAGATTAACCTTTAAGTGGATAAAGCATTTTTGCCATTTTGGAAAAAGTACACTTTATGTCAAATACAAATCCAAGAGGCATGGGCAAAATCTTTAGAGCTAGCATTTTGTACACAAATCACTCTGATCAAGAAGAGGAGGTGCAGTATAGTTTAGGGCATTGGACAGGCTGGTATAGAAACTTGCACTTCCTTACTTATCAAAGAAGTAACTTTGCAAAACTGGTCAAACATTGAGCTCCTGTTAACACAAGCCTAAACAAACTTCATGAGCACTTTCCAAACATAAAACCAAGTTTGAAACACGACCAAACCATCTCTCAAACCTCCATATACATAAAAACACAGTTTTGTGGCAAAACAGGGCATAGGCTGCAACTTGAATCCCACAGCATCATTCCATTGTGCATTTTCATCCAAATCAGTTCAAATACATTCCCTACCATCCATACAAACTATGCCAAGCCTTGGAAACAGACTGTAACAGCCATAGCCAAGTGTGCCATTTTCACTTTTCTCTCTTGCAGGTTGGCTTCCATAGCTTGATTCAGAAGGATTCAAGGCACACCAAGCATTGGAGGAGCATCCTTGGACCTCAAGCAAGTTGTACAAGTCCTCACACTGCATTGAAAGTACCTCCATTGTTGTACACGATTCAAGCTGAACAGGTAAAAGTTTGAACTTCTATCTCTCTATCCAAGCATATCTAGGCTTAGGTTTGTGAAGAAGTTATGTCCTACTCATGGCCCTGAAGCTACCCATATCATTACTTTTCATTTATGTTGTGTGTGCTGAGAGAATTTTTAACCTGAACATTGAACAAAAGTTAGGTCAGGAATTGGGGGAGAATAAATTCTCTCTCATTTCTGAGAGTTAGATCAACTTCTTTATATGTTTAGAATCGTGACATGATGCTCTATAATGTTTATGTTGTGAGTTTTTGTTAAAAGTCAAAGAATCAAGAGATAACAGTTGGAGAAGGAAACACGCGTTTTTCTGTTTGGAAGGTTGCTGGAGGTTGAAGACAAAGCCCTTTGGGCTGGGCCTGACTTGTTTTTTTTCTGTTTGCACCATATTTTTCCACATACACCCCCTGGCCCATTATGTGATATATTTGTCATTTTTGATTTTTTCTTTTTGATTCTGATTTTATATTTTTGCTCAAACATGAAAAAACACAAAATATTTTTTCACCCTTTTTTGCATTTATTAGGCAATTATTTGTTTTATTTGATATATGCATGTAAATAAATATATACATACTTTTTATTTAAAATACTAAAAAAAATAATACAAAACACATTTTATTTTCTGATTTTATTTTATTTTATCTTTTGAAAACATTTTCTAAAAATATACTTTTTTTTGTAAATAATAAATATTTTATTTTTGTATATATTTAATATATTTAATACATAATATAAATACTTATATATTTATTAGAATATTTAGGATAAAAATATAAAAATAATACATTTCTATTTTTATTAATATTTGACCTCAAAAATTACTTTTTTACAATATACTTCTCTTTTATTTATTTTTTGTACATGATTAATAAATATTGTATATGATATAAATAATAAATACTATTTATTTACAAAATTAGGGTTTTGCCCTAAATCATGAAAATATCCAAAAAAACAAATAAATACCTAATTTTGCCTTAAGTAAACATTTTTTTTCACTTGTAAATAATCATACATTTACACAAATACATTGATACATTCACATTGCTTTATTCTTGTACATTACATATTACATTTGCGGTCGATTCGATTTGGTTGTAATTTATTTGGACACTACTCTCCTATTAAAGTCTCATCCCCATTTGTAAATAATTGTACCCCCACTCCCGGATACTTATTTGTAATAGCGTAGACTTTAAATTCTCGCAATTTATCGCTTTCAAATATACCATGGTTAGACCTAGGGTTTGTATGTAAATAAAATCAAACGCTAGATAACCTAATGCAAAGACAAATACATGAAATCAATACACTAATCACACTTGCACCCCTAGGGTAATCCCGCTTGTTGCCTTCCAAAATGGGCCATGCTTGCACGTTGAGTTTCTTTGGCAAAACAAAACAATTCAAATGATCATAGTCCCTCGATGACGCTTTCGAAAGTTGCATAATCAAAATGATCATAGTCCCTTCAAGCAAAATTGCCAAAGACACTTGGCACCATTGCATTCATGGTCCATACGATGACCCGCGCCCGTCCCGTTAACATCCTAACGCAAGATTGCCCACCAAATACAATGGTGGAACAAAATTGTTAAAAGGGTTAAAACATAGGAAAAATATTTGAGTACAATAGGGTAGTGTTTACCTCGGGATTTGGTAAACAACCGCTGATCCTCCAAATGGTTACTTATTTGGTTACTCGCAGGATCGATCAGATTGATCCTATGGACATAGGTTGATTTTGAAGTTTAATTAATGTGGATAAGGCTTTAAGTAAATTGTTTAAAGTAAATTGCATAAAGGAAAGGCTTGGTAAAATAAACAAGGCTTGAATGTAAAGGTTCGACAGGAATCTTAAAGGGAAAAAGCAAGTAAAATACTGGAAAAGTAAATGACTTGAATTAATAAATTGGTGTTTCACACATACATTTCTCAACAATTCGTTCGCTCACACTGGGTACTTGAATCTAAATGAGTGACTATGTATCTATTGTGAACACACGCGAGAAACTACACGTCTACTCCTATTTATACAAAAACATTCCAAGTAACCGTCGGGCAGTTACACTGCTTCGAGATCAAGCCACTTGTCACGTTCTCCATGCTCGACGCTCCAGATCCTTGCACGTTCGCACGTAGTAACTGCTGGAAACCGTTTTCCCTCCAAAGCTTTGAATTTCAAACTGCTCCACTCTGGACCATCGAACACGTTCGTCAAGAGACGTCTTCGACGAAAACTTCTTCGACGTTGAAGGCAATCAGCCTTCTTCCTTGGAAGAAATCTTCTAAGTATTTGGCCATCTTTCGACGGGCACTTCGACAGGCTTAGCCAGTCGAAAGCATCTTTCAGCTTTTAATGGCTGTCATCAATCAAAACAAAGGTGTCGAATTTAGGAGCCAACAAATTGCCCCCCAAGAATGCCTTATTTCGACTCTGAAAGAAAAAGGCATTCTTTGAAAACGCCATTCGACACCTGTTTTTCCACGCTTAGTCACAAGTTAACTTGTGCACTTTTTGTTGCTTTTTACCAACTATTGGCAATCCCAAGAAACCATCATTGATTTGATCCTAGGACGTCACTGTCAGTACGGAGTGCAGAACCAAACATCACTTCATAATTTGTCATTATGACGAATCCAAAAAACGAGGACGCACGCTGCGTCTCTCTGTTTCTGCAGAAACGGCCAAAACAACGGGATGCTGCCACGCGTCCCACTAATTCCTGCAGCATTAAATGACATTTAATGCCCTCGTTATTGGGAATTCCTCCCACTACTATAAATAGTAGTGAATATCCCATTGTGGGACTTTTCACGCACACTAGCCTTCAAACTCCCTTGCTTTCTTGCAAACTTGTTCTCTTTGCAGAAAAACTCTTCCTTTTTCAACTTCAACTTCATCCTCAACAATGGCTTCTGCTTCAACTGCCCCCAAGACTAACGCATCAACTGAACAACTTGCTAAGCCCAAGGTCTTTGTAACTGCTCCGGTAGTGAACGCTACAGGGAAACGAAGGGTCCCTGAACCATCTGACATCTCCGTTCGTGATGCTTACTCGCGTCACTTGATGATTCCGGTTGGATACTCCAACCAAATCTTCGCAATGGCTGGACCCATGAACCCAAGCATCTCTGAAGCTCTAAAGATCAAGAGCTATTTCCCCATCGTCGAGAAACTTAAGCCAGTAGCATGCGCCAAGAAGGACGCAGAAGACAACGAAGACCCTACACACGAGAAGATTGACCTTCGTTTCTTTAACAGAAGTGTTAGAGTCTTCAGGTCCTGCCCTAATCTCACCCAGGACTATGTTGCTTGGCTAACAAAGCTGGAAAAACATCAAACTCCAGTCTGGAAGGAAATGGGAATCTTTGACCTAATAATGCTGTCGAAGACAGGCTTAAACTACTCCCCAGAGATGCTTATAGCTTCGATGCTTTTCTGGGATAACTCTCACTTCACCTTTCACCTTCCATGTGGGATGTTAACTCCCACACTCTTCGACGTAGCAGCCATCACTGGCCTTCGACCAACCGGAGATTACTTCGACCCGGAAGAGATGTCGGAGGACCAAATTGGCTTTTCTGAAACGAAGCCAACATTCACCACCTTTATCAACCATTTTCATGACCAGTCGACAGACGCAGTGTCAGACGTTGAGCACATAGCGTTTCTAGCCTTATGGCTGACTCGCTTCGTGTTCTGTTCGAAGTCTCTGCAAGTGACCAAAAAGATGGTCACTCTTGCCACCCAACTGCATCACTGCCAGAACATCTGTCTGGCAGAACTGATTCTGGCCAGTCTTTATGACTCGATCAGCAATGGGGTCACTCTTTTGAAACATATCGAAGATAGGAACAGTTTGTTACTCGCTGGGCCTTTCTGGCTACTTCAACTGTGGCTCAACGCCACTTTCGAATCCTTCTTACCCAAGAAGAGTCAGATAAACGAACAAGCCCCAGCGATAGCTAATAGACGTATCGAAGGAATTAGGCTGGCTCTACTGACACCTGTGGAAGACGGGCTAGAGTTCCAACAAACCTTCACTAACTTCGTCCTGATGTTCGCTCGAAGGAAGGAATTTGTTTCGACTATGGCTCCATTTGCACAACGAAAGGTGGGGCCAGCATGGTTTACAAGGCCGCATCCCAAGGAGTCGAGTGGTCCCAACGTTGATGAGCACACCATACTGTGGGAGGCATTCCTTACCCCAAGGATTATGCCTCTTCGATTTAAGAGTTCTAAGACTCATCTGAGTCTGCTTGCCTATCAACCAAATCTGGTATCTCGCCAGTTTGGTATCATCCAAACCCTGCCTTCTCCCATTTTCCCAAGAGAGAAGTCAATGTTGTACTTCTGCAACGATTATACAGAAGAAGCTGCCACCAGGCATATCGGAAGATATGCTGGTCGAACCATCCTCTCGCTGTTCAACTACCAGCTTAACTTCCTTTGTTCGCCATCTTTTGAAGAATGGTGGAGAAGCTATTACGCTGAGTACTTCTTCGACGAGAAGGACTTCATAGCAGAGTTGCAGAAGTCTTTTGTCCTTGTGTTTGACAAAGTAAAGAAATGTAAGTTCACACTCTCACATTACTTTTTATCTTTCTCTTCGACTGTTAGCTTGTTAACTTTCCTTTTCGCTTTCAGTTGTTCGAAAGCCCCTAGCCAAGAAGGCTACAGAAGGCCCACAAGGAAGAGTCCCTTCGACCAAACCTCCACCGCCGGCGAAGACTATAGCGCCGGCGAAGACAACGGGCAACCAACAGGGGGAAGGCTCTTCGAAGAGGCCTCCTGCATCGGTAACCAGATTTTCTTCATTTTCATTCTGGCTTTCGATTATTTATTTTCGATGTAATTATTCAATCGAATTCTTATTGGTTTTCCAGGCCCCTTCGCCCAAGAAAAGGGCAGCATTGGTGATCGAATCGGGGAGTGACGACGACAGTGATACCCCTCCTACTCCCTTAAAGAGGAGAAAGTTAACGAAGGACGCTTCTGTTCCTACTCCAGCTCCTGAAGGTCGAACCGTCAGAATAAAGGTTGGTGTGAGGAAGCCTAGGCCACCTGCAGTGGTCATCGAAGAACCAACTGAGGAGGAACTGAACGCTCTAGTTAACAAGCCTGTCGAAAGTGATAATTCCAGCCCTGGGGCTGAAGCCAATCCACAGGTAATCTATTGGACCCTTCTTATAATTTAGGCATAGATACCAGTATTTGATTATGTCTCTTTCGAACATCTGAAGATTTGTCTTCTTCCTCTTTTCAGGACACTACTGGGAGTTCCCCACCAAGGACTTCAGAAACTCTGGAATCTGCTGACCTTAGCAGGCCTCAGGTGCAAGATTTGGGCAATGACGAAGCCCACACTGAGCATGAGGCCAATGCTGAAACAGTGGAGAAGACAACTGAAGAACCTATGGCGGAGGAAACACAGCCAGAAACGGTTCCTGTGGTGGACTTGTCGTCAGAAGAGAATCCTGAAGGAAGAGACCAAGGCAATGGCGAAGAGAATCAAGATGCTGTTGACGAAGAGCATCAAGGTGGTACTGGCGAAGACCACCAAGGGGACGCTAGCGAAGAGCCACAAAATGATGCTGGCGAAGGACCCCAAGGTGATGTTAACGAAGAACCACGAGTCGACGCTAGTACCGCCTCAGTTCAAGTCGAAGAGCAACCAAACGAGGCACTCAGCATTCAACAGACTCAAGTCCAAGATAATACTGTGGCAAAGGTCACCTCCTCAAAGCACAGGTCGAAAGAGGACTTGGAGATCTTGAAACAGACTGACCCTGTCAGCTACCTTAATGCAATCGTCGAGAGTAAGAGTTCTTCCGACACCAGTCAGGAAATTCCTACTCTGTCGGGGAAATCTACTGAGACTTCTCCTCTTGATGATGCGTTGGCGAAGGTCAAGGCCCAGTTTTTCAAGAGAGATTTAATGAAGGCTTTAGAGGGGGACCCCACTGCTCCATCTTGCTTAAAAGAGGTTTTGAATGCTGTTGATTTCGATGCTGTAGCCCCAGAAATCTCAGACTTAATCATGGAATTACATTCTATGATTGACCAAGTCTCAGCGGATTACCGGCGCCAACGAACTTTTAACAGTCAGCTCGAAACGCTGCATGGCAAGAGCTTATCTGCGTGGACTGCTGTCTCAAGTTCGACTTCTCGAATTGCCGAGTTGTCGAAACAGAAAGCGTCTGCACAGGAAAGGTTCGATGCTATTGAGCGAGAGAATGTCTCCTTCCGAGCACAAATTGCAGAGATAGAGGCGAAGATAAACGCCAACACTGTGCTCCAGGAGGAAATTCTTTCGACCATCCCAGACGCTGAGAGCCAGACTGAGATCAAGCAAGGCTTGGAGTTTGCTGAGAGGGCCCAAAGCCTCGACGCTCAAATTGCCAAACTGGAGCAAGAAAAATCTTGGTGCAAGAAGAGGTTGGATTTGCAGCATGCTAAGTATCTTCGACTTAAGAATTCTCTTTCTTTTTGATTCTCTTTTGTAACCATCTTCTGTAATCGCTTTCGACAACAATTGCCATTTTGGCAGAAATTAATAAAAATTTCCATTTTGGCATTTCTATGGTTAATTTAGTTTATTATTTTATTTTTATCTCTTGAAGTATAGGCTTATATTTTTTCAAATATTTACCATTTACTCTCAAGAGTCTTTTATCACCACTTATCTCTTCGACTTCATAGGCTCCACCAGAAAAAGTTTGGATAACTCTGAAGGGTCCTTCCCATTTGGGTGACCACTTCCCCATGCTTCGATCCCGTCGATCCATGGGAAGAATTACCTTCCAAACTAAATCTTCAGGCAAGAATACCTTAGGTTTTACCTTTCTATTATAAGAGTCTTCGACTCTTTTCTTCTGAAGCCTGAGTAAGTCGAGAGCATGTAATCTCTCTTCGTCTAAATCCACCAATTCATCTAACATCATGTTCCAATAAACCTCAGAAGGAATATCATAATGCCTCTGAACTCTTGCAGATTGAAGACAAATTTCTGCTGGCAACACTGCATCATGGCCAAAAGTTAGCCTATATGGTGTTGTACCAATGGCTTCTTTTGGGGACGTTCGACAAGCCCATAAAATCTGGTCTAACGTCTTATGCCAATTCTTTGGTTTCTTCCCAACATGCTTCTTTATCAAGCCAATCACTACTTTGTTAGCTGCTTCGACTTGACCATTCGCCTGTGCATAGTAAGGCGTGGATGTTAGGAGTTTGAAACCTGTTTCCTGAGCAAATTCCTGCATCTTTCGACCAGTGAAAACTGAACCTTGATCGGTTGTTATTGTCTCAGGGATTCCATACCTAAAAATAATGTTCTTTTGAATGAATTCAATGACATTTTCTTGGTCTACATTGACTAAAGGGACTGCTTCGATCCACTTAGTAAAATAATCAATGCCTACCAATATGTATTTCTGACTCTTTGATGATGCTGGTCGAATCTCTCCAATGAGATCCAACGCCCATCCTCGAAAGGGCCAAGGCTTCACTATCGAGTGAAGTTCGCTTGCTGGTACATGTTGGATGCCTGTATGAACTTGACACTCTTGGCAACCTTTGGCGAACTCAACACAATCTTTCAGCATGGTGGGCCAATACAGTCCTTGTCGAAACAACAACCATTTCATCTTATGGCCTGCTTGGTGAGCCCCACATGCCCCAGCATGCGTAGTCGAAAGGGCTATGTATGCTTCAGTTTCACTTAAACATTTCAGCAACACCCCTTCAGGCGTCTTCTTGAATAACTCATTACCCATGAGTACAAAACTCAACGCCCTGTATTTTGTTTTTCGTTCTGTCGGAGCACCTGGATTTTGAAGATAGTCCACAATGGGTTTCCTCCAATCCTGGTCTGACAAATTATCAATGAACGAAATCTCGAAGTTTGAGTGATCAGCATATCCTAACCTTGTTGATTCCAAGTCTGTTGGTGATAGACAAGTCGCTCTTATCTTCTCTCGAACTTCGATTGCTCTTTGTAATCTCGTTTTTGAAATTTTATACCCATATGCAATCTGCGCCAAGTCATTGGCTATTTGATTTTCGACTCTGGGTATGTGTCGAATATTGACACTTTCAAATTGTTTCAATAAACGATTTGCTATCACAAAGTACATAATGAGATTCTCTCTTATGCATTTATACTCCTTTGTGACTTGCTTGATGACTAACTCTGAGTCTCCCATTATTTCGACTCGAGTTGCCCCCAATTCCAACAATATTTCAAGGCCAGTAATTAGAGCTTCATACTCGGCCTCATTGTTCGAACAAGAACCTTCGATTTGGTACTTGAATGTTGTTGGAATTTTATCTGGAGAAATAATCAAGACTCCTACTCCTGTTCCATTTTTATGGCTGGAACCATCGAAGTAGAATTTCCAAGGTTCTATCTCCACATAATTAATATCCTCGACTTGAATAGAGTGGTCGACTATGAAGTCTGCAACCACTTGTCCTTTTACTGCCTTAAGAGGCATAAAGGTCAAGGAATATTCAGTCAATGCTAATGCCCACTTGCCAATTCGACTATGCAAGATAGGTTTCGACAACATATATTTGAAAACATCAAAATGAGACGAAACATAAACATCAACTGGTTTTATATATTGTTTGAGCTTTGTACAAGAGAAATACAGACATAGACACAATTTTTCAACTTCGCTATATCTAGTTTCTGCATCATTTAAAACTCGACTGAGATAATAAATGGGTCTTTCGACTCCATTCTCATCCTCTTGGGCTAACATACTTCCCAGAGTTTTGTCAGATGCAGCTATGTACAATCTCATACTCCTATTGCTACAAGGAGGCACCAAAATAGGTGGCTTAGTGAGGTACCCTTTGATTTTGTCGAAGGCTTCTTGTTGCTCTTGCCCCCATTCGAACCCCTCTTTATTCAGTCGAAGTAAGGGTGAAAAGGCCTGAGCTTTCCCACTTAGGTTAGATATAAACCTTCTCAAGAAGTTTATCTTGCCTAAGAGAGACTGCAATTCCGTTTTATTCGATGGCGCTTTCGCTTCCAAAATTGCCTTCGTCTTGTTCTGATTGATTTCGATTCCTTTCTTGTGGACAACGAAACCCAAGAAATCTCCAGCTTTTACACAGAACGCACACTTCAAAGGGTTCATCTTCAGACCATGTTCTCTCATTCTTTCGAATGATCGTCGAAGGTGGTCAAGGTGACTCTTCCTGGAAACAGATTTTATAACAATATCATCAATATAAACTTGCATAAAAGTGTTAATAAAATCATGGAAGATAGTATTCATTGCTCGCTGGTACGTTGCCCCAGCGTTCTTTAGGCCAAAAGGCATCACTACCCACTCGTAAGTGCCTAAGGCCCCAGGGCATCGAAAAGCTGTTTTCGACACATCCTCTTCAGCAATGAAAATTTGATTATATCCTGAATAACCATCGAGCATACTCAGGTATTCGTAGCCAGCGGCAGAATCGACTAGCATTTCCGCCACAGGCATTGGATATTCATCTTTGGGGGTGGCAGCATTCAGGTCTCTGAAATCTATGCACACCCTTAATGTGCCATTTTTCTTAATTACTGGCACAATATTTGCAATCCATTCGACATACCTTGTAACACGGATGAATTTGCATTTCAGAAGTCTTTCGACCTCCGTTTTGATCTTCGACAAAATTTCTGGAGCGAAGCGTCTTGGATTTTGCTTGATTGGCTTCTTTCCAGGTTTGATTGGCAACTGAAGTTCTACCAATCCTCTGTCGAGACCAGGCATTTCGTCATAATCCCATGCAAAACAGTCTTTAAACTCTTTCAGCAATTGGATTACTTCCAACCTAAGTTCTGGATCAATTTTGGCGCTGATGTAAGTTGGCCTATTCTCTGATCCTTCGCCTAAGTTGATTTCTTCTAAAGGGTCTTGTGCTAACATCTTAATGTTGTTCGCCAAGGGATCCTTTTCGAAGCCCAAAGGCTCATCGTCATAGATCGCGTCGAGCCTCTGTTCCTGCATTTCGTCTGGCATGATATCAGGAGGTCTTGGATCGAAATCCTTTCCTGGGCCAACAGCAGATAATTGTTGATCATTGGCCTGTGTGGCCATGTACTTTACTTCGGCTTCGAGAGCCGTTATCATCTTGGTTTCAGCCACATAGGCCGAAATTCGCTTCAGAGATTGTGACTCAGTCATTATCACTGAATTCATTTCCCCAACCAGTTGGTTGGATACCAGTTAGCCCACTGAATTCTATGTGTGACACGTCCTCTCTGTCCCATTGGAAACCATGCTCAGGATGCAGGTATAGGGAACAAAAGGTGTTTGGCGCTGGCGCCATATCGAAGTCAGGAGCTGGACATGGCCCTATGTGAGCCAAGTTTTTGTCGAAATCTGTTACACCCAAGTGGTTTACTTCGCCAAGGTAGTAACTCTGATCAGCCTCTATGTTTTCGACCAGCCCATCTGGGCTCCATAGAAGCAGTCTTTGATGCATCGATGAAGGCACAACACCTACACCATGAATCCACTCACGACCTAACAAAAGGTTGTAGTTAGGTTTGGCCGAAATGACCATGAACATTGTTGGTCGAAGGATCGACCCAACTTTTATGTCGAGCTGGATCACTCCCATGGTGGTCCCAATGCCTCCCTCATAGTTGGAAAGGACCATATTGTGAGGTTTAATTTCTTCATCCCTTTTGCCAATCTTTATTAGCACAGAATGAGGGATAATATTGATAGTGGCCCCACAGTCGACCAATATTTTGTTCACAGTGGTCTCTTCGAGCTTAGCCCTTATGAACAAAGGTTTGAGGTGATTCTTCATTGCCTCTGTGGGTGGCTCGAAGAAGCCATTTTGTTCCTCTGTAGTGCCATTGTCCATGACAAAATAGCACACTGGCCTGTGTCTGGCCATTTCTTGTTCCATCTCCCAGTCACTGGCTTCGACTTCTACTTGTCGATTGAATTCCCTGGGTAGCATTGAAACAACGTTCACCATTATATCCAGAGTATCGTCGGACTCAGCATCATCTTTGTCTTCGACTTCGCTCTGGTTAGGCCAAACTAGCCTGTTGGTAACTGGTTCTCTCTCAAGAGGCTTTCTTTGTTTCCTTTGAGGCACATTCGAACTAGTCTCAGCCTTAGGTTCATTGGCAGCCTCCCTTTCAGCTTTTCGCCTTCTTTGATATCTCCTCCATTGGGATCTCGACATAGGATTTTTTCCCTTGTAGTTGCTGGACACTTGAGCAACCTTGGGTGCAGCAACTTGAGGATCTTTCTTCTGAATTAAAGAGGAACCTCTTGGCACTTCGAAAGAATGCCATTTGTCTTCACTTGGCCTTTTCCGGCCAGATGTTTTGTACCAAGTGTCTACTGGTACATTTGTTGGAGGCCTAAAAGTCAAAGGCCTCTTGTCTTGATTAGAACCCCTTCTGGGATCACGTCGAAGGTCAGAATTCTCCCTTCTCTTGTTCGCTGCTCTCACTCCTTGTATGTGCTCAGCAGCCTTTTTATCAAAGATAGAACTACATCTTGGACATAGCATAACCTCTGATTTCTTCTTCTGGCATCTTTGTAAAAAATCTGCCAAGTTTTCGTTTTCCTTAGGGAAAGCCGTTTTATTTGCCTGCTCTTGCCTTATGGCTTCTTCTGAAGCTTTAGGGTCAGAAAGTTCAACCATGTTGATGTTCATGGTATCCTTAGTAGCAAGAGTTAGTTGTTTCATTTGTGTTTCCAGTTTCTCCGTCTGGCCTTGTACAGTGGCCAATTGGGAACTGGGCTTTGGTCCAGTTTTTTGTACTTCAGCAGTCTTCGACTCTGGGTCTTCGACCGCTTTCTGGACAGCCTCAATTGTCTTCCTGGATAAGTTTCCAGAAAAACTGCCAAAGATTGGCATGTTGATGTGGTCCTTAGAGACTTCGACCATGTTAATGCCTGGCTTCTTCGACTGGATCCTGGTAGCCTCTATCATGTTTACCTCAGAGGGTTCTGCATAGTGGGCTTCAGCCTTCAGTGGATTGGAGTCGACAGCCATGGGGGATTTGTCAGCAAACTTTAATCTCCCTTCCTCAATAGCGTCTTGCACAAGATTCCTGAAAAGAAAGCATTGAGAAGTTTTATGGCCCAGAAAATTATGATATTTGCAAAAACCCCTCTTCTTTCTTTGATCAAGAGGAGGCACTTTTACCCCAGGGGGTACTATCATTTGGCCATCTTTAACTAGCAAGTCGAATATTTCATCACATTTTGTGATGTCAAAACTGTAAGTCTTTTTTGGGAACCTATCGTTGGTCTTGTCTGGACCAATGGGATTTTTCCCATTTGAGGGGACTAACTGTTTGCAAGAGTATGGAGGCCCTTGTTTTAGTTCTGCTAAATCGACTTCTCCTTCTTCGACAGCTAAAGTATCGTCGAAGGATTCTAGATCTTCGTCATCCATCTCAACGAAAGCTATTCTTTCTCTCTTGTGAGTTTTTGTTGCCTTAGCTTTTTCAGCTTTAAGGCGTTCGACTTGTCGAACTCTATCGGCCAGTTGGGCCATGTCTCTTAGGTACTGGGTATCTAGCTTCTTCCTAATGGAATAATCTAAACCACCTGCGGCCATTTCGACCAGCTCATGTTCTGGCACTTGTGTAAAACATCTCGCCTTAAGCAACCTAAACCTATTCAGATATTCGTCTATAGGTTCAGTGAAACGTCTCTTAACACTCGCCAGTTCTTTCAGGCTTATCTTGGTTTGCCCCATATAGAATTGTTCATGGAACAATCTTTCCAACTGGGTCCAATGGTGGATCGAATTGGGGGGTAATGTTGTGAACCAAGTAAAAGCGTTCTTGGTTAAGGAACTTGGGAAGTATTTGATTCTTAGGTTTTCATTATTTGAAATGTCTCCTGCTTCGATCAAATACCTAGCCACATGCTCGACAGTAGATTCTGTCGTGTCCCCAGAGAACTTAGTAAATTTGGGGACTTTGGTTCTAGGGGGTAAGTCAGTTTGTAACACATATTCTGACAATGGAGATGTAAAGTTGGGCCTTCGAAAGCCCATGTTCATTCCATTCTGAGTCATGATTCTTTCGATCATGGTTGCCAGATTGTTTTCCAAACCCATGTTTTGGTATTGGACATGCTGAACCACTTCGTCAGCATTTTGGTTTCTGTTAACTAACCTTACCTCTGGGGCTATTACCCTAGGTTCTTCGACAGGTTGTTCTACAGGCTGTTGGGCCTGATTAATGGTGGTTTCTTCCTCTACAAATATCCCCTGATTTCCTCTTATTTGCGCCCTTTGGGGCTGTCGAATAGGTGGGGGTACTCCAAAGAAGTCAGCCAAACGCGTCATTTGCGCTGTAACTTGCTGATTCGACTGAGTAGTATTTTGTATTAGAGGATTTAGCACTGTACTCAAAGTTTGTGCCAACATTTGCACCATATCATGGTTGCTTTCGTCCATCTGTTGCCTCAAGACTGCTGTCGAGGCATTTGTAAGGCCATGGGCTACTTGGGACGTTCCTCCTAAGAGTTGGGTCCTATTTCTATTCGCCATGCCTACTCCAGAGCCTTGGAGTGGCGAAGTAGCACTCACGAAAGGGTCTGAATAAGTGGACGCAGCATTCGTCAGGCTTGCCAATTCAGAAGTTGGCATACCATAGAATGGAATAAATCCTGGGGGAACCACTGGCCTTGGGCCAGTATTTCCCCTTGGAGGGGGGGTTCCCAAAGGCATTCTGGGGCCTGTTAACGAAGTTATTGGCCCCGTGGTTGTGACTGACACTGCTGGCATCGAACCAACATTCGTCGCTTCACTAACAGTCATATTAACCGTTGCTCCCACACTTGGTGGTGGAATTTCATTATTGTTTGGCGGATTCGCCATCTCTTCCCTTCTCCTGGCAGTATTATTATCGTTGGTGTATATTCTACCACTCCTCAATAACATACAACTCGAAAAGATGAGATTTTTCAACAATCAACACACAGTCCCACCAGGTGTGCCAATTTGTTTACCTCGGGATTTGGTAAACAACCGCTGATCCTCCAAATGGTTACTTATTTGGTTACTCGCAGGATCGATCAGATTGATCCTATGGACATAGGTTGATTTTGAAGTTTAATTAATGTGGATAAGGCTTTAAGTAAATTGTTTAAAGTAAATTGCATAAAGGAAAGGCTTGGTAAAATAAACAAGGCTTGAATGTAAAGGTTCGACAGGAATCTTAAAGGGAAAAAGCAAGTAAAATACTGGAAAAGTAAATGACTTGAATTAATAAATTGGTGTTTCACACATACATTTCTCAACAATTCGTTCGCTCACACTGGGTACTTGAATCTAAATGAGTGACTATGTATCTATTGTGAACACACGCGAGAAACTACACGTCTACTCCTATTTATACAAAAACATTCCAAGTAACCGTCGGGCAGTTACACTGCTTCGAGATCAAGCCACTTGTCACGTTCTCCATGCTCGACGCTCCAGATCCTTGCACGTTCGCACGTAGTAACTGCTGGAAACCGTTTTCCCTCCAAATCTTTGAATTTCAAACTGCTCCACTCTGGACCATCGAACACGTTCGTCAAGAGACGTCTTCGACGAAAACTTCTTCGACGTTGAAGGCAATCAGCCTTCTTCCTTGGAAGAAATCTTCTAAGTATTTGGCCATCTTTCGACGGGCACTTCGACAGGCTTAGCCAGTCGAAAGCATCTTTCAGCTTTTAATGGCTGTCATCAATCAAAACAAAGGTGTCGAATTTAGGAGCCAACAGGTAGACAAACTATTAGTTACTTGATCAAAACTTGCAAAACACACTTGCCTACTTTTCAAAACCACACTCCACAAACACTTTCAAAAACAAACTTCCAAAAACATTTGAAACATCTTTTCGAAAAGATACACACCTTCGTATATACTCAAACACGAGTCATTACAATGGTTGCCTAGACAAGGCATCTTTTTCCAAAGCATTTTCAAAACACACACACAAAGCACCATTTCAAACAATTGAAAATCAAGGCAAGTGATCTAAGCAAGTAACTAAGAGCCCATGGATAACCATGGATAGAAAGGGTTCCAATACCTTCCCTTTTATAATCTACCCCCCGAACCCAAGAAAACATCTCAAAAGGTTTTTCCTGTGCTTTTTAACCTTTCCTTTAGGATAAAATAAAAAGTCGGTGGCGACTCTTGCTAAACCGAACAAGTGCGAATACAAACGCAAAACCTCAAGTCAGTTCTCCCACCGTATCACACAGACGGTAAATTTTTTGCTCAGGTAATAAATAGCATGATCTTTTCGGCCAGACTCGTCATGCTGCCCCAATACATACCCCATTGAGTTTTCTAAAACAGTTAGATACATGATTAATGGTCTTCCCTCGACTGGTGGCATCAACACAGGAGGCTCTTGTAAGTATTCTTTGATTTTGTCAAAAGAAACTTGGCACTCATAATTCCATTTGACTACTTGATCTTTCTTCAACAATTTAGCGATTGGGTCACAAGTAGCTCTCAGGTGAGAGATGAATCTGGCAATGTAGTTCAGACGCCCCAAGAATCCTGAGTTCCTTCTCAGTACGAGGAGCAGGCATCTCTTGTATTGCTTTTACCTTGGCAGGATCTACTTCAATACCTTTGTTGCTGACAATAAAGCCTAGGAGTTTACCAGACCGTACCCCAAATATGCATTTGTTTGGATTCAACCTCAGTTTATACTTCTTTAGTCTCTCAAACAGTTTTTATAAGTGATCAAGATGCTCTTCTTCTGTTTGAGATCTGGCTATCATGTCGTCCACATAGACCTCTATTTCGTGATCTATCATGTCGTGAAATAGAGCTACCATGGCACACTGATAGGTTGCCCCAACATTCTCCAGTCTTAATGGCATCACCTTATACCATAAAGTGCCCCACTGCGTGACAAACGTTGTTTTCTCCATGTCCTCAGGCGCCATTTTGATTTGGTTGTAACCTGAGAAACCGTCCATGAAGGAAAACACTTTGTGTTGTGTCGTATTATCAACTAGAATATCAATGTGGGGGAGTGGAAAATCATCCTTAGGACTCACCCTATTCAAATCTCTATAATCCACACACATTCGCACTTTGCCATCTTTTTTGGGCACAAGAACAACATTGGCAACCCATTGGGGATGAGAGGTGACAGCCAAGAATCCAGTGTTGAATTGCTTCATGACTTCTGCTTTAATCTTTTATGACATATCATGCCTCATGCGGCGAACCTTTTTCTTTACTGGCGGACAATCCTCTCTTGTAGGCAGACGATGTACCACAATATATGCATCAAGTCCTGGCATGTCTTAATATGATCAGGCAAAGACTTTGACATAATTGTGTAACAACTGAATCAGACGCTCCCTGATACTGGGTTCCAGATTGGCACCCACCTTGACCTCTTTTTTGTCTTCTTCGGTACCTAGGTTGATTGTATCCATGGGTTCCTCATGAGGCTGAATGGTTCTCTCTTCTTGTTGTAGTAGTCTGACAAGTTCTCCTGGTACTTCACAATCTTCCTCACCTTCGTCTTCGGCTTGGTAGATTAGAATCTCAGAGTCACAAAAGGCCATAGCAGTATCTTTACCCATGGGATCCCGAATGGATGTATACCTGCATTATGAGTGTGAGTGTGTGTAAGGGTATAACTATCCTTGAAAGAAATAAAAATGTAAAAAAGAAGAAAAAAACAATGAGCACAAAAGTTTGTATGCGAAAACGTCCATGATTCATTGATGTCATATGAAAATGAGATAATAACCCTTACAAATGGACCATTGTGCCTCGGGTAAGACACAAGGTTTTAAGAGCGCAAATTATTTTAATATTACAAATCCAACAAAATGTAAAGACAGATTACTGTGGGATAAAAGTGATCGGGACAAAATCTCTAGCCTCCCAGTTGCTGAGTCCTCCACTGACAGTTGGGAATATCCAGTCCTCCAAGTCACAAATATCTTCATCATCTTCTACGGTGTTGACCTCGCGGTTGCTGATCTTTAGGGGTGGTCCTCCAGCACGAGCGTCGCGTACATCCTTCTGAGCACTTGGAGTGAAACCTAGGCCAAACTTGTAAGATTTATGTGGCATATCTGGGAGTTGTCCCAAGATAGTGAACCCACCTTCTTCTACCACTGATTTGGCATCCTTCAGAGATGACATCCGGAGTGGAGGCCTTGTGATCTTGGGAACAACCTTGGTTACTGCCACATCTTGCGGGACCTCTTCAAAGTGTTGGAATGGAGTTTCAATAAATTCACCATCTAATTCCACATATCTGAAGGAATTGAGATGGCTGATCATATACTCTTCTTCTCCATGAACGCTGATAATCTTCCCTTCAATAGGATATTTGAGCATTTGGTGCAATGTATAAGTGACAGCGCCAGCATTGTGAATCCATGGTCGACCTAGCAAGCAGAAATATGAGGGACGAATATCCATTACATAAAAAGTTGAATCAAAAGTTTGTGTTCCAACTTTTATGGGAATGTCTACCTCCCCATGTACCATCCTTTTCGAGCCGTCAAAAGCCCTTACTACTATGTTACTTGGCTTCAATGTCAATCCCTCATAGTCAAGCCTATCAAGAGATTTTTTAGGCAATACATTCAGAGATGAGCCAGTGTCTACCAAAACATGAGCCAAGGTTGTGCCCCTACATTCAACTGAGACATGTAATGCATCATTATGCTTCCTTCCTCTTGGCGTTAAATCAGCATCCAAAAAACCTAGACCATTATCTGCAGTCAAGCTGGCTACGCAGTCTTGAAACTGATCGGCAGATGTCTCTTGGGGTACATGGGTAGTTTTCAGGAATTTTACCAAGGCTTTTGCATGCACCTCGGAACATAGTAGTAATTCCAGCATGGAAATTTTAGAGGGAGTTTGTCCCAGTTATTCAACTACATCGTAGTCGCTTCTTTTTATGATCTTCAAAATTTCCTTCATCTCTTTCTGGGAGGTCTCAGGGATAGCCAATGACCGAGCTTTCATCCAAACAGGCTCAATCAGAATACTTTTACCTCGAGTCTCAGTTAACTCGACAGCAGGAGTGTCAGTAGGAATGATAACAGGGGTTGTAACAACTTTGTTAGTTGGAGTATTGGCTGAGATGATTGTAGGACCGGGAACAACTTTTGGGGGAGCAACAACAAGAATGATTACGGGTCCAGAAACTGCTTTTAGGGGAGCAATTTCTGGAGAGAATATTCTTCCGCTTCGGGTAATCTTGCTAGTTCCTGCAATATGACTGATGTTGGAGTTGACTTTCTCAGAACTTGAATCTTCGATGGCTGGCCAATCCGGCTTGACACCGTGGTAGTAGACATCCCCTCCATAATTCTGTGGTATGGTTTTGTATGACGAATATGGGACTGGTCCAGGCATTGTGATTATTAAAGGAGTTGCTTTCGGAACTGATGTAATTCTGACGGGTCTTTTGGTGGAGACCCTGGAAGAATTGGCGGAAATGGTAATGATAGAAACATCTTCAAAAGGAACAGGTGGAACATAAGTCTTTTCAAACAAAATTTCTTTGTTATCTATTAGGCGCTGAACGCCTGCTTTCAACAAAGGAAAGCTGGTTGGTGAGGACAAACAGAAATGACAAACTTCATCACAGCCCGGGAACACACCGACATTTAACAAGTTTACTTTAATAGTCAGGAGTGGGGTCATAAGTTCATCAATTGAAGTAACAAACATTTCTTCTTCAATGGTGTGATACGGTGGGAGAACTGACTGTGGTTTTGCGTTTGTTTTCGCAAATGTTTCGGTTGAGCAAGAGTCGCCACCGACTTTTTATTTTATCCTAAGGAAAGGTTTAAAAAGCACAGCAAAAACCTTTGAGATTTTTCTTGGGTTCGGGGAGTAGATTATAGAAAGGGAAGGTATTAGCACCCTTTCTATCCATGGTTATCCATGGGCTCTTAGGTACTTGCTTAGATCAACTTGCCTTGGTTTTCAATTGTTTGAAATGGTGCTTTGTGCGTGGTTTTTTGAAAAAAGATGCCTTGTCTAGGCTACCCTTGTAACAATTCTTTACTCGAATGTTTTACAAAAGGTGTTTTGTCTTTTTTGAAAAGATGTTTCAAGGTTTTTTTGAAAGTTTATTTTGAAAGTGTTTGTGAAGTGTGGTTTGAAAATAGGCAAGTATTTTCTTTTGCAAGTTGACAAGTACTTAAGAGCTATCTACCCTAAAGTTCTCAAAGATTTATGCTATGTTTTAACCCTTTTAACAATTTTGTTCCACCATTGTATTTGGTGGACAATCTTGTGTTAGGATGTGAAAGGGACGGGCGCGGGTCATCGTTTAGACCATAATTACAATGATGCTAAGTATCTTTGGGCAATTTTCCTTTAAGGGACTTGATCATTTTAGGCAACTTTCGAAAGCGTCATCGAGGGACTATGATCATTTGATTGTTTGTTTTTGTTTTGCCCAAAGAGACCTAACATGAAATATGGCCCATTTATTGAAGGCAACAAGTGGAATACCCTAGGGGTGCAAGTGTGATATGTGTTGTCCATTTTCATGCTTGATTATCTTGAAATTAGGTCAAACTATGTTGTTGTTTTTATTTGCATACAAACCCTAATTCTAACATGGTATAATTAGAAAGCAATAAAGTGCGAAATTTAAATTTCCTAAGCTATTACAACACAATATAGGAAGGGGGGTACAAATGTTCAAATAGGGAGATATTTAGACAAGGAATTTAAACCTAGCTATTACATCAATTTAGAATTTATTTACAAGATAATTAATTGCATAAATTAAATGGAAAATAAAATAAAGATGCAAAATGCCAAAAGGGTTTTTATATGTATGGAAAAAGGGTGTTTTTTATGTCAAATAAACAAAATAAAAAAAGTATTATTTTTTGGAGTTTTTGTGTTCTAAGGGCAAAACCCTAATTTTATTAAGTAAATATATTAACTATTTAATATGTATAATATTTAATAATTGTATACAAAAATAAAATAAAATGAAGTATATTTGTCATTTCAAAATGGTATTGTTACTATCAAAATGAAGTTATGAAAAATTCTCATTTCAAACCCTAATTTGCAATTTTTGATTTCTTGGTGAACAAGTTTCATGATTTGGCATGTTTTGCTGAAAAATGAATCTTGACTCTTGATTTTGACCAAAAAGTCAAAGTTTGACTTTTCAGTATACAGTCAAAATTGATCAATTGACTGGCAAATTCAACTGTCAATCTTGTGCATTTGGGATCTTTTGAACTTGTTGAGTATGTCAAGACAATTCCATGGGGTCCTTGAGTCCATATGTGAGCTTGGTTTGCCATTGGCTAGGTCAAACAGTCAAAAATTGCCTTTGTGCAGTCAAAACCCTAAAAATGACCATTTTGCCCTTTTGGTGATCTGATCAAATTTCTTGTGGAGTTGTGATCCAAACTTGATCAAATGGTCCATATGAGTTCATAATGTTGATGTGGGTCAATTTTCATGAGATTTGGCTGTCAATTGGCCACAATTGACTTTTTCCCCAATACAACTGATTTCTAGGTCAACTGTCCAATTGACTGGGCAAAACTTGGAATCAAGGCTTGAAACTTGATGTGGATAAACTTGGGAGTCCAATATGAAGCATGAAAGTAATCTTAGGCATTTTAGGTCAAAACATCTTTGTGCAAACACAAACCCTAATTTGGGTCAACAGTGCAAGGAGAAGTCTTGAGCAAATGAAACCCTAACTGGATCTTGATCTCAAAGGGCCTTGTGATGAGAAATCAATGAGAAATGGGAGGGAAAATTTTGGGGTACAACAAATGGCATTGGTATTATGGCCATGTCTGGGAATAGGGGCAGAAATTACATTTGGCTTTTCGGGCGCATCAAATTCAATCTCTTTGGCTTCAATGAGGTCTTGTATTTTGTTCTTTAGAGCCCAACAGTTATTAGTGTCATGGCCTGGACTTTCAGAGTGATATGCGCAACGGGCATTGGGATGATAGTGAGGAGATGTTGTGTTGGGGTTTTTCGGAGATTCTTTCAAGGTCACCAAATTGGATCTTAGTAGATGGGGTAATACTTATGACGGGGTCATGTTAATTCTGGTGAACTGCCTGACCGGTCTTTCCATCCTTGGTTGGTTGTTTCTTTGCTGATCAGGCACAAGCTTAGGAATCATAACAGCCCCCCATCATTTGTCGGCGTTCGACCCTATCTTGATTTCTCTGAGGATAAACGCAACGACTTCTTTCTTTCCTATAAATGACTTCCTTATAGCAGCATATGATGTATCTTTCTGAATCTTTCCACTCTTTATCCCGACTTCTACCCTTTCTTGAGTCAATATTAGTTTAGTAAAACCTGCATATGAACTTCCAATTAAATGGTTGAAGAAGGGACCAAACAAGGTGCCCAAGAACATATCTACCAATTCTCTCTCAGATAGAGGGGGTTGAACTCTTCCGGCTAAATCTCTCCATTTTTTGCATAGTTCTTGAAGCCTTTACTTGAAGCCATGGCCATACTCTGGAGTTGAGTACGAGTAGGCGCAAGATCAGCATTGTATTGGTATTGTTTGTAAAAGGCTGCAGCAAGATCTTCCCAGTTGTGAATGTTGGCTCTTTCTAACTGGTAAAACCAATCGAGTTGAGTTCCAGACAGGATGTCTTGGAAGAAGTGTACACATAAGTCTTTGTCAGCGGTATGGGGCTGGATTTTCCTCACATAGGACTGGATATGCATTTTAGGGCATGAGACTCTGTCATACATGGCGAACACAGGTGCTTTGAATTTGGGAGGAATGACAATCCCCGACACTAACCCCAATTCCTCAAAGTCCAAGCCAGGCACTTTTTGGATTTCCATCGCACTCAACCGCTCTTCGAGATGTTTATACTTGTCATCAGCTGGAGGGTATTGTTATTAAAAATAGTCTTCTTCTTCCTCTTCCTCTTCTGATTCTGACTGGACAACTGTTTCCTTGCCCTTCCCATCTTGGTTGTCTCTTTCACCGGATGTCGTTGCAAAATCTAAGGTCCTTCTTGTCTGCCCATGAAATCTTCTTCCCATGTTTATGACTCCAGTTACCTTCTTTGTCTTCTTTTTCTTCTCCTCGGCCAACATAGTCTTCAACTCTTCTTGTCCTTTAGATAGTTTCAAGAGCAACTATTGAAACTGTGTATTCTGAGCTTGGAGGTCCTTCACTGTTTGCTCGAGATTCATCTTACTGAAATAAACAGTAGAGAGATGAGGAGACTTGTTGCAAAAGACCTGCTTATGTTATGATGAATGGTATATGCATATGTAATGATTTCAAGGATTTCAAAGATTCAAATTTGTTTTAGACAAAAAGGAAACACATGTTATATTAATAAGTTAAAGCTTGAGTACATCAATGCCTTTTTCGGGAAAAATAATACAAAAACTGTAAGATAAAAATGTAGTTCGCATCCTCTTTGGTGCGATGTAGGCATTCATAGTCTGCTCCTCATGAAGTAGTCTAGTGAGTTCCAAAACCTTCTTCTCGCTTGTGTAGAATTGGGCTTCGAAAGTATCTCGCTCCCCCTTGAGTTGTATCCAATCTCTTTGTAGGTCTTCAAGAGAGGTAGGCATGTCAGGATGTAGGATAGTGTATGGAACATCTCCTTCCATAACAGGCTCAATGATTACCGGGAGAATGGAGGGGTAAGGTATCATAAGACTCTGAGCACGAGTTCGTACCCATTTGAGATAAGGCTCAAGAGGGATGGAATTATTGTGCCCCAAAGTCTTGCTATCCACCTTATTTAACATCCTCCAAGCTCGGATAAATCTCTGGTGAAGACCTTGATCGTCGTTGTCGTAGTCAAATAGCAAACCTTGAATCAACATCTCGTGCGGGCCATCCCTTCGGGCGTAACCAAACTGTCTTAAGCCTAAGCAGGGGTTGTAGGTGATTCCTCCCCTAATTCCAATTAAAGGAACATTAGGTAATTCTCCACAATGGTCGACAATGATAACATTCTCTTTGGATCGGGAGAACCAATGAATGTCCGAATGTTTGAGCGCCATCAACCTTTGTGACCACCTTGAACCTTGTTCATTTTTTAATATAGTTTGGGGAAGATGTGAAATAAACCATCTTGACACGAGGGGAGTGCAACACATAAGGACACCTCTTTTCCTCATTGTGCGAGTGTGAAAAGAGTGTAGGACATCTCCTAGCAATGTAGGCACCGGGTTGCGGGATATGAAGATTTTGACGGTGTTGACATCTATGAGTTGGTCAGGATTTGGAAACAAAACCATCCCATAGATGAGGAGAGCCACAATTTCCTCAAAGGCTTGCAAGTCCAAGGAGTTCCAATAGCTTTGGGCTTTCTCGAACAAGAACTTTGCTAAGAAACCTTTGACACCACTCCTTGTTTCCCAATGAGTTGTGATATCAGAGGAGTGCAAGTGTAGAGCTTGAGCAATCTCTTCTGGATTTAGGTCTGTTTCTGTACCGTTGAAAGGTAGTTGATTGAGAATGGGAATCCTTAAGAGTTGGGATAATTCTTCCAAAGTTGGCACAAGTTGATAATCGGGAAATGTGAAGAAATGGTGTAAAGGATCAAAGAACTGAAAGAGCACCTTCATCATATCCTCATCTGTGTTGGAGGTGACCAAGTTGAGTAGGAGACCATGTCTCTCGGTGAATGGAGAGTTTTCAGGAATCCTTGAAGCTAGCTCCTTGAGTTGTGGAGGGATCCTTACAAGATTGACTTGAATAGTTTTCCTGCAAAGTGAATCCATATCCTACAAAACAAGAACAAAGATGAATCCAAAAATCCTTGAAATGGTTAGTGAATGTATATGATGTTCATGATGTTCACGATGTTATGTACAAGTATGCATATACAAACAAATCCTTAGGTTTAGGCTTGCATTGGAGTTTTATAGGTAAGTACCCTCTTGAAGTTTAGTTGGCTCAAACTTGTCCTAGTAATAGTAACCGGGTTCTAAGGAGCTCAATATCATTGGTCTATTTTCTTGGTTATTGTTTTAGCACAAGCCTCTTTAATGGCGACCGAAATATCCCAAGAAACCAAACCTCAATGAGTGTAGTATCGAGTATCTACCAACTTCGGACTGTACCAAATCCGGTCATCTCACTACATCCTAAAGGCCAAGTTGGTCAAGTAAAGGTTCTAAAAGTTCATTAGAGCTTCATGACATCACTCAGCGGCCCCGTATTCTATTTGATTAACTCAAAGGCTACCGGTACCCACAAATATGTCGCACTAACGTAGCTATTGCTTAGACCATATCGGTATACCCCACACAGTTTCCACAATGTATTGCTACTTACCTATAATGTATCCCAAATCCGGGTAGAGGATTCAAACCCAAATAAAGAACCATAATGTAAAGCATACAAGTTAAACAATGTAAGCAAATAAATGTGACCTATCCCTAAGGTAACCCCACTTTTAGATTCTTCCCCAGCACAATTGCCAGTTCTGTGATGCAGTGGGAGAACTGACTTGAGGGTTTTGCGTTTGATCGCAAATGTTGCGCTTAGCAAGAGTCGCCACCGACTTTTATTTTATCCAAAAGGAAAGGTGAAAAAGCATATGAAAGACCTTTGAGATTATTTCTTGAGTTCGGGGGGTAGATTATGAAAAGGGAAGGTATTAGCACCCTTTTCATCCATGATTTTACATGGGCTCTTAGTTACTTGCTAGATCACTTTCTTTTGTTTGAAATTGTGCTTTGCGTGGTTTTTGAAAGTATTTTGTAAAGAGGCCATTGTTTAGGCAATCTTTGTAATCATTCTCGTTCGTAAGAATGTATACAAAGATGTTTGATCTTTTGAAAATGTTTTCAATTTTGCAAGATGTTTGAAAGTGTATGTGATTATTTTGAAAATAGCAAGGATGTTTGTTTTGAAATGGAGCAAGTAATTAGGAGAAATCTACCTACTCAAATGTCATTCTTGTTCATTTTATTTTCCTTTGACATTGTTGTCTTACCATTGATTTGGTAAGCAACCCTATCTTTGGATGTAAACGGGACGACCGTGGGTCATCGTATAGCCATGATTAGCAATGTTGCAAGGTATCTTAGTATTATTTTTGAGGGACTAAGATCATTTGTAAGAAAACTTAGATAGCGTCATCAAGGGACTATGATCTTTTATTTTCTAAGATACCTTACATGCGTAATATGGCCATTTTGTATAAGGCAACCAAATGGGATCACCCTAGGGGTGCTTGTGTGCAAGTGTATTGTTTTCATGCTTGATTTTGCCTTGAATTAGGGTTTGCTATTTGGTTGGTTTTAATCTTTCCATACAAAACCCTAATTACTAGCATTTGTTATCTAAAGCGATAAATTGCGAGAATTAAAATTACTACGATATTACATCATTTAGGGGAGGGATATACAAATTACAAATGGGGATTTGCAAGAAAATAAATATATTTATCTATTACAACCGTATTGAATTGCATAAATATACAAGGAATGAAATAAATATAATATACAAGTATAAAAAATGAATAAATGTACAAGGACGCAAAATGTAAAGAAAATGAATTTTGTTTGTTTTCTTTTATAAAAAGATTTTTGTCTTAGCCTAATTTAAATAAAGAATATAGTTAATTAAATTTGAATTTACTAAGAATAATATTTTAAAAGAAAAACCCTAATTCTATTAATCAATCAAAAGAAAAAAATATTAGGAAAGTATTTTTTGGCATTTTTTATCTTGAAAATATTTATAGCATTAAAAATATTTTTAGTCTTTTTTTGGTATTTAAATAATATATTTTTAAATGGTATGAAGAAAAATAAATAATATAATATTAATTAAGTCTATAAGATTTAGTTAATAAAATAAATAAAGTATAGTAAATAAAATATTTTTTTTTGTTTATGGACAAATAAAATAAAATAAGTCAAAATATAAAATATATCATTTTTTTTGTATTTTTATGATTTTTTTTAGTATTTTAGAAAATAAATTTAAAAAGAAAAATGCAATAAATAAATAAATAAATACAAATGAGCCAGGAGGGTGCAAAGTAGGCAGGGAGTTAATCAGCAAAAACAAAAAAAGAGCCAGGCCCAAAGGGCCCAGCGCCTGCAAACAAAACAAATCAGAAAATGTCAAAAAATATGAAAAAATGAAAAGGGTACCACTGGGGATCGAACCCAGGTCCCATAGGTTAACAGGCGCGCGCTTTACCACTAGGGTGGCTATACATCAGTTTATATAAACAAAACAATAAATATGTAAGGCAAATCCAGTCTTGATGACTTCATCTTCAACCTCCAGCCGGTGTACCTGTAACTTCTTCATTTCTTAACAAAAATGGAAGATGACAAAATGAAAGTTGTTGCATTCTTCCTCACGAATCTAACCATATAAATAACTAAAGCTAAAAGTCAAAGATAAATAAGAATTTCTCTAGCCCTAATTTGAACCCTAAAAATTTCAGAAACTTCAACTCTAAAATTCTCTAAGCTCAGGCCATGTAAATGCAAACTATGGATATGTACAACTTCGTGGCAATGAGGTCTACATTTTATCTTCACAAATGCAAGCCTAACAATGCCTAAGTAATGAGATAGAAGTTCAAGAAAAATACCTCAAAACTGGAAGTCGTGAAATGCAAATGAGCTTGATTCAAAGTGCTGCAAGGATCATGTTAGCTTCCTTGAGGCCCCAAAAAGCTAATGCAATGATTAGCTTGAGCTGAAAGTGGCTGAGGAGCTCTGGAGAAGTCAAGTTGCAGACCCCTATTTTTGAAAATGGAACTTGATGATGGAGGTGTTACAGTTGAGCAAATGGACCTTGGATGGTTTGTATTTGATGTTTAGAAGCTTTTGGGAGTGAAAGGCTAAAGAACGCACGAGGGGATTTGGAGTTTGGTATGTAAAGTCAGAACTTGCACAACAATGGTATTTTGAGACAATTTCTGGATAGAGGGAATTTGAGTGAGTTTTAGGGTCTTTTTCCACTCGTGTTAGCTCACAAATAGTGCTTCTATTTATAAGCAACAAGTTTGGAGACTTGTTGTTGATCAGAATTTGAATTTGCATCCTTAAGCTAAACATGTGATTTTTTGAGAAAACAAGTTTCAATGCCTTGTGTACTTGCTAAGATAGAGTGGTTATGCTTTAAACACACTTGCTTCTGACTTTGTAGATGAAGTGTGTTCAGAGGGAACAAGTTAGAGGCTCAAGAGTGGACTTTATGCCTAAAGCTTGCTTTTCAAGAATGGTATTGTTAACTTTCTTCCCAAAATGGCAATGTGAATTGGATAAAGCTTAAATCACTTGGATTATAGCTCAAAAGTTTATGTGATCTATTAATTATGGAGTGAAAAACAAGTTTGAGGCCTGAAAATCAAAGATTATGCAGCCTAACATTGATTTGCATTTGTGTTCATCATGAAAATGACCTATAATTCAAGTGACAAAACACCAACTTCATCTCTTCGATTATCCCTACTCAAGAATGATCTCAAGGAGTTCTTGGACACTTTGGAAAGCTTAAAATGTGATCTTCAAATAATATTTGAATTGATTTTGAATATTCCCCTTGGAACTATGTGAAAAATTTCCATGAAGTTAGGTAAAAAATCTGCCTAACTAGGGCAAAATTTCACCAAGTCTTTTTTAGTTCATGAGCATGTATTCATAAAATTATAACTTGAGATCCAAGCATTTTTAGGAGAAGTTATGTGAAGAAAAGTTGTAGATTTCATGCAGATCTACAACTTTCATGTTGGAAGTTTCCTTTGAATCATCTTGCATCATAATGAAAGAATTGCTCAAAGTTATGAAAAAATAAGAAATTTTTGACACTTAGAAAAATTTCTAAGTTTAGAAATTTTGACTTTTCAAAATGAAATCTTGATTTATTGATTTCTTGATGAATAAGTTTCCTATTTTGACATGTTTTGATGAATTGTGATCTTTGGTGCTTAAATTTGACCTAAAAGTCAAAGTTTGACTTTTCAGTATACAATTGACTTTTGATCAGTTGACTGCAAAATTCATCTGTCAATCCAATGGATTTGAAATGTTTTGAATCATGTCATTAGGTCAAAATGATGCAATTAGACTCTTGAGATCATGCCTTAAACCAATTGACCATTTGCTAGGTCAAAAATCAGAAATTGCCCTTTCCCAGTCAAAACTCTAATTTTGACCATTTTGCCCTTTTGGAGATTTGATCAAATTTCTTGAAGAGTTGTGGTCCAAACTTGATCAAATGATAAATATGAGTTTAAAATGTTGATGTGGATAAAAAATTATGAACTTTGACTGTAAATTGGCTATAGTTGCCTTTTATCCCAATACAACTGATTTTTAGGTCAACTGCTCAATTGCCTGATCAAAAGTGTGATCCAAGGCTTGAAACTTGGCATGAGTAATATTGGGGGTCCTTAATGATCCATGAAAGTCATATGGGGCATTGGAAGTTCAAAAATACTTGTGCAAACTCAAACCCTAATTTTGGTCATCAGTGCCTAAGGAGGTGTCTTGAGCTCATCAAACCCTAATGCATTCTTGAGCCCAAGGAGATCTTGTGAGCAAATTCTTGATAAGTGAGAGGGAAAATTTTGGGGTACAACAGACACCGAAGAGTGTTATGTTGGGTATGTTGAATATTAACAA
This sequence comes from Vicia faba, assembly GCA_948472305.1. NCBI lineage: Eukaryota > Viridiplantae > Streptophyta > Magnoliopsida > Fabales > Fabaceae > Vicia > Vicia faba. The sequence goes on along the minus strand of OX451737.1, from coordinate 438,718,483 downwards.
TGATTTTCTGGACAGTATCAAAGAAGCTCAGAAGCTAGATGTGAAATTGGTAGGTTCGATGGTTGGACTCGGTCAGTCTAATAATGATGATTTCGAGTTAGATGCGCAGGGTGTGTTGAGATTCCGTAATAGAATTTGTATTCCGGATGATGAGGAGATGAAGAAAGTAATTCTTGAGTTGGAGGATACTTAACCTTCGAGTATAGCTAAGCGAGTGTAATATGGACCGTGTAATATGTTGAGCGTTGGTGTCTCATCGACAAAATCGAATGAAAGGGAAATTTTGGAACTATCTGTAAACCTCATTAGAAATTTTTGGATTATGGTGCGTTAGGTGACTTGAGTACAATTTCTAAAGGAACACTATTATAGTTCGGTAACGATGGTTTATGCTCCATTATGATTGTCGACTATCTATCGACAAATTAAGGAATAAATCACCCATAATCTCTTATTGATAGTAGACGGGATCGTGTTGGATGGTATAGACTGGTCTTGCTATCTTAATGGTGAGTGAAGTGGTTAATGTTATATCATGATGTAGTCGCTCACCATTTTGTGTGAAGTGATAGATGAATTTCTAGGAAAGAATTGTGACGTACTGAACAATTTGGGGTAGCAGGTTTTTATGCGACTTAACATCGCAAAGTGAAATATTGAGAATATCAAGTGAACAATAGTTTTATGGTGTATGTTGAGGAAAGTCTGAAACTGGAATGAGAGTTGTAAACTGTATAGTTGGCAGAAACTTTAATGAGGAGGGTGACTTAAGATGGATTATCAGAGTTGCACAGCTGAAGCGTTTGTGGTGTAGTTGCTATGAGTATACGACTCTATATGCTTGGTTTGGTAGACTGTTGATGTAGGAATGATGTGCCAAGGTGTTGTGATATCTCATATATATTTGTTGATCCTATAAGGAATTTATGGTGGTTGTTAGTCGATGGTGAGTTGTGTGTATATTTGTTGAGTTATAATGTTAAGTTAATGTTATAATAATTTTGTCCCCGTTGTTGTGATGTTGTTGTTAGTTACCGTAAATGATGGATAGTAATCCATAATATGACGAAGTTGGCTATGTTGGATATGTTGATGTCATTATAAGGGTGATACGACGATATAAATGAAGTTGTTGATATTGTGTTGATAATTGACATACATATGTATATATGGGAATGAAATTTTGTATGTGTTTTTGGTGTTGAAAATGTGGTTAAGATGATAATGTGATGTTGTATATCCAAGTTAACTGTGTTACCAATTTAAGTGTTGATGTGTCAAAATATTGTTGAAGTGTTTAATAAGTTATTAACGATTATGTCGCGAAGATGTTGAATGATTAGTACGTATGGATTTGAATTATATCATGTTGAGTGTTGTTATGTCGAGAAAGTAGTGGTCAAAGTGTTGTCAAACGCGAATTGAAGATCAGAGAGTTGGATGCGAAATTCTCATTAATAGTGACCGTATCAAGTAGATTTTCGAGGACGAAAATATTCTAAGTGGGGGAGAGTTGTAACGCCCTGATATTTAATTATTTATTTAATTAAATATTTTTGAATATTTTATATTGATTCAAATTTTTATCATCTAAGTCAGAATTATTTTATTTAGTGGCATGATAAATAATCAGATTTAATTTTGTGGAATTAAGTTGAAGTATTATTTTATTATTAAGCTTAAATATGATATTGAGCTTAGTTTGTGGTGTTTTGAAGTAATAAGGGGGTATGTCTCTTAGGCCCATTTAGATTTATTAAGAGATATAATATATTATTATATTAGAAATAGAATTAGAGGAGAAAGAGAGTTAGTGTTATCAGGAAAAGAAAGAAAAAGAAGAGAAAGAGGAATAGGGTTTTGAGAGGAGAAGAAGAACAAGAGAAAGTTGCTACTAGTGTCAAATTCATAGAAACCCCATTGAAATTTCTTAGAACTGCACTCAATCCAAGGTAAGGGTGGGGTTCTTGCTAAATAAATGGGAGTATGATGAATTTTAATTTGGGTTTCGGGTAATAGTTTCATTACTATGTTGTGCTAGAGATTTATTTATGTTGCTATTGAAATTAATGATTGACTTGATTTGTGTTGTTATTTGTTGTATTTGAACTGTGTTGGGTTAATGTTAAGCTAGGATAAATGGGTGAATTGAAACAAGGAATGAAGAAGAACATGGCATATGTGTAAAGGGAGGCAAAACTGACTTTTTTAGCTTCAGGCCTCATGACACGGTCGTGTCATCTGACACGAGCACCCGTGTCAGCCCCTGCACTCCATGCCATTCCCCTTTCCTTCTTCTGACACGGTCGTGTCAGGCAACACGGCCACCCGTGTCAACTGCTATGGAAAATATTCTGAAAATTAAAATTATGCAATTTTTATGACCCGATTCATCCTGTTTGATTCTTATGCAAACCAAAGCACAAAATATGGTGATAGGTAATAAAACATCAATTAGTTGAACAAAGAAATGATTAGGTAACTACTAAATTCTGGTGTTGAACCATTGATCAGTAGCCGAATTAGGCGGTATAATTAATTGTCCGGAATTTAACGAAATTTCACCGGGTAACTAAGTTTAATTAGTAGGTAATTGTGGATATGTCTTTTTCTTGAAATCATGTCGATTACACCGAATTTCCGGTACAGTTGGTTAAATCATTCCGTCCAGTTTATGAGCATTATTGATTATAGATCTTATGACCAATGTTGTGTTATTTTGTGCTGATCGATGAATGTTCCGTTGTTGCGAGATATCATTGTGTATATGTGGAATTCTCTATTGATAATGTGATTATGAATAATTTATGTGGGTAGCCTTATGGTGTGAATCCTAGTGAATATATAATGAAATGTTGTTGATTTCCGTTGATATGTTGTGTTGTAGGCCTTTGGCCAATGTTGAACGGTGTGATTTATTGTTATGTTGACCGTTGTTATGTTGTTGTTGTGTTGTCGAGTTGTGGTTGTTTATATCATCGCATAGCATATCATTAAAGTTGGCCTGGATTGGCATGTTCTAAGTTGGAGTGAATTCTCACCTATGTTAGCCTGGATTGACATGTTCTAAGTTGAAGGCTTATGCCTTGTGCCTCAGAATTGCTGGAAAATATTTATGTTGGGAGTTTTACTCTAATGGTACCACATACATTCGCATAGTTTCGAGTTGCATATTCAAGTCACAAATGTTGAATTATGGTGTTGATGATTTGTGAAGTGTTGAGTTATCCTTGTATGAAGTGGTGATTCTCTTTATTTTTTTACCTAATATATTGTTTCTCATAACCCTATTTATATAGTTTGATATCTCACCCCTTCTGTTTGAATGTTTTCCTTTGTTGGTAACATGCAGGTAACCAAGATGAGTAGCCGATAACATTGTTAGATTGAGTTCAGTGTCATTTGCTCTGATACTTAGCACTCGGGAGGGGGGGGGGGGGGGGGGAATGAACGCTTGTTTGTTTTGTTATTTATTTATTGAAACTTATGTTTTTATTTGAGGAGTTATTATATTAATGTTGTTTCATGATTCAAAAGATGATATATCTTATTTGGAGAATTATTATGAATCCGCTGCGTGATTAATAAGAGTTTGGTTTATGTTACAGAGACTATATTCTTGACTTGTGTTCATTCCAATTCTTTAAGTGTTATGTATCTATTCTAAAAGCATGACAAGTTTATGTGTTTTTGTTGAATATGTGACATCCTGATTATATTAGAAATTTTTATACTCTAATTTTCCGATAATTGCTTGGGGTAGAATTGAGGTGTTACATTAGTGGTATCAGAGCAGGTCGGTCTGTCCGGCCAAGTTGTCTAGTGTTGTTTGTTCCTTAGTATGCAACTAGAGTGTGAAACACTATCGGTACTTGTTTGATTTTTCTAATAGAGTTGTATGCAGGAGTTGGGTTAAAGATAAGTGGGGGAGAAGCTTTGCTTCTCTGATATATTTTGGTTGTAAGATGTTGGTTTGGTATGCTGTTGATGGCGACAATGCAAGTATTGTTGGATGATGATCAGACATTGTTAATGTTTACTTCTCGAAGGATGATCAGACATTGTTAATGTTTACTTCTCGAAGGATGAGGAGCAATGTAACGATTGTTGATATACGAGTAGATTGTAAATACCTTATGTTTTTGAAGGTGATTTCTAATTAACAAGGACAATTTTTAGAAGATGGAATTTGGAAAGTCGCGATGTTTCAATGCTGCTGGTAGACCATAAAGTTGTCAGTTTGAGTAGTCAATGCGTAAGATGTCGATTTTTGAACAATGATAGAGTGGTAGATTGCTGTAGACTGTGTCGTGGAATCCTTGTAAGTGATCGTAAAAGTTGTTGAAGTTATTGGAATGTTTTGAATCGTGAGTCAGAGTCGGAAATGCAAGGAGATGAGTAAGATTTCAATAATGGTAAGTGTTGGTACTAGTGCAAACAAATCCTGTTCCGATGTTATCATAAGATGTGTAATAGTATTTCGCTGCATGACATCGGTGTTCGCATTTTCGGATAACCTTGGAAATTCATATCTTGTGTTCTGAGTATCGGATTAGTGTTCTGTTTGAACCTATGAGGAGGTAGAAATATATTTTTATCATTTGAGAGTGTTTTCAAATATGGTTGATGCATTCCCATATGGAGGAACATTGAAGTCGTTTATGGAACTAGAGGCTTTTTGGGCATGATTGGTTATTATCGCGGTTGTTCGAGACGAGGTCAAGAATAATATGTTGTTGGCTAATAAGTTGAGAAATGAGATGTTCGGCATTAAAAAGGATAGTCGTTCAGCATTTCAAGTATGGGATGTTGCATGTGATGGAAGTTTTGTAGAACTAAAGAAAAGATTGATGACTGCTCCGGTATTGGTTTTTCCTAATCCGAGTGAGTCATTTGTAGTGTATTATGAACTTATCTAAAATGGGACTTAGTGGTGTTTATGTTAAATATTTGGAGACATTGTCTTTTTGGTTCTAGATTTGAAGTATTTAGCGACCATAAGAGTTTAAAGTATTTATTTGATCAGAAGGAATTGAATATGAGACAAAGAAGATGATTGGAGTTAATTAAACAGTTTAGAGATATGAGCTTAGTTTGCAAAGTGACACCGAAGAGTATTATGTTGGGGATGTTGAAGATTAACAATGATTTTCTATACAGTATCAAAGAAGCTCAGAAGCTAGATGTGAAATTGGTAGATTCGATGGTTGGACTCGGTCAGTCTGAGAATGATGATTTCAAGTTAGATGCGCAGGGTGTGTTCAGATTCCGTAATAGAATTTGTATTCCGGATGATGCGGAGATGAAGAAAGTAATTCTTGAGTTGGAGGATAATTAACCTTCGATTATAGCTAAGCGAGTGTAATATGGACCGTGTAATATGTTGAGCGTTGGTGTTTCATCGAAAAAATTGAATGAGAGGGAAATTATGGAAGTATCTATAAACCTCATTGGAAATCATTGGATTATGGTGCGTTAGGTGACTTGAGTACAAGTTCTAAAGGAACACTATTATAGTTCGATAACGATGGTTTATGCTCCATTATGATTGTCGCCTATCTATCGACAAATTGAGGAACTGATCACCCTTAATCTCTTATTGATAGTAGACGGGATCGTGTTGGATGGTATAGACTGGTCTTGCTATCTTAATGGTGAGTGAAGTGGTTAATGTTATATCATGATATATTCGCTCACCAGTTTGTGTGAAGTGATATAGGAATTGCTAGGAAAGAGTTGTGACGTACTGAACAATTCGGAGTAGCAGGTTTTTATGCGAGCTAACATCGCAAAGTGAAAGATTGAGAATATTAACTGAACAATGGTTTTATGGTGGATGTTGAGGAAAGTCTGAAACTGGAATGAGAGTTGTAAATTATATAGTTTGCAGAAACTTTAATGAGGATGGTGACTTACGATGGAGTATCAGAGTTGCGCAGCTGAAGCGTATGTGGCACAGTTACTATGAGTATACGACTCTACATGCTTGATTTGGTAGATTGTTGATGTAGGGATGATCTGCCAAGGTGTTATGATATGTCGGAGATATTTGTTGATCCTATAAGGAATTTATTGTGGTTGTTAGTCGATGGTGAGTTGTGTGTATATTTGTTGAGTTATAATGTTAAGTTGATGTTATAATAATTTTGTCCCTGTTATTGTGATGTTGTTGTTAGTTACCGTAAATGATGGATAATAATCCATAATATGACGAAGTTGGCTATGTTGGATATGTTGATGTCACTCTAAGGGTGATACGATGATATGAATGGAGTTGTTGATATTGTGTTGATAATTGACATACATATGTATATATGGGAATGAAATTATGTATGTGTTTTTGGTGTTGAAAATGTTGTTAAGATGATAATGTGATGTTGTATATCCAAGTATAAGTGTGTTACCAATTTAAATGTTGATGTGTCAAAATATTGTTGAAGTGGTTGATAAGTTATTAACGATTATGTCACGAAGATGTTGAATGATTAGCACGTGTGGATTTGAATTATATCATGTTGAGTGTTGTTATGTCGAAAATGTAGTGGTCGAAGTATTGTCAAACGCGAATTGAAGATCAGAGAGTTGGATGTGAAATTCGCATTAAGAGTGACCGTATCAAGTAGATTTTCGAGGACGAAAATATTCTAAGTGAGGGAGAGTTGTAACCCCCGATATTTAATTATTTATTTAATTAAATATTTTTGAATATTTTATATAAATTCGAATTTTTATCGTCGAAGTCGGAATTATTTTATTTAGTGGCATGATAAATAATCAGATTTAATTTGGTGGAATTAAGTTGAAGTATTATTTTATTATTAAGCTTAAATATGATATTGGGCTTAGTTTGTGGTGTTGTGAAGTAATAAGGGGGTATGTCTCTTAGGTCCATTTAGATTTATTAAGAGATATAATATATTATTATAATAGAAATAGAATTAGAGGAGAAAGACAGTTAGTGTTATCAGGAAAAGAAAGAAAAAGAAGAGAAAGAGAAATAGGGTTTTTAGAGGAGAAGAAGAACAAGAGGAAGTTGCTACTAGTGTCAAATTCCTAGAAATCCCATTGAAATTTCTTAGAGTTGCACTCAATCCAAGGTAAGGGTGGGGTTCTTGCTAAATAAATGGGAGTATGATGAATTTTAATTTGGATTTAGGGTAATAGTTTCACAACTATGTTGTGCTAGAGATTTGTTTGTGTTGCTATTGAAATTAACATTGATTAGAGTTGTGTTGTTATTTGTTGTATTTAAACTGTGTTGGGTTAATGTTAAGCTAGGATAAATGGGTGAATTGAAACAAGTAATGAACAAGAACAAGGCATATGTGTAAAGGGAGGCAAAACTGATTTTTTTTAGCTTCAGGCATCCTGACACGATCGTGTCATCTGACACGGGCACCCGTGTCAGCCCCTGCACTACACGCCATTCCCCTTTCCTTCTTCTGACACGACAACCCATGTCAGCTGCTGTGGCAAATTTTCTGAAAATTAAAATTATGCAACTTTTCTGACCCGATTCGTCCTGTTTAATTCTTATGCAAACCAACGCACAAAATATGGTAACAGGAAATAAAACATCAATTAGTTGAAAGAAGAAATGATTAGGTAACTACTAAATTCTGGTATGGAACCATTGATAAGTAGCCGAATTAGGCGGTGTAGTGGTAGAAATGTTCAAGACTAAGCCATTGGATTGACTTAACTTATACCGATCAAAATAGAAATCGCCACCGTGCTTTATTGTTTCCAAAGGAGTGGGAAAAGAGCGAATAACCCAAAAGAGGGGGGAAAGATTCAAGGTAAGGGGGTTGGTTATGCAAAGGGAAGGTATTAGCACCCTAAACATCTACGGTACTCCGCAGGAACCTCTTTGTAAAAATCTGTATATTTTGGCTATAAAAATGTTGTATAAAAATAGATGGTGGAGGTGAGAAAAGAAATATATATTTTTTTAATGATTTTTGCACCCTCCGCGGTTGTGAACCTTTAGTGCCTACGTACCACCTTCCGTGCAATAGGGGATCAGGGTACACATAGTTCCTCTTTAAAAATTTTAAAACAAAAGTGTGTTGGTTAATTTTATGAGATAAGACATCATCGTCATTGTCCGTGTGGAAAACATACTTACTACCCACGATCACGAGAAAGGAGAATTTGCATCATCTCAAAGTGGAGGATATGGCTTGGATTTTAAAATCAACAATGCCTCACTCAACACCCAAGTGGAAAATATCTCACTTTATTACATATTGTAGAAGTATAGTTGTTTGCATCACTACAAGGATTGACAAGAGTCCAATCTTTTGAGAAAAAGGTTTTAAAATAAAAAGTCAAAGTGACAAAAATGGTTAGAAATGAGATTGATTGACTTTTAGTCTTCTCAAAAAAAGGTCAAGGTATCATTAGATTGATTAGGGTTTATTTATGAAAATGTTTTGAAAATGCATGGACCTAAGTCCAAGTTTATTATAAAAGTGGTTCAAGTTAAAAACAAGAAGAGTTTGCAAAAGGAGGAAGAATATTTTTGAAATTATAGAAGATGGGAGGAGAAGAAGGGACTATCCTTAAGCATAAGGTAAAATCTAGGGATAAGAACCATCTAACCAACAAGAAACCAATACTTGACATTATGAGCCAAGATATAATTCTCATTCTTTGGATGGAAGCCAAGCAAGAAAAGATACTAGACCTCTTGTAAGAACCAAACTTCAAGTGTATTAAGTCTTCATAAAAATTGGGCAGAGTAACGGTTGTATACGGGTGAATTTCAGATTACAAACAAAGAGTGTAATCACAATAACCTGCACACAAAACAAACAAACAACCCAACGTCTTGAGGTAAATCTCAAGAGCTCCAGACAAAATATCAATTAAGGTCACAAGGTCTCCAACATAGGCCAAGGTTTCTAATCCTAAGTCCAAGAAGTCCAATGCTCCATAATACCAAGGATAGTAACCAAATAGTCCAAGCTTCATTAAGGATTTTATGGTCCATATTGATTATTAAGTATCTTAAGAAAAGGAAAGAAAAGCTCAAGTGAGCAAAATAAAAATGACAAGAAAGTAAATGCTCAAATGAGCAAAGATGAAAATGACATGAAATGTAAATGCTAAAAGTAAATAGCGCATAAAAATAAAAGGACATATAATAAAAATACAAGATAAAGTCAATTATTAATGATTAGTGGTTAGTTGAATGATCATCTTGAAACTTGCATTTGGAACTTGTTAGAGGATTGATAGAACCAAAGCCTCCACATAAAAGTTGCATTTGCTTTTTGTCAAGTATATCATCCATTAGGAATCCTCATAAGTACCATTTAATGATCAATGATGTTTAAGTGATCCGCGTTGATCAAAGGTGTTGTAGATCCATTAGAGGATTGGTAGAACCAAAGCCTCCACACAATGGATCTCAAGGTTATTGGATCAAAGAGATCAAATTAACATACTTGGGCTTGCAAACACAAGTTTGGGCCACGAATGATCATTTATTCGAATCGGGACATAATTTAGCGCTATGTTAAGCAATCATACCTATTTTGAGGCCGGTCAATAGCAATCTATGCACCACTTGTTTTGAGACATGATATAGAGATCATGCTCCAATAACACCTAATGCAATAAGAAGGGGATGAGATGAAGTGGGGTGGGAGAGAAAATATAAGCCACTTTTGAATTAAATTTAATCAAACTATTATTAAAATCATTCATCCATTTTTGTGGAGTTAAAATCAATACCATGGATCCAATAATGTTAATAAAGCTCATGATCAAAAATTTAACCCAAGATCAACCAGAAAATAATCACAAAATAATATTGCATTTAATATATACATTAAAAAAATATTTAAAAAAATATTTAAAATAGAAATAAAAAGAAAAATATCAACTATGTTCTAATTAATCAAGAAATAAAAAGTAAGACCCTAGAAAAATCAGAAAAGGGCTCAAATAATTTTATAAGTTTTTTGGTAATTTTTTAAAGTAAGAAACTATTTTTAAAATTAAAAGAAATGGGTAAAATAAACCAAAAATGATAAAAAAAAATAGCAAAGTCAGAAACAAAAATAAAAAAAGGTTACCAATATTTGTCACAATATCATTGGATCATTCCATAATTTTTTCAGAATTTAAAAATGCATAAAAGTATTTTTAAACATTTAAAACAATTCAAATAAAGTGAATATTTATAAAAAATACCAAAACTCAAAATTAAATTGTGAAAAAATAAAAATCAAAAAGAGAATAATAAAAAATGTTTTCCATAATTGTTTCATATTTTTTGGACTAAAAATGAATTTTCTATAATTTTTTGAAGTTTAAAACAATTAAATATAAAAATCAGAAAAGAAAATAAAAGTAAAAAATATGTGGACCATTGGATGAGAGTCAAAACGCGTTAGTAATCAAATCCAAGGGATCTGACGCGCTGTGCATATCATGGTCATTAGTGAATAAAGTGCTGAATCAATTATTAAATCAGAATTCAAAATAACACGTGGCGCGCCATTATTGGTTGGAAGATGACACGTTGGTCATCTTCAACCTCCAGCCAACGTGAATTGCAGGTCTCTCAAACTGTAAAATTAGAAGCTTAGACCTATGCCACACCTTCGCGACAAATTTATATAAACTGTAGCTCAAGCAATTTGTAAGGAAAGTTTTGAAAAGGGATTTGAAATTTCATGGTCAAAACGTGTTTCCAGCTGAAAGCAAGTGTTGCGACTAGAACCAGGGCAATGGGAGCATCACAAAGATATCAAAGTTTTGAAGAATTGATGAAGGAATCTACCTATTGAAGTTTAGTTGCAGAGCTCTGAAACTGGACTTCTATGGAGCAATATAGGGCAGGATTCTTGAATGTAATTATATGGTTAGCTTTAGGGAAGATCAAAGAACGTGAATTGATAGATAAATTGGATTGAAAAAGGCTTGGGAATAGATTTCAAAGTTGCTGAATTCTGAGTTATAGAACAAGTTTGGCAGGGTGATTCTGGCTATCCAAGCTTGAGGAAATGAATGGGGAATTACCCTTTATTTATAGGGAATCAAATGGAATATCCAAGCATGTGAAATGATGAAGTTTGGAGGGAAATCGTGTGAAGTTGCAAACAAGAAAAGCGTGACTTCCAATTTAATCAAAACTCATCCAAAACGTGCGTTTTGCTATGCTAATCACCTATGGAACTTCATTAAACATGTTTAGAGGCATAAACGTGCAGAAACAAAGTGCTTAGAAGCCAAATCAAGGATTTCAAACTTCTGACTTGGTGAAAAATTCAGTTTCAAAGTGCCAACTTCTGACCAATGGCATTCTCAGCTCAAGGGGTCTTAGGGCATAATTCTTGATGTTTCAGAAAGATGAGGTTACAAGCTTTAAAATAGAAAAAGAATAGAATCAAATGGATGCTTGAGATGAAATTTGTGTTGAGTTAAAGTTGGAGAAAAAATGTTGACTTTCCATACTTAGAAATATTTCAAATTTTCTCTTCAAAAGTGACCTATAATGTTTTGCATCCAAATATAGCCTTCCACTTGGAATTTTCTCTTGACAAAAAAATATGGCATGAAGTAGATCTCTTGAATGACATTTTGGGACTTGAACCATCCAAAATATCCAAAAATTGAGAGAGTTATGAATTGTTGAAGTTGGCAAAAAATCATGAAATGACCTATAATATTTTGTATCTTTAGGGCATCTTCCATCCATTTTCTCACCTTGCACATAAAAGAAGGCATAAAGTTCACATCCTCAAAATCATTTTGGAAAATGAATGGGCTCAAGGTGATAAAAATTGACCAAGTTATGATCATTTGAAGTCACACACGAGAAATTGGGGGTTCATCTGAAGGACTTGTGATCTTTCTTCTTCATCAAGTTTCTTCCACATGATAAACCTTTTAAGAGAAGGATGTTTTTGGAATCAATCCAAAATACCAAAAGATGAGCAAGATATGCTTCTTTGAAGTTCAAAACCCTAGCTCCTAAATCAAGAAAATGCCTTGGGAACCTTGACAATTTTAAACAACCTTCTTGTACCAACACTCTTGCTTTGTAAATAGAAGTTGTTGAGGATGATAATGAGAACTCATAGCCATCAAAACCACTTACATATCTTTAGAATTGAGAGGAATATGCACTTGTGACCAATGGGAACAAAGCCTTGTCCAAGCAAGCCAACTTCTCCAATCAACCCCTTGTATTTTTGAACCAAATTTGATAATATTGAAATATGGTGAACCAAATTAACCTTGGCATGCCTTTTCCTCCAAAAAAAATCCAACAGTGAGGTTTGAAATTCTCAAGCTTTAATGACTAGGTCATGGAAATAAACTCATGAACCCATGGAGCAACTTGCTGAATCTTAATGCCTTTACCTACATTATTAGTAAGACAAAACAACATTGCACTTTATTAATTAAAAGGAAAGTCAAAACAAAACATGCATGATCACAAAAGAAAAACAAGTCAAGGTGCTTGGTGATTCCTCAAAGAGCAAAGTTAAATATACGGAGGGGAACCAAGAATCCTAATGTGATCTTGTTGTGATGGAATCAACATGGTATGATGAGGGGATCTTAGGGGCAAAAATTGGGGTACAACAAATGCCCTTATTTAAGTTTCTTCTATCCAGAGATACAAAGGTTAAAAATCTTTGTGTCGACGCGATCGAAGATACTTAAATATAAAATAAACCCTATTTTTGGCCCTAAGATGCCATGCAATGCTTATGAATGCATATGAACAACTCTAAAGGGACGCAAAACACCACTGGGGATGTAACAAAATAAAGAAACAAGAGAGTAACCCAACCAGGAAAATAAATCACTGGTGGATCAAAAAGACCTGAATCAGAGAGGATGGTAAAATGGTCAAAGGATACACCAACTTCTACCAAAGGCGAAACTACCAATGTTCACTGAAGGTAGAGAGAGGAAAGAAATGACAACACCGACATTCACTGAAGGTGAGCTACCAACGCTCACAGAAGGTAGAAGGAAGAGAAATATCATAACATCGCCGTTCACTAACGATGAACTACCAATGTTCACTGAAGGTAGCAAAAAGATAACAATCACCAACTTTCACTGAAGGTGATCTACCAACTTTCACTGAAGGTAGAGAGAAAATGTATCATAGCATCGCCGTTCACTGACGATGAACTACCAACGTTCACTGAAGGTAGAAAAAAGATAACAATCATCAATGTTCACTGCCGATGACCTACCAACTTTCACTGAAAGTAGAGAAAAAATTTATCATAGCACCGCCGTTCACTGACGATGAACTACCCACGTTCACTGAAGATAGAAAAAAGATAACAATCATCAACGTTCACTGTTGATGACCTACCAACTTTCACTGAAGGTAGAGAGAAAATATATCATAGCGCCGCCGTTCACTAACGATGAAATACCCATGTTCACTGAAGGTAGCAAAAAGATAACAACCATCAACATTCACTGCCGATGACCTACCAACTTTCTCTGAAGGTAGAGAGAAAATATATCATAGCATCGCCATTCACTGACGATGAACTACCCACGTTCATTGAAGGTAGCTAAAAGATAACAATCATCGATGTTCACTACCGATGGCCTACCAACTTTCACTGAAGGTAGAGAGAAAATATATCATAGCACCACCTTTCACTGACAATGAACTACCCACGTCCACTGAAGGTAGCAAAAAGATAATAACCATTGACGTTCACTACCGATGGCCTACCAACTTCCACTGAAGGTAGAGAGAAAATATATCATAGCACCGCCGTTCACTGACGATGAACTACCCGCGTTCACTGAAGGTAGAAAAAAGATAACAAGTTTCCCCAAAATTCTGACGTTTCACCTAAAATGGGTCTTAACTTCTTCTTTAACTGGGGCACTTTGCCTGGAAAGGGTAAGCTATCTCAAATAAAGAGACTTCCACCTGCCAAGATTTCACAACAAACTGTCTCTGCGAATTTTGAAAGTCTGGCCATCCGCTGGCGTAAACTGACGACAAACTACAAACTATCCACTCGTAGAGGAGATATCAAAAAAAAGTTACGTCGACTTTTATAGGGAAGCACAAGTTGCTCAAATAAAGAGACCTGTTACTCGTTGTTATGGAGGATTGTAAAAAGAATGACTTTCTAGGGAGAAAAATATGGCTTCCTGGGGAAATGCCAATATATTCCTGCTGAGGAGATAAAGTCTTCCCGTGCAAAATAAATGCACATTCTCAATCCAAGGCTTGAAGTTTGCAGACATCATAAGTAATAATATTGCTGGGAAACAAAGATTCAAACCAGAAATAAACTGGAGTAAAACAGTCAACCAAAATAAATGCTTTGAGAAATAAACTCAAGAGGTAAATCCCAATTATTCAGACAAAGAGCTGTACAGGAAAGCTAAAGCAAAAATCTTCCAACGAGGGATAACTCGGTGGGGATGTTGAAAGAATATACACTTTCTGCTTAAGGTTGACACTCTATTGGAGAGAGGGAAACACAACTCTGTAAAACAGGGTAATATGTTAACAAACAAAATTAATGAATGCAAATGAGCAATGATTTGCTAAAATTAATTATGCATGATGTATGTATGAATGTATGAGTATTATCATGTATATGTTGACAAAACAGACATATAACACAGGGAGTAACCAGGCAAAACCAACTCGGGCACAAACAACACTCGGCTAAATCACATCCAAAGTGAACAATCCCGGAAAAAGTAAATGCCAACTGAGGCAACAAAATATACTGCCTGCTTTAACTTTACTGGGGAGAAACGAAATACGGAGGTAAACAAATCAAAGTGATAAAATAGTATAAATACAGGGATAAAACATCCTTCTTCAGGCTTCATCGGGGAAACAAATGTTTTCAAAAGTAACACTTCTACTGGGGATTGCAAAACCAAACTTAAGTAAAGCAGATGGACACCAAATCATCAAAATATTCACTGGGGAATTCAGGCCCACTTCATCGGGAAGGTTAACACCACATCCTCAGAGGGAAAACCAAAATATGTTCTTCACTAGAAAAAACCGGGGACCTGCGTTCTTCAAGAGTGATTATGGTACCAACTTCTCTGGAAAAAGAACTTTTGTTAGACCGAATGAAAACTTCACTGGAGGAAACGCGTGTTGAATCTTCACCTCGTGAAAACTCAGGAAAGAGGAGAAATAAATCCAAGCATTACCGAGGATACCAGAGTCACGAACCCAATACGGCGAATCATCCTGAGTAAACCTTCCCGAGGGGAACAAAAACTTCTTAAAATAACTAGAGTTTGTCCATTTCTGGGATCACCATTTTTGTTGTTGTTATTTTTTTTTCGCATCACAAATTCTAAAGTAATAGCAAATTGTAAATTCTTTTTGAAAAATCGATTTTGTTATTTAATATTTTTGCTTTGAAAGTTATTATCAATAATAAATGGAGTCTTTGCAAGCTAACCAAAATAAGAAACACAAAGAATTGGGTAACAACTCAAGCTTTATTAGTAGAATGGTAGTCTGCGAATGGCGAGACTCCATAGATGATTACAAAGTTTGGAAAATGGTAATATATAATGGAAATGATACATTGAGATACAATGACCGCTATACCCTCTAATAATTTTTGAAATCCTGAGCAGTAGGTTCCGTTGGACTATGATGAGGATTTGAGAAGATTGCTGCTTCCATGATCAGGTCTTGCATGATGCAGTTACTTGCCAAGAAAGTCCCTAACATTTGCCTAAGCCGCCCTTACGGGTTTTCAACTTAGTGGGGAATTTATTCTGTTTATGTCTCTAATTTTTTCCTAGACCGCCCTTTCGGGTTTTCGGCCTACCGAGACGCTCTTTTTTTCCTAAGCCTCCCTTTCGGGTTTTCAACTTAGCGAGCTGTTCTTTTATTTCTTTAGGTGAAGTATTTCTTGACTGCATCAGCATTCATGGGACATGGGAACTCCTCGCCGTCCATAGTTTCAAGAATTAATGCACCGCCAGAGAAGGATTTATTAACAACATATGAGCCTTCAAAATTAGGAGTCCACTTACCCCTAGAATCAGTGTTGAAAGACATGATCTTCCTGAGCACGAGGCCGCCTTCTCTGAATTCACGAGGTTTGACCTTTTTATCAAAAGCTTTCTTAATTCTTTTCTGATATAATTATCCATGACACAAAGTTGTCATTCTCTTCTCTTTGATCAAATTCAATTGGTCAAACCTGTTCTGGACCCATTCAGCCTCTGTCAACTTGGTTTCCATTATCACACGCAAAGAGGGAATCTCAACCTCGACTGAGAGTACAACTTCCATTCCATACACTGGGGAGAACGTGGTTGCTCCTGTTGAAGTGGGGACAGAGGTTCGATATCCATGTAAAGCAAAAGGGAGCATTTCATGCCAATCCTTATAAGTAACAACCATCTTCTGGATAATTTTCTTGATATTCTTATTAGCAGCTTCAACTGCCCCATTCATCTTTGGCCTGTATGGAGATGAATTGTGATGGACAATCTTGAAGTCTTCACACATCTCTATCATCATCTTTTTGTTCAAATTCCAGCCATTGTCAGTAATAATTCTGCTCGACACACCATACCGACATATAAGATTATTCTTGATGAAGCGTACAACCACCTGCTTAGTAACATTGGCATATGAAGCAGCCTCCACCCACTTGGTGAGGTAATCAATTGCTACCAAGATAAAATGGTGTCCATTCAAAGCTTTGGGTTCTATCATCCCAATCATGTCAATACCCCCACATGGAGAAAGGCCACGGGGAGGAAATCACATTGAGAAGTGTCAGAGGCACATGGACCTTATCTGCATAAATCTGACATTTTTGACACTTCTTTGCAAATTTGTAACAGTCAGATTCCATTGTCATTCAATAGTAACCTGCCCCTATCATCTTTTTGGCCATCGAATGTCCATTGGAATGAGTGCCAAATGAACCTTCATGAACCTCATGCATCAACATGTTTGCTTCGTGTCTATCCACGCATTTGAGCAAGACCATGTCATAATTTCTTTTATACAACACATTTTCACTAAGGAAGAAACTGCCAGCCAATCTTCTCAATGTCTTTCTATCCTTCTTCGATGCACCGATCGGGTATTCCTGAGTCTGAAGAAAATGCTTGATGTCATAATACCAAGGTTTTTCATCTGCTACCTCTTCTGTTGTAAACACATGAGCAGGCCTATCCAGTCTCCGAACCATAATTCGAGGTATATCATTCCAAGTATTCACTTGGTACATAGAAGCCAGAGTTACCAGAGCATCCGCCATCTGATTTTTGTCTCTAGGAATGTGATGGAATTCAACTTTATTGAAGAAGGGTAACAATCTTCTAGCATAATCTTTGTAGGGGATCAAGTCGGGGTGACGAG
This sequence comes from Vicia faba, assembly GCA_948472305.1. NCBI lineage: Eukaryota > Viridiplantae > Streptophyta > Magnoliopsida > Fabales > Fabaceae > Vicia > Vicia faba. The sequence goes on along the minus strand of OX451737.1, from coordinate 438,701,100 downwards.
TATCCCATTATCCTTTAATATGATTTATTACCAAAGCTGAATCACCATACACATCTAGAATTTTAATTCTAAGATCAATAGCTTCCTCGAGACCCATGATGCAAGCCTCATATTCTGCCATATTATTAGTATAATTAAATGTCAACCTTGCAGTAAAAGTAATATGTGATCCATGTAGAGTGACAATCACATCACCAATTCCTTTACCATAAGCATTCACAGCTCCATCAAATATCATACTCCAACGAGATTCAGGGTCAGGACCTTCCTCAGGCGATGGTTTATCACAACCTTTTACTTTCAGGAACATCACATCTTCATCAGGGAAATCATACTCCATAGACTGATGATCCTCCACTGGTTGGTGAGTAAGATAATCGGCCAATATGATGCTTTTAATAGCTTTTTAAGTGCGGTATTCAATGTCATATTCAGATAACAACATCTTCCAGCGAGCAATTCTCCCAGTGAGATCAGGCTTTTCAAAAATGTATTTGATTGGATCCATTTTGGAGATCAACCAAGTAGTGTGATTCAACATATACTACCGTAAACGCTTTGCCGCCCAGGCTAGAGCACAACATGTCTTTTCCAACATGGAATACCACAACTCACAATCAGTAAACTTTTTACTGAGATAATAAATGGCAAACTCTTTCTTCCCTGTTTCATCCCGTTGTCCCAGAATACAACCCATGGAATCATCTAACATTGTCAAATACATAATCAACGGTGTTCCTTCGACAGGAGGGAGCAAGATAGGAGGTTCAAGCAGATATTCTTTAATACTTTCAAATTACCTTTGGCAGTCATCCGTCCATACACATCCTTGATCTTTCTTTAACAACTTAAAGATCGGTTCACATGTTGCAGTCATGTGGGAAATGAATCTGGAAATATAATTCAAACGCCCGGGGAACCCTCTGACTTGCTTTTCAGTTCTTGGAGCTGGAATCTCTTGAATTTCTTTGACTTTATCGGGGTCAACTTCAATTCCCTTATGGCTAACAATGAAACCCAACAATTTCCCCGATCGGACACCGAAGGTACACTTATTTGGATTCAAGCGGAGACGATACTTCCTCAAATGATGAAACAATTTCAACAAATATTCTACATGCCCTTCTTCAGTCTGGGATTTAGAAATCATATCATCAACATATACTTCGATTTCCTTGTGCATTAGATCATGGAATAGGGTTGTCATAGCCCTCTAGTATGTTGCACCAGCGTTCTTCAACCCGAAAGGCATCACTCTGTAACAGAATGTTCCCCAGGGTGTGATAAACGTTGTTTTTTCTATGTCCTCAGGAGCCATCCTTATTTGATTATACCCGGAAAATCCGTCCATGAACGAGAATACTTTTAATTTTGCTGTGCTATCCACTAACATATCAATGTGTGGCAATGGAAAATCATCTTTTGGACTAGCTTTATTTAGATCTCTGTAATCTACGCACATGCGGAATTTTCTGTCTTTTTTCGGTACTGGGACAATATTGGAAATCCATTGAGGATACACTGACGTCACAAGAAAACCGACATTAATCTGCTTTAGAACCTCCTCTTTGATCTTCACTGCCATATCTGGATGAGTTCTTCTCAACTTCTGTTTGATTGGTGGACACTTTGGCTTCAACGGTAAATGATGCTCTACAATATCTGTATCTAGACCAGGCATGTCTTGGTAAGACCAAGCAAAAATATCCACATAATCTTTCAACAGCTCAATCAACCTGCTCTTCACACCAGGATGCAACAATGCTCCAATCTTGACTTCTTTTGAATCTTCTTCTGAACCCAAATTGATTACTTTCAATGGATATTTATATGGATGAACGACATTTTCCTCGTGCTCAAGCAACCGTGATACCTCTTCTGAAATCTCATCATAGTCTTCTTCTTCGGCCCCATACACAAGACATTCAAAGTTGGGAGAGGGTGCATGGTCATTGTATTCAATGGGTTTTTTAATTAATCTGCACATATGATTTATGATTGCATTTAGAAACTGACACATATAACAAGTGATCATGCTGATTAAATTTCAGTTATTTATTTATTTTGAAAGGTTTTTTTCTGATTACCATTTTCCAAGAAAAAGCAGAAAATAAAGACACAATTTGGGAAATAAAGACAACTTTTATTATTGATTTTAAAAGTCACAGCAAACAGATAAGCCCTACAACATTAATACTTCCACCTTGGGCAGAGCGAAAGCTTTTCAAGAAGATTTAACAAATTAAACTACTCTGAAACATGTATGCAAGAGGGAACATAAATGGTGATCCATTTCTGAACCCTAACCTCGTGCGTCACATAATTCGGCATTTCTTGCTCAGTTTCATCTTCCACAATGGCGTTAATCCTGGAAACAGTTGGATGAAGATAACCTCCACTATGGAAGATGTCTTGATACTTGCCTGCAGCATACTTCAGCTTCATGCTCTTACCATTTTCATTCTTCAAAGAGAACCCCAACCCGGCTCTGTTCTTGTTCATAGGTGAATCCATAATCTGTCCCCACACCTCGCTATGACCCTTTCGCACAACTTGTTGCACATCCTTAAGTGAAACCATGGAATTCTCATTTCCTCTTATGTTTCCAATGGATAAAGCTTGGAACTGGGTTCCAACAGCAGCTTCATCCGCCTCTACAATGCTGAACGAGGACAAATGAGATATCAATAATACTTATTCCCCATTTATGATTACCACTTTCCCTTAACGTACAAACTTCAGTTTCTAGTGTAAAGTTGAAGTGACAGCCCCTGCCTCATGTATCCACAACCTTCCTAGCAAACAACTATAAGCGAGTACAATATCCATGACCTGGAAAGTAATATGAAACAAACGTGGTCCTATATGAATAGGCAAGTCCACCTCAGCAATAACAGATTTCCTTGATCCATCAAACACTTTCACAATGATGCCACTCGGGCGCATGGGCGTTCCCTGATATTTCAACTTCAAAAGAGTGCTCCTCGCTATAATGTTTAAAGCGGATACATTATCAATCAGCACATTGGATAATGAATCGTTCTTGCAGTTCATAGAGATGTGGAGGGCTAGGTTGTGATTCCTTCCTTCATCTGGAAATTCATCATTGGAGAAACTCAAGTTATTACATGATGTAATGTTCCCTACTGTGATACGGTGGGAGAACTGACTATAGTTTTGCGTTTGTTTTCGCAAATGTTTCGGTTGAGCAAGAGTCGCCACCGACTTTTTATTTTATCCTAAGGAAAGGTTTAAAAAAGCACAGCAAAAACCTTTGAGATGTCTTCTTGGGTTCGGGGAGTAGATTATAGAAAGGGAAGGTATTAGCACCCTTTCTATCCATGGTTATCCATGGGCTCTTAGTTACTTGCTTAGATCATTTGCCTTTTGTTTTCAATTGTTTGAAATGGTGCTCGTGTGTGTGGGTTTGAAAATGTTTTGAAAAGAAGCCAATGTGGTGGCAACCTTTGTAATGATCCATGTGGGGATGTATACAAAGATGTATGTCTTTTGAAAAGGTTTTCATTTTGTTTTTGAAAGTTGTTTTGAAAGTGTTGTGAGGTGTGTTTTAGAAAATAGGCAAGTGTTTTGTTTTTGCAAGTTTGATTCAAGTAACTAAGAGGTTATCTACTCCTAAATTTCTCAAAGTTTATTGCTATGTTTTAACCCTTTTAACAAGTTTGTTCCACCATTGTATTTGGTGGACAATCTCATGTTAGGATGTGAAAGGAACGGGCGTGGGTCATCGTTTAGACCATAATTGCAATGGTGCTAAGTATCTTTGGGCAATTTTCTTTAAGGGACTTGATCATTTGTTTAAGCAACATTTTGAAAGCGTCATCGAGGGACTATGATCATTTGATTTGTTTGTTTTGCCCAAAGAGACCTAACATGCAATATGGCCCATTTATTTGAAGGCAACAAAGTGGGAATACCCTAGGGGGTGCAAGTGTGATATGTGTTGTCCATTTTTCATGCTTTGATTATCTTGAAATTAGGTCAAGCTATTTTGTTCTTTTTATTTGCATACAAACCCTAATTCTAGCATGGTATATTTAGGAAGCGTTTAAAGTGCGAAAAGTAAAATTCCTACACTATTACAGACACAATATGGGAAGGGGGGTACAAATGTTCAAATGGGGGGATATTTAGACAAAGAAATTAAACCTAGCTATTACATCATTTTTGGAATATTTACAAATAATTGATTGCATAAATTAAATAGAAAATACAATAAAAATGCAAAAAGGTTTTTATGTATATGAAAAAAAAGGTATTATTTATGTCAAATAAATAAAATAAAAAAAGATTATTTTTGGAATATTTTCATATTTAGGGTAAAACCCTAATTTTCATTAAGTAACATATATATTATTTAATTTAATACAAGCATTTGTTTATTATGTACAAAAATAAAATAAAATGAAATATATTTACAAAAAGTATTTTTATATCAAATATTAAAAAAAAAAATAAAAGTGTATGTATTTTGCATTTTTAACCCTAAATATATATATATATATATATATATATATATATATATATATATATATATATTATATATATATATATATATATATATATATATATATATATATATATATATATATATATATATATATATAATATATATATATATATATATATATATATATATATATATATATAATATATATATATATATATATATATATATATATATATATATATATATATATATATATATATATATATATATATATATATATATTATATATATATATATATATATATATATATATATATATATATATATATATATATATATATATATATATATATATATATATATATATATATATATATATATATATATATATATATATATATATATATATATATATATATATATATATATATATATATAATTTACTAGATATGTATTATATGTACAAATTAATAATATTTAATATTTAATAAAAAAAAGTATTTATTTTTTTTTTATAAAATATTTTCAGAAAGTAAAACAAAATAAAAATGTATAAAAGTGTATTTGCACTATTTTAATATTCTAAATAAAAGTATATGTATTTATTTATTTATATACAAACTAAAAGAAAACCAAATAAATACCTAATAAATTCAAAAATGGTGAGGAAAATATTTTTTATATTTTTAATATCATGAGAAAAAATAAATAAGTCAATCCAAAAAAAGAAAAAGTCAGAAAGTCAAAGAAATAAGCAAAATGGCTTTAGGGGTGTGAAATCAGAAATGTGGTATGAAAAGAAATAACACAAAAGCCCAGCCCATGAAACTTCTTCTTCAACCTTCAGCCAAAAACGTTCACAAAAACGCACGCCTGTGACCAAGTTCAAACATCCTGATTCCTTGATCTTTTGCACAAACTTCCAACATAAGAAATGTTAAGCATTGAATCATGATTCTAAATATATAAAAAACTCATCCTAACTCTCAGAAATGAGAGAGAATTTTGACATTCCCAAATCCTGACCTAAGTTTTCTGCCATGTTCAGACTCAAAATTCTTGCAGCACACATAATATAAATGAAATCTAATTATATGGGCATGTTCAGGGCTATGAATGTGACATATTCTCTTCACAAACCTAAAGCTAACAATGCCTAATAAGAGAGATACGAATCCATGAACTTACCTGTTCAGTTGAAGTTCTATCTGGCAATGGAGAAGCTTTCAGTGCAAGATGATGATTGGTATAGCTTCCTTGATGTCCAGGGATGCTATTCCAAGCTTTATTTTGTCTTAAAACCTTTTGAATCGTGCTGGAGCACTTCACCTGTAAATCAGAAAAATGAAAATGGCCAAAAGGGTTAGAGGAGTTACAGGTCGTGTTTTAGGTATTGGTTAGCTTGCATTGATGCTATGGAATGTGTTTGAGGAGCTTTGGGCAAGAAATCATGCAAGGGATGAGAGATGGTATTCAATCTGCAGGCCTTGCCCTGTTTTTGCAGTTTGAGGGTGATTCTGGGATTGGGAGTGTTTGGGACCTTGTTTGCTCGTGTTCTAGCTTGGTTAGGATGATTAGAAGGTGTCTACAATGTTTGCTTAAGGTCACTAATGCTGAGATGAAAGTTCTGTTGTGATATGTGATGTTTCTTAACACTTAAGCAAGAAAAGCCAAGTTGTGTTCTAGGCATGTAGAGGGCCCCTAATCATGCTGCAAAACTCCTCCTTGATCAGTGTGTTATGCTCATAATCTTGTGCCAATTAGATTGTATCTGTACTTGCTTGGATTTTCAATTTGACATAAAGCTTGCTTTTGCAAAAATGGATAAAGTACTTTATCTATTTTGGGATTAATCCACTATGCAATGCTAGAACACAAAGAACATGGTCTTGGCACAATGAATATGCATTAAATTTATGAGTGTAATTGAGATAAAAGGCCTGTAATCAAGTTGTGCAAGCTGAGATTGAAATGCATAGTGCTATGAACATGTAACTTGGCCTAATCAAAAGTGAGTTTTTGCCATATTGCAAAATTCGATTCTCCCTAACCATGAGGTTGTTTGAGAAGTTCTTGGACATTTTGGAAAGCTTGGAATGTGTACTACAATCCATCTTTGAAATGCAAAGTGAAATTCCAAGTGAAAGTGTATGGAAAATGGCCTTGAAGTTAGGTAGAAAACCTTGCCAAAATAGGTTAAAATTTCACTAAGTTAAGAATGGTTTAGTACCCTTATTCCAAAAATTGTAACTTGAGATACAAGCCTCATTTGGGAAAACCTTGTGAATCAAAGTTGTAGATTATGCAACAAGCTATAACTTTCATGTTTTGACTTTTGTTTGAATCCAAATGAATCTTGGTGAGAAAGTGGGGCAAAGTTGGGAAAAAATTAGGGTTTTTCATAACTTAGAAAAATTCTAAGATGAAAAATTCTCATTTCAAACCCTAATTTGCAAATTTTGATTTCTTGGAGAACAAGTTTCATGATTTGGAATGTTTTGATGAAAAATGAATCTTGACCCTTGATTTTGACCAAAAAGTCAAAGTTTGACTTTTCAGTATACAGTCAAAATTGGTCAATTGACTGGGAAATTCAATTGTCAATCTTGTGTACTTGGGATCTTTTGAACTTGTTGAACATGTCAAGATAATTCCATGGGGTCCTTTAGTCCATATGTGAGCTTGGTTTGCCATTGGTTGGGTCAAACAGTCAAAAATTGCCTTTGTGCAGTCAAAACCCTAAAAATGACCATTTTGCCCTTTTGGTGATCTGATCAAATTTCTTGTGGAATTGTGATCCAAACTTGATCAAATGGTTCATATGAGTTCATAATGTTGATGTGGGTCAATTTTCATGAGATTTGACTGTCAATTGGTCACAGCTGATTTCTAGGTCAACTGTCCAATTGACTGGGCAAAACTTGGAATCAAGACTTGAAACTTGATATGGATAAACTTGGGAGTCCAATATGAAGTAAGAAAGTCATCTTAGGCATTTTAGGTCAAAATATCTTTGTGCAAACACAAACCCTAATTTGGGTCAACAGTGCAAGGAGAAGTCTTGAATAGGGGAAACCCTAACTGGATCTTGAGCTTCAAGGGTCTTGTGATGAGAAAATGTTGAGGAAATGGGAGGGCAAATTTTGGGGTACAACAGTTGCCCCTGTTCAATCTTCTTGAACCTGAAGAGTTAGATTGGCAATTTTGCCTTTCGTGACTCGAGGGTAAAAGGAGATTGGACACTAGAGTGCCCGGAAATTTGCACTCGCATGTTGGAGTATCAACAATGTGATGTCGGGAATGGGCTTATAGATGCCATTTGGAGAGGTGGTGGATAGGGAGATGGGCTTATAGATGCCATCTGGAGATGTGACAGAACCTTGTCGGGAATGGGCTTATAGATGCCATTTGGAAGTATTGATCGCATAAGAGATTCCTTAGCGAGAACTTGTGTATCGGAGACAGATGTTTTCCTGGCTTGTTACAGGTGTTTGATCTTCAATCTCCTTATGCAGATATGCCCTGGCTGGATACAGGAATCGAATCTACAATCGGTTGCTCACAGATATGCCCTGGCTGGATACAGGAATCAAATCTTTGAACTCTTCAGACGTGCCCTGGCTAGATACAGGAATCGAGTCTGGAAATATGGTCAACAGATATGCCCTGGCTGGATACAGGAATCGAATCTTTGAACTCTTCAGACGTGCCCTGGCTAGATACAGGAATCGAGTATGGAAATGTGGTCAACAGATATGCCCTGGCTGGATACAGGAATCGAATCTGGAGATGTTGTAGTTGATAGATGTGCCCTGGCTGGATACAGGAATCGAATCTTTGAACTCTTCAGACGTGCCCTGGCTAGATACAGGAATCGAGTCTGGAAATGTGGTAGTTGAAGGTAGTTGTCTTTGGGATTGTATTTTCCCTAAAAAGGCAAAAACATAAGTTGTATGCAATGTCATGATGTATGATATGCCTGATGTCAGGATGTTCAACATGAGATAGTGTCTTACGCACTTTATCATGTATGTAAGCAAAATGTATGAAAATGTGAAATGTTTATGAATGTATTTTTGTCTTAGGAAAATAAATCCTTGACGACCGGCCGGGGAATTGCTCTGTGGCAGAGATACTTTGCTGAAATTTGATGAGAGGCCTGCTGAGGACTTCAATGATGGATTCCGATGGGGATAATGACGATAAACTCCGCTTGGGAACACCAAGGATAAACTCCGCTGGGGAAAAGGAAGAACTTTACCGAGGGCGATCTTCCGTGGCAAATAGCTGAGGATAACCCAGTTATAAGCCCTTGTGAGGAATAACTTTGAATAAAGCTCGGGAGAGACGTCCGTATTCTGAAGGGGATAAGCTTCCGGAATCTACTGGAGATAAGCCTTAAGACCTGCCGGGGAATGTTGTGCCTTTTCAGGATCGACGGGGGACCAACTCTGCTTGGGGAAAGTATTGCTGAATCTTGTCTTACTCTGTGGGGAGTTGAGATGATTTGGTCACATTCTTCAGTCGAATCTACCTTGGTACCTTGGCGGACAAAGCAACCAGACTTCACATTGCCCCTGTTTCTGATGTCACCTGTAATTAATCTTTTGTTTCATATGCAAATATTTATGAATCAGCAATTTAATGTCAAATGCATATATCAAAAATGAACATTGGACGTTCTTCGCAAGACAAAACAGAAAAAGGAAAAACAATGGCAACTTGTATGGACAAGTGAATTTGTATTGATTTGAATTTTGCCTGTGAATAGGCGTTTTTGTACAAGAGGCTGACGTCCTAGTAAGAGAACGCCGCCGAGCAAAATAGAATTTACAATTTGAAAAGGAAACAAAACAGCTATGTGAACAATCCCACTGGGTTCCAACTCTGCTATCGCCTTTATGTATTCAAGTGTCTCATCACTTTGCTGCTTAGTTGAAGATGAAGCTGATTGGTCGATGCCAAAGTCTGAGCCAGACAGTTGATGCCGAATTCCGGATGCGAAGTGATCCAATGAGACATAGTGTTACGCTTTATCCCTAACTTTTGCCTGGACCGCCCTTTCGGGTTTTCAGTCCACCGGGATACCCATTTTTGCCCAAGCCGCCTTTTCAGGTTTTCGACTTGCCGGGTGTACAGATTTTTTTTCATTTCATCCCTTATTTTTGCCCGAACCCTTTTGGTTCGCCGGGAAGCCCTTATTTTTGCCTAGGTATGTCAACCTAGCGGGTCTTTTATTCATGCGTAGTATCTTTTCACTATGTCTGCATTGGCGGGGTGAGGAAGGTCGTCACCATCCATGGTGGTTAGGATCATGGCTCCTCCTGAGAACACATGTTTGACCACAAATGGCCCTTCGTATGTAGGGGTCCATTTGCCCCGGGGATCACTTTGAGGAAGGATGATGCGTTTGATTACCAGGTCCCCAACTTGATACTCTTGTGGTCTGACTTTCTTGTTAAATGCCCTGATCATCCGTTTTTGATACGTCTGACCATGACAGATAGCGGTGAGTCTCTTTTCGTCAATCAGGTTTAATTGATCAAGTCGAGTCTGGATCCAGTCATCTTCATTCAAGTCTGCATCCTTCATTATTCGGAGAGAGGGTATCTGGACTTCAATCGGCAAGACTGCCTCCATGCCATAGACCAAGGAGAAATGAGTTGCCCCGGTTGACGTCCGCGCTGAGGTACGGTACCCATGAAGAGCAAACGGTAACATCTCGTGCCAATCTTTGTAGGTCACTGTCATCTTCTGCACAATTTTCTTGATATTCTTATTAGCTGCCTCTACAGCCCCATTCATCTTCGGCCAGTAGGGAGAAGAGTTGTGGTGCTGTATCTTGAATTGTTCGCAGAGTTCAGTGATCATTTTGTTATTGAGATTGGTACCATTGTCCGTAATGATTCTTTCCGGGATGCCGTACCGAAAGATCAGATTATGCCGGATGAAACGTGCCACGACGCTCTTGGTTACTGTGGCGTAGGAAGCTGCCTCAACCCACTTCGTGAAGTAATCGATCGCTACCAAGATGAAGCGATGCCCGTTGGATGCTGTCGGTCGGATCTCACCGATCATATCAATGCCCCACATTGCAAAAGGCCAAGGTGCCGTTAGGAAGTTCAGAGGAACCGGAGGGATGTGCACCTTGTCAGCATAGATCTGGCATTTATGACAAGTTCGAGAATGTTGGTAACAATCGGCTTCCATTATGGACCAGAAATATCCTGCCCTAAGGATTTTCTTTGCCATGGTATGTCCACTGGAATGTGTTCCAAATGTACCTTCATGCAGCTCTATCATGATCTTCTCTGCTTCAGCCTTATCCACACAATGTAGTAGAGTTGAATCATGATTCCGTTTGTAGAGAATGTCTTGCTGAGGAAGAATTTTTCCGCAAACCTTCTCATGAACTTCTTGTCATTAACAGATGCACCTTCAGGGTACTCCTGAGCTTCCAAGTACCTCTTCACCTCATGATACCAGGGTTTTTCAGTCGCCTTCTCGGCCTCGAGGTCGCAGCAGTATGCCGGTTCGTCCAACTTCCAGATAATGATCCGGGGAGCCTCATTGTCCTATTTAACTTTGAACATTGAAGACATTGTAGCTAGTGCGTCCGCTAGCTGATTCTCCTCTCTTGGGAAGTGCTCAAAAGTTATCTCTTCAAAGTGGGGAAGCAAGGTTGACACATACTCCTTGTAAGGAATAAGATTCGGGTGTTTCGTATCCCACTCGCCTTTGATCTGATTGATCACGAGAGCGGAATCTCCAAAGACACTCAGAAATTTGATCCTTAAGTCGATTGCAGCTTGTAGACCCATGATACATGCCTCATATTCTGCCATGTTGTTGGTGCAGTTGAAACACAATCGGGCGGTGAGTGGAGTATGAGTTCCTTTGGGAGATATGATTACAACGCCGACGCAGTTACCCAAAGCATTGGAGGCTCCGTCAAAATGCATAGACCATCGGGATCCTTCCTCAGGTCCTTCATCCGGTCCAGGTACTTCACAGTCAGTTACCACCATGATGTCTTCGTCCGGAAAATCAAAGTTCAATGATTGGTAATCGTCCACAGGTTGGTGTGCCAAATGATCTGTCAGTACACTTCCTTTAATTGCTTTCTGAGTTGTATACTGGATATCATATTCTGTCAAGATCATTTGCCATCTTGCTATTCTCCCAGACAGAGCAGGCTTTTCAAATATGTACTTGATGGGATCCATCTTTGAAATCAACAAAGTGGTGTGAGTCAGCATATACTGTCTCAGCCGGCGAGCAGCCCATACTAGAGCGCAGCAAGTTTTCTCAAGCAGTGAGTAACGAGACTCACAGTCGGTAAACTTTTTGCTCAAGTAATAAATGGCGTGCTCTTTTCGGCCAGACTCGTCATACTGTCCCAGCACGCACCCCATTGAATTGTCAAGTACTGTTAAGTATAATATCAGAGGTCTTCCTTCCACTGGTGGCATAAGAATGGGTGGCTCTTGGAGATATTCCTTTATCTTTTCAAAGGCAGCCTGACATTCATCGTTCCAGCGTACTACTTGATCTTTCTTCAGTAATTTGAAGATTGGCTCACAAGTAGCAGTTAGATGTGAGATGAATCGGGCAATGTAATTCAGTCGTCCCAGGAAGCCTCTGACTTCTTTCTCTGTCTTTGGAGTCGACATCTCTTGTATGGCTTTTACCTTGGCAGGGTCCACCTAAATACCTTTATCACTTACAATGAAACCTAGCAATTTTCCGGACCTTACCCCAAAGGTGCATTTGTTGGGATTCAACCTCAGTTTGTATAACTTGAGTCGGTCAAACAGCTTCCTCAGATGGTCAAGGTGCTCTTCCTCAGTTTGGGACCTTGCAATCATGTCATCAACATATACCTCAATCTCATGATGGATCATATCATGAAATAAAGCGACCATGGCACGTTGATAGGTTGCCCCAGCATTTTTCAACCCGAATGGCATGACCTTGTAACAGAAGGTGCCCCACTGAGTCACAAAGGTAGTCTTTTCCATATCTTCCGGAGCCATCTTGATCTGATTATACCCTGAAAAACCATCCATGAAGGAGAACACCTTATGTTGAGCAGTATTGTCGACAAGAACGTCGATGTGAGGTAAGGGGAAATCATCCTTGGGGCTGGCCCTGTTCAAATCCCTGTAGTCGACACACATTCTGACCTTACCGTCCTTCTTCGGCACTGGTACCACATTGGCAACCCATTGAGGATAAGAAGTTACTGCTAGGAACCCAGCGTCGAATTGCTTCATAACCTCAGCCTTGATCTTTTCGGACATCTCTGGGCGCATACGGCGGACCTTTTGCTTTACCGGAGGGCAGTCTTCCTTGGTTGGCAGGTGATGAACTACAATGTCGGCATCCAAACCAGGCATGTCTTCATAGGACCAAGCAAATATCTCCATGTAATCATGTAGCATCTGGATCAATCGTTGCTTCACGCTGAGCTCTAGATTGGCACCAATCTTGACCTCTTTCCTATTTGTCTCAGTACCCAGGTTAACTGTTTCCACCGGCTCTTCATGTGGTTGAATAGCCCTCTCTTCCTGGAGTAGCAGTCTTGCGAGTTCACCAGGCACTTCGCAATCATCTTCACCTTCGTCTTCGGCCAAGTTGATCGGATTCTCGAAGTCATAACTGGCGGTAGCAGAGCTGTTACCAGTGAGATCCAGAGTGGATTGAAACCTGTATAAGTGAGTGTGTGTAAATATAGTTGTTTTGCGATATATAACATAGAGAGAAAAAGAGCACAAGATTTGAAATGCAACAAACGTCCAATGTTTTGATTGATGATATATGGAAATGTCATACAAAAAGCCCTCACAAATGGAGCTACGATGCCCCGGGTAGGACGCCGAGCCGATAAAGTTTTATCATATTGTTTGTTACAAATTGGAAATCAAAAGAAATAATTACTGCGTGACAAATGTGATAGGTGTAAAATCCTTTGCCGTCCAGTTGCTTGGTCTGCTGCTGGTAGTTGGATAGATCCAACTGTCAAACTCTGCTTCCTCTACATCCTCCTCAATAGCATTCACCCTTGGACTGGTGATAAACACTGGAGCCTTTCTGATCTTTTCCTTGCGCACAGCCCTCTGAGCCTCTGCAGTAAAGCCCAGCCCAAACTTGTCGTTCTTTTGAGTGAAGTCAGGAAGCTGACCCCAGTTTGCACAATTGCCTTTCTCGATTACAGCCCGGGCATCCTTCAAGGATGCCATCTTCAACGGAAAGTCTTCTTCAACCACTGCTTCAGCTGATGCCAAAATTGGAGGTACTTCCTCAAAATGCTGAAAGGGGGTTTTAATAAACTCCCCGTCCATCTCGATATACCGGAATGAATTCAAGTGACTAACCATGTATTCCTCCTCACCCTGTACAGTAACAATCTTCCCTTTGACAGGGTATTTGAGCTTTTGGTGTAGAGTGGAGGTTACTGCCCCAGCTTTGTGAATCCAGGGTCGACCCAACAAGCAGGAGTAAGATGGACGAATATCCATTACATAGAACGTTGAGTCGAAAACCTGGGAACCCACACGAATAGGGATGTCTACCTCACCGTGCACCATCCTCTTAGAACCGTCGAAGGCTCTAACAATGATGTTACTAGGTTTCAACTCCAGACCCTCACAATCTAAGCGGTCCAATGCCTTCTTGGGTAAAACATTCAGGGAAGAGCCGGTATCCACTAACACGTGCGTGAGAGTAGCGCCCCTGCATTCTATGGAAACATGCAGGGCATCATTGTGAATTTTCCCTTTGGCGGTGAGGTCAGCATCTGAGAACCCCAAGCCATTGTCAGCCGTCAAATTAGCCACACAGTCAGTGAATTGATCCGCGGAGGTCTCTTGCGGTACATGGGCCGTTTTCAGAAATGAAATCAGGGCTTTTGCATGGGCCTCTGAGCATAGCAGCAATGATAGCATAGAGATTTTGGAGGGAGTATGCCCCAACTGTTCAACAACGTTAAAGTCACTCCTTTTTATGATTTTAAGAATTTCCTCCATTTCTTGTTGGGAGGCTTCCACAGCAGTCTTTTTTGGTGCCTCCGTCCTGGCAGGCAAATCGGTAGCAACTTCTTTGCCCCGAGTATCAGAGGACTCGGCGGCAGTGGTAGACACAGGAACTTGAATTGGAACATGCACACTTGCGGGTGTGATGGTGAGAGGTTTTCGGATAACTGGCGGTGCAATGTCAGGCGAGAAGAGCCTGCCACTGCGGGTAATCTTGGCGGGACCAGTGATGTTACTGATACTGGTATTGGTGTTGAACTCCTGCTTCACCCCAAGCACATATACGTCGGCCCCATAATACCAGGGGACCGCTTTATCAGACTCATATGGGAGAGGCCCCGGAACAGTAATAGTAATGGGTGCAACAGACATAATTTGGACTGGTTTCTTCATGGGAGCCTTGGCAGGATTGTAAATTGTGACAACATATACTTCTTCAACGGAAATAAACGGAACAACAGTTTTCTTGAACAGAATTTCCTTGCTATCCATCAGGCTTTGGATGCCTAATTTCAGCAGCGGACAACCGGTAGGGATAACAGCACATAGGAGACAACCCTTGCTACAACCCGGAAATAAACCGACTAGTAGTAAGTTCCTCTTAACAGTCAACAGAGGGGTAGCAACATCATTCACTGAAACAGCATACAACTCTTCCTCAATGGCATTTACTCTATGCTGGGGCATAGGAGCAGTTACAACATTCGGCCTCTCAGGCGCTTCAAACTGAATTTCCTTCGCGTCGATAAGATCTTGCACTTTGTTTCTCAAGGCCCAGCAATCATCAGTAGTATGCCCGGGGCTATCAGAATGATAAGCACAACGGGCATTTGGGTTATACTTAGGAGATGCAGTATTCACGACTTTAGGAGCTTCTTTGATGGTCACCAAGTTGGTTGATAACAGTTGGGGTAAAATTTGTGACAAGGTCATACTCAACCGAGTATACTGTCTCTTGGGCCTTTCACCTCTTTGTTGATTGTACTGCTGAGAAACAGCAACAGGTTTGGAAATGACCAAAGCATTGACGGCTTGGTGACTTTCTGGCTTGACTTGTCTTCTAGGACCATAGACGGCACTTGCTTCTTTCTTAAAAGGCCTCTTCTCAGTACTTGCAGCAACACCCTTCTGAATCTTTCATGACTTGATGCCAGCTTCTATTCTTTCGCCTGTTAAGATCAAATCGGTAAACCCCGCGGAAGAGTTACCAATCAGATGATTGAAAAATGGCCCAGATAGGGTCCCTAGAAACATATCAACAAGTTCACGGTCGGTTAAAGAAGGCTACACCCTGCCAGCCAAATCCCTCCATTTTTGTGCGTATTCTTTGAATCCTTCGCCTGTTCCTAACGACATACCCTGAAGTTGGGTACGAGTAGGGGCAAGGTCAGAATTGTATTGATATTGTTTGTAGAAAGCGGTGGCTAAATCTTCCCAATTTCGGACGCTGGTTCCCTCTAGTTGATAAAACCACTCCAACTGAGCTCCAGAAAGGCTGTCTTGAAAGAAATGAATCCAAAGGTTTTTATCTGCCGTATAGGGCTGGATTTTTCTCACGTAGGACCTAAGATGCATTTTTGGACAGGACAGCCCATCATACCTTACAAACACTGGTACTTTGAATTTTGGGGGAATCACAATCCCGGCAACCAAACCCAAGTCTTCAAAATCCAAACCCGGTACTCTTTGTAGCTCCATGGCGGCCAACCTGTCTTCTAGCCCTTTGTATTTATCATCAGCTGGAGGGTATTGTTGATCAGTATAATCTTCATCCTCTTCGACCTCTTCTTCTTCCGCATCAGACTCGAAAGGTACCGCAGCTCCACCTCCTTTGCTGGTTCCTTCATCAGAAGTAGGAGGAAATTCAAGCACTCTCCGAGCTTCTCTGTCAAATCTTCTCCCCAAAGTAGCCACCCCGATTCTCTTTTTCTTCTTTTTCACTGGGTCTTTGTTCCCCAATTGAGTCTTGATATCCTCCTGACCCTTAGCCAAGGTCATCAGGAGTTGCTGGAACTGTGCATTTTGAGCTTGTAGGTCTTTGACTGTTTGCTCGAGATCCATCCTACTGAAATAAACAGCATACAGATAAGGAAACCTGGAATGAGACCTGCTTATGCACATGATGAATGGTATGCTTATGTATGCAATGCATTCAAGGATTTAGGACATTCAAAATTGTTTCAGACAAAGAAGAACACACGTTATATTAATAAGAAGAAATTTGTCAGTACATAAATGCCCCATGGGCCAAATATTACAAAATAAACTTCTTAAGGCAAAAAGACATTGCGCATACTTTTTGGTGCGATGTAGGTGTTGAGGGCCTCTTGCTCATGGAGTCGGCGGGTAAGCTCTAGAACCTTCTTCTCACTGGCGTAGAAGCTAGCTTCAAAAGTATTTCGTTCTTCCTTGAGCTGAATCCAACTTTTCTGCATTTCCTCCCACGATGTAGGCATGTCTGGATGTAGGATGGTGTAGGGAACCTCTCCTTCCTTGACGGGCTCTTTAATCACAGGGAGAACATGAGGATAAGGCATCATCAGACTTTGGGCTCGGGCTCGTACCCACTTGAGATAAGGCTCAAGAGGGATGGAGTTCTTGTGTCCCAGAGTCTTGCTATCAACCTTGTTGAGTTTTCCCCAAGCTCTGATGAATCTTTGGCGAAGTCCTTGCGCATCGTTGTCGAAGTCAAAAACTAGGTCAGGAATCAACATGTCATGAGGGCCATCCCTCCGTGCATATCCAAATTGTCTCAAAGCTAGGCAAGGGTTGTAGGTGATACCTCCTCTAATTCCAAGTAAAGGAACATTAGGAAATTCTCCGCAACGATCGACGATGATGACATTTTCTCTGGACCGAGAACACCAATGTACATCAGAGTGAGTAAGAGTCATCAACCATTGGGACCACCTTGAGCCTTGGTCATTCTTCAGGACAGATTGTGGAAGGTGCGAAATAAACCACCTTGCAAGGAGAGGAGTACAGCACATGAGAACACCCCTCTTTCTCATTGTTCGTGTGTAAAATGAGTGAAGGATGTCCCCAAGCAATGTTGGTATTGGATTTCTGGACAAGAAGATTTTGACGGCGTTGACATCTACCAATTGGTCAGGATTTGGGAACAAGACCAAGCCATAGATAAGGAGTGCCACAATTTCTTCAAAGGCTTTTAGGTCCAATGAGTTCCAACATTCTTGTGCCTTCTCAAACAAGAATTTTGCTAAGAATCCCTTGACGCCGCTTCTGGTTTCCTAATGCCCCTTGATGTCGGATGGTTGTAGATGTAATGCTCGAGCAACATCTTCCGGCTTTGGTTCCTTTTCCGTACCGTTGAAGGGTAGTTGATTAAGGATAGGAATTCTCAGGAGTTGAGAAAACTCCTCCAAAGTGGGCACCAACTGGTAATCGGGGAAAGTGAAACAGTGGTGAAGAGGGTCAAAGAACTGGAATAGCACTTTCATCATGTCTTCTTCAATGTTGGTGTTGACTAGGCTGAGCAGTCTACCATGTCTTTCACTGAAGGATGAATTTTCCGGAATTCTTGAGGTGAGCTCCTTGAGTTGAGGAGAGATTCTTACAAGGTTGACTTGAATGGTGTTTCTGCGAGGAATTTCCATGACCTACAAAACAAGAACAAAGATGAAGATCCAAACCCTTGAAATGGTTAGTGAATGCATATGATGTTTTATGATGTTTATGATGTATGCACAAAACATATGTACAAACAATTCACACAAAACCCTAGTTTCAGGCTTGCATGGGGTTTCATAGGTAAGTACCCTCTTGAGTGTAGTTGGCTTAAAAACCTGTCCTATAAATAGTAACCGGGTTCTAAGGAGCTCAATATCATTGGATTGTTTTCAATGTTCATTGTTTTGGTTTAGCCACTTAACTAGCGACCAAAATATTCCAAGACAACAACCCTCAATGAGTGTAGTATCGAGTATCTACCAACTTCGGACTGCACCAAAGCCGGTCATCTCACTACCCCTAATAAAAGGCCAAGATGGTCAAGTAAGGTTCTAGGTCATTAGTGCTTAGTGACATCACTCAGCGGCCCCGTACTCTCCTTGATTGAACTCAAGGGTTACCGGTACTCACAAATATGTCGCACTAATATAGCTATTGCTTCGACCGTGTCGGTATACCCCGCACAGTTTCCACAATGTATTGCTATCTATGAATGTTTCCCAAAAATCCGGGTATAGGATTGCAAACCCAAACAATAGAGCCAAGATATAAAGCAATCAAGACAAACAAATAATCATGCAAGAGGGTGATCTAAGCCCTAAGGTTACTCCATTTTTAAAATTTATCCCCAGCAGAGTCGCCAGTTCTGTGATACGGTGGGAGAACTGACTATGGTTTTGCGTTTGTTTTCGCAAATGTTTCGGTTGAGCAAGAGTCGCCACCGACTTTTTATTTTATCCTAAGGAAAGGTTTAAAAAAGCACAGCAAAAACCTTTGAGATGTCTTCTTGGGTTCGGGGAGTAGATTATAGAAAGGGAAGGTATTAGCACCCTTTCTATCTATGGTTATCCATGGGCTCTTAGTTACTTGCTTAGATCATTTGCCTTTTGTTTTCAATTGTTTGAAATGGTGCTCGTGTGTGTGGGTTTGAAAATGTTTTGAAAAGAAGCCAATGTGGTGGCAACCTTTGTAATGATCCATGTGGGGATGTATACAAAGATGTATGTCTTTTGAAAAGGTTTTCATTTTGTTTTTGAAAGTTGTTTTGAAAGTGTTGTGAGGTGTGTTTTAGAAAATAGGCAAGTGTTTTGTTTTTGCAAGTTTGATTCAAGTAACTAAGAGGTTATCTACTCCTAAATTTCTCAAAGTTTATTGCTATGTTTTAACCCTTTTAACAAGTTTGTTCCACCATTGTATTTGGTGGACAATCTCATGTTAGGATGTGAAAGGGACGGACGCGAGTCATCGTTTAGACCATAATTGCAATGGTGCTAAGTATCTTTGGGCAATTTTCTTTAAGGGACTTGATCATTTGTTTAGGCAACATTTTGAAAGCGTCATCGAGGGACTATGATCATTTGATTTGTTTGTTTTGCCCAAAGAGACCTAACATGCAATATGGCCCATTTATTTGAAGGCAACAAAGTGGAATACCCTAGGAGGTGCAAGTGTGATATGTGTTGTCCATTTTTCATGCTTTGATTATCTTGAAATTAGGTCAAGCTATTTTGTTCTTTTTATTTGCATACAAACCCTAATTCTAGCATGGTATATTTAGGAAGCGTTTAAAGTGCGAAAAGTAAAATTCCTACACTATTACAACACAATATGGGAAGGGGGGTACAAATGTTCAAATGGGGGGATATTTAGACAAAGAAATTAAACCTAGCTATTACATCATTTTTGGAATATTTACAAATAATTGATTGCATAAATTAAATAGAAAATACAATAAAAATGCAAAAAGGTTTTTATGTATATGAAAAAAAAGGTATTATTTATGTCAAATAAATAAAAATAAAAAAAGATTATTTTTGGAATATTTTCATATTTAGGGTAAAACCCTAATTTTCATTAAGTAACATATATATTATTTAATTTAATACAAGCATTTGTTTATTATGTACAAAAATAAAATAAAATGAAATATATTTACAAAAAGTATTTTTATATCAAATATTAATAAAAAATAAAAAGTGTATGTATTTTGCATTTTTAACCCTATATATATATATATATATATATATATATATATATATATATATATATATATATATATATATATATATATATATATATATATATATATATATATATATATATATATATATATATATATATATATATATATATATATATATATATATATATATATATATATTATTTACTAGATATGTATTATATGTACAAATTAATAATATTTAATATTTAATAAAAAAAAGTATTTATTTATTTTTTTATAAAATATTTTCAGAAAGTAAAACAAAATAAAAATGTATAAAAGTGTATTTGCACTATTTTAATATTCTAAATAAAAGTATATGTATTTATTTATTTATATACAAACTAAAAGAAAACCAAATAAATACCTAATAAATTCAAAAATGGTGAGGAAAATATTTTTTATATTTTTAATATCATGAGAAAAAATAAATAAGTCAATCCAAAAAAAGAAAAAGTCAGAAAGTCAAAGAAATAAGCAAAATGGCTTGGGGGGTGTGAAATCAGAAATGTGGTATGAAAAGAAATAACACAAAAGCCCAGCCCATGAAACTTCTTCTTCAACCTTCAGCCAAAAACGTTCACAAAAACGCGCGCCTGTGACCAAGTTCAAACATCCTGATTCCTTGATCTTTTGCACAAACTTCCAACATAAGAAATGTTAAGCATTGAATCACGATTCTAAATATATGAAAAACTCATCCTAACTCTCAGAAATGAGAGAGAATTTTGACATTCCCAAATCCTGACCTAAGTTTTCTGCCATGTTCAGACTCAAAATTCTTGCAGCACACATAATATTAATGAAATCTAATTATATGGGCATGTTCAGGGCTATGAATGTGACATATTCTCTTCACAAACCTAAAGCTAACAATGCCTAATAAGAGAGATACGAATCCATGAACTTACCTGTTCAGTTGAAGTTCTATCTGGCAATGGAGAAGCTTTCAGTGCAAGATGATGATTGGTATAGCTTCCTTGATGCCCAGGGATGCTATTCCAAGCTTTACTTTGTCTTAAAACCTTTTGAATCGTGCTGGAGCACTTCACCTGCAAATCAGAAAAATGAAAATGGCAAAAAGGGTTAGAGGAGTTACAGGTCGTGTTTTAGGTATTGGTTAGCTTGCATTGATGCTAGGGAATGTGTTTGAGGAGCTTTGGGCAAGAAATCATGCAAGGGATGAGAGATGGTATTCAATCTGCAGGCCTTGCCCTGTTTTTGCAGTTTGAGGGTGATTCTGGGATTGGGAGTGTTTTGGACCTTGTTTGCTCGTGTTCTAGCTTGGTTAGGATGATTAGAATATGTCTACAATGTTTGCTTAAGGTCACTAATGCTGAGATGAAAGTTATGTTGTGATATGTGATGTTTCTTAACACTTAAGCAAGAAAAGCCAAGTTGTGTTCTAGGCATGTAGAGGGCCCCTAATCATGCTGCAAAACTCCTCCTTGATCAGTGTGTTATGCTCATAATCTTGTGCCAATTAGATTGTATCTGTACTTGCTTGGATTTTCAATTTGACATAAAGCTTGCTTTTGCAAAAATGGATAAAGTACTTTATCTATTTTGGGATTAATCCACTATGCAATGCTAGAACACAAAGAACATGGTCCTGGCACAATGAATATGCATTAAATTTATGAGTGTAATTGATATAAAAGGCCTGTAATCAAGTTGTGCAAGCTGAGATTGAAATGCATAGTGCTATGAACATGTAACTTGGCCTAATCAAAAGTGAGTTTTTGCCATATTGCAAAATTTGATTCTCCCTAACCATGAGGTTGTTTGAGAAGTTCTTGGACATTTTGGAAAGCTTGGAATGTGTAATACAATCCATATTTGAAATGCAAATTGAAATTCCAAGTGGAAGTGTATGGAAAATGGCCTTGAAGTTAGGTAGAAAACCTTGCCAAAATAGGTTAAAATTTCACTAAGTTAAGAATGGTTTAGTACCCTTATTCCAAAAATTGTAACTTTAGATACAAGCCTCATTTGGGAAAACTTTGTGAATCAAAGTTGTAGATTATGCAACAAGCTATAACTTTCATGTTTTGACTTTTGTTTGAATCCAAATGAATCTTGGTGAGAAAGTGGGGCAAAGTTGGGAAAAAATTAGGGTTTTTCATAACTTAGAAAAATTCTAAGTTATGAAAAATTCTCATTTCAAACCCTAATTTGCAAATTTTGATTTCTTGGAGAACAAGTTTCATGATTTGGCATGTTTTGATGAAAAATGAATCTTGACCCTTGATTTTGACCAAAAATTCAAAGTTTGACTTTTCAGTATACAGTCAAAATTGGTCAGTTGACTGGGAAATTCAACTGTCAATCTTGTGTACTTGGGATCTTTTGAACTTGTTAAACATGTCAAGATAATTCCATGGGGTCCTTGAGTCCATATGTGAGCTTGGTTTGCCATTGGTTGGGTCAAACAGTCAAAAATTGCCTTTGTGCAGTCAAAACCCTAAAAATGACCATTTTGCCCTTTTGGTGATCTGATCAAATTTCTTGTGGAATTGTGATCCAAACTTGATCAAATGGTTCATATGAGTTCATAATGTTGATGTGGGTCAATTTTCATGAGATTTGACTGTCAATTGGTCACAGTTGACTTTTTCCCCAATACAGCTGATTTCTAGGTCAACTGTCCAATTGACTGGGCAAAACTTGGAATCAAGACTTGAAACTTGATATGGATAAACTTGGGAGTCCAATATGAAGCAAGAAAGTCATCTTAGGCATTTTAGGTCAAAATATATTTGTGCAAACACAAACCCTAATTTGGGTCAACAATACAAGGAGAAGTCTTGAATAGGGGAAACCCTAACTAGATCTTGAGCTTCAAGGGTCTTGTGATGAGAAAATGTTGAGGAATGGGAGGGAAAATTTTGGGGTACAACACCTACTATGCTGCTGAACTGGTCTACAGGCATATCGCTCTCCACAAAAGCTTGGTCCAATACCCTCATCAAGGACTCTCTGTGAGCAGATGAGTTCATCAATAAAGCCAAAATAGATATTTTTGAAGGAGTCTGCAATATCTGATCTATAATTCTGTAGTCGCTCATCTTGATTATCTTCAAAATATCATCCACTTATTTCTCTAACGTAGCTCCACTAGTCTCACCTGTAGCCTTCTTGGGTTCAACATTCTCAACAATTTTCTTTCCAGCACTAATATCTCCTCAAACAACTGGTGCAAACACATGACCGCTACGGGTCACCATACTATTTTCAGCAATATTTCCAACATCAGGCATTGGCTGGATGGGAACTTCCACTCCATCCTCTAAAATTGTAGCGTTGTATTTGTAGGGTACAACCTTATCTGACTTGTAGGGGATAGGACCCGACAAACTAATCACCAATGGGGTAACATTTGGCTTGCTATAATACTTGACTTCAAAATGGACAGGTGCACCAAAATAAGGTACAATGACGTCTACCCTTTCTTCAACATAATCAGTCATTATCGAGTCATCTCTGGAAAACAAATCCTCATCTGAGGAGAAATACTCATCTGCAGAGGCATACTCTTCATCCGACTCTTCTCTAGCCAAACAAACCTCAATCATATCAATTTCATGGTAATCATCTCTTTGACCTGTAACTTTGATAGTTCCATTATCTAACAACAACTGAACACCCTTCTTCACGATTGAACATCCTCGGGAATATCGACATCAAACTCGGCAAGATCCATACTGGTGTTCTTCCTGACCAGCCAAGTGGCAGAAAGTAGCATGCAATTGCACAAGGTCCTCATTCATATACTCTATATCAAAAATTCTGAATTCTCCAGGACATCCAGAAACCATATTCACTTCCTCTTCATACTCTTCCCTAGGCCTGATTATGTGGATGAGGCCCTCATCCATAATTTCCTACAAATCAG
This sequence comes from Vicia faba, assembly GCA_948472305.1. NCBI lineage: Eukaryota > Viridiplantae > Streptophyta > Magnoliopsida > Fabales > Fabaceae > Vicia > Vicia faba. Next base: position 438,677,011 of record OX451737.1, on the reverse strand, counting down.
CCTTTATCTTATCGCAACCCTGTATGTCTGTACTACAAATAGCACAACCGGAATGGTCATGTGTATAGTAGCTAAATTCACAAAGGTCTGCATGCATTTTCACTAAATCTTCTCTAACCAGATTAATATCAAAAATCTGGAAATCGCCTAGACAACTGGCCACCATATTCACAACATTTACTCCCCCATGCTTGGGTAGAAGGTTGTCTTTCACATTAGGTCCCACATCCTTGAAAGATAGAATACCAGCCTTCACTAATTTTTGCACCTCAGTCTTCAAAGGATAACAATTCTCAACATTATGCCCTGGTGCTCCCTGATGAAAAGCACATGTTTGTCTGCTTTGTAGTACTAGGGAAATGGTGATGGTATAGCGGGAGGTGGTCGGGTCTGAACCAACTTCTTCTGAATCAATGCCGGTAGTAACTCTGTATAGCTCATGGGAATAGGGTCATAACTCTCCCTTCTCTGATTATACCCTTGATTCCCCTGCTGGAACGGTCTCTGATAAGCAAAGGTAGTTGGAGCTGCACCCACAACTGGAGTAATTGAGGCGACTTGCTGATGACGCTGATAATTCCTTCTAGGAGTATTAACCCTCCTCTCTGGTATAATAGAATTTGCATCCCCTTCCTTCTTCTTGGTAAATCCATAAGATGGCTTCTTCACACCTCCAGAGCTTTCACTTCTCGTTAAACGACCCTCTCTTACAGCCTCTTCTAAGCGGATACCCATTCCTACCATTTCAGTAAAGTCACTTGGCGCACTTGCTACCATCCTCTCATAGTAGAAAGCACCCAGGGTCTTCAAGAAAATCTTAGTCATCTCTTTCTCTTCCATGGGAGGAATCACTTGGGTGGCTACCTCACGCCATCTCTGTGCATATTCTTTGAATAATTCCCTGTCTTTTTGAACCATGGCCCTGAGATGATCACGGTCAGGCGCCATGTCTACATTGTACTTGTATTTTCTGATAAATGCTTCTCCCAAGTCATTGAAAGTATGGATGTTAACACTTTCCAAACTCATATACCACTTTAGCGCAACACCAGTCAAACTATCCTGAAAAAGTGAATCAGCAGACGCTAATCATTAGTATGGGTAGACATTCTCCTTACATACATCACCAGATGAGCACGAGGGCAAGTGTTTCCCTTGTACTTCTCAAAATACGGAACCTTAAACTTAGCAGGTATCTTAACATTTAGGACCAAGCACAATTATACAAAAAATATTTACTCGATTCAATACAAAGATGTCCCTTTGACAGTGCAAAACTATCTATTTTTCTTTACTCTTGTGTTTTGTTTACAAAAACGTCCAGTGATTTATTTTTGAGCATATGCATTTGAACGTAACTACTATTTACAAATGAACAAAAATAAAGACAATCACTAATGGCTTTAAGAAGTAGAGAAATATCTCTATGATATTCCATAAAATCCCCCACAGTGTGCAGTTTAATCCCCAACGGAACAAAACTTCCAGCTATCACTCCCGGGTAGAAGTCGCCAAATTTATCGAGATTCCCCAACAGGTCTACAAACAATGCACAACGTTCCCCTTTTCACGACAGAGTTTATTTCTCTAAGTGGAAACTCATAAACACTTTAACTTCACAACATGAAGACTTACACTCTACTTTCCCAGTAGCAGTCAGGGATTTATTTTCCCTAATCCAACAACATTACAGTAGATTAGCCCACATACGCATAAATCGCGTCCATATATCTCAAACATCGATGACACGAATGCATATATCACTGTTGTACCCCAAAATTTTCCCTCACATATTTCTCAAGACATGTCTAGAATCATCTCCAAGTTGTTCAAGATGGCTCAAGAGTTGGACAGTCAAATCACCTCCTAAGGCAGTCAATTCAAAATTAGGGTTTTGTGTTGCATCAAGGTCCTCATATACAAATGGTCTCAAATTCTCCCAAACGTCCTAATATGTCCTCAAGATCATCAATGTCAAATTTCAAGCCTTGCAGAGAAAGTTTGGTCAGTCAATTGCTCAAGAGGTCCAAAAATCGACCGTGCTAGGGCAAAAGTCAACTGTGACCTAAATACAGTCAAACCTCAAGATTTTTTGCCAACATTCTCATTTTGAAGGATAATTCATCATTTGATCAAGGGTTCATCATGATTCATCAGGGATTTCTCAAGATTCATCAAGATTCAAAAGTTGCTAAATTAGGGTTTTGTAGGAAAAGTCAACTCAACTTTGACCAAGCATAACTTTCTCATACTTGATGAGAAATGAGCCATCCAAAGATAATTTTTAAGAGGATGCAATTTCCTACAATCCATATTCACACCCCAAGATCAAGAAATGCTCTCACAAAAAGTTACAAATTTGGACATTATAGGTCATTTTTGAAAGTCAACAAAAATACATTTTTTGCCAAAGCTTATAACTTGAGCATGGAATATCAAAATAATATGAGACCAAAAGGGTTGATTATAGGACATCTCAAGGTTTCTAAGAAGTCCAATAATACCTCCAAAAGTTCAAAATTGAAGAAGTTATGCATTGTTGAAGTTGGGAATTTTTCCAAAATTGCCAAAAGTCAACTATCCTCAAAACTCCAATTTTTGACAAAAGGGCCCACTTTTTTCCACTTGATTTGGCCTTATCACACCACACACGTGTCCCATCTTTAATTTCATGGCCATCCATTTATTTTTCTATTTTATTTAATTTTTATTGATTTAATTCATTTTAAATCAATACTAATTCAAATAAAATCCAAAAATTAATGGAATGAGATTCTTGTGATCATTACAGCTTGCAAATATCATGATACACTCAATCAAACTCGTGCCAAGTCAAAACATGCACAAAATCTCAGATTTGATACAAATATGGAAACTTGATAATGGTGATCAAACCAAATCTCCAATCTTCAATTCCTATGGATTCAAGCCCAAGTTTTGACCTAAATGCATTCCAATATACATACACAAGTGAGGCATAGAAAGAACACGACCTAAGCATTGCAGAAACGGCCAAACCAAAACTGAAAAAAGTGTGAAAAAGTGGGAGATCGAATTCTTGTTTAGAGCTTGTTTCAAAGCAAAATCTCCACATAGCTCTCTTGCTGGCAATCCCCTGAAGCTATATCAATCAAAACCAGCCCCTGAGACGTCATCAATCGCACTGTAAGTCCTCGTAAACATGGCTCTGAACACGAAATCCAAGCCTCTGATTCTTGCATCCTTTCATTAAAATCTTTGCACATTTGTGTTTTTCGTTTCATTTAGAACAGTTTGGCAATATTCAATTTCGTTTTCATGTCCTGTAACATAGCACTCGAATCTAGGGTTCTTGTTCTTGTTTTTTAGGCATTTTGGATACAGGAAAAATCAAGGCAAATAAATGGTACAGGGATGCTCAGGGAGGAGAGACGAACACGTTGGTGTTCTTGGATTGCATTTCTATGGCCTAGGGTGAATTTTTGAAGCATCCCACGAATCTTCTCGCGGATAAAAATCCGCAGGTAAATAACCAGGGATTTACTGAAGAAGACGACCACGCGTCTTCTCCTTACTGGGCCATTTAAATTTCGCGCAATTTTTTTTATTTTTTCAAGCATAATGTTTTGTTTCACATATAATATTTGTTGCACATACTAATAACAAAGGAACAAGCTAGCTGGATTGGTGAGCACGCTATTGGAAAACCCCTTGGGACCTGGGTTCGAATCCCAGGTCCCCCAAATTGCTTATTATTATTTTGTGCAAGGTATTCAGGTGTGCTTCATCAAGGGTGATCCACCATGCGCTTGCAAAGATCAACGTGCCAAGTGGCTTCAGGCCAGATCCAAAGGCCATAATTGAGTACTCACCATATGTCCAGGTCAACATACGCGTGGGTGATTCAAAAAGTCAAAGCAGGCTGATTGAAATTGGGCCTAGAAATTGCTGATTCCACCATCAAATTATGTTCACACCCCCTGGGTTATTTCTTTTACTCTTCATATTTTCATTTATTTATTTTGTTCTAATTATTTATTTTATTGTTAATTAACTAATCATTAATTTTCCTAATAAAATCAGAAAACAAACAAAAAAAATATAATATTTTATTTATTAAAACTAATTTCACTTTATTTTTGTAAATAAATAATTTAATCAATTTAGTTTTTAAATTAGGTATAATTTTAACATTTTTTGCAATAAATTAAAATTAATTAGAATATTAGGTTTTAACAATTTTAATCATTTTATTTTTATTTCCTTAAATATAAAAATCCAAAAAATATATTTTCATTAATTAAATTAACTTAGATTTAATTTTTCATTTAATTCAAAAATAAAAAAAAATGCTTTCTTTCCTAAAAAGGGTCAAAACCCTAAAAATGCGTCGATTTAATTTTCTTGCACGCGATTCATTTGATTCCAATTTTGTAATTGTTTCCTGGTATGTAATAGTTTTTAAATTAGGACTTTATTTATTATCGCTTTCTTTTATTTTTCCGCAATTTAAATTAAAGGGTTTATCTTTGGCGATGTAAATACCCGACGCCTTGTAATAGCCTAGATTTAATTTCCCGCAATTTAATTTCCCCACGATATTAACTGTTAGATGTTTGATAAATAGGCAATGCATGACAAGATCAATCTTTAACTTAAAATCAACAATAGCTCACCCATGACATGTACAGATAAAAATTAACCGAATTGACATACTCGCACATGCCACTCTTAGGGTACACCTCACTTGGTTGCCTCGAACGTGGTCATTGAGTATAAGAAGTTTTAGAGGTCGCCCTCTTGTTCAAAGATCATAGTTGCCTCGAAACGGTTGCCTCGGAAAAATGATCTAGGATATTAGGGTTACCACTAAGGCGTCCTAACATTGCTTAAGTGACCACACGTCCCTTAAATCGAATTGACCCGAAAACTCCGACGACGATGCTACCTACTCCTCAATAGTGGGATAGCATTGTCTAAAGGACATTAGCACAGTTTAATTCCTTTTTCGAGTAGGTAGATGGTTCTTAAGTACTTGCTCCTTTTAAAAAAAAACAAAACTTTTCGCACTTACACTCTCTTCAAAACAAAAACTCTTTTCAAACCCACAAACACAAAGAAAAGCAAACTTTTGAAAACACTTTGAGCAAGTACCTAAGAGCCCGTGGATAACCACGGATAGAAAGGGTGCTAACACCTTCCCTTTCTATAATCTACCTCCCGAACCCGAGAAATATCTCAAAAAGGAATTTTTTTGTGCTTTTGTCCTTTCCTTGTTGGATAAAATAAAAGACGGTGGCGACTCTTGCTTACCGCGACATTTTGCAAACACAAACGCAAAACACGAACCAACATTCCAAAACAGTCAGTTCTATTCCCACCGATCACAGAACTGGCGACTCTGCTAGGGATAGCTTAATAAGTGAGGTGTACCTTAGGATTAGATCATTATGTTTTCAATTGTATGCTTTGTATGCTTTAATTTTGTGGGCTTGTATCGGAGTTCTATAGATCCTAACCTGGATCTGGGGATACCCTTTAGGTAAGTAGCAATAAACTATGAGGGATCTGTACGGCGTAGACCGATACGGATGAAGCAGTAGCTATGTTGGTGTGGCACTTTAGTCTGTACCGATATCCCTTGTGTTGGAACGAGTAGAATATGGGTCTTCTAAGGGGTCATTAAGCACCAACTGACCTTAGAACCTTAAATTGACCAACTTGGCCATAGAACAGTAGAAGTATGCTACACTCATTGAGACTAAACTCTCGTGATGATTCTGCCCGCAAGAAAAGGTTGCTAAACTAGAATTATGACCGATTGAGGGTAGTCAGTGATATTGAGATCCTCTAGAACCCGGTTACTATTTTTAGGACAGGTTTTAACCAACTGAATTGAAAGAGGGTAGTATCTAAGCTCCATGCCAGCCTGAAATCTAAGGGCTCTTTTGTGTGACTTGTGTGCCTTTGCCATGTTTGCTTTTTGTGGATACTTGTGGTGTGCCTTTATCATGACATCATGACATCATAACATTGCATACATCTTGCATAAGGACTAACCTATTTCAAAGACAAGAGGGTTTCATCTTTGCTCTGTTTTGTAGGTCATCATGATGCCCATGCGTAAGAATACCATCCATATCAACTTTGTCCAAGTCCCTACCTTGCTTAAAGAGTTGGTTGTCAGGATGCCAGATAGTACTTCCTTCATCAAGAGGCATGGTTCTCTTCTCAGTTTGGTCACCTCTAAATTGGACGAACAAATGATGAGTGTCTTGGTCCAGTTTTATGATCCGTTGTACCATTGCTTCACTTTTCAAGACTATCAGCTGGTTCTTACCCTAGAAGAGTTTTTTGAGCTGCTCGGTATCTCTATTTTGGAACAGACTCCGTTTACTGGTTGGGAGAAGACTCTTAGGCCTGAAGAGATTGCTGCAGCCCTTCACTTGACCAAAGAGGAGGTAATGGCTAACTGGGAGACTATAAGTGGAGCTAAGGGTTTCCTGACTAAGTTCTTGGTGGGCAAGGCTAACTACTTCTGGGATAGCCTAGACTTTAAGGCATTCGAGGATATTCTGGATCTCTTGATTTATGGCTTGGTATTGTTTCTGAATCCTGACACTTTTGTTGACGTGAATGCTATAAAGATCTTCATCTCTCAGAACCTTGTACCCACTCTCTTGGGTGACATTCTTCATCAGCTCTATGCTCGTACTGCCCGAAAGCGAGGAACCTTGATGTGCTGTGCTCCTTTATTGTCGAGGTGGTTTATTTCGCACCTCCCTAAGTCAGTGCTGAAGAACAAAGAAGGAATGGGCTGGGCTAAATAAGGTGATGTCTCTTTCTCATAATGACATTATCTGGACTCTCAAAGGTATGGATAAGGTGACTATCATTGATCGCTGTGGAGAGTATCCTAATGTTCCATTGATCGGAACCCATGGAGGGATTTCTTACAACCCATGCTTAGCTCTCCGTCAGTTTGGAAGAGCCAAAAGAGAAGGGCCTCATGAGATGTTGATGCCTCATGTCATCTTTGATTTTCAGGGAGATAGCGACGAGCTACGTCGTAGATTCATAAGGGCTTGGGACAAAGTTCACCAATCAGATCCACGTGAGCTGGGCCCAAAGACTTCTCTGCCAATGGAGCCATATCTTAGATGGGTCCGTATCCGTGCCCAAAAGCTGGGTATGCCTTATGAAGCTGTTCGGCCTGTCACTCTTGAAGTTGCTAATGAAGAAGGGGTTCTTCCAACCATTCTCCATCCTTATATGCCCACTGACATTGGGGCACTGAAGAGGTCTTGGATGCAGTTGAGGGATGAACGGGATTCTTACCGAGAGAAGTTCAACGAGCAAGAGCAAAAGATCCAGAGGTTGACTAGACAATTGGAGAACGAGCGGATCCTGAACGACTATGTCCACACTGATAAGAAGATACCATGGGAGCATTGATGGACCTTTGATGATTTCTTTTCCAGTTCTTGTTTACTTTTCAGTATTTCCATTTCTGTAACGCCTTAAGGGCAATTTGTTGAACAATTTAAATTTTGAAGTTTAAATCTAATAAAGTGTGTTTCTTTTCTTGTTTACAAATTTGAATCCCGATTGTCTTTGAAATCATAAATCATACGCATTTCATCCCAATGCACTTCATAAACAGGTACCTTTTTATAGGTCTTTTATCTTCTTCGCTGTTTATTTCAGCAATCATCATGTCTACTGAACCTTCAACTGAGCAAGCTATCAAGGACCTCCAGGCCCAGAATGCCCAATTTCAAGAGTTGTTCATGAGCCTAGCTAAGGGTCAGCAGGACCTGAAGACCTTGATTCTGAAAGAGAAGAAGAAGAAGAAGAAGAAGAAGAGGACCATCCGGTTTAACACAGGACACAGGTTTGGGAACAGGCTGCAGAATGAAGTTGATCTAACCACCTCATCTGGAGGGAAAGATAGTCCACAAGAAAGGAGGGCTCTTAGCCCTATGGTCTCCGACAACGAGATGGACTACGATGAAGAACACTATCCTCCTGCTGAGGATAAATACAAACAACTGGAAGACCGTTTGAGCGCTATGGAAATTCAGAAGGTGCCCGGTCTGGACTTCGGAGATCTAGGTCTATCATCTGGGGTGGTGATTCCCCATAAATTCAAGGCACCGGCCTTTTCCAAGTATGACGGATTTTCCTGTCCGAAGCTACACCTCCGGTCATATGTGAGGAAGATTCAACCTTACACTGCTGATAAGAACTTATGGATCCATTTCTTTCAAGACAGTCTCTCAGGGACTCAGATTGAGTGGTTCTATCAGTTGGACGGAGCCAGTATCCGCAGCTGGGAAGATTTGGCTACTGCATTCTATAGGCAGTATCAGTACAACTCCGACCTCGCTCCTACGCGTACCCAACTCCAGGGTATGTCAATAGGACCGGGTGAAGGATTTAAAGAGTATGCTCAGAAGTGGAGAGACCTTGTCGGAAGGGTGCAACCACCTTTGGCTGATCGTGAACTTGTTGATATGTTTCTGGGGACCCTGTCTGGTCCATTCTTTAACCATTTGATTGGAAGCTCTTCATCTGGGTTTACAGATCTTATTTTGACTAGTGAGAGGATTGAGGCTGGTATTAAGGCTGGGAAGATACAGAAGGGTGCTTCATCAAGCATCGAGAAGAAGCCGTGTAAGAAAGAGTCCAGTGTTGTCTACAGTACAAGAAGACAGAGTAGACCTGAACACCGCCAAGCTGTCAATGCGGTTGTTATTTCAAAACCTGCTGGTGCTCCTCAGTACAACAATCAACAAAAGGAAGAGAGACCTAAAAGGCAATTCACTCGTCTCAGCATGACCTTATCTAAGATTTTGCCACAGTTGCTGAAGACTAATCTGGTGACTCTAAGGGAAGCCCCAAATAATTCAAATACGACATCACCAAAGTATAACCCTAATGCTCGCTGTGCTTTTCACTCTGATAGCCCGGGGTATAATACGGATGATTGCTGGGCTTTGAAGAACAAGGTCCAAGATTTAATTGATGCGAAAGAGATCGAGTTCGGAGCACCAGAGAAGCCTAAACAAGAGTCAGGGGTAAATGCTATCAGGGATGATGATGATGAAGAGTTTGATATCGACAGTTGGATCTAACCTACGACCAACGGTGGATTAAGCAACTGGACAATGAAGGATTCTATGTCCGTTTCTGTTATCACCCAGTAATGAAACTTTTTGTTTTGAATTTGTAATAGACAATGTTTTGAAACTTTATGGCCCGGTGTCTTACCCGGGACACTGTGCTTCATTTGTGAGGGCTTTTGTGTGTCATTTTCATATATCATTAATAAAAGCATTGGACGTTTTTTGCATTTCAAATTTTGCGCTCCTTGTTTTTCTTTATTATATATATTGCAAAACAACTATTTTACATACACTCATGTATACAGGTCCACATCCACTATGGATCTCACTGGTAACGACTCTGCTACTGCCAGTTATGACTTCGAAAATCTGATCAGCTTAGCCGAAGACGAAGGTGAAGATGATTGCGAAGTGTCTGGTGAACTTGCAAGACTGCTACTCCAGGAAGAGAGGGCCATTCAGCCACATGAAGAGCCAATGGAAACAGTGAATATGGGTACTGAGACAGACAAGAAGGAAGTCAAGGTTGGTTCCAATCTGGAGCCTAATGTGAAACAACGGTTGATTCAGATGCTACATAACTACACTGAGATCTTTGCCTGGTCTTACGAAGATATGCCTGGGTTGGATACTGATATTGTGGTTCATCGCCTGCCTACCAAGGAAGATTGTCCTCCAGTAAAACAGAAGGTTCGTCGTATGCGCCCAGAGATGTCTGAGAAAATCAAGGCTGAGGTTATGAAACAGTTTGACGTCGGTTTTCTAGCAGTGACTTCTTACCCTCAGTGGGTTGCCAATGTGGTTCCTGTGCCGAAGAAAGATGTTAAGGTCCGAATGTGTGTTGACTACAGGGATTTGAACAGGGCAAGCCCTAAAGATGACTTCCCTATACCTCATATTGACGTTCTGGTTGACAATACTGCTCAGCACAAGGTATTCTCCTTTATGGATGTTTTCTCTGGATATAATCAAATTAAGATGGCTCCGGAAGATATGGAGAAGACCACTTTTATTACTCAGTGGGGTACCTTTTGCTACAAGGTCATGCCTTTTGGGTTGAAAAATGCAGGGGCAACATATCAACGTGCCATGGTTGCTTTGTTTCATGACATGATCCACCATGAGATTGAAGTATACGTCGACGATATGATTGCAAGGTCCCAGACAGAGGAAGAACACCTTGACCATCTGCAGAAGCTTTTTGACCGGTTGAAGTTGTACAAGCTGAGGTTGAACCTGAACAAGTGCACCTTCAGAGTGAGGTCTGGTAAGCTACTGGGTTTCATTGTAAGCGACAAAGGTATTCAAGTGGACCCTGACAAAGCTACTTTTGTTACTCAGTGGGGTACCTTTTGCTACAAGGTCATGCCTTTTGGGTTGAAAAACGTTGGGGCAACATATCAGCGTGCCATGGTTGCTTTGTTTCATGACATGATCCACCATGAGATTGAAGTATACGTCGACGATATGATTGCAAGGTCCCAGACATAGGAAGAACACCTTGACCATCTGCAGAAGCTTTTTGATCGGTTGAAGTTGTACAAGCTGAGGTTGAACCCGAACAAGTGCACCTTCGGAGTGAGGTCTGGTAAGCTACTGGGTTTCATCGTAAGCGACAAAGGTATTCAAGTGGACCCTGCCAAAGTTAAAGCCATACAAGAGATTCCAGCTCCCAAGACAGAGAAAGAAGTCAGAGGCTTTCTAGGACGACTGAACTACATTGCCTGATTCATCTCACACCTGACTGCTACTTGTGAACCAATCTTCAAGCTGCTGAAGAAAGATCAAGTAGTACGTTGGAATGATGAATGTAAGGCCGCTTTCGAAAGGATCAAAGAGTATCTCCAAGAGCCACCCATCCTAATGCCACCAGTTGAAGGGGGACCTCTGATCTTATACTTGACAATACTCGATAACTCAATGGGGTGTGTGCTGGGGCAGCATGACGAGTCTGGCCGAAAAGAGCATGCTATTTATTACCTTAGCAAAAAGTTTACCGACTGTGAGACCCGATACTCACTGCTTGAGAAAACTTGCTGCGCTTTGGCATGGGCTGCTCGCCGGCTGAGACAGTATATGCTGACTCACACTACTCTGTTGATTTCAAAGATGGATCCAATCAAATATATCTTCGAAAAGCCTGCCTTGTCCGGAAGAATAGCAAGATGGCAGATGATCTTGACTGAGTATGACATCCAGTACACAACTCAAAAGGCAATCAAGGGAAGTGTATTGGCAGACCATTTGGCACATCAGGCAGTGGATGATTACCAGTCTATGAACTTTGAATTCTCGGACGAGAATATCATGTTGATAACTGATTGTGAGACACCTGGACTGGATGAAGAACCTGAGGAAGGATCCCTATGGTCTATGTACTTTGATGGAGCTTCGAACGCTTTGGGTAATGGCATTGGCGTTGTGATCATATCTCCTAAAGGCTCTCATACTCTGTTCACCGCTCGACTATGTTTCAACTGCACCAACAACATGGCGGAGTATGAAGCGTGCATTATGGGTCTTCGAGCAGCAATTGACCCGAGGATTAAGTTTCTAAGTGTCTTCGGAGATTCCGCTCTCGTGATCAGTCAGATCAAAGGCGAGTGGGATATGAAACACCCAAATCTTATTCCTTACAAGGAGTATGTATTGACGTTGCTTCCCTGTTTCGAGGAGATAACCTTTGAACACTTCCCTAGATAGGAGAATCAGTTAGCGGACGCGCTGGCTACGATGTCTTCTATGTTCAAAGTCAATTGGGACAACTAGGCTCCCTGGATCATTATTGAAAGATTGGACGAACCTGCGCATTGTTGTGATCTTGAGACTGAAGAAGTAACAGGAAAGCCCTGGTATCATGAGGTGAAGAGGTACCTTGAAGCTCAAGAATACCCCGAGGGTGCATCTGTTAATGACAAGAAGTTTCTGAGGAGATTTGTGGCGAAGTTCTTCATCAACAATGGCATTCTTTACAAGCGTAACCATGATTCAACCTTACTGCATTGTGTGGATAAGATTGAAGCATAAAGGATCATGGCAGAGCTGCATGAAGGTACTTTCGGAACTCATTACAGTGGACATACCATGGCAAAGAAAATCCTCCGGGCAGGATATTACTGGTCCACAATGGAAGCCGACTGTTATCAACATTCTCGGACATGTCACAAGTGCCAAGTCTATGCTGATAAGGTGCACGTACCTCTAGTTCCTCTGAACGTCTTGACGGCACTGTGGCCTTTTGCAATGTGGGGCATTGATATGATCGGCGAGATCATACCTACGGCATCCAACGGGCATTGTTTCATCCTGGTAGCAATTGATTACTTTACGAAGTGGGTTGAAGCAGCTTCCTTTGCTACCGTAACCAAGAACGTCGTGGCACGGTTCATTCAGCACAATCTGATCTGTCGATACGGTGTACCAGAGAGGATCATTACGGACAATGGTACCAATCTTAACAACAAGATGATCACTGAGCTCTGCGAGCAATTCAAGATACAACATCATAACTCTTCTCCCTACCGGCCGAAGATGAATGGGGCTGTCGAAGCGGCAAATAAGAACATCAAGAAGATTGTGCAGAAGATGACAGTAACATACAAAGATTGGCACGAGATGTTACCATTTGCTCTTCATGGGTACCGTACCTCAACACGGACGTCAACAGGGGCAACACCGTATTCCTTGGTTTATGGCATGGAGGCAGTCTTGCCTATTGAAGTTCAGATACCCTCTCTTCGGATCATGAAGGATGCACGTTTGAGCGAAGATGAATGGATACAGACCCGGCTTGATCAGCTAAACCTAATTGACGAAAAGAGACTCACTGCTATTTGTCATGGTCAGACGTACCAAAAACAGATGATCAAGGCATTTAACAAGAAAGTCAGACGACAAGAGTATCAAGTTAGGGATCTGGTAATCAAGCGCATTATCTTACCTCAAGGTGATCCCAGGGGCAAATGGACCCCTACTTACGAAGGGCCATTTATGGTTAAGAACATCTTCTCAGGAGGAGCTATGATTCTAACCACCATAGATGGTGACGACCTTCTTCACCCCGTCAATGCGGACATAGTGAAAAGATACTACGCATAATCAAAGACCCGCTAGGTCGAATGGCCTAGGCAAAAATAAGGGCTTCACGGAGAACCAAAAGGGTTCGGGCAAAAATAAGGGATGAAAATAAAAAAAATATGTACACCCGGCAAGTCGAAAACCTGAAAAGGCGGCTTGGGCAAAAATTGGTATCCCGATGGACGGAAAACCCGAAAGGGCGGTCCAGGAAAAAATTAGGGATTAAAGCGTAACACTATGTCTCATTGGATCACCTCGCATCCAGACTTCGGTATCTACTATCAAAGCTCGGACGACACTAATCAATCAGATTCATCTTCAACTAAGCAGCAAAGTGATGAGATGCTCGAAGATATAAAGGCAATAGCAGAGTTGGAACCCAGTGGGATTATTCACATAGCCGTTTTGTTTCCTTTTTCAAATTGTATAAGTTCTATTTGTTCGGCAGCGTTCTCCTACCAGGACGTCAGCCTCTTGTACAAAAACGCCTATTTTCAGGCCAAACTTCAAAATCAATACAAATTCATTTTCAGAAATTTCAAGCTGTTTTTCCTTTATCTTTTTGTTTTGCAAAGAACGTCCAAAGTTCATTTTTGATATATGCATTTGACATTAATTGCTGATCATAAATACTTACATGTGAAACAAAAGATAAATTACGGGTAATATCAGAAACAGGGGCATAAGAAATGTCCAAACTGTGTAGTTACTTTGTCCACCTGGTACCAAGGTAGGTTCAGCTGAAGAAGATGGTTGCGATACCTTCACTCACTGCAGAGCAATACAGTAATGTATCTCTCCCAGCTAAGACTTGCAGTTGAACGAATCAGCAATACTCTCCCCCAAGCAGAGTTAGTCTACCAACAGCCCTAAAAAGGTTGGGTATCCCTAGAAGGACTTAATCTTCCCCAGTGGAGTATAAAGATATTCCCCAGCAAGTATAAGAGTATCCCCGACAGTGTTCCCCGACGGAATACAAGATACCCCCAGTGGAGCCATTTCCCCAGCGCAGTCTAAAAAAGCTTCCCCGACAGAGTTGAAACATCTTCCCCAGTAGATTCTAGAAGCTTATCCCCTGCAGAGTGCAAATAAATTTCCCCCAGCCAAATTCAGAGGATTATCCCCACAAGAGTCTAACAGGGTTATCCCTAGCAAGTTGCAACTAAAAGATTATCCCCAGCGGAATTCTTTCTTTCCCCAAACAGGAGTTCAATCCTCAACCGATTCTGTATCACCAGCAACGGTAATCCATCCCCAGTGGAGTTCATCATCAAAATCCCCAACAGAGTTTATCAATGGAATCTTCAGCAGAGTTTATCGTTAAAATCTTCAGCAGAACATCTCTTTCCCACGGAGTAATTCTCCTCAGAGTAATCTCTTCATCAGTTTATTCCCCAACAGAGTTCTTTTCTCCTGCAGGTTTATCCTCACAATCATCTTCGTTCACCATCCCTGGCAGAAGCGAAGCATTCAACTCTATTCTCCAGCAGCTCCGGGATTTATTTTCCCCAGCTAAAACATTACATGTCCACACATCATGATACATGCATATACGCATCATACCATACAATCTCATTTATTTTGAGAACATCATCGCTTGATACATATCATGCAGTACATACAGCTAACCTTTACCTTTCAAGAAAGATACAATTAAAATTCAAGTTATGAAGCCCGAGTACAATCGGATAGTATCTTGATTTCTACAGCATATTGTGAAGCCCGGATCACGATCAGATAACAATATCAGACTGTCGTAAAGCCTGGATTACGACCAGATAGTGATATCTCTCAAAAGTAAGCTATGAAGCCTGGAGAACGACCGGGTAATAGTTTATTCCCCAGTGAGCCATGAAGCCCGGATTGCGACCGGATAGCAGCACAGAAAGCACCATGAAGCCTGGATTCGACCAGATAGTGGTTTTTGTACCCCAAAATTTTCCCTCCCATATTCTTCAAATTTTGCCAAGTCAAAGCTTCAAACATCTCCCCAAGGGTTGCACAGTTCAAGGGCCTCCTAACAGTCAAAATTAGGGTTTTGATTCTGATAAAGAAAATGAAGGTTCCAAGGGTCCAATCAAGTCCCACATGCCTATAAACATGGTCAAGCATCCTCATACCAAGTTTCAAGACTTACAGCACAAAATTGCACAGCCAAAAACCCTAATTGCACTACAGTCAACTGTAGGGGCAAAATGGTCATTTGACAGTCAAAAGTCCAAATTTTTGGTAAACATCTCATTTTGAAGCCACAAACATCATTTGATCAATGCTTGATCATGATTCTCAAAGCTTGGCTCAAAAATCATCAAGATGCAAAAGTTTCCATATTTGGACAGTTGAAAAAGTCAACTGTAAATTGACTAGGGCATAACTTTTACATGGATTATCAGAAAAATTCCATCCAAAGCTCATTTTGAAGAGAAAGACATTTACTACAACTCCTCTTCATACTTCAAGTCCAAGAAATGCTCTCACAAAAAGTTATCAATTTCAACATTATAGGTCATTTTCAAAAGTCAACAAAAAGGGACTTTAAGTCAAAGGCCATAACTTGATATTGGTAAATCAAAATGACATGGTACCAAAGGCATTGGTTATAGGACTCAAAGACCTTTCCAAAATGTCCAAGAACATGAGCAAAGCTTAAAAATTGAGCAAGTTATGCCTTGTGGAAGTTGGGAAATGTTTGAATATTTTGAAAAGTCAACATTGATTCAAATGACTTAAAATTGCTAATGGGCCTCTTTTTCTTCCACAATTCATCACCCAAGGCATGTGCACGACCATTTGGCCCAAAGGGAAGTTTTTTTATCATTTTTATTTATTTATTTGGATTTTTAATTATTAATAATTCAATTAATTAAATTAAATAGGTGAAAAATACTAAACCTAGGTTTTTAAATCTTTTTATGCATGATATACACTCAATATTTCGTGCATAGTTAGATTTGGAAAGAATCAATATGATTTGTCATGATTTGGTAGCAAATGTGCATGAAAAGATTGAAAATAATAGCATGAAAAATCAAATATTGTATCATCAATTCAAGGATTCTTTGATCAATTTTCTTAACCTAAATCATTCATACATATATAGGCAAGCTAACTCTCGTGCAAAAGGACTCCCAGCTGCGCCATACATAGAAAACCACACTTGAGTTTTTTGCTTAAGAATTGAAAACTGAAAACAGGGATACAAGGCGATTCAAGGCAAAATATCCGTTCCATTAGCTTGCTGAGACTTCAAAGAAGGAATTAGAATCAAAACCATAAGCTTTGACACCAAGAAACGTGAGAATCATCGTGACCTGTACAGAAAATATTTTACATTCGTGCATCTCGATTCATGCATCTTTAGCAATTTTTAACATTTGATTTATGTTTATTATTCAATTCTAAAGCTGACTGTGTGGTTTGATTTTGTTTTCGTGCCCCTTTGAAGGATTCACCATTAAAGATATTTAGGGTTACCAAGCTTTTGATTTGGGCATTTCCAAATGCTGTAAAATTAGAGGATCACAATACCATGGTTGAAACCAGCGGGCTTGGACGATTTAGAAACGACCCTCGCGCTTAATTTATGGGGCCATACGGCCTATTCGCTATTTCATAAAATTGCATGTTTTGGGGGGGTTCAAAACCCCCGCTAACCATCTTTTGTTTCAGGAAAAAATACAAACCACGAAGAAGATGATGAAGTGGAAGGCAGCGATTGGTTCATTCAAAGTTTCGCGCGAAAAAGTCATCAACGCTTTGTTTTATTTTATATTAATTGATTGTTATTCATTATACAACGCGTGTAGAGTGCTTCAGTGGCAAGGCTTGGTAGTGGTAATCTCTAGGACCTGGGTTCGAACCCCAGGTCCCCCATCCCTTTCATATTATTTTTATTAACATACTTGCGTGCAGTTTCATTGTTGAGGATCACCATACATCCACAAGATCCAGCTTGCCACGCATACGCTAAGACCAATCCAAGGGACATGGTTTGAAGACCATCATGGACACAAGTCAATGGGGGTACACGCTGGCAAAAAAGGTCAACAAGGCAAAGGTTAATGGGCCTAAAATGCTAAGACTTCACCTCCAACTGGGGACAGAACCCCCCAAGGTTTGCAAGTTTCTTTTATATTTTTCATTCTTTTCTTTATTTCAATTAATGTTTTTTTAATTAATTTCTTTAATTTAAATATTTTCATAACAAATATAAAAACAATACAAAAATCAGAAAAAAGACAAAAATAAATATTTTATTTAATTTTTTAGTATTTTGTAAATAAATAATATTAATTGATTTTAGTTTTACTTTAGGGTTAAATTTTAATATTTTTCTTAATCAATTTAAAATTTGGTAGAATTAGGGTTTGTAATAATTTTTATCCTTTTTTTCTTTTCTTTCATAGTAATTAGTTAATTAAATATTTCCTATTATTTTTATAAATCAAAATTGCATGTAAAAAATTAGGTTAATTTAGGTTTAACTTTAATATTTTTTTTAATAAATAAAAGTTATAGAATTAGGTTTAATATTTTATTTTAATTAATCTTTCTCATAAAAATTCATAAATCCAAAAAAATACCAAAAAATAACTTCCTTTCATTTTAATTTTAATTAATTTAACAATTTAATTTAGTTTCATTAAAAAGGGTCCAACGCCCTTGTTTCCAATCTTATTTCAATTTGCGCGTTTTATTTCGTTTCTTATAATTTTTATGTAATTCTCCCAAGGCTATGTAATATTTATCTTTTACTTTAATTCTTTATTTTATGTCAAATCGGGTCCTGGAAATTTTGGCGATGTGGACCCGCGCCTTTTGTAATAGTTTAGAACTTTACCTTTCTCGCTCTTTTAACTGTTAAATAAATGCATGCAAGAATGGATGGCCTTAAATAAAAACAAACGTGTAGATCACCAATAACATGACAAGATAAAATAAATGAATCTGACACACAAATCACACACCACTCCTAGGGTACGCCTCACTGTTGCCTTGCCTCGAAAGGTGATCGTCGAGTAGAGGATGTCTTAGTAAGTCCTCGTGATCCGGGAACCTGGCATGAGGGTAGCTTCTAAGGTGTCTTCCCATTGCTCTGGTGATCACCATGTCCCGAACCTCGAATTGACCCGAACACCTCCAACGGTGGTGCTACCTACCTCTCAATGGTGGGATGGCACTACTTTAAAGGACATTTACACAGACGAATTCCTTAGGGTAGGTAGGTTCTCGTAGATACTTGCTCTAATTTCAAAACCAATTCAAAAAATACTTTTCACACCGACACCTTTTCAAAAAGCTTTCGAAAGCAATTTTTCAAACACTCTTGAGGACTGATACAAGAGTCGAACTGAAATTTTCAAAGAAACTTTTTAAAACCCACAGTTGAAAAGCAAACAACCTTTTGAAAACACAATGAGCAAGTATCTAAGAGCCCATGGATAACCATGGATAGAAAGGGTGCTAACACCTTCCCTTTCTATAACCTACCTCCCGAACCGAGAGCAATCTCTATAAGGAATTTTTCTGTGCTTTTGTCCTTTCCATTTGGAGAAAATAAAAGACGGTGGCGACTCTTGCTTCCACGACATTTCACGAACCAGCGTTAAACAGTCAGTTCCAGATCCACCGATCACAGTGGTATATCATAAACACAAGCCGTGAAGCCCGGATCACGACTAGATAACAGCTCAGTAAGTTATTAAGAAGCCTGGATTACGACCATAAAGCAATACAAGACCATGAAGCCAGGATTACGACCAGATAATGATAGAAGATGTTGTGAAGACTGGATTACGACCAGATAGCAACCAAGAGTACTACGAAGCCTGGATTTCGACCAGATAGTGGTATGATACATCGTGAAGCCTGGATTACGACCAAATAGCATTAAGGGATACTGTGGAGCTCGGGTTACGACCGAATAACAGTTTACCCAACCAGTTACTATGAAACCCGGATTCGACCGGATATTAGTAAAACCAACCGTCAAAGGGAAGACCGAATGCGACCGAATAACCACTTGATTTGTTCTGAAACCTGAATTTCGACCAGATAAGAAATGAGGTATTGTGAAGATTGGATTCGACCAGATAGCAGTACGTGACACCATGAAGCCTGGATTCGACCAGATAATGGTATAACACATTGTGAAGCCTGGATTACGACCAGATAGCGGTACAAGACACTATGAAGCTTAGATTCCGACCAAATAGCAGTTTACATGGACAATTACTAAGAAGCCCGAAGTCAGTCGGATATTAGTGTGCCCTAAATTCAAGTTGAAGCCCGGATGCGACCGGATAACCACTTGATTTGTTCTAAAGCCTGGATTTCGACCAGATAAGAAGTGAGGTATTGCAAAGCCTGGATTACGACCGGATAGCAAGTTTAATCTCATCTCCCCAGTAAGTCACTGCAAAGCCTGGATTACGACCAGATATCAGTCGGTCTTATCACTATGAAGCCTGGATTGCGACCAGATAGTAGTTCACCCTCACCTCTTCAACATTAGAATAACGGACGACCGAAGCTCCTAAAGTTCTATTTCTCCTAAGACGAAGAACAGCATTCCCCAACGGAATCTCCCTCAACAACAGGTATACAAGATCTCGCTAAGGAATCTCTTACGCGATCGACACTCCTTCGGATGGCATCGTTAATCCCATCTCCCATCATCAATCTCCAAATGGCATCTGTAAGCCCATTTCCGACATCACAAGACAAATACTACTTCATGCGAGTGCAAATTTCTGGGCACTCTAGTGTTCAATCATCTTCCACCTTCAGATCACGAAAGGCCCGAAAGCCAATCTATATCCTCAGGTTTAAGAAGATTGAACAGGGGCAACTGTTGTACCCCAAAATTTTCCCTCCCATATTTCTCAAGACATGTCAAGAATCATCTCCAAGTTGTTCAAGATGGCTCAAGAGTTGGACAGTCAAATCACCTCATAAGGCAGTCAATTCAAAATTAGGGTTTTGTGTTGCATCAAGGTCCTCATATCAAAATGGTCTCAAATGCTCCCCAATTCCTAATATGTCCTCAATATCATCCATGTCAAATTTCAAGCCTTGCGGAGAAAGTTTGGTCAGTCAATTGCTTAAGAGGTCCAAAAATCGACTGTGCTAGGGCAAAAGTCAACTGTGACCTAAATGCAGTCAAACCTCAAGATTTTTTGCCAACATTCTCATTTTGAAGGATAATTCATCATTTTATCAAGGGTTGATCATTATTCATCAAGGATTTCTCAAGATTCATCAAGATTCAAAAGTTGCTAAATTAGGGTTTTGTAGGAAAAGTCAACTCAACTTTGACCAAGCATAACTTTCTCATACTTTATGAGAAATGACCCATCCAAATCTCATTTTGAAGAGGATGCAATTTCCTACAATCCATCTTCACACCCCAAGATCAATAAATGCTCTCACAAAAAGTTACAAATTTGGACATTATAGGTCATTTTTTAAAGTCAACAAAAACACCTTTTTTGCCAAAGCTTATAACTTGAGAATGGAATATCAAAACAATATTAGACCAAAAGGGTTGATTATAGGACATCTCAAGGTTTCTAAAAAGTCCAAGAACACCTCCAAAAGTTCAAAATTGAAGAAGTTATGCATTGTTGAAGTTGGGCATTTTTCCAAAATTGCCAAAAGTCAACTATCCTCAAAACTCCAATTTTTGACAAAAGGGCCCACTTTCTCCACTTGATTTGGCCTTATCACACCACACACGTGTCCCATCTTTAATTTCATTGCCATCCATTTATTTTTCTATTTTATTTAATTTTTATTGATTTAATTCATTTTAAATCAATATTAATTCAAATAAAATCCAAAAATTAATGGAATGAGATTCTTGTGATCATTACAGCTTGCAAATATCATGATACACTTAATCAAACTCGTGCCAAGTCAAAACATGCACAAAATCTCAGATTTGATACAAATATGGAAACTTGATAATGGTGATCAAACCAAATCTCCAATCTTCAATTCCTATGGATTCAATCCCAAGTTTTGAATTAAATGCATTCCAATATACATACACAAGTGAGGCATAGAAAGAACACGACCTAAGCATTGCAGAAACGGCCAAACCAAAACTGAAAAAAGTGTGAAAAAGTGGGAGATCGAATTCTTGTTTAGAGCTTGTTTCAAAGTAAAATCTCCACATAGCTCTCTTGCTGGCAATCCCCTGAAGCTATATCAATCAAAACCAGCCCCTGAGACGTCATCAATCGCACTGTAAGTCCTCGTAAACATGGCTCTGAACACGAAATCCAAACCTCTGATTCTTGCATCCTTTCATTAAAATCTTTGCACATTTGTGTTTGTCGTTTCATTTAGAACAGTTTGGCAATATTCAATTTCGTTTTCATGGCCTGTAACATAGCACTCGAATCTAGGGTTCTTGTTCTTGTTTTTTAGGCATTTTGGATATAGGAAAAATCAAGGCAAATAAATGGTACAGGGATGCTCAGGGAGGAGAGACGAACACGTTGGTGTTCTTGGATTGCATTTCTATGGCCTAGGGTGAATTTTTGAAGCATCCCACGAATCTTCCTGCGGATAAAAATCCGCAGGTAAATAACCAGGGATTTACTGAAGAAGACGACCACGCGTCTTCTCCTTACTGGGCCATTTAAATTTCGCGCAATTTTTTTTTTCAGGCATAATGTTTTGTTTCACATATAATATTTGTTGCACATACTAATAACAAAGGAACAAGCTAGCTGGATTGGTGAGCGCGCTATTGGAAAACCCCTTGGGACCTGGGTTCGAATCCCAGGTCCCCCAAATTGCTTATCATTATTTTGTGCAAGGTATTCAGGCGTGCTTCATCAAGCGTGATCCACCATGCGCTTGCAAAGATCAACGTGCCAAGTGGCTTCAGGCCAGATCCAAAGGCCAGAATTGAGTACTCACCATATGTCCAGGTCAACATACGCGAGGGTGATTCAAAAAGTCAAAGCAGGCTGATTGAAATTGGGATTGGAAATTGCTGATTCCACCATCAAATTAAGCCCACACACCCTGGGTTATTTCTTTTACTCTTCATATTTTCATTTATTTATTTTGTTCTAATTATTTATTTTATTGTTAATTAACTAATCATTAATTTTCCTAATAAAATCAGAAAACAAACAAAAAAAATATAATATTTTATTTATTAAAACTAATTTCACTTTATTTTTGTAAATAAATAATTTAATCAATTTAGTTTTTAAATTAGGTATAATTTTAACATTTTTTGCAATAAATTAAAATTAATTAGAATATTAGGTTTTAACAATTTTAATCATTTTATTTTTATTTCCTTAAATATAAAAATCAAAAAAATATATTTTCATTAATTAAATTAACTTAGATTTAATTTTTCATTTAATTCAAAAATAACAAAAATGCTTTCTTTCCTAAAAAGGGTCAAAACCCTAAAAATGCGCCGATTTAATTTTCTTGCACGCGATTCATTTGATTCCAATTTTGTAATTGTTTCCCGGTATGTAATAGTTTTTAAATTAGGACTTTATTTATTATCGCTTTCTTTTATTTTTCTTCAATTTAAATTAAAGGGTTTGTCTTTGGCGATGTAAATACCCGACGCCTTGTAATAGCCTAGATTTAATTTCCCGCAATTTAATTTCCGCACGATATTAACTGTTAGATGTTTGATAATTAGGCAATGCATGACAAGATCAATCTTTAACTTAAAATCAACAATAGCTTACCCATGACATGCACAGATAAAAATTAACCGAATTGACACACTCGCACATGCCACTCTTAGGGTACACCTCACTTGGTTGCCTCGAACGTGGTCATTGAGTATAGGAAGTTTTAGAGGTTGCCCTCTTGTTCAAAGATCATAGTTGCCTCGAAACGGTTGCCTCGGAAAAATGATCTAGGATATTAGGGTTACCGCTAAGGCGTCCTAACATTGCTTTAGTGACCACACGTCCCTTATATCGAATTGATCCGAAAACTCCGACGACGATGCTACCTACTCCTCAATAGTGGGATAGCATTGTCTAAAGGACATTAGCACAGTTTAATTCCTTTTTCGAGTAGGTAGATGGTTCTTAAGTACTTGCTCCTTTTAAAAACAAAACAAAACTTTTCGCACTTACACTCTCTTCAAAACAAAAACTCTTTTCAAACCCACAAACACAAAGAAAAGCAAACTTTTGAAAACACTTTGAGCAAGTACCTAAGAGCCCGTGGATAACCACGGATAGAAAGGGTGCTAACACATTCCCTTTCTATAATCTACCTCCCGAACCCGAGAAATATCTCAAAAAGGATTTTTTTTGTGCTTTTATCCTTTCCTTGTTGGATAAAATAAAAGATGGTGGCGACTCTTGCTTACCGCGACATTTTGCGAACACAAACGCAAAACGCGAACCAGCATTCCAAAACAGTCAGTTCTATTCCCACCGATCATAATCACAATCTCATTGTACCATGCATTTCATACATCATGACATTGCATACAACTAACATTTTACCCTTTGTAGGGAAAGGTTAACCAATGACTATCATCATCAAATCAGAGATTAATACCTGAAACAGGCCGAGGACAATTGTCTACATGACCAGCTGAACTTTCAGATACAGTTCAGATACGCTCCAGATACGGATGCCATCCTGATACTCATTCAGATTCATCTTTCAGATACAGTTCATATACGCTCCAGATGTGGATGCCATCCTGATACTCATTCAGATTCAGTTTTCAGATACAGTTCAGATACGCTCTAGATACGGATGCCATCCTGATACTCATTCAGATCCAGGCTTTCATTTCGAGGTAACCCTACTATCCAAGTTCCTTCTAATAGCCCTGCTACCCAGGTTTTCCTTTCGAAGCAACCCTACTATCCAGGTTCCTTCTCCCTTATCTCCAGACAACAGTTTACAACCCTATAAGACCTGGACCCGACCAGATACGGTCGATTTCACATTTCCCCAGTTGAAGTCAAACTTAGACTTGGTCTAATTTCTGTCAACAATCACCTTCGAATGGCATCTTTAAGCCCATCTCCAACAACTTTCCGTCATCTCTCCAAATGGAATTTTTAAGCCCATTTGCAACAACTTTCCGTCATCTCTCCAAATGGCATCTTTAAGCCCATTCCCTACGCAATCAACAACCACATAATCAAGTGCAAATTTATGGGCACTCTAGTGTTCAATCATCTTCCACTTTCAAGCTACAAACGGCAAACATGCCGATCTCACTTTTCAAGTTTAAGAAGATTGAACAGGGGCAGCTGTTGTACCCCAAAATTTGCCCTCCCATTTTTTATTCAAGATATTATCCTAGGTCTTCTCGAATACTCAATTTGGCTCAAAAGTTTGATCAGACAGATTTTCTTCCTATGAAGTAAGTCAACGATTAGGGTTTGACGTTTCTCAAAGAAAATTGATTCTTCAAGGTTTCAAATGGTCTTCATAGATCTGCATGTCTCCTCAAGGATGTTCATGCCGAGTTTCGAACCTTGCGTTACAAGTTTGCTCCGTTAATGGTTCAGACGTCTGAAAATGACTCCATTAACCCAAAAGCTGGCCTTTTGCGAGACCAAGTTCAAGCGACTGTAACTTTTTCATTATTTGATATTTTTGAGCGGTTCTTCTTGCGTATGACTCTCCTCGATGTTATCTCTAATTTCTCTTCACAAATCAAGAGCTGATTACATGTAAAAGATCACCAAATTCGAATGCGTTAGAAGTCACTTCATGGATTTTGACCTAATCTTAAATAACTGTCGCCTGATTTCTAAGAATTGTGATTTCCTCAAATTACGAGATCTTGAGACGAACATTTCTGCATATGTCATAAGTGATGTTGCACACGAGTTTATCTTCAAAGATCGAAAGAAAATTGCATTGGGAAGACTTTGAAAGTTATCGAATTATCGCAAGTCATTTGTTTGATTTCAAGTGTTCTTAATCACCATCGTTTTTGAAATTTGTTAATTCTATAAGGTTTATGATTGTTCTCAAAGCATGATTGTTTGGCAATGAAGTTCCATTTTAATCGAGTTTGGTGCGCGATTTGAATGCAAATTTGGTTTGGACAAGAGTTGAAGATTAAGACTGTCATTTAGATGACCATGGCTTTGGGTTTCAGTTAACCAAGTTAGAATTGAATTCTTAAACATTTATTTTGTTTAGAAATTTGATTGGAGTACAAGGCGCATTGGTTTATTTGATCATTTTGTGATTGCTTGAAGTTCAAGTCACCAAACCAAGATGTTTTATTCAAAGCATTCAATTGAGAATTGAAAAGTTTAAATAAATTCAGGATTGGTACGAAAAATTTCATCATTTACAAATTTATACAAGGCCTTGTGTTCATTACATCACAAATGAAATAAATTACACATTTCTTATTTTGTTTACAAAGAATTACAATGTGTGCTTTGACTACAAAGAGAGAAATTTTATTTTGTTTCTTCAAGTCTCCATTGCTTCATCTTCTAGCCATCCTTGCTTGCCATCCATGCCTCATGTTCATGAAACAAAGAAGAGAAAGTTAGCAATTCAAGCAAAGTGATGTGTAAAGAAAAGAAAATGAATTCATCATTAGGGTTTGTATGTGGAATCAGATTTAAAGGTTGTTTTGTTTTAATCATAATCCATCTTCTCTTATTTTGCAAATCACAAGGTTTCGGCCTTGGTTCACAAAAAGGGAAAAGAAAATTTGCAAACATTTTCTATTGAAAAATAGCATAAAGCCCAAAACTGCCAAAATATGCAAGCTGCAACAAGCAGCAGCAAACTGCTACACAAAACAGGCAGTAATGCAAAACCAACAAACAGAACAAGCATAGAAACAGGGCAAGGATGCCAAACAACAGATAATGTAACAACAACAGCAGGCTGCTATACAAGAAGCACAAAGTAAAAACAAGTGCAGTAAGCAACGCAAGCAAACAAAACCAATTTAGGATGCTGTAAAATATAGCAGCAAGTCCAAGGCTGCCCAAACAGCAGCAATATAGCAAGCAGAGGTGGGCTGCAAAGAAGCAGCAACGCAACAGTAAGCAAGCTGCCAAGCACAAGTCAACAAACCTGCAACAAATATAGCAAGCAATGTAAACAAACAAAATAAGGCAAGCAAGTAAAGCAAGAACAGGACAAGGCAACGCATAGCTAGCTTGCTTAGCACACCAAACACATCATCATTTTCCTAAGCTATACAAAGCCTTCAGAAATTTTGGAATAAAAAGCAAGTTTGCTTTACATCATTGAGAAATGAGAGAGGAAAGGATATCACCTAATTATACAACAATCCAAATAGCCTGCAAAACTGTACCAAGTCAACTCTTCACTAAACTGACAAAAGCTCTGCCCAAACAACCTGCATCAAAACCTGTAGCCCAGCATTTGCACACAAATAGCAATATGAAAACTACACTCAAAAGGCAGCAAATCAGCATACCATAAATTGGCAAAAACCTCAAACTTTCCCCCCACTTTTTCACCCTGTTTTCAATATAATAACAAGATTGCTTCACAAAGCAAGAGAGGTCAAGACAGGATACAAAAACCAAGCAGCAAAACTAGCAAGGTTAAAAACAAAAAAAAAAACAAGCCAACATACCCAAAGAGACAACAAAACCAACAAAGATATTAACATTCCATAAAAAACCATAACCTCTCTTCAAACATACAAAAATCCCAGACAGTGGAAAACCAAACAGCAACTATCCATCACCATAACCTGTAGCACATCAAACACATATCGTACAAATTTTAACCCAACCAATATTCAGAAAAAATGACAAACTGAACTCAACCTCTCTCCATTCACAAACCCACTCACATACATACTCCCCCTGTCTCATTAACAAAACCCTAATCATCTCTACAAATCCAAAAACGCACAAAAAATCATACGAAAATCGGGAGAAGAAGCAAAGCAAGAGATTGGGTCCATACCTTAGAAGTTGAAAAGAAAAGGTAATTCATCGTTCGTTCTTACCCTTTTGTAATTACTGTACCATTTCAATTTGGGGATTTAGGGTTTCTCTAGGAATGAGGGTAGCATCCTAGGAGATGAGAGAAATAACAGAGAGGAAGGATGATAAGCCATTAGAACAAAGATATCGAGAGAGAGGGAGGAAGAAGATAGCGTGAGGTTAGAGAGAATGATAGGGTTGCAATGTTTTGTTTTCCCTTTGCCCAAACAACATAACAACGTCTTGTCCCTAGGGTTTCAGACCCTTCCAATTCATTCCCAAAACCGGGTTTGGGCATGGTTTACTTGGCCCAACCCATTTTTTTTAGTTTTAAGTTATATATTTGCAAAGGTAATTAAGATAATGAATGAACATTTGGTGTGATGGTTAAGGCGTTAGTGTATGGAGAGGAGGTCTCGGGTTCGAGACCCCTAGGGACGTTTTTTCCCATCCTTTCATATTTGCTTGCTTCATTCAATTTTTTTTTGTTAAAACAAAAAACTTGGGCTTAAACCCCTAAAGCCCATACAAAAAAAAGAGATAGCTTCACCCCATTTCAGATTTAACACCACCATTCATTTTTTGCTTTATATACTTAGTTTTGATTTTTTGTGTTTACTATTTTAATAACTCCTAAATTTTTGTTAATCAATTTTCTTAATTAAGTTTAGTTCTTAGTTCTAATTTAATTTAGGAAAACATTGTAAATAATTTTACTAATTATTTTGTACTTAAGCTTTAATTTGTTCATTTAATTTGTTAATAACAAAAACCCTAAAAGACAAAATACATGCATTTAATTTAATTTCTTTAGCCAATTAATAGAATAGAATTTTCTTTCTTTTTTTTTCTTTGCAAAATTTTCCAACAAAAAAAAAACAAGAACTTTATTTCCTTATCTTTATTTTTTTAATTAATTTTAGTTCATAAACTTGTTATAATTTCAATTAATTGCTCGATTCAATTTGGTTGTATTGTTTGCCTATTTGGAAATTTAATCGTATTATTTCATTCCCATTTGTAAATTTGTACCCCCATTCCCAAAAAGTCTGTAATAGCGTAGAATTTCAATTTCCGCAATTTATAGTTTTCCTTATACTGTATAGTAATTAGGCGTGCATGGCAAGATTCAAAATCAATCGCTAGATAGACCTAATCAAAGACAAAATAACTTGAATCAAAACACTTTGCACACGCACACCTCTAGGGTAACTTTGCTCGTCGCCTCGGAAACACAGTCATGTCCCTCGAATATGGGATGCTTTAGCAAAGACCCTTCGATAAAAAAGATCATAGTCCCTCGATGACCCTCGATGTTGCCTTCGGTAAAACGATCCAGTCCCTTACGAAAAATTGCTAAAGCGTATCATAAGTTGCCTTCTATAACTGTACAAATGTCCCGCGCTTGTCCCTTCACATCCAACGATGGGGCTTCTTACCAAATCAATGGTAAGATAGCAACATCTAAAGGAGGAAAGAACATTTAAGAACATTTGAGTAGGTAGATTCGCTCCTAGTTGCTCGCTTGCTCACAGCCAAACATTTTACACCAACACTTTCACATTAAACCTTTTTCAAAAGACAAAATCTTTTTGTATACGTTCTTATAGAGACGAGAATTATTACAAAAACATATTTCCAAGAACACTTTCAAAAACAAATTCCACAAACACCTATTTGAACTATTTTTCGAAACAACACTTTGTACGCGTTCTTATAGAGACGAGAACCATTACAAAGACGTTTTTAAAATACTTTCAAAAACCACACCACAAGCACATTCAAACAAAAGCAAGCGATCTAGCAAGTAACTAAGAGCCCATGGAAAACCATGGATGAAAAGGTTGCTAACACCTTCCCTTTTCATAATCTACCCCCCGAACTCAAGAAAACATCTCTAAAGGTCTTTCCTGTTCTTTTCAGATTTTCCTTATTGGATAAAAGAAAAGTAGGTGGCGAATCTTGCTAACCGCACAATTGCAATCAAACGCAAAACATCCCGAGTCAATTCTCCCGCCGTATCAAAGGGTTGATAGAGGAAGTTGTCATGGTTGGACAAGGCCTTGTTCCCATTGGACACAAGTGCATATTTCTCTCAATTATCAAGATATGGAAGTGGTTTTGGTTGCTATGAGTTCTCATTATCATCCTCAATAACTTCTATCTACAAAGCAAAAGTGTTGGTACAAGAAGGCTGTTTAAAATTGTCAAAGTTCCTCAAAGCATTTTCTTGATCTATGAGCTAGGGTTTTGAATTTCAAATAAGTATATCTTGCTCATTTTTTGGTATTTTTGAGTGATTCCAAAGACATCCTTCTCTTCAAAGGGTTATTAACAAATCACTTCAAAAGTTTCAAGGAGTTTTCATGTGGAAGAAACTTGATGATGAAGAAAGATTACAAGTCCTCCAGATGAAACCCCAAATTCCCATGTGTGACTTCAAATGATCATAACTTGGTTAATTTTTATCACCTTGAGCCCACTATTTTTCTACGATGATCTTTAGGATGTGAAATTTATTCCTTCTTTTATGTGAAAAGTGAGAAAATGGATGGAAGATGCCCTAAGGATACAAAAGATTATAGGTCTTTTCATGATTTTTTTCCAACTTCACCAAGTCATAACTCTCTCAATTTTTGGAGATTTTGAATGGTTCAAGTCTCAAAATGACATTCAAGATATCTACTTCATGCCATCTTTTTTGGTCAAGATAAAATTCCAAGTGAAAGACCATGTTTAGATGCAAAACATTATAGGTCACTTTTGAAGAAAAACTTGAAATATTTTTAAGTATGGAAAGTCAACTTCTTTTTCCCAACTTTGACTCATTACAACTTTCAACTCAAACATCCATTTGATTCCATTATTTTCCCATTGCAAATCTTGTAATCTCATCTTTCTAAAGCATCAAGAATCATGTCTTAAGACCCCTTGAGATAAAAATGCCATTGTTTTGAAATTGGTAACTTGAAACTGAAGTTTCATCACAAGTCATATTTTGAAATCTTTGCTTTGGCTTCTAATCACAAGTTTTCCATGCATTTTTGCTTCTAATCATGTTTAGTAACTTTCCAAAGGTGTTTAGCATCATGAAACGCACAATTTGGCTGAGTTTTGATGCTAAACAAGTCACACTTTGTTCATGCTGCAGACCCCCCACGACTTCCCTCCAAACTTCATCATTTCATACGCTTAAGGATCCCATTCATTCTCCTATAAATAGAGGGTCATCCCCCATTCATTTCCTCAAGCTTGAACAGCCAAAATCACCCTGCCAAACTCATTCCATAACTTATTTTTCTGTAACTTCGAAATCAGTGTTCAAGCCTTTTTCAATCCATTTTTCTATCAATTCACCTTCCTTGATCTTCCCTGAGGCTAACCATACAATTACCTTCAAGAATCGTGACCTATATTGATCCATAGAAGTCCAGTTTCAGATCTCTGCAACTTAACTTTAATAGGTATATTTCTCCATCAATTCTTCCAAACTTTGATATCATTGTGAAACTCTCATTGCCCTGGTTATAGTCGCAACACTTGCTTTTAACTGGAAACACATTTTGACCATGAAATTTCAAATCCCTTTGCAAAACTTCTCTTCCAAATTGCTTGAGCTACAATTTATATAAATTTTTCGCGAAGGTGTGGTTGTCTTCGTCTTGATGAGACGAAGCGAATGGCATAGGTCTCGTGCTCTAATTTTACAGTTTGAGTGACCTGGTTTTGAGACTGGCTGGAGGTTGAAGATGACCAACGTGTCATCCTTCAACAAATGAAACAACGCCATTTGTTTTTTTTTTAATTTCTGATTTTATATTGAATCCTATGCTTTATTCACTAAAGTCCATAACATGCACAGTGCGCCAGGTCTACTTGATATATTTACTAACGCATTTTGACAATGATCAGATGGCCCATATTTTTTTGATATGATCTTTTATTTTCTGATTTTTATTTTAATTGATCTAAATATCAAAAAAATCATAGAAAATTCATTTTAAGTCAAAAAAATCTGAAAAAATTATGAAAAATATTTTTGATTTTTCTCTTTCTGATTTTTATTTTTCACAATTTTATTTTGTGTTTTGATATTTTTTATAAGTTTTCACTTTATTTGAATTGTTTTAAATGTTTAAAAATACTTTTATGCATTTTTAAATTCTAAAAAAAATATGGATGATCCAATGATATTGTGACAAATATTTGTGACCTCATTTATTTTTTATTGCTGAATTTGTTATTTTTTTTTATCATTTTTGGTTTACTTTACTCATTTCTTTTAATTTTAAAAAAAGTTTATGACTTTAAAAAATTACCAAAAAATTTTATAAAAATATTTGAGTTCATTTCTGATTTTTCTATGGTCTTACTTAATATTTCTTGATTAATTTGAACATAGTTGATATTTTTCTCTCTTATTTTTATTTTAAAACATTTTAAAACCTTTTTTAATGTATATATTAAATGTAATATTATTTTGTGATTATTTTCTGACTGATCTTGAGTTGAATTTTTGATCATGAACTTTATTAACATCATTGGATCCATGGTGTTGAGTCTAACTCCATAAAAATGGATGAATGATTTTAGTAATAGTTTGATTAAATTTTAATTCGAATGTGGTTTGTATATTCTTTCCCACCCCTCTTCATCGTATCCCTTTCTTATTGCACTAAGTGTTATTGGAGTATGATCTCTATATCATGTCTCAAAACAAATGGTGCATAGATTTCTATTGACCAGCCTCAAAATAGGTGCATCTTATATGTAAGTCCACTTACGATTGCTTAAAATAGCGCTAAATTTTGTCCGAATTCAAATAAATGATCATTTGTGGCCCAAACCTATGTTTGCAAGCCCAAGTATGTTAATTTGATCTCTTTGATCCAATAACCTTGAGATTCATTGTGTGGAGGCTTTGGTTCTACCAATGCTCTAATGGATCAACATCGTTTTTGGTCAACGCGGATCACTTAAACATCGTTGATCATTAAATGTTACTTTTGAGGATTCCAAAATGGATGATATACTTGACAAAAAGCAAATACAACTTGTTGTGTGGATGCTTTGGTTCTACCAATCCTCTAATGAGTTCTGTTGTACCCCAAAATTTTCCCTCTCATTTTACTCAACACATGACAATAGAGGTCTCCAATTTGCTCAAGGAAGCCCAAGAGTTGACCAGACAAACTCCCTCCTAAGGCAAATGTACCTCAAACTAGGGTTTCCATTTTCATCAAGATGGGTGAACTCCAAATACCTCATATGCTCTCCATGGTCCTAATATGTTCTCAATACCCTCCATGTCAAATTTCAAGCCTTGCACAAGAAGTTTGCTCAGTCAACTGCTCAGATGCTTGAGAATCGATTATATTAGGTCAAAAGTCAATTGTGGCCCACATACAGTCAAACCTCAAGATTTTTGGGCAACATCAACATTTTTAAGTGACTTTCATCATTTGATCAAGGGTTGATCATGATTCTTCATGGAATTCCCTAAATTTATCAAAACCCACAAGTTGCTAAATTAGGGTTTCTTAGGAAAAGTCAACCAAACTTTGACCAAGCATAACTTCCTCATACTTTATCATAAAGTTACCATCCAAGGCTCATTTTGAAGAGGATTCAATTCCCTAAAATTCATCTTCATCCCACAAGTTCAAAATATGCACTCATCAAATGATATGAATTTCTACATTATAGGTCCTTTTAAAAAGTCAACAAAAACACCTTTTGGGTCAACGCTTCTTACATGAACATGGAAGATCCAATTGAAATGAGACCAAAAGGGTTGCTTAGGGGACATCCTAATATTTCTAAAAAGTCCAAGATCATCTCTCTAGGGTTAAAATTGGAGGAGATATGCCTTGTCAAAGTTGACCTTTTTTGCAAAATTGCCTAAAGTCAAATATGCTCAAAAGTGCATTTTTTACCAAATGGGCTTAGCATTTCATGATTGCACCTCACTTGTAGCATGGTCCATGACCCAAATATCCATCCACATGTCATTTGCTTCATTTTCCGTTTTATTTTGACTTTTTATTAATTAAAAATTGAATAAAATCAAATAATTGGTAAATAATATCAAAAATATGTTTTGATATGATTTTTTGACAGGATCTCAATCAAATTATGCTGAGATATCAAGACCAAATCGAATCAAGCATGATTGGTACAATATTGGCATGATTTGGCTTGATATAGAAAGATATCATACATGGATTAAGACCAAATCAATTCTTCATAATGGACGAAGATTTAACTCGTTTTTGTTGACCTAATGTATTCCATTACATATACAGAACATATCCAATGCACAAGGACAAGGTTTTGCAGTCGTGAAAGAGCAAGAACAACTCAAAAAAATTGTCAAAAAGTAGGGATCACATTTCACTCCACATGACCTTTTAAAGCAATTTAAGGCCAGCAATCGCATCCTGGGCGTGCGCTGAAGCTGTCCCAATCATTTGCAAGGCCTGGAGCATCAAGAATCGCGCGCTGCAGCTCATACGATTTTCCCTTTATTTCAAATTCGATTACTACGATTCTTGCATCATAAACATGTTTTAATGGTATGTATTTGTTATCATGTTTGCAACGTATTGGATTGGTTTAATTGATGTTTTAGCGCATATATTGATAATTGCCATTGCTAGGGTTTGAGGTCGTATTTTAGGGTTTCTTGATACAGGTACAATTAGGCCCAAAGAAGGATGCCATCATACTCGTGAGATCAAAATGAGTTGATCTATATTCTTGGAATTGATTTATATTGCTTGTAGTAGATTTTGGAAATTTATAGGTTTGTAGCCATGGAAGATTGGTCATAGGTAAAAGTCCCTTAGCTAACACGACGGAGGGCTGAGGAAGGTAACAACGTGGCTGACCACCATTGGACAATTTTAATATTCACGCGAAGCTCGTGACCAGTTTGCATTATTTTGTTTTCATTTCAATATTATAACAAACAGATATAGGTGGCCCAGTGGTGAAGCGTGTGGTTGGAGAGGTAGAGGACCTGGGTTCGATCCCAGGTGTTGTACCCCAAAATTTTCCCTCTCATGTTTTCCAAAGTCTTCCCCCTGCATGGTTGATCACAAACCCTTGCCTAAGGAAAAAGAAAATTTTTGAGTGGTGCTTTAAGTACCTTTCGAATGGCATTCTGAAAAACCCTTCAATTGGCATTCTGAAGGAGCCTTTCGATTGGCATGGACAAGCACTTCGATTGGCATTCTGAAAGACCCTTCGATTGGTATTCTGAAGGAGCATTTCGATTGGCATTATGGACAAGCACTTCGATTGGCATTCTGAAAGACCCTTCGATTTGTATTCTGAATGAGCCTTTCGATTGGCATTATGGACAAGCACTTCGATTGGCATTATGTCAAAGCCCTTCGATTAGAATTCTGAAAGACCTTTTCGTTTGGCACCCTGGGCTAAGCCTTTCAATTGGCATGCCAAGGGATCCTTCGATTTAGCATTGTGTCAAGGCAGCTTCGACAGGCATGTTAACCATGTCCTTCGATTAGCATGAACATCACCTTTCGATTGGCCTGTTAACAAAGCCTTTCGATTGGAATTTTAATTAGTACCCTTTGATTGATATTTGGACCAGGGCCATTTGAAGAACTCCTTCTAGGCCATTTGAAAGAAGCCATCAAGAGGGCACTCAAAAAAACATGTCCAGGTACACTGAACATGAGAAAATGGCATGTTTCCCTTGCGAATATAGAAATAATTAAATTCTGATTGTGGATTTAATTCCTGAGTTAAAGGCCAGATTCTTGCCTTTTCTGTTCCTAAAGAGCTGATTCGACCAGAGTGATTCTGTTCAAATCAAGACCAATCGAAGAGCATGGCCTGAAGGCATTCGAAAATCAAAAGTGTCTAGGTTCATTCCAGATTCCAAAGAGACATGAATATTTCAAAAAAGGAAATATTTTAATATGTCTGATTCTTGTCTCATGGCTTTAAAGGCCTGGTTAAATGGTTGTCCCTTGCCATTTTCATGCACCCTCACACACCTATAAATATGAGGCCAGTGACAACTTACAGAAGGCGGAACAAAAACATTACAAAAATTATAGGGGGAAAATCACAAAACTCTGCAGAAACGGAAAAAACACCACGAAGACGGCCACACATACCTTGCCTTGCAAAAGCACCAGCCTGCCCCACGAAAGTCTAGACTCCATTACAGGCACCTTCCGTTCAAATCCAGGCGCCTCCAGTGGTATAATGTTTAATCTCACTTAATCTTAAAATTACTCA
The DNA here is from genome assembly GCA_948472305.1 of Vicia faba. NCBI lineage: Eukaryota > Viridiplantae > Streptophyta > Magnoliopsida > Fabales > Fabaceae > Vicia > Vicia faba. The sequence continues at coordinate 438,641,583 of OX451737.1, read as the reverse complement.
TAATTGCATATTCATAGTTTTTTTGTTATTACTTGTGAGCGATTTAACAGGGCATGTATAAGCTGCAGTGTTCATACGTTTGAACCCCCCCATGGATAAAGTTCCTTTCAAAGCAGGTTACATTTGAAATCCATGATCTTGGCTGTGACAAATTAAAACAAACCCAGACCCAGATTCAGCAGATTCAATTTGAGGAAGGATTCGAATTAGGAGGAGATTCGAATCAGGGGGGTAAAATCCCCCCTGGATCTTTAACGTTTGTTTCGTTTTGCAGGAAATATATTCTCAGAATCTTGTTCAGAGTTTCGAAGCTTAGCAACTTAGCTTCGAACTGGATCCAGGATTTCCAGATCGAAGGATGACATATCCAGATCGAACACCCCAAAAGTGCAGCCCCTCATGCACCTTCGATCAAGCCTCTTCACTGGGTCGAAAGACAGCCCACACCTCTTTCGACCCAGGCCTCCAGAATTATACATTTACTGCATGTTTCTTCGATTTCATTTGTTTTGACTATTTTATTTCTTTTTTTAATCAACATAAAATCAATTAAAAAAAAACCACAAAAACATTAGGCTAGTTTTTTCTATTAAATTAACTTTGTTAATTAATCTTTTAATTATCTTAACATTTTATCAAAACTAAAATTAAGTAGATTTAGATCATTTTCTCAAAATAAAATAAAACAACAAAATGATTTTATTCTTAGGATTTTTAGAGGTTATTTTCAGATTCGTGCGCGTTTATTTTATTGTAACTGCCTACTGGTTTGTAATAGCTTAACTAAGACTTTTACACTTTACTGCTTTATTCCCCCAATTTTGGACATGTAAATAATCCCCCTCCCCGAAGCCTTGTAATAGCGTAGGATTTACAATTCCCGCACTTTAAATTCTTGTACATATATTAACTGTTTAGATGTATGCTAACTAGGTTTGCATGACAAGATCTATCTTGACTTAAAATCAACAGTAGTTCACCATGACATGTAAAGATAATATAAACTGAAAATTGACACACTCTCACATGCCACTCTTAGGGTACGCCTCACTTGGTTGCCTAGAACGTGGTCATTGAGTATAGGATGTTTTAGAGGTCGCTCTCTTGTCCAAAGATCATAAAGTTGCCCCGAAACGGTTGCCTCAGATAAAATGATCTAAGACATTAGGGTTACCGCTAAGGCGTCCTAACATTGCTTTAGTGGCCACACGTCCCTCAAATCGAATTGACCCGAAAACTCCAACGACGGTGCTACCTACTCCTCAATAGTGGGATAGCATTGTCTAAAGGACATTTGCACAGTTTAATTCCTTTTTGAGTAGGTAGAGGTTCTTAAGTACTTGATCCTTTTAAAACAAAACAAAAAATTTCGCACTTACACTCTCTTCAAAAACAAAACTCTTTTCAAAACCCACAAACACAAAGAAAAGCAAACTTTTGAAAACATAGTGAGCAAGTACCTAAGAGCCCGTGGATAACCACGGATAGAAAGGGTGCTAACACCTTCCCTTTCTATAATCTACCTCCCGAACCCGAGAAACATCTCGAAAAGGAATTTTTCTGTGCTTTTGTCCTTTCCTTGTCGGATAAAATAAAAGATGGTGGCGACTCTTGCTTACCGCGACATTTTGCAAAAACAAACGCAAACGCGAACCAGCATTCCAAAACAGTAAGTTCTCATTCCCACCGATCACAGAACTGGAGACTCTGCTGGGGAACATTATAAGTGAGGTGTACCTTAGGATTAGATCACTTGTGTTTTCAATTGTATGCTTTTAATTTTATGGGCTTGTATCGAAGTTCTATAGATCCTAACCCGGATCTGGGGATACCCTTTAGGTAAGTAGCAATAAACTGTGAGGGATTTGTCTGGTGTATACCGACACGGATGAAGCAGTAGCTACGTTGGTGTGGCACCTTAGTCTGTACCGATATCCCTTGTGTTGAAACGGGGAGAATATGGGTCTTCTAAGGAGTCATTAAGCACCAACTGACCTTAGAACCTTAAATTGACCAACTTGGCCATAGAACAGTAGCAATATGCAACACTCATTGAGACTAAACTCTCGCGATGATTCCGGCTGCAAGAAAAGGTTGCTAAACTGGAATTATGACTGATTGAGGGTAGTCAGTGATATTGAGATCCTCTAGAACCCGGTTACTATTTTTAGGACAGTTTTAAACCAACTGAACTGAAAGAGGGTAATACCTAAACTCCATGCCAGCCTAAACTTAAGGCTATATGTGTGACTTGTGTGCCTTCAAACTTGAACTACTTGCACATTCTTGTTATCTGACAACATGAGTTCCTTGTAGGTTTTGTTTACAGTCCTTATCCAATAATTTGGACTTATTGCAGGGTTTACTTACATCACTACACACTTTTGCTTAAACGCATATCATACACATCATAACATCATGCCTTAACATTTCCTTAACCATTTCAAGGATCTCAAGGGCTTGTGATGCAGGTTATGGTAAATCAAATGTCCAGCAAAGGGCAAAGGGGATTTATTTTCCTCTAGCCAAGGTTGTTTAGAAATCAAAACACGATAACTTGAGTCAGGGGCTATGACCCACTCGATATGGTGAGCTTGACTCTTGAAGAAGGACTCTCAGCAACATGAAGTTCCTTCAATCAAGCTACCAGATTCAAATTCTAACCGTTTCTTGTTTACCCCGCGAGATCCTTGAAAATATTGCATACCAATCACACATATCATTGCATAACAGGTCATCCGATACAGGTCTCTCATGTTCTCGCTGTTTATTTCAGCAATGGCTTTCCAACCAGACAACCAAGATCTCCGGGCTCAAAACTCCCAACTTCAAGAAATGTTCTTGAACCTATCCCAGGGGCAAGAAGAAATAAAAGCTCTCCTCACAAGGGGCTTGGTCCTAGGGAATTCAGGAGGCATCAGGAATGATCAGTTGGAAGGGCTACAAATTGAGTTGGCAACAATGAAGATCCAGATGATGGGACAGCTGGTGGGCCAGATGGCTCTCATTCAAGACTTAGCTCAAAGACAAGAAGAGCTCAGGGTCCTCGTCAACAAGCTGCTTCAAAATAACCAAGTGGGGCAAACAACTAGGGTTGAAGATCAAGTCATCATTCAACCACCTTTGGGGCAAGAAGAAAAAGGAAAAGATCCTCAGATTGCTTCAGGGTCACAAGCCCAACATCAACCTCGCCGGCATCAACGGGGTAATCGGTGTAAGCGAAATACGCCTGGAAGACATTTCTCTGAGACTGATATACCATCATCTCTAATACTAAAACGCTTGTTGGAGGTCGATCTGATTACTTTAAAGGATCCTCCCCGGAATCCCAACACCTCTTCTCCTGGCTATCGTCCCGAGGCATTTTGTGTATACCACTCCCATAGTCCTGGACATGACACCGACGACTGTTGGACTCTGAAGAACAAGATCCAAGACTTGATTGACGGAAGGGTGTTGGAGTTCATGCCGGATGGCGAGATGAAAATCTTCTGCTGAGAATTCTCCATCTGAGATGACTAGTTCAAACTAAGAGACTTTTGTTCATTTGAATTCTGAAGTTGTATTTTTCTTTGCTTATTCAAACAATTATTATCATGTCGAACTCTTTTATTTCATTAATGCATTGCACGTGTCTGTTTTGAATTAACTGTTTTCACTATGCTTAAATTGCTTCATATTTCCTTTTTGTGATGTTCAACTCTTGATTAAAAAAAAAACTCTAAGCCTTTAGAGGGAGGATGACGAAAACGATACCACGATCTTTACAATATGCTTTTGAATAGACCCCGCTGATGAGGTACAGACATTGTTTCAAATCCTAAACAGTGGAGTTATAAGGAAGATAATCCCTAGTCAACCCCTTTGAGCCAAAGAAGTTGGAGTTTTTCTTTTCATGAATTAAAACCCTTAATTATAACCTGGGGCAGGGTAGTTCTCTCAATTGATCCAGGTGCACAATAAATGGCATCAAAGAAGTCCTTCTGAAACAAAAGACGGTGTTGGTTCCGTATAATCGTAAGGACATGCAGTCATTACCTCTCAAAATAAAAGCCCAATAAGTCAAAACCTATGAAGGAGACTTACAAAAAAACTGGGGCATCCCGCTGACTGTAATCACAAAAGAAACAGTTCAGGAAAAAAGACAGGGATAACAAAATCAAAAAGAAAGAGGTCCTACAAACTCTCATAAAAAGGACTGACTGTTCAAAATAAATTGTCAGTATTCGAACCATCACCGGAATATCAGAGCAAAGACTCAAACGGGATCTAAATGCACGATTAGCTGAGTTTAGGATCGAAGAACATCACAAAGAACGGGTGGGTACAAATAAAATTTGAGCCTTTATCCTTTGTTTCTTAAACCGTGAACCAGGCCACGTTATAACCCTTAAAAGTCCTAGTTGAAGCATGGGTTAGTTCAAAAGCATACTGTTACAAAAGGTATCCTGACTCTTGTAGGGCTCGCTGTAAAATCCTGAGTTGACATCACATTTTACAAAAATTCGCTTGTTTTACTGGAAAATGCATTTTCAAAAATTTCAACAGACAGACATAAGCTTTGCATTCTTAAAATAACATTGTTTGCATATGATTATTTATTCAAACAGCAGAGAAATTCGCACGACGAATATCTAGTAGGCAAAAACCTTTTCAATAAAAAGGGTCATCTCAAGTGGAAGAAACACTTCCAATCAACGGGCACGGCATGATCATTGTCCGTCATCTGGGGCGGTCAAGTCAAGATTCAAGGAATCTCTCAAAATGCCAAATAGCCAGGGGCAAATCTCCATCAGAATCAATTGGGGCATTGGATATGAATTCCAGCAACGAATCTTGCATGATCAAACGAAGATCTTCTGGTAGTATGGCAACACAACACTACCAACAGTGACACCTCTCTACATCTTGAGGGAATGGACATAGTCAAAAAATACCGCGCGTGAATCAAAGACCCGCTAGGTTGACCGGCCTAGGCAAAAATAAGGGCTTCCCGGCGAACCAAAAGGGTTCGGGCAAAAATAAGGGATGAAAATGAAAAATTCTATACACCCGGCAAGTCGAAAACCTGAAAAGGCGGCTTGGGGAAAAAAGGGGTATCCCGATGGACTAAAAACCCGAAAGGGAGGTCCAGGAAAAAATTAGGGATCAAAGCGTACGACTATGTCCCGTCATCTCGTCACTGGCCTACCAGAAGAAGACTTGTCATTTTGACCGAAAGATACCAAGCACCTCATAGGTGGGGATAATACTCGATCCACAGGGCCTCCGCAGGCACCTTCTCCCGCAAAAAATAGGGGCAAATAAGAATTGTCCGAACTGTACAAGTTGCTCTGTCCACCAGGTACCAAGGTATATATTCAGCTGAAGAATATGGCTAAGATACTTTCACTCCCCGCAGAGTAAGACAGTAATGATAGCTCTCTCCACTGAGACTTGCAACCATGAACAAATCAGCAAGACTCTTCCCAAGCAGAGTTGATCTACCATCAGCCCTAAAAAGGTCGGGTATCCCCAGAAGGTCTTAATCTTCCGAAGTGGAGTATAAAGGTATTCCCCAGCAAGTATAAGAGCATCTTCGGCAATCTTAATATTCTTCAACAGAGTATAAGAATGTTCCCCGGTGGAATACAAGATACCCCCAGTGGAGCCATTTCCCCAGTGCAGTCTAAAAAAGCTTTCCCAATGGAGTTGAATCATCTTCCCCAGCAGATTCTGGAAGCTTGTCCCCTGTAGAATACAAATGTATCTCCCCAGCCAAATTCAGAGGTTATCCTCACAAAAGTCTAACTGGGTTATCCTCAGCAAATTGCAACGGAAAGATCATCCCAGCGAAGTTCTTTCTATCCCCAACGGAGTTCATCATCAAAATCCCCAACAGAGCTTATCAACGGAATCCCCAGCGGAGTTTATCGGTAAAATCTCAGCAAAGTATCTCTTCCCCACAGAGTAATTCCCCTCGGAGTAATCTCCTCATCAGTTTATTCCCCAACAGAGTCATCCTCTCCTGCAGGTTTATTCTTGCAATCATCTTCGTTCATCATCCCCAGTGGAAACGAAGAATTTAACTCTATTCTCCAACAAGCTATCTGGGATTTATTTTCCCCAGCTAAAACATTACTTTTCCATACATCACGATACATGCATAAACGCATCATACCATACAATCTCATTTATGTTGAGAACATCATTGCTTGATCCATATCATGCATTGCATATGACTGACCTTTACCTTTCAGGAAGGATGCAGTTAAATTCTCAGCCATATCAAAAGGCCTTCTCTGGTCCAATCAAATCGATTCCTAAAGATTTTTTTGATGTCGATCCAGTTGAAGATATTCTAAGACCTTGTTTGTTCCAGTTAAATCGATTCCTAAAGATTTTTCTGATGTCGATCCAATCAAAGGCCTTCTCTGGTCCAGTCAAATCGATTCCTAAATATTTTTCTGATGCCGATCCAGTTGAAGATATTCCAAGACCTTGTCTGGTCCAGTTAAATTGATTCCTAAATATTTTTCTGATGCCGATCCAGTCAAAGGCCTTCTTTGGTCCAGTCAAATCGATTCCTAAAAAATTTTCGGATGCCGATCCAGTTGAAGATATTCCAAGACCTTGTCTGGTCCAGTTAAATTGATTCCTAAAGATTTTTCTGATGCCGATCCAGTCAAAGGCCTTCTCTGGTCCAGTCAAATCGATTCCTAAAGATTTTTCTGATGCCGATCCAGTTGAAGATATTCCAAGACCTTGTCTGGTCCAAGTTAAATCGATTCCTAAAGATTTTTCTGATGCTGATCCAGTCAAAGGCCTTCTCTGGTCCAGTCAAATCGATTCCTAAAGATTTTTCTGATGTCGATCTAGTTGAAGATATTCCAAGACCCTGTCTGGTCCAGTTAAATCGATTCCTATAGATTTTTCTGATGTCGATCCAGCCAAAGGCCTTCTCTGGTCCAGTCAAATTGATTCCTAAAGATTTTTCTGATGCCGATCCAGTTGAAGATATTCTAAGACCTTGTCTGGTCCAAGTTAAATCGATTCCTAAAGATTTTTCTGATGTCGATCCAGCCAAAGGCCTTCTCTAGTCCAGTCAAATCGATTCCTAAAGATTTTTCTGATGCCGATCCAGTTGAAGATATTCCAAGACCTTGTCTGGTCCAAGTTAAATCGATTCCTAAAGATTTTTCTAATGCCGATCCAGCCAAAGGCCTTCTCTGGTCCAGTCAAATCGATTCCTAAAGATTTTTCTGATGTCGATCCAGTTGAAGTTATTCCAAGACCTCCTCTGGTCCAATTAAATCGATTCCTAAAGATTTTTCTAATGCCGATCCAGTTGAAGTTATTCCAAGACCTCCTCTGGTCCAGTTAAATCGATTCCTAAAGATTTTTCTGATGTCGATCCAGTTGAAGTTGTTCCAAGACCTTGTCTGGTCCAGTTAAATTGATTCCTAAAGATTTTTCTGATGCTGATCCAGTCAAAGTTGATCCAAGACCTCCTCTGGTCCAGTTAAATCGATTCCTAAAGATTTTTCTAAGGCGAAGCCAGTCAATGGAGACAAAATCAGTTAAATCAATTCCTAAATATTTTTCTGAGGCGAAGCCAGTCAATGGAGACAAAATCAGTTAAATCGATTCCTAAAGATTTTTCTGAGGCCAACCCGTCAAAGGAGACAAAATCAGTTAAATCGATTCCTAAAGATTTTTCTGAGGCGAAGCTAGTCAATGGAGACAAAATCAGTTAAATCGATTCCTAAAGATTTTTCTGAGGCGAAGCCAGTGAATGGAGACAAAATCAGTTAAATCGATTCCTAAAGATTTTTCTGAGGCGAAGCCAGTCAATGGAGACAAAATCAGTTAAATCGATTCCTAAAGATTTTTCTAAGGCGAAGCCAGTCAATGGAGACAAAATCAGTTAAATCGATTCTTAAAGATTTTTCTGAGGCGAAGCCAGTCAATGGAGACAAAATCAGTTAAATCGATTCCTAAAGATTTTTCTGATGCCGATCCAGTTGAAGTTATCCCAAGACCCTGTCTGGATCAGTTAAATCGATTCCTAAAGATTTTTCTGAGGCAAAGCCAGTCAATGGAGACAAAATCAGTTAAATCGATTCCTAAAGATTTTTCTGAGGCGAAACCCATCAACAGAGACAACCCGTCAATAGAGACAACTCGCCAAAGGAGACACCCCGTCAAAAGAGACAACCCGTCAATGAAGACAGAACCACCTACCAACAATCTCCAAATGGCATCTGTAAGCCCGTTCCTGACATCACAATGTTGATACTACACCATGCGAGTGCAAATTTCTGGGCACTCTAGTGTTCAATTATCTTCCACCTTCGGATCACGAAAGGCTCGAAAGCCAATCTATATCCTCAGGTTTAAGAAAATTGAACAGGGGCAACTGTTGTACCCCAAAATTTGCCCTCTCATGTTTTCTAAAGTCTTCCCCCTGCATGGTTGATCACAAACCCTTGCCTAAGGAAAAAGAAAATTTTTGAGTGGTGCTTTAAGTACCTTTCGATTGGCATTCTGAAAGACCCTTCGATTGGTATTCTGAAGGAGCCTTTCGATTGGCTTGGACAAGCACTTCGATTGGAATTCTGAAAGACCCTTCGATTGGTATTCTGAAGGAGCATTTCGATTGGCATTATGGACAAGCACTTCGATTGGAATTCTGAAAGACCCTTCGATTGGTATTCTGAATGAGCCTTTCGATTGGCATTATGGACAAGCACTTCGATTGACATTATGTCAAAGCCCTTCGATTAGAATTCTGAAAGACCTTTTCATTTGGCACCCTGGGCCAAGCCTTTCAATTGGCATGCCAAGGGATCCTTCGATTTAGCATTGTGTCAAGGCAGCTTCGACAGGCATGTTAACCATGTCCTTCGATTAGCATGAACAACACCTTTCGATTGGCCTGTTAACAAAGCCTTTCGATTGGAATTTTAATTAGTACCCTTCGATTGATATTTGGACCAGGGCCATTTGAAGAACTCCTTCCAGGCCATTTGAAAGAAGCCATCAAGAGGGCACTCAAAAAAACATGTCCAGGTACACTGAACATGAGAAAATGGCATGTTTCCCTTGCAAATATAGAAATAATTAAATGCTTATTGTAGATTTAATTCCTGAGTTAAAGGCCAGATTCTTGCCTTTTCTGTTCCTAAAGAGCTGATTCGACCAGAGTGATTCTGTTCAAATCAAGACCAATCGAAGAGCAGGGCCTGAAGGCATTCGAAAATCAAAAGTGTCCAGGTTCATTCCAGATTCCAAAGAGACATGAATATTTCAAAAAAGGAAATATTTTAATATGTCTGATTCTTGTCTCATAGCTTTAAAGGCCTGGTTAAATGGTTGTCCCTTGCCATTTTCATGCACCCTCACACCCCTATAAATACGAGGCCAGTGACAACTTACAGAAGGCGGAACAAAAACATTACAAAAATTATAGGGGGAAAAACACAAAACTCTGCAGAAACGAAAAAAACACCACGAAAACGGCCACACATACCTTGCCTTGCAAAAGCACCAGCCTGCCCCACGAAAGTCTAGACTCCATTGCAGGCACCTTCCGTCCAAATCCAGGCGTCTCCAGTGGTATAATGTTTAATCTCACTTAATCTTAAAATTACTCATAATTGCATATTCATAGTTTTTTTTGTTATTACTTGTGAGCGATTTAACAAGGCATGTATAAGCTGCAGTGTTCATACGTTTGAACCCCCCCATGGATAAAGTTCCTTTCAAAGCAGGTTACATTTGAAATCCATGATCTTGGCTGTGACAAATTAAAATAAACCCAGACCCAGATTCAGCAGATTCAAATTGAGGAAGGTTTCGAATTAGGAGGAGATTCGAATCAGGGGGGTAAAATCCCCCCTGGATCTTTAACGTTTGTTATGTTTTGCAGGAAATATATTCTCAGAATCTTGTTCAGAGTTTCAAAGCTTAGCAGCTTAGCTTCAAACTGGATCCAGGATTTCCAGATCGAAGGATGACATATCCAGATCGAACACCCCCAAAGTGCAGCCCCTCATGCACCTTCGATCAAGCCTCTTCACTGGGTCGAAAGACAGCCCACACCTCTTTCGACCCAGGCCTCCAGAATTATACATTTACTTCCTGTTCCTTCGATTTCATTTGTTTTGACTATTTTATTTCTTTTTTTAATCAACATAAAATCAATTAAAAAAAACCACAAAAACATTAGGCTAGTTTTTTCTATTAAATTAACTTTGTTAATTAATCTTAACATTTTCTCAAAACTAAAATTAAGTAGATTTAGATCATTTTCTCAAAATAAAATAAAACAACAAAAAGATTTTATTCTTAGGATTTTTAGAGGTTATTTTCAGATTCGCGCGCGTTTATTTTATTGTAACTGCCTACTGGTTTGTAATAGCTTAACTAAGACTTTTACACTTTACTGCTTTATTCCCCCAATTTTGGACATGTAAATAATCCCCCTCCCCGAAGCCTTGTAATAGCGTAGGATTTACAATTCCCGCACTTTAAATTCCTGTACATATATTAACTGTTTAGATGTATGCTAAATAGGTTTGCATGACAAGATCTATCTTGACTTAAAATCAACAGTAGCTCACCATGACATGTAAAGATAATATAAACTAAAAATTGACACACTCGCACATGCCACTCTTAGGGTACGCCTCACTTGGTTGCCTAGAACGTGGTCATTGAGTATAGGATGTTTTAGAGGTCGCTCTCTTGTCCAAAGATCATAAAGTTTCCCCGAAACGGTTGCCTCGGATAAAATGATCTAAGACATTAGGGTTACCTCTAAGGCGTCCTAACATTGCTTTAGTGGCCACACGTCCCTTAAATCGAATTGACCCAAAAACTCCAACGACGGTGCTACCTACTCCTCAATAGTGGGATAGCATTGTCTAAAGGACATTTGCACAGTTTAATTCCTTTTTGAGTAGGTAGAGGTTCTTAAGTACTTGCTCCTTTTAAAACAAAACAAAACTTTTCGCACTTACACTCTCTTCAAAAACAAAACTCTTTTCAAAACCCACAAACACAAAGAAAAGCAAACTTTTGAAAACATAGTGATCAAGTACCTAAGAGCCCATGGATAACCACGGATAGAAAGGGTGCTAACACCTTCCCTTTCTATTATCTACCTCCCGAACCCGAGAAACATCTCGAAAAGGAATTTTTCTGTGCTTTTGTCCTTTCCTTGTTGGATAAAATAAAAGACGGTGGCGACTCTTGCTTACTGCTACATTTTGCAAAAACAAACGCAAACGCGAACCAGCATTCCAAAACAGTCAGTTCTCATTCCCACCGATCACACCAGGTCCCAGCATTTTCTTGTTTTCTAACTTTATAACTATAGATCCTATGCATACGCGTCCCAGGGGCATACCATGCACTGTCATCATCTAGCCAACGGTTCCCTTGTCAATCAAATCCAATGCCCATGCAAGAAAGGACCACGGTGCACCAACAGGAGGAGGCAGCATGGAATCCAAGGCGTTGACTGGGCTCAGCACATCTTGGGCTCAACAATTCAGTGATACACCCCCCTAATTTCTTCATCACAAGCCCAATCTAATTTCTTTTATTTTATTTCTTTTATTTATTTTGTTTTATTTAGTTATTTACTTTCACAAATTAATTTTTTTTATTAACTACAAAAAACCATAAAGTCACAAAAACACCCAAAAAATCATTTTTTTCATAAAATAGTTATTTTCTTTAATTAATTTATTTTAGTTTAAATTAGGTTAATTTAATTCCTTTTCATAATTAAAACTAATTAGAAATTAGGGTTGTAAATAATTAATTTTTCTACAAATTATCTTTTAATTAGATTTTAGGTCTCTTAATTAATTCTTCGCATTCAATTCGTCGCGCGTTTTAATTACCGTTTCGATTATTATTTATCTAACTGTTTCGAGGTTGTAATAGATTTTAATTAGGGTTTTAATTTCTGCATTTTACTTTCAGTTAAATAATTCTGTATCTGCGAAAGCCATGTAATAGTTAGGATTTCTATTTCCGCACTTTAAATTTGCGTAATTATTAACTGTTAGATGTATGCTAATAGGATTGTATGGCAAGAATATCTGAAAATTAAAACGATAGATAACCTAAATGTGCAAAGACAAATTAACTTAAAAAAGCTCACTCGCACATGCTCACTCCTAGGGTTTACTCCACTTCAGCTGCCTTCGGTTAAGCGGTCATGAAGTATAGGGTTTGTTAGTGGTCATCCTCTAGCCCCGAAAGATCTCAAATGACCCATTCGGATGTTGCCTCGGAAACATATCTTTAAGGCTTTAGGATGATTACTAACACCTCCTAACATTGCTTTTGTGACCGCATTTGTCCCTTCGAACGTCCCTTAAAACTCCAACGACGGTGCTACCTATTCCTTAATAATGGGATAGCGCTGTCTAAAGGAAAATGAAAAGTCTTTTTCGGGTAGGTAGATTAACTTTTAAGTACTTGCTCAAACAAATAATTTTTTCACACCAACACCTTTCAAAACAATTTTCAAAACAACTTCGTCACATCCTTGAGGACTGATACAAGGGTTATCACGAAGTAAACTTTTTCAAAACAAGCACACACAAGTAATTTTTAAAATGAGAAAGTACCTAAGAGCCCATGGAAAACCATGGATAGAAAGGGTGCTAACATCTTTCCTTTCTATAATCTACCCCCCGTACTCAGAAATATCTCGATAAAAGGTTTTTTTATTCTTTTTCCTTTTCCTTTGTTGGATGAAATAAAAGTCGATGGCGACTCTTGCTTACCGCGACATTTGCGAACAAAAAACACAAACCAATATTAACAGTCGGTTTTGCCACCGTATCACAGAACTTGCGACTCTGTTGGGGAAGAATAAAGTGGGGTATACCTTAGGATCTAGGTCATTTCAAATTGCTTTCTTGTTCGTCTGCTTTAAATTCAAGGGTTTTGTTTGGGTATTATTAAAGATCCTACACCTGGATCTGGGGACACTTATTAGGTAAACAAAAATAGATCGTGGAGACTGTACGGTGTAGACCAATATGGTTTAAGCGATGGCTATGTTGGTGTGACACTTTGGTTGGTATCGGTATCCTTCGTGGGGAAACGAGGAGAATACGGGGCCGCCGCGTGGTGTCCTGAAGCACTAACGGACCTTAGAACCTTAGTTGAACAAACTTGGCCATTAGAAAGTAGTGAGATAGCCGGCCTCGGTATACAGTTGAGGATTAGTTGATACTCGATGCTACACTCATTGAGATCAGACTTTCGGGATATTTCGGCCGCAAGAAAAGATTGATTGAGCTGAGACAATGCTCGATAAAGGATGGTCAGTGATATTGAGATCCCTTAGAACCCGATTAATTTTTAAGACGGGTTTGAAACCAACTAAACTTCAAAAGGGTATGACCTTTAACCTCATGCAGGCCTTACACCTAAGGACTTGGTGTGATTTGTCTGTGTTTGCTATACCTGTGGTTTATCTTGACATCATGCATCATAACATAGCATCCATTCTTATTGCACTAACCATTTCAAAGACCAAGGGAGTTTATCTTTGTTCTATTTTGTAGATCATGGCTTCCGTTCGTAGAAACACTATATGAATCAGCTTTGTGAAGATACCTTCCCAACTCAAAGAGGTAGTATCAAGGGTTTCCGAAACTTCTGCGTTCACTAAGAGACATGGTCGACTTCTCAACATGGTTACTTCAAACTTTGATGAAAAGATGATGAGTGTACTCTTTCATTTCTTTGATCCTAAGCACCACTGCTTCACCTTTCCAGACTACCAGTTGGTGCCTACCATGGAAGAATTTTCTCAGCTGTTGGATATACCCATTCTCGAACAGTCGCCTTTCACATGTCTAGAAGAAGTTCCTAAGCCAGAATTCATTGCCTCAGCTTTGCATCTGAAACGGGTCGACGTGGTATCCAATTGGGAAAAAAGAAGCAGAGTCAAGGGTTTTCTAGCCAAGTTTCTGATAGACAAGGCCCGACTATTTTGGGATGATATGGATTTTCAGGCTTTTGAGGAGGTCTTGGCTCTTCTAATCTATGGTTTAGTCCTATTCCCTAATCCAGGCTCATTCATAGATGTGAATATTATCAAGATCTTCCTCTCTCACAACCCTGTGCCTACCTTACTCGGAGATATTTTGCATACTCTCCATACTCATACCATGAAGAGAAGAGGGGTTCTTATGTGCTGCATGCCATTGCTGTCGAGGTGGTTTATTTCTCACCTCCCTAAGTCCATACTGGAGAATGAATAAGGTTTGGGTTGGTCGCAAAGGATAATGTCACTCGCTCATATGGATATTCTCTGGTGTTCCCAAGCTATGGAAAACATTAATATTATTGACCGCTGCAGGGAGTACCCTAATGTCCTGTTACTTGGCATTAGAGAGGGAATAACCTACAACCCTTGTTTAGCTCCGCGAAAATTTGGTTACGCTCGAAGAGATGGTCCCCACGAGTTACTTATTGAGGGAATTGTATTCAACTACGAGGATGATGGTCACAAGTATCGCCTGAGGTTTATAAGAGCTTGGGGCATGGTAAACCAATCTGGTGCCAGGGTTTTAGGGCCAAAGGCTTCCATTCCTATGGAACCTTACCTCCAATGGGTACGAGCTTGTGCCCAGAAGCTTATGATGCCCTATGTGGCCGTTTTACCAGTGTTTGTGGAGCCTACTACTGAAGAGGGTATTCCTTACACGGTTCTCTATCCTTATATGCCCACTGATCTTGGAGAGTTATAGAGGTCTTGGATTCAGTTGAAGAACGAGCATGATACTTACAGAGATCAGTTCCATGCTCAAGAGAGGAAGGTTCTAGAGATCACAAAGCAACTCCATGAAGAAAGAGGACTAAATGCTTATCTCAGCACGAAGAGGAAGCATCCATGGAAATTTTGATTTCTTTTCTAGTTTTAGCTTTGTTTTTAATTGTAATGCCTAAAAGGCATTTGAAATTTGAATTCAGCTAATAAAATCTTTGTTTTATTTTGGTTTGCAAATTTAAATTTCCCAAAGTCTTTGAAATCATTGCATGCGCGTCCCATTCATAGCATTTCATGTACAGGTACCATTACAGGTTTCTCATCTTCTTCGCTGCTTATTTCAGCAGAAATGTCTTCCGAGCAAAGAATCAAGGACCTTCAGGCACAAAATGCCCAGTTCCAACAAATGTTCATAAGTCTGGCAAAAGGGCAGGAGGATCTGAAAGCCCTCATCTTGAAAGAGAAAAAGAAAAAGAAGA
Source organism: Vicia faba (assembly GCA_948472305.1). Taxonomy (NCBI): domain Eukaryota; kingdom Viridiplantae; phylum Streptophyta; class Magnoliopsida; order Fabales; family Fabaceae; genus Vicia; species Vicia faba. Next base: position 438,626,316 of record OX451737.1, on the reverse strand, counting down.
AGGATGCCAGTATTCTGAATATGGGCAGAAGGTTTGGAGAGCGGTTGAAGAGACAAGTCGACCTGACCTCTTCATCTAAGGAAGGGGAGAATCAAGAAGAAGAAAAGGATCCCAGTCCTGCAGTTTCTGAAAATGATACCGACTATGACGATGAGCAATATCCTCCTACTGAGGATAGATACAAGCAGTTGGAAGATCGTTTGAGTGCCATGGAAGTTCAGAGGATACCTGGGCTGGATTTCAAAGAATTGGGATTGGTGTCGGGAGTAGTCATCCCGCAGAAGTTCAAAGCTCCAGTTTTTGCTAAGTATGATGGGGTGTCCTACCCAAAACTCCATCTCCGCTCTTATGTCAGAAAGATCCAGCCCCACACCGCTGATAGAAATTTGTGGGTTCATTTCTTTCAAGATAGTCTATCAGGGACTCAACTTGAATGGTTCTACCAGCTGGAGGGAGCCAATGTCCGAAATTGGGAAGATCTGGATGTTGCATTCTATAAGTAGTATCAATACAACGCCGGCCTTGCTCCTACTCATACTCAACTCCATAGTATGTCCATGGGTGTAAGTGAAGGATTTAAGGACTATGCGTAGAAATGGAGAGACTTGGCTGGAAGAGTTCAACCCCCGTTGTCTGATAGGGAATTGGTTGATATGTTTCTGGGGATGCTATCTGGTCCATTCTTTAATCATTTGATCGACAGCTCGTCAGCTGGTTTCACCGAGCTGATTTTAACTGGAGAAAGAGTAAAAGTTGGGATTCGGAGCAGAAAGATATAGAAGGATGCCTCTTCGAATTCAGTAAAGAAGCCTTTTGCTGGTAAGAAGGAAGCCAGTGCCATCTATAGCCCGAGGGGCCAAAGTAGGGCTGAACATCGTCAGACAGTAAGTGCCGTAATGATACCTAGGCCTGCAGTTGCTCCACAACACAACAATCAACAAAGAGTGGAAAGACCACAACGGCAGTTTACCCGAATCAACATGACATTGACTGAAGTTCTACCTCATCTATTGAGATCCAACTTGGCAACCTTGAAAGAGGCTCCCAAGAATCCAAATACTACATCTCCCCGATATAATCCAAAAGCTCGGTGTGCCTATCATTCTGAGAGTTCTGGCCATGATACCAATGACTGCTGGGCTCTAAGAAATAAGGTACAAGATCTGATTGAAGCCAAGGAAATTGAGTTCGATGCTCCGGAGAAGCCCAATGTCATAACTGCTCCCAAGCCTAAGCACGATCGTGGAATTAATGCTTTGATACCAACTTGTTTGTGACCTTGGTGGATGAAGTTTCTACTCCTCTCATGACTGTGAAGAAGAATTTGCTGTTGGCCGGTTTATTTCCGGGTTGTGGTGAAGGTTGCCACATGTGTTCGTTTCTACCTTCTGGTTGCCGTTTTCTGAAGTTAGGTGTTCAACGCCTGATGGACAGCAAAGAAATTTTGTTCGAGAAAACTTTGGTTCTTGTTGTTCCATCTGAAGACATTGCCATTATAACCATTTCCTCCAATCCTTCCAAGGTTTCCTCGAGAAGGCCTGTTAGGATTACATCTGCTCCAAGAATTGCTCCGCTGATAATCACTGTTCCTGGTCCTGTCCCGTATGTCTCGGATAAAGATGCCCCATGGCATTATTGTGCCGATGTGTACTATCATGGCATCAAACAAGATTTGAAAGATGAAGAGGTTGATCCTGATATTGGTAACATTGTCGGAACCAGCAAAGTTACCCGAAGTGGAAGGGTCTTCTCTCCCGAGATTCCCCCTAAGACTGTCAACAAGCCTATTGTCATTCCATCTGTTTTTCCTGTTGGTACATTAACTACTGCTCTTATTCTTACTCCAGTTATCACCCCTATCAGCGAATCGTCTGACACCCGCGGCAAAGAAGTCATAGGTGAGCCTGCCCAGACGGAGGCACCTAGAAAAATTGTTGTGGAAGCCTCTAAGCAAGAGATAGAAGAAATATTGAAAATAATTAAGAAGAGAGACTACAATGTGGTCGAGCAGCTGGGGAAGACCCCATCGAAGATATCCATGTTGTCTTTGATGTTGTGTTTCGAAGCCCGTGTGAAGGCTTTGATTGCATTCCTCAAGACTGTGCATGTGCCGCAGGAAACTTCAGCTGATCAGTTCAAAGATTGTGTGGCCAGCCTGACTGCTGATAATGGGATGGGTTTTTCAGATGCAGACTTGACACCAAAGGGAAGGAAGCATAATGATGCTTTGCACCTCTCGATTGAATGCAGGGGCACCAATATGGCTCATGTGCTGGTAGATATTGGGTCTTCGTTAAATGTCTTGCCTAAGAGGGCGTTGGATCGGCAGGATTGTGAGGGTTTGACGTTAAAGCCTAGTAACATTGTGGTAAGGGATTTTGACGGGTCGAAGAGAATGGTGCACGGGGAGGTGGACATCCCTGTCAAAGTAGGTTCTTAGACTTTTGGGTCCACCTTCTATGTGATGGACATCAGGCTGTCGTATTCTTGTTTGTTGGGTCGTCCTTGGATCCACGAGGCTGGGGCAGTTACTTCCACACTCCACCAAATGTTGAAGTATCCGGTAAAAGGGAAGATTGTCACAGTGTGGGGTGAAGAGGAGTATATGGTGAGCCACCTCAATTCCTTCCGGTATGTAGAGATAGACGGGGAATTCATAGAAACTCCTTGTCAGAACTTCGAAGAGGTCCCTCAGACCTTGGCATCAACTGAAACTACTACCAGCAACAAACCTCCTCTGAAGATGGCTTCCCTCAAAGACGCTAGGGCCGTGGTTGAAGAAGGTGGGTGTAACAATTAGGGTCAGCTCCCTGATTTCACTCACAAAATTGACAAATTTGGTTTGGGCTTTACTACAGGGGCTCAAAGGGCTGTTTGAAGCGCTCGGGCTGGAGGACCTCCCCTACACATCAGTAATCGGGAAATTAATGCCATTGAAGACAACAATGAGGACTCAGACATTGACAGCTGGATCTACCCAACTACCAATGGTGGACCGAGTAACTGGACGACTAGGGAATTTATACCAGTTTCTTTTATTCCGCAGTAACTGTCTTAATTGTTTTGAGATTTGTAATAAACAATTTAAAACTTTACGACCTTGTGCCTTGCCCGAGGCACATTGGCTTTGCTTGTGAGGGCTATTATCTGTCATTTCATATATCATTAATAAAGCATTGGACGTTTCTTGCATACAAATTTTGCTCTCTCTGTTTTTCTTTTCTGTTTTTACTTTATCAAAACAGCTATTCTCTTACACACACACTCACGTATCATAATGCATATCCATATCCACTCTGGATCCCATTAATAACAACTCTTCTATTTCCATTTATAACTTCAAAAATCCGATCAACCAAGCCGAAGACGAAGGTGAGGATGATTGTGAGGTGCCTGGAGAACTTGCTAGACTATTACAGCAGGAAGAAAGGGTCATACAGCCTCATGAAGAGCCGGTTGAGACAATGAATTTGGGTACTGAGGAAGACAGAAAAGAGGTTAAAATAGGTGGAAATCTGGAGCTTAGCGTCAAACAGAGGTTGATACAGATGTTGCACGACTATGTTGAGATCTTCTCTTGGTCCTATGAAGACATGCCTGGTTTGGACACTGACATCATGGTACATCGCCTGCCGACTAAAGAAGATTGTCATCTGGTTAAACAGAAGGTCCGCCTTATGCGTCCTGAAATGTCAGAGAAGATCAAGGCAGAGGTCATGAAACAATTCGATGCAGGATTCTTAGCTGTCACTTCTTATCCACAGTGGGTTGCTAACGTTGTTCTGGTACCTAAGAAGGACTGTAAGGTACGGATGTGTTTAGATTACAGAGATCTGAACAGGGCAAGCCCCAAAGATGACTTCCCTCTTCCTCACATTGATGTTCTGGTCGACAACACCGTGCAACACAAAATCTTCTCCTTCATGGATGGTTTCTCTGGCTACAACCAGATCTAGATGGCTCCCAAAGACATGGAGAAGACGACCTCCATTACACAGTGGGGCACCTTCTGCTACAAGGTGATGCCTTTTGGGTTGAAGAATGCTGGGGCAACTTATCAGCGCGCCATGGTCGCCTTATTCCATGATATGATTCACCACGAGATCGAAGTTTATGTTGATGACATGATAGCCAGGTCTCAGACTGAGGAAGAGCACCTTGATCATCTCCAAAAGTTGTTCGACAAGTTGAAGATATATAAGCTGAGGTTGAATCCGAACAAGTTCACCTTCGGGGTAAGATCTGGTAAGCTTCTGGGTTTCATTGTCAGCGACAAAGGCATCCAAGTAGATCCTGCAAAGGTAAAGGCCATACAAGAAATGCCAGCTCCTCGTACAGAGAAGGAAGTTAGAGGTTTCTTGGGATGCTTGAATTATATCGACAGGTTCATTTCACATATGACTGCTACTTGTGAGCCCATCTTCAAGCTTCTGAAGAAAGATCAAGTGGTAAAGTGGAATGATGAATGCCAGACCGCTTTCGAGAGAATCAAGGAATACCTTCAAGAACCACTAATTCTGGTGCCTCCAGTTAAAGGAAGACCTTTGATATTATACTTGACAGTGCTAGACAATTCAATGGGGTGTGTGATGGGGCAGCATGACGAGTCTGGTCGAAAAGAGCACGCAATATACTACCTTAGCAAAAAATTTACCGACTGTGAGACACGGTACTCATTGCTCGAGAAAACTTGTTTCACTTTGGCATGGGCTGCTCACCGACTGAGACAGTATATGCTGACTCACACTACCTTGTTGATATCAAAGATGGATCCAATCAAGTACATTTTCGAGAAGCTCGCACTCTCCGGAAGGATAGCAAGGTGGCAAATGATCTTAACTGAGTAAGACATACAATATATAACCCAAAAAGCAATAAAGGGGAGTGTATTGGCTGATCATTTGGCTAATCAGGCCGTGGATGATTACCAGTCCATGAATTTCTAGTTCTCGGATGAGAATATTATGTTGGTGACTGACTACGAAGAACCTAGACCGGATGAAGGACCTGAGGAGGAATCCCGATGGTCTATGTATTTTGATGGAGCCTCAAACGCACTGGGTAACGGCATTGGCACTGTAATCATATCTCCCGAGGGCTGTCATACTCCATTCACTGCCCGATTATGTTTCAATTACACCAACAACATGGCAGAGTATGAAGCATACATCATGGATCTTAGGGCTGCTATCGACCTAAGGATCAAGTTCTTGAGTGTATTCAGGGATTCTGCTTTGGTGATAAGTCAGATCAAAGGTGAGTGGGATACGAAGCACCCGAATCTCATTCCTTATAAAGAGTATGTACTGACATTGCTCCCACACTTTGAGGAGGTAACCTTCGAACATTTCCCACGAGAGGAGAACCAATTAGCGGACGCGCTAGCTACTATGTCTTCTATGTTCAAGGTTAGGTGGGACAATGAAGCTCCCCAAATCACCATTGAGAGGTTAGATGAACCAGCACACTATTGTGAAATCGATACCGAAGAAGTGGCAGACAAACCCTGGTTTCACAAAGTAAAAAGGTATCTCGAGGCTCAAGAGTATCCCGAAGGGGCATCTATCAATGATAAGAAGTTTATGAGAAGGTTCGCTGCAAAGTTCTTCCTCAGTAATGGAATCCTCTATAAGCGCAACCATGACTCCATAATACTACGGTGTGTAGACAAGAGCGAAGCAGAGAGGATCATGACAGATCTACATGAAGGCACCTTCGGAACCCATTCCAATGGACACACCATGGCTAAGAAGATCCTAAGGGTAGGATATTACTGGTCCACTATGGAAGCCGATTGTTATCAGCACTCTCAAACTTGTCATAAGTGCCAAATCTATGCTGATAAAGTGCATGTGCCTCTGGTCCCCTTAAACGTCTTGACAGCTCTGTGGCCCTTTACAATGTGGGGCATCGACATGATCGAAGAAATCAGGCCCACCGCTTCCAATGGACATCGCTTCATCTTAGTAGCCATTGATTACTTCACGAAGTGGGTTGAGGCAGCCTCTTTTGCTACAGTAAGCAAGAACGTCGTGGCGCAGTTTATCTGACATAATATGATCTTTCGATATGGTGTGCCAGAGAGAATTATTACTGACAATGGTATGAATCTCAACAACACAATGATCACCGAGCTCTGTAAACAGTTCAAGATACAGCATCATAATTCTTCCCCCTATCGGCCCAAGATGAATGGCGTTGTTGAAGCATCTAACAAGAACATCAAGAAGATTGTACAGAAGATGACGGTGACATATAAAGACTGGCATGAGATGTTACCATTTGCTCTTCATGGGTACCGTACCTCAGCACGGACATCGATAGGGGCAACCCCTTACTCTCTGGTATGTGGCATGGAGGCAGTCCTACCCATCGAAGCCCAAATACCTTCTCTCAGGATTATGAAGGATGTGGGTTTGAACAAAGATGACTGGATCCGAACCCGGCTTGAAGCGAATGATTAAGGCTTTTAATAAGAAAGTCAGACGCCAAGAATATCAAGTCGGGGATCTGGTGATCAAGCGCATCATACTACCGCAAGGTGGTCCCAGGGGCAAATGGACCCCTACGTACGAAGGGCCATTTGTGGTTAAGAACATTTTCTCGGGAGGAGCTATGATTCTAACCACCATGGATGGTGATGACCTTCCTCACCCCGTCAATGCAGACATAGTGAAAAGATACTACGCCTAATCAAAGACCCGCTAGGTTGACTAGCCTAGGCAGAAATAAGGGCTTCCCGGCGAACCAAAAGGGTTCGGGCAAAAGTAAGGGATGAAAATATAAAAAAATCTGTACACCCGGCAAGTCGAAAACCCGAAAGGGCGACTTGGGCAAAAAGGGGTATCCCGGTGGACTAAAAACCAGAAAGGGCGGTCCAGGAAAAAGTTAAAGATATAAAGCGTACCACTATGTCTCATTGGATCATCTTGCGACCAGACTTCCGTATCGACTATCAAGCTCGGACGGCGCCAATCAATCTGATCAACTTTCGGCCAAGAAGCAAAGTGATGAGACGCTTGAAGATATAAAGGCAATAGCAGAGTTGGAACCCAATGGGATTGTTGCACATAGCTGTTTTTGCTTTTACATAAATTTTTATAGCTTCTATTTTTCGGCGGCGTTCTCTTACTAGAGTGTCAGCCTCCTTCTACAAAAACGCCTATTACAGGCCGACTTCAAAAATTAATACAAAATTATTTTCACTTCGAGTTTGTTTTTGTTTTCTGTTTTGTTTTGCAAGAACGTCCAATAACTTATTTTTGATATATGTATTTGAAAATGATTGTTGCTCATAAACATTTACATAAGAAATAAAAGACAATTACTCGTAATTCCAGAAACAAAAAAAAACAAGAAGTGCCAAACCCGACGGTTACTCCGCCCAACAGGTATCGGGATAAAGTCAGCTTTGGAGCACAATCATCAATACATACTCCCCCACAGAGTAAAAGAAGTCAAAAGCATTGATGCCAGCTTTCCCGAAACAGGACGTAACCACCCCAGCTGAAGTTCATAATCACGGGCGAGTCATTAAAATTCATCCCCCAAGCAAAGTTTATTTCTATGGACACGGGCTCAATCTCCAACAGAGTTCATCGCTTCAGCTACAAAAATACATTTTCTAAGTTCGTTCCCCACAGAGTTTATTCTCAAGCAGCATCTCTTCCTGACGGCGTATTTACAAATCTCCAGCAACAGTCAGGGTTTTATTTTCCCAGATGCGGGCATACTCCGATAGCATTTCATGAACATACGTCATGACATACACATACATATCATATACTGCATAATCTCATTTGTTTGAGAACATCATCTCACCCTGCATTTCATGCATCGCATATAACTAACCCTGATATCTTTTCATGAAAAGATGTTTAGCTTCAACAAATCCAGCAGTTATGCAAGTCACATATGCAGACGACTAATGGAAACTCAGTTCTCGAAACCAAACGGGTCAACTAATTTTCACTATCACTTCAAAGTAACCCTACGACCCAGGTTCCTTCTCACAGCCCTACTATCCAGGCTTTCATATCGAAGTAACCCTACTATCTAGGTTCCTTCTCACAGCCCTATTATCCAGGATTTCATTTCGAAGTAACCCTACAACCCAGGTTCCTTCTCACAACCCTACTATCTAGGCTTTCATTTCGAAGTAACCCTACGACCCAGGTTCCTTCTCACAACCCTACTATCCAGGATTTCATTTTGAAGTAACCCTACGACCCAGGTTCCTTCTCACAACCCTACTATCAAGGTTTTTATTTCGAAGTAACCCTACTATCCAGGTTCCTTCTCACAACCCTACTATCCAGGCTTTCATTTCGAAGTAACCCTACAACCCAGGTTCCTTCTCACAACCCTATTATTCAGGCTTTCATTTCGAAGTAACCCTACGACACAGGTTCCTTCTCATAATCCTACTATCCAGACTTTCATTTCGAAGTAACCCTACGACCCAGGTTCCTTTTCATAGCCCTACTATCCAGGCTTTCATTTCGAAGTAACCCTACGACCCAGGTTCCTTCTCACAGCCCTACTATCCAGGATTTCATTTCGAAGTAACCCTATGACCCAGGTTCCTTCTCACAACCCTATTATCCAGGCTTTAATTTCGAAGTAACCCTATGACCCAGGTTCCTTCTCACAGCCCTACTATCCAGGCTTTCATTTCGAAGTAACCCTACGACCCAGGTTCCTTCTCACGGACCTACTATCTAGGCTTTCATTTCGAAGTAACCCTACAACCCAGGTTCCTTCTCACATCCCTACTATCCAGGCTTTCATTTTGAAGTAACCCTACGACCTAGGTTCCTTCTCACAACCCTACTATCCAGAATTTCATTTCGAAGTAACCCTACTATCTAGGTTCCTTCTCACAGCCCTACTATCCAAGCTTTTATTTTGAAGTAAACCTACTATCCAGGTTCCTTCTCACAACCCTACTATCCAGGCTTTTATTTCGAAGTAACCCTACTATCCAGGTTCCTTCTCACAGCCCTATTATCCATGCTTTAATTTCAAAGTAACCCTACTATCCAGGTTCCTTCTCACAACCCTACTATCCAGGCCATCGCATCGAAGTAACCCTACTATCCAGGTTCCTTCTCACAACCCTAATATCCAGGCCATCGCATCGAAGTAACCCTACTATCCAGGTTCCTTCTCACCACCCTACTATCCAGTCTTTCATTTCAGAGTAACCCTACTATCCAGGTTCCTTCTCATAACCTTACCAACCAGTTTTCTTCTCTCTTATCTCCAGACAATAGTCCACAACACTGTAAGACCTGGACCTGATCAGATATAGTCGATTTCACATTCCCTTAGTAAGTCACTATGCAGCCTGGACCCTGACCAGATACACCACTCACTTCCACTTCCTTAATCATTCCCCAATAGAGTAACGGACAACTGAAGCTCCTAAACTCTATCAGCATTCCCCGGTGAAGTTCTCCTCAACAGCAGGTACATGGATCCTTGTAAAGGATTCTCTTATGCGATCGATATCTTTTTCGGATGGCATCTTTAAGCCCATCTCCGACGAGTCTACATCAACTTCCAAATGGAATCTGTAAGCCCATTCCCGGTATCTCAGATCAGTGTTACTTCATGCGAGTGCAAATTTCTAGGCACTCTAGTGTTCAATCATCTTCCACCTTCAGATCACGAAAGGCAAAACAGCCAATCTACATCTTCAGGTTTAAGAAGATTGAATAGGGACAGCTGTTGTACCCCAAAAATTTTCCCTCTCATTTTACTCAACACATGTCAATGGAGATCCCCAATTTGCTCAAGGAAGCCCAAGAGTTGACTAGACAAACTCCCTCATAAGGCAAATGTACCTCAAACTAGGGTTTCCATTTTCATCAAGATGGGTGAAATCCAAAGACCTAATATGCTCTCCATGGTCCTAATATGTTCTCAAAACTCTCCATGTCAAATTTCAAGCCTTGCACAAGAAGTTTGCTCAGTCAACTGCTCAGATGCTTAAGAATCAACTATATTAGGTCAAAAGTCAATTGTGGCCCACATACAGTCAAACCTTAATATTTTTGGTCAACATCAACATTTTGAAGTGAATTTCATCATTTTATCAAGGGTTGATCATGATTCTTCATGGAATTCCCCAAATTTATCAAAACCCACAAGTTGCTAAATTAGGGTTTCTTAGGAAAAGTCAACCAAACTTTGACCAAGCATAACTTCCTCATGCTTTATCATAAATTTTCCATCTAAGGCTAATTTTGAAGAGGATGCAATTACCTACAATTAATATTCAGCCCATAAGTTCAAAATATGCATTCATCAAAAGATATGAATTTCTACATTATAGGTCCTTTTGAAAAGTCAACAAAAACACCTTTTGGGTCAAAGCTTCTTACATGAACATGGAAGACCCAATTGAAATGAGACAAAAAGGGTTGCTTAGGGGACATCCTAAGATTTCTAAAAAGTCCAAGAACATCTCTCTAGAGTTAAAATTGGAGGATATATTCCTTGTCAAAGTTGACCTTTTTTTCAAAATTGCCAAAAGTCAAATATGCTCAAAAGTCCATTTTTTTACCGAATGGGCTTAGCATTTCATAATTGCACCTCACTTTTAGCATGGTCCACGACCCAAATATCCATCCACGTGTCATTTGCTTCATTTTCCATTTTATTTTGACTTTTTATTAATTAAAAATTGAATAAAATCAAATAATTGGTAAATAATATCAAAGATATGTTTTGATTTGATTTTTTGACAGGATCTCAATCAAATTATGCTGAGATATCAAGACCAAATCGAATCAAACATGATTGGTACAAGATTGGCATGATTTGGCTTGATATAGAAAGATGTCATACAAGGATTAAGACCAAATCAAATCTTCATAATGGACCAAGATTTAGCTCATTTTTGTTGACCTAATGTATTCCATTACATATACAGAACATATCCAATGCACAAGGACAAGGTTTTGCAGTCGTGAAAGAGCAAGAACAAACTCCAAAAAGTTGTCAAAAAGTAGGGATCGGATTTCACTCCACATGACCTTTCAAAGAAATTTAAGGCCAGCAATCGCATCATGGGCGTGCACTGAAGCTGTCCCAATCATTTGCAAGGCCTGAAGCATCAAGAATCACGCGCTGCAGCCCATACGGTTTTCCCTTTATTTAAAATTCGATTACTACTATTCTTGCATCATAAACATGTTTTAATGGTATGTATGTGTTTGTTATCATGTTTGAAACGTATTAGATTGGTTTAATTGATGTTTTAGCGCATATATTGATAGTTGCCATTGCTAGGGTTTGAGGTCGTATTTTAGGGTTTCTTGATACAGGTACAATTAGGCCCAAAGAAGGATGCCATCATAATCGTGAGATCAAAACGAGTTGATCTATATGCTTGGAATTGATTTATATTGCTTGTATTAGATTTTGGAAATTTACAGGTTTGTAGCCATGGAAGCTTGGCAGTAGGTAAAAGTCCCTTAGCTAACACGACGGAGGGCTGAGGAAGGTAACAACGTGGTTGACCACCATTGGACAATTTAAATATTTGCGCGAAGCTCGTGACCAGTTTGCATTATTTTGTTTTCATTTCAATATTATAACAAACAGATATAGGTGGCCCAGTGGTGAAGCATGTGGTTGGAGAGGTAGAGGACCTGGGTTTGATCCCAGGTCCCAGCATTTTCTTGTTTTCTAACTTTATAACTACAGATCCTATGCATACGCGTCCCAGGGGCATACCATGCACTGTCATCATCTAGCCAACGGTTCCCTTATGAATCCAATCCAACGCCCATGCAAGAAAGGACCACGGTGCACCAACAGGAGGAGGCAGCATGGAATCCAAGGCGTTGACTGGGCTCAGCATATCTTGGGCTCAACAATTCAGTGATACACCCCCCTAATTTCTTCATCACAGGCACAATCTAATTTCTTTTATGTTATTTTATTTATTTATTTGGTTTTATTTAGTTATTTACTTTCACAAATTAATTAATTTTTTTATTAACTACAAAAAACCATAAAGTCACAAAAACATCCAAAAATTCATTTTTTTTTCATAAAATAGTTATTTTCTTTAATTAATTTATTTTATTTTAAATTAGGTTAATTTAATTCCTTTTCATGGTTAAAACTAATTAGAAATTAGGGTTGTAAATAATTAATTTTTCTCCAAAGAATAACCAAATTATCTTTTAATTAGATTTTAGGTCTCTTAATTAATTCTTCGCATTCAATTCGTCGCGCGTTTTAATTACCGTTTCGATTATTATTTATGTAATTGTTTCGAGGTTGTAATAGATTTTAATTAGGGTTTTAATTTCTGCATTTTATTTTCAGTTAAATAATTTTGTATCTGCGAAAGCCATGTAATAGTTAGGATTTTTATTTCCGCACTTTAAATTTGCGCAATTATTAACTGTTAGATGTATGCTAATAGGATTGTATGGCAAGAATATATGAAAATTAAAACGACAGATAACCTAAATGTGCAAAGACAAATTAACTGAAAAAAGCTCACTCACACATGCTCACTCCTAGGGTTTACTCCACTTCAGTTGTCTTCGGTTAAGCGGTCATGAAGTATAGGGTTTGTTAGTGGTCGTCCTCTAGCCCCGAAAGATATCAAATGACCCATTCGGATGTTGCCTCGGAAACAGATCTTTAAGGCTTTAGGATGATTACTAACACCTCCTAACATTGCTTTTGTGACCGTATATGTCCCTTCGAACGTCCCCTAAAACTCCAACGACGGTGCTACCTATTCCTTAATAATGGGATAGCGCTGTCTAAAGGAAAATGAACAGTCTTTTTCGAGTAGGTAGATTAACTTTTAAGTACTTGCTCGAACAAATAATTTTTTCACACCAACACCTTTCAAAACAATTTTCAAAACAACTTCGTCACATCCTTGAGGACTGATACAAGGGTTATCATGAAGTAAACTTTTTCAAAACAAGCACACACAAGCAATTTTTAAAATGAGAAAGTACCTAAGAGCCCATGGAAAGCCATGGATAGAAAGGGTGCTAACACCTTCCCTTTCTATAATCTACCCCCCGTACTCAGAAATATCTCGAAAAAAAGGTTTTTCCTGTTCTTTTTCCTTTTCCTTTGTTGGATGAAATAAAAGTCAGTGGCGACTCTTGCTTACCGCGACATTTGCGAACAAAAAACACAAACCAGTATTAACAGTCGGTTCTGCCACCGTATCACAAGTTCCAAATGCAAGTTTCAAGATGGTCATCCAACTAACCACTAATCACTAATAAATAACTTTATTTTGTGTTTTTATTTTATACCTTTTATTTTATGCACCATTTACTTTAAGCATTACATTTCATGCTATTTTTCATCTTTGCTCACTTGAGCCCCTTTATATTCTTGTCATTTTTATCTTGCTCACTTGAGCTTTTCTTTTCTTTTTGAAGACACCTAATAATCAACATGAACCATAAATTTATTTAATGATACTTGGACTATTTGGTTACTATCCTTGGCATTGTGGAGTATTGGACTTCTTGGACTTAGGATTAGAAACCTTGGCCTATGTTGGAGATCTTGTGACCTTAATTGATATTTTGTCTGGAGTTCTTGAGGTTTACCTCAAGACATTTGGTTGTTTGTTTGTTTTGTGTGCAGGTTATTATGGTTACATTCATTGTTTGTAATCTGGAATTCACCCGTATACAGCCGTTACTCTGCCCAATTTTTGTGAAGACTTAATACATTTGAAGTTTGGTTCTCTCAAGAGGTCTAGTATATTTTCTTTCTTGGTTTCAATCCAAAGAATGGGAATTTTATCTTGACTCATAATGTCAAGTATTGGCTTCTTGTTGGTTAGATGGTTCTTATCCCTAGCTTTTACCTTATGCTTTAGGATAGTCTCTTCTTCTCCTCCCATCTTCTTTAATTTAAAAAATCTTCTTCCTCTTTTTGAAAACTCTTATTGTCTTTAAATTTGAATCACTTTCATAATAAACTTGGACCTAGGTCCATTCATTTTCAAAATCTTTTCATAAATAAACTTCAATCAACTTAAATAATACCTTGGAATTTTTTGTGAGAAGACTAAAAAGTCAATCAATCTCATTTCAAACCATATTGCCACCTTGGCTTTTTACTTTAAAAACTTTTCTCAAAAGATTGGATTCTTGGCAATCCTTGTAGTGATGCAAACAACTATACTTCTACAATATGTAGTAAAGAGAGATATTTTCCATTTGGGTGTTGAGTGAGGCATTGTTGATTTTAAGATCCAAGCCATTTATTCCACTTTGAGATGATGCAAATTCTCCTTTCTCATGATTGTGGGTAGTAAGTATGTTTTCCACATGGACAATGATAATGATGTCTTATCTCATAAAATTAACCAACACACTTGTGTTTAAATTTTTTAAAAGAGGAACTACGTGTACCCTGATCCCCTATTGCACGAAAGGTGGTACGTAGGCACTAAAGGTTCACAACTGCGGCGGGTGCAAAAATCATAAAAAATATATTTCTTTTCTCACCTCCACTATCTATTTTACATACAACATTTTATAGCCAAAATATACAGATTTTACAAAGAGGTTCCTGCGGAGTACCGTAGATGTTTAGGGTGCTAATACCTTCCCTTTGCATAACCAACCCCCTTACCTAGAATATTTCCCCCTCTTTTTGGGCTACTCGCTCTCTTCCCATTCCTTTGGAAACAATAAAGCGTGGTGGTGATTCTTACTTTGATCTATATAAGTCTAATCAATCCAATGGCTTAGTCTTAAACATTTCTACCGCTACAGTGGGTTGGAAATCCGAACAACATTAACGGACAGACGACCATCCTTCTTGGTACGGGCCCTTACCCCATACACAACATTTGCTTCTTTCTTCCCGGTAAAAGGTTTCTTTATGGGATTTGAGGTGGAAGAAGATGCTATGGAAATCTTCCCGCTTTTGATACCGCTTTCAACTCTTTCACCGGTTAAGATCAGCTCGGTGAAACTGGAAGAAGAACAACCAACCAATAAGTTGAAAAATGGACTAGATAAAGTGCCCATAAACATATCAATGTGCTCCTTGTCGGTTAATGGCGGTTCGACCCTACTGGCAAGATCCCTCCACTTTTGGGCGTACTCTTTGAACCCTTCATTCTTCCCCATTGGCATGTCCTATAACTGAACTCTTGTCGGCGCCAGGTCGGCATTATACTGGTATTGGTGGTAGAAAGCGGTAGCCAAGTTTTCCCGTGTATGGATACGGGAACCCTCTAACTGGTAAAACCACTCTAGTTAAGTCCTAGCCAAGCTTTCTTGAAAAAAGTGAACCCAAAGTTTATTTTCAGTGGTGTGCGGTTGTATCTTGCGCACATAAGACTTTAGGTGAAGCTTAGGGAAGGATACCCCATCGTATTTCATGAAGACTGGCATCTTGAATTTGTGGGGAATGACAACCTCAGATATTAAACCCAAATCGTCAAAATCTAAACCAGGGATGGCTTGAATATCAATGGCCTTCAATCTATCCTCTAGCTGCTTGTAATTAACATCAGCAGGAGGATAATGCTCGTTAAAATAATCCTCATCATCGGACGCTTGATCATTGATACACCCAGCCTGGGTACTCCTTGCCTCTCCAATTTGATTCTCGTCTTCCTCAGACGAATCTTCCACTACCGGTATCTGACGGATTGGCTCCCTGAATCTCTTACCCATATTGACTAGGGCTTTCCTCCTTGGTTTCTTTTTGGATGCCAACAACGTAATCAACTCTTGTTGCCCCTTGGCTAGGGTCAGTAGAGTCTCTTGAAACTGGGAGTTTTGTGCTTGTAGGTCTCTCACTGTTTTTTCGATATCCATATTGCTGAAATAAACATCAGAAAGATAAGGAAACCTGTCGTGGAAAATCTGTTATGTTATGATGCATGGAAGATGTGCATGTAAATGTTTTCAAGGATTTATGAAATTTAAATTTGTCTAGACAAAGAATGAACAAACATCAATTTTCATTAATTAGTTCAAAATGGTTACAACGTGCCTCTTGGGCTTACAAAATAGATCTCTAAGATAAAAAGGTCAAAAGCATCCTCTTCGGTGCAAGATAGGAGTTAAAGCTTTGTTCTTCATGTAGTTGCTTTGTAAGCTCCAAAACCCTTTTCTCACTTGCATAACACTGAGCTTCGAAAGTGTCTCATTCTTCCTTTAGCTGAATCCAGCCTTTTTGCAAGTCTTCAAGAGAAGTAGGCATGTTGGGATGGAGGACAGTATACGGGACTTCTTCTTCAGCAACAAGCTCCACGATAACTGGTAGGATGGAGGGGTAAGGCATCATGAGTTTCTGAGCACGAGCTCGCACCCACATAACATAAGGTTCAAAGGGAATAGAATTCTTGCGTCCAAGTGTCCCACTATCTGCTTTATTTACCATCATCCAAGCTCTCGCAAACCTCTGATGGTAGCCTTGATCGTTGCTCTCATAATCGAACACCAACCCTTGGATGAGCATATCATGAGGACCATCTCTTCGGGTGTAACCAAACTGTCGCAAGGCTAAGCAAGGGTTATAAGTGATACCCCCCCCCCTAATGTCGAGTAGAGGGACATTAGGGAAGTCCCCGCAACGGTCAATGATAGAATTATCTGCCAATGATCTCGAACACCAATGGATATCAGTATGGGTGAGGGACATCATCCTTTGAGACCATGTCAATCTTTGCTTGTTCTTCAATGTTGATCAAGGTAAGTGTGAAGTAAACCACCTTACAAGTAGGGGAATACAATACAAGAGAGTACCTCTTTTCTTCATGGTGTGGGTATAGAAACAATGTAAGATGTCTCCCAGCAAGGTACGTATAGGATTATGAGAGAGAAAGACTTTGATGGTATTCACATCTATGAATTGGTCCGAGTTAGGAAATAGCACTAAACCATAGATGAGAAGGGCTAGGATGTCTTCAAAGGCCTGAAAATCCATATCTTCCCAAAACGAACGAGCCTTCTCCAATAAGAACTTGCCTATGAACCCTTTAACTCCACTTCTTGTCTTCCAATTTGCTACAATGTCTACTCTATTCAGATGCAGGGCTTCGGCAATGACTTCAGGTTTCATAATGTCTTCTAAACCGGTGAACGGTGCTTGATCAAGCACGAGCACTCCTAATAGTAGAGAGAACTCTTCTAGTGTTGGCACTAACCGATAGCCGGGGAAGGTGAAGTAATGATGCATGGGATCGAAGAATTGGAAGAGCACGCACATCATTTCTTCTTGGAAATTGGAGGTAGCCAAATTAAGGAGTCGACCATGCTTCTTGGTGAAAGGAGAGTCTTCAGGTACCTTTGATGCTAACTCTTGGAGTTGAGGGTGTGTTTTCACAAAGTTGATTCTAATGGTATTTCTTCAGACGGAGTTCATGGCCTACAAAATAAAAACAAAGATAAATTCCTAAATCCTTGAAATGGTTAGTGAGAATGCGTATGATGTTATGATGTTTATGATGTTATGTACAAGTAAGCAAGTTATTATGTACACACAAAGCAAATAAGTCCTTAGGTTTAGGCTTGCATGGAGTTTGTAGGTAAGTATCCTCTTGAAGTTTTAGTTGGCTCAAACCTGTCCTAGTAATAGTAACCGGGTTCTAAAGGATCTCAATATCATTGACCTTTCTTTTAGGCATTGTCTCAGCACAATCAATCTTTTTCTTGCGGTCGAGATATCCCAAAAGTCCAATCTCAATGAGTGTAGTATCGAGTATCAACCAATTTTCAGCTTTCCACCGAAACCGGTTATTTCACTATGTCCTAATGGCCAAGTTGTTTAGTTAAGGTTCTAAGGCCAATTAGTGATTCATGACGCTGCTCAGCGGCCCCGTATTCCCCTTGATTCAACACATGGGATATTAGTACCAACAAATGCGTCACACTAATATAGCCATTGTTTCAACCATATCGGTCTATGCCGTACAGTTTCCACAATCTATTGCTACTTACCTAAAAGGTGTCACAGATCCAGGTAGAGGATCAAAACAAGTCCAAACAAGGAACCATAATATAAAGCAAACAAGTCAAACAAGTAAAAGGAAGTAAAGGTGATCTAGCCCTAAGGTAACCCCACTTTTTTTTGTATTCCCCAGCAGATTCGCCAGTTCTGTAATACGGTGGGAGAACTGACTTGGGATGTTTTGTGTTTTATCGCAATTGTTGCGGTTAGCAAGATTCACTACCAACTTTTCTTTTATCCAATGAAGGAAAGGGTGAAAAGAACAGGAAAGACCTTTGAGATTATTTTCTTGAGTTCGGGGGGTAGATTATGAAAAGGGAAGGTATTAGCACCCTTTTCATCCGTTATCTATGGGCTCTTAGTTGCTTGCTAGATCACTTGCTTTGTTTGAAAATATGTTTTGTGGTGGTTTTTGAAATTATTTTTGACAAGGCGTCTTTGTTTAGGCAAACTTTGTAATGGTTCTCGTCTTGTAAGAACGTATACAAAGTGTTGGACTTTTGAAAATATTTCATGTTTTGAAAGTGTTTGGTGTGTGTTTGCAAGTATGTTTGTTTTGAAAGTGAGCAAGCAACTAGGAACGTTTCTACCTACTTAAAAGTCTTTTTTGTCCGTTTCTCTCTTCCTTTGATATTGCTATCTTACCATTGATTGGTAAGAAGCCTTATCTTTGGATTTAAAAGGGACGGGCGTGGGTCATCGTATAGTCATGATAGCAATGTTGTAAGATGTCTTAGTATTTCTCTTTGAGGGACTAAAATCATTTGAAAGGCAACATTTGTAGCGTCATCGAGAGACTATGATCTTGTATTTCGATTGTTTTTGCTAAGACATCCCACATGCATAACATGACCATTTTTTAGGCAACAAGTGGAGTTAACCTTAGGGGTGCATGTGTGAATAATGTGTTTGATTTGCATGCATTTAATCTTTGATTAGGTTTATCTACTTGTTGATTTTTATCTTCTCATACAAATCCTAATTACTAGCATTTATATGAAAGCGATAAATTGCAAAAAGTAAATATTCTACGATATTACAATCATTTGGGGATGGGGTATACAAGGGTATTGCAAGAAATTAAACCTAATTATCTATTACAACCATATTGAAACTTGAATAATGTACAAGAATTGAAAGGAATATAATGTACAAGGATATAAATGCAAAAGAAATGGATTTTTGTTTAGATTTTGTTAAGGAAAATGGTTCTTGACCTAATTATCTAAAAGAAAATAATTAATTAAAATAAGTAAAATTAAACCCTAGTTTAAAAGAAATAAAATTAACCAAGAAAGCATTTTTAGGATTTTTTAGAAAAGGTTTTAAGTTTAATCAAAATAGTACGGAAATTAATTAATTAAAAGAAAACCTAAATTCTAAGGTAATTTTAATTAAAAAGAAAATAACTAAACCTAAATCTAATTATTAATTTATTAAGAAAAGGAAATTAAGTTTTTATAAGGAAAAATGTTTTGTCTTTTTGTATTGAAAAATAAAATAAGCATATAGTATAATAAATAAAATATTTTTGTCTTTTTTATTAATAATAATAATATTAATATTAATATTAATGATAATAAAAATAAAGAAAATGAAAGTAAAGTAAAAAAAAATAAAAAAAAGGTTAGGGGGTGTAAAACAGTTTAGGGTATAGTATTTAAAGTAAAACAGATTTGATGTTTTTTGTCTAGCCCATTAGTGTTTTTGTAAACATAAAAACAAAATAAAATAAAATGAAATGGACTGCGTTATCAAAAGGAAACAGGGGGTCAAAATAAGTAAAATAACAAAAAGCCCATCAAAAGAGGCCCAGGCGCGCATGGTTCAAACAAAAAAGATGAAAAAATGTTGGAAAATATGCAAAATGGCAGTGTTGGGGCTTGAACCCATGCCCTTGACCATAAATGTGCGCTGCCTTACCACTGGGGTGACTATACATCCGTTAACTTAAACAAAACCATAAATATATATTAAAAATCCACTCCTAGAAACGAACTTCATCTTCAACCTCGAGCCAGAGTCCCTGTATCTCATTCATTTGTCATCCATTCTCAAAACTTCCAACATCAAACTTATTAGAAATTTTACCAGGATTTCAGAAATGTAAACAATTTGGACTAACAATCAAAGATGAGCATGTATTTCTAAAAGTACAAAATCCTGACCTAAATTTTTTCAGAGATTCAAACTTAAAATTCTCTAAGCTCAGGCAAAATAAATGAAAATTATGGATATGTGCAACTTCAGGGCAATGATATCTATATTTTGTCTTTGAAAATGAAATCCTAACAATGCCTAAATGAAGAGATGAAAGTTCAGAAAAATACCTCAAGAACTGGAAATCGTGAAATGAGTTTGAGCTGTTTTCAAAGAGTTGCGATGATCAGGTTAGCTTCCTTGGACCTCTAGGAAGCTAATGCAATGCTTAGCTTGAGCTATAGATGGCTAAAATGGTCTGGAGAAGTCAAGTTGCAGACCTATGTTTTTGGTTATGGAGGATGGTGATGGAGATGTTACATTTCCAAAACAAGGACAGGGATGGACTATATTTGAGGTATAGAAGCTTTGCAAATTATTTTGAGGGAAAACGCACGAGAGAAATGAAAGATACAAGTTCAAGGGCATGACTGTGTATCAATGGTGTTTTTTGAGAAATTTCTGATTTGTGAGTGTTTAAGGGAGTTTCATGGCCTTGGAATTCGTGTACTAGCTCATAAATAATGCCTCTATTTATAAGCAAAAGGTTTGGAGTGCTCTAGTTAATCAGAATTCAAATTTACATGTTTAAGCTCAACATGTGATTTTTTGACAAAACAAGTTTCCATGCCTTGTACTTGGTTCATAGAGTTGTTAACCACTTTAAACATAATACCTCTGACTTTGTTGATGGAGTGTAATCAAAGAAAACAAGTTAGAAGCTCAAGAAGCTGACTTTGTGCATAAAGTTTACTTTACAAGAATGGATATGTTACTTTCTCCCTAAAATGGCAAATTGATTTGGATAATGCTTGAATCAATTGGATAATGGTTCAATCAATTGTGTAAACCATTAATTATGGAGTGAAACACAAGTCTTAAACCTGCAAAGCAAAGATTATGCAGCATGGGCTTGAGATTTGAATTCTTGCATATCACAAAATGACATATAATTCAAGAATGAAACCCTAACTTCATCTCTTCGATTCTCCTTGATCAAGAATGATCTCAATGAGTTCTTCGAAATTTTGGAAAGCTTGTAACATCCTGTACAACCTTTACGTTGGACATTTTTTAAGAATCAACTTGGAACCATGTGAAAAGTTACTATGAAGTTAGTACCAAAAATCTGCCTAACTAGGGCAAAATTTCACTAAGTCTTTTAGTTTCATAGACATGTCTTCATAAATTCATAACTTAAAATCCAAGCATTTCTAGAAAAAATTTTGTCCTGAAATGTTTTATATCTCATTGAGATATACAACTTTCATGTTTGAAGTTTTCCTTGAATCATCTTGCATCATGGTGGAAATTTGGCCCAAAGTTATGAAAAATGTTAACTTTCTAACACTTAGAAAAATTTCTAAGTCCAGGAATTTTGACTTTTCAAAGATAATTTTGACTTTTTAATTTCTTGATGAACAAATTTCACATTTTGACATGTCTTGATGAAATATGATTTTTGAAACTTGATTTTGATCAAAAAGTCAAAGTTTGACTTTTCAATGTATAGTTGACTTTTCATCAGTTGACTGAAACTCATCTGCCAATCCAATGATCTTGAGAGGTGATTTGAAATATGAAATTAGGTCAAGATGGTGCATTTGAATCCTTGAGATCATGTCTTAAACCAACAAGTCATTTTCTTGGTCAAAAGTCAAGAACTGAGCCTTCTCAATTAAAACCCTAATTTTGACAATTTTCCCCTTTTGGTGTTCTGATCAAATTTCTTTGAGGAATTGTGATCCAAACTTGATTAACTGACATATATGAGTTCATATTGTTGATATGGATAAAAAATTATGAAGTTTGACTGTAAATTGACCACAGTTGACTTTTCCCTAATACAGTTGATTTTAGGTCAACTTATCAACTGACTGAGCAAAAATATGATTCAAAGCTTGAAACTTGACATGAGCAATCTTGGGGATCCAAAATGATCCATGAAGGTCATATAAGGCATTAGAAGTTCAATTATCTTTGTACAAACTCAAACCCTAATTTTGAGTTGTCAGTGTTTGAGGAGGTGTCTTGAGCTGATCAAACCTTATGTAGTCTTGAATTAACGGAGATCTTATAAGAGATTTCTTGAGAAATGGGAGAGAAAATTTTAGGGTACAACACCGACGAACAAACAAAGAAATCAAATCACAATAGAGAGAGAAGCAGACAAAGGGCATGATCAATATCAAAATTAAGGATAAGAGGATCAATCAAAATAGTTTATGATCCAATCTCAATCTTCAAACACACAAAGTAAAATACGATATGATAAAAACAATTTAGCTATTGAGCTGAATGATTATTTCAATGGAACCAATAATTAAAAATCAAAATAAATATATTCTTAAACTTTTAAAAACTCAATAGCGTAACGATGAGTAGCTCAAAGAGGATAAAAACAAACTCAAATTTCTTATTAATAATTTAAATAACAATAGAATAAAAATAAAAACTAATATTTCAATAATGTGATTAGCATAATTTTTAAAAATAAATTTAAAAAATAATAATATATATATAATAAAACATAAATAAACTAAATTATCTTGGCTCAGTTATAACCGAGTTTTCATCAAATTCAGAAAGCTAGAGAAAGCCTTAGGATTGCTCAAAATGATCTGCCAGCAGATAGGATGAATGTGCAATACATTGAAAAAGTGAAAAACCGTTCCACTGAGTTGATAAATCTGAATAGCATAAAGGAGCATATTCTCAGCCAAAAATCTAACATTAAATGGTTGAGGCTAGGAGATGGCAACAATGCCTATTTCCATGTTTCCTTGAAAGCTAAAAAGAAGCAAACCCACATAGATAATATTAGTGATGAGCAGGGGGTTGTGCTGACTAAACAAGAAGATATTAAAAGTGAGGTCCGGAGGTTTTACACCAACTTAGTTGGGACCGTTGACTCTAACTTGACTGGTATAGACATTGTGGCTATGAGGGCGGGTGTTCAAATCACCAATAAGCAGAGTGCCCAACTGACAGCCCGTATAACTGAAAGTGAGATTTTCAAAAGCCTCAAAGGTATAAATGATCAGTCAGCACCTAGTATTGATGGATTTGGAGCTAAATTCTACAAGGTTTCTTGGGATATCACTAAACACGATGTCATAAAAGTTGTCAAGGAGTTTTTTGAGAAGGAAAAAATTTATAAAGCAGTGAATTGTACCCTTGTCCCCAAAATCAACTCTTCCAATTTAGTTAAGGATTTCAAACTTATATCATGTTGCAAAGTCATTTACAAAATCATTTCCAGAATCCTGACCAACATCTTAGGTGTGATTTTGAGTAGTTTTATACACAAGAGCCAGGATGCCTTCATTCTTGGGTAGCATATATAGGATCACATTCTGCTTATCTATGAGTTAATAAAAGGTTATGGCACCAAAGGGGGAATTCCCAGATGCAAGATGCAAATAGATCTTTAAAAACCATATGATACTGTCGATTGAAATGCCATGGAAGCTATCTCGAAGGAGCTCAGTTTCCCTTATCAATTCATTAGATGGATTATGCTTACTGTTAGGATTGTGTTCTATAGATACATGGTGAATGGTGAGATGACCAAGATGCTCATTGCAAAAAGGGGACTGAGGCAGGGGATCCTTTATCCCCCATTCTCTTTGTCATTATTATGGATTATATGCACATGGTCTTAAGAAGATTACAAGAGCAACCCAATTTTAATTTTCACCCTAGATGTGAGAAATTTAACATTATCAACCTAAGTTTCGCTGATGATTAGTTTCTTTTCACGATGGGGGATATTATATTTGTTCAACTGATCATGCAAGCTTTCCACAAGTTCTCTAAGTCCAGTGGCCTCAAGGTGGATCCCTACAAGTGTAGGATTTATTTTGGGAATGTAGACTACCACACCAAAATTGTCATCCAAGATATTACTGAGTTCAAAAAGGGTCCTTTTCCCTTTAGATACTTGGGAATACCTCTGACAAATAGAAAATTATATGTGGCTCATTGCCTATTACTGGTGGATAAAATTGTTGCTCGGACCAGACATTGGTGTTCTCACCTTCTTAGCATGGCAGGCAGAAAACAACTTATTAATAGTGTTATCTTTGTTATTTCAGGTTATTGGCTTCATTGCATTCCCATGCCCAAGACTATAACCAATAAGATTGAAGTTATATGCGTATCCTTTTTTTGGTCTGGGTGTGACAACATCACCATAAAATCCCCAACTGCTTGGCAGAAAGTCTGCACTCCTAAAGGAATGGTGGCCTCAACATCATTGGCATCAATGACTGGAACAAGGCATGCATCTTGAAGTTACTGTGGAACCTCAATAGCAAGGCTGACAACCTATAGATCAAGTTGGTTCACTACTACTATGTGAAAAATATGAACCTGATGACCATGTCTCCTAGAACCAACAACTTCTGGATTATGAAAATGATCCTGAAATATAGAACCTATGTAACACAGACCCAACTTTGGAGTAAGATGATTGGAGCTGGTAGATTTAGTACACGAGATATGTATCATGGGCTTAGACCTCAAGGACAACAGGTGCTTTGGTACCCCATTATCAAATACAATATTGCTAGGCACGTGGCATTGTTTTCTCTTTGGATGGCTCTCCACATGCACCTTTTTACTAAGGCTGGACTTGTAACGCCCGTAATTTAATTAATTATTTAATTAAATTATTTTTGGAATATTTAAGAAGTTGTGTTATAATTAATTGGATTTAATTATTTTATTAAGTGGAAAAATAATATTAGAGATATAATATTATGTGGTGAAATAATATTAGAAGTGTAATATTATTTAATGTGGGCTTATTTTGAAGGAATAAAAGTAATAAGGGGGTGTGTTGGTTTTAAGCCCAATAAGGAATAATAGAATAATAGGGTTATTTTATTATTATGGGAATAGAATAGAAAGAAAGAAGCAGTAGAAGAATAAGGATTTGGAAGAGAACGTGCAAGCTACTAGAGAAAGTGGAAAACGGCAAGAACGAGAATTCAACCGGAAACTGTAGAGCGACCTTCAATCCAAGGTAAGGGTGGGGTTTTGACTCTATAATTGGGTTTATGATGATTGATATGTGGGGTTAGAGGTGATTGTTGTCTTGTTCTTGAATTGAGAATATATGATTGATGTATGATGAGAATTGATGATTTTTGATGAATATTGATGTCTTGATGTTGTTTAAACGCTGTAGAATTATAAGGTAATTATGGGTGACGAATTGACATGATTATAATAAATTTTAGGGCTTTAGTTATGGAACCGTAGTGAGATGCAGTGAAGAAAAACGTAGAATATAGCAGTAATGAAAACACAGAATTATGCTAGAATGATACCAGGCGCTACTGTTTTGGAATAATGAGTTAATTTGGAGAATAGAATTTATCAATACTGTTCTTAGTTAGGTTGATATCAGGCAAAGAATTAGAACAATAGGATAAATAGAAAATAACAGTTCTGATGTTAGACGTAGGTTGTCAGAAGTTGCGTGGCTTAGTGAGAGGTAGAAACTCTGATGTTAGAAATTGCATGGGTTAGACGCTATGCTGTCAGAGGATGGAGTCATCAGAAGTTGCTTTAGTCAGAATTTGTATTAGTTAGAAGATGGGGTTAGTCAGAAGCTGTGATGATCAAAAGTTGTATCTGGTCAGAAGATGGGGATTAGTCAAAAGTTGCATTGATCAGAAGTTGTATCTGGTCAGAAGATGGGGATTAGTCAGAGGTTGCACTAGTCAGAAGTTATAGTAGTCATAAGATTGTGCCGCCAGAGGTTGTGTCATTAGAAGATGCGTATTAGAGATGATGTTAGTTAGAGGTTGCATGGTCAGAAGCTGGGATGGCCTTTACGTTGTTTTCATACAGAATATGGACGTTAGATGCTTAGAAGTTGTTGTTTGAGCTATAACAGTAGGATGGTGTCGGTTTTGACGTTAGAGTTGCAGAATGACAGTGTTGATTTACTGTGGAAATTAAAATACTGCTGAGTTGTTAGTGAGAAGTTATTAATAATATTGTGTTGATGATTTATAATAAATAAATTATGTTTAATAAATTATTGTGATGATTTGAGATGTTGATTATTTGAGATGTTTTTGAGATGTCTTTGAGATGTTATTTTGAGATGTTAATTTGATATGTTTGAGATGATTTGAGATGTTGTTAACTTGGGTGTTGTTATTACATTCATGATTGTGTCGCATACATTGCATTTTTTTGAGATGGAGCTTGTGCTTGTTGAGATGGCCTGTATTGGCGAATTTTGAGATGAAGGCTATGCCTTGTTGATGCCTCTATTAATTGGCAAATTTTTGAGATGGGAGTTCTGCTCCGATGGTACCACATGCATTTGCATAGTATTGAGTTGCATTATATAATTTCATGAAGAAGTGTATTTTGATGTTGATGAATGTATATTTATATTGAGATTGTCGTTGATTATGAGATGAGAAGTGGTGATGTTGTTGATCTAATTTAATATATTAATTATCATGCGATTTATTATATTGTTAGATATCTCACCCCTTCTGTTTGAATGTTACCCTTACGTTGGTAACGTGCAGGTAATCGAGAGTGAAGGTTGTATACCTTCGGTAGTTCGAGTCGGTGTCATTGCTCTGATATGTAACACTCGGGGGGGATGAACGCTTGCTGTTTTTGATTGTTGATTTTCAGTTGTTGAACTTTAAATTGACTATTGTTAAATATGTGATGTTTCGAAGTTGTTGTTTTGTTGTTAGAGATGTTATTAAGAATTCCACTGCGTAGATGTTGAATTATTTGATTAAAGATGTTATGTTGATGGTTCATCCGATGTTTTAAAAGTGTTATATATCCACGATGAATGCAACGAATTTGTTAGAAGAATTTGTGACGTCCTGATTCGTTTGCATGATTTAATTTTATAACTCTGATTTATTTATATAATTGCTTGGGGTAGAATTGGGGTGTTACAAAGTTGGTATCAGAGCAAAAGGTTGGTCCGACTTTGTCTTTGAGTCGTAGTTGTCTAACAGTCGAGTATTGTTATTTGAGTTCTAATCGTTGTTTATGTTGTAGTGAGAAGTTGAGATGGCTGGAAGGAATGATGCTGCACTTACTGCTGCTTTAGAAGCAATGGCTCATGCGATGGAAAATCAGCCTAATGCTGACGGGAATGCTGGATCTCATAGTTTGGCGACCTTCCAGAGAGAGAATCCACCTACGTTAAAGGGAAAGTATGACCCTGACGGAGCATTGGAATGGTTGAAAGAGATTGAGAGAATCTTTCACGTGATGGATTTCACTCCAGCGCAGAAGGTTTGTTATGGGACTCATATGCTAGTAGTCGAGGCTGATGACTGGTGGCTAGAGACTTGTCAGAAGTTAGAAGCTGCAGGTGAGAATGTCACTTGGGCTGTGTTCCGTAGGGAGTTTTTGAGAAAGTATTTTCCTGAAGATGTCCGTGGGAAGAAGGAAATTGAATTCCTTGAGTTGAAGCAAGGAAATCTATCAGTTGTTGAATATGCTGCCAAGTTTGCTGAGTTGGCCAAGTTTTATCCGCATTACGCTGAGGAAAATGCTGAGTTTTCAAAGTGTATTAAATTTGAGAATGGGTTGCGCCCGGAGATTAAGAAAGCAATTCGATATCAGAAAATTCGTGTCTTTGCTGATTTGGTTGATAGCTGCAGGATTTATGAGGAAGATAATAATGCACATTACAAGATTATCAGTGAGAAGAGGGGTAAGTACCAACAGAATCGTGGTAAGCCTTATGATGCCCCAACTGGTAAGGGTAAATAGAGATTTTCTCATGGTCAGAGAACTAGTGGGGGAGATGCTCCTACTGGTGTGGTTTGTTTTAAGTGTGGGAAATCTGGGCACAAGAGTAATGTGTGCACTGCTGAAGTGAAGAGGTGTTTCTATTGTGGCAAGAACGGACATGTTGTATCTGAGTGTGAGCGTAAATATGTGGTTTGTTTCAACTGTAGAGAAGAAGGGCACATTGGTAGTCAGTGTCCAAAACCGAAGAGGGCTCAATCAAGTGGTAAAGTGTTCGCTTTAGTGGAGGATCAGACAGCTGCTGAGGACGGACTTATTAGAGGTACATGTTTCATTAATAGTACTCCTTTAATTAATATTATTGATACTGGTGCTACACATTGTTTTATTGCTGCTGATTGTGTTGAAAGATTGGGTCTTATGTTGTCTTCTTTGAATGGAGAAATGGTCGTCGATACTCCAGCTAAGGGGTCGGTGAATACTTCTTTTGTGTATGCTAAGTGTCCCTTGTCGATCGTCAACAGAGACTTTTTATTGATTTAGTTTGTTTACCGTTAAGAGGTTTGGATGTAATTCTGGGTATGAACTGGTTAGAGCATAATTGTGTTCATATTAACTATTATGACAAGTCTGTGAAGTTTTCTACTCTTGAAGAAGAAGAAGAAGATGGTATGTTGTCTGCTAGACAGTTGAGGAAGTTGATGCAAGAGGAAGCGCAAATGTTTTTATTGATGGCGTCACTATCTGTAGAGACTCAAGCTATAATTGAGGAATTGCAGGTGGTATGTGAATTTCCTGAAGTTTTCCCTGATGAGATTCCTGATGTACCGCCAGAGAGGGAAGTTGAATTTGCAATTGATCTTGTACCTGGTACCAGACCTGTGTCTATGGCACCATACAGGATGTCTGCATCTGAGTTGTCAGAGTTGAAGAAGCAATTGGAAGAGTTACTTGAGAAGAAGTTTGTAAGACCAAGTGTATCGCCGTGGGGTGCTCCAGTGTTGTTAGTGAAGAAGAAAGATGGAAGTATGAGGCTTTGTGTTGATTATAGACAACTGAATAAAGTAACGATTAAGAACAAGTATCAGCTTCCAAGAATAGATGACTTGATGGATCAATTGGTGGATGCTCGTGTGTTTAGTAAGATTGATCTGAGGTCGGGTTACCATCAGATTAAAGTGAAGGATGAAGATATTCAGAAGACGGCTTTCAGGATGCGTTATGGACATTACGAGTATTCAGTGATGCCTTTTGGTGTTACTAATGCGCCAGGAGCATTCATGGAATACATGAATCATATCTTTCACACTTATTTGGATCGGTTCGTAGTGGTGTTCATTGATGATATTTTTATTTACTCTAAGTCAGGAGAAGAGCATGTTGAACACTTAAGGGTAGTATTGCATATTTTGAAATAGAAGAAGTTATATGCAAAGCTATCCAAGTGTGAATTATGGATGAAAGAGGTTAGTTTTCTTGGTCATGTGATTTTAGGTAGTGGCATTGTTGTAGATCCATCGAAGGTTGATGCTGTGTTGCAATGGGAAACTCCAAAGTCAGCTACTGAGATTATAAGCTTCTTGGGATTAGCTGGTTATTATAGAAGGTTTAACGAAGGGTTTTCTAAGTTGTCACTCCCGCTGACTAAGTTGACTTGTAAAGGTAGAGCTTTTGTGTGGGATGTTCAGTGTGAAGAAAGTTTTACGAAATTGAAGAAGAGGTTGACGTCGGCTCTAATTTTGACGTTGCCTAATCCAGGAGAGCCTTTTGTGGTGTATTGTGATGCTTCTAAGATGGGTTTATGAGGTGTGCTTATAAAGAATGGTAAGGTAGTTGCTTATGCGTCAAGACAGTTGAGGACTCATGAGAAGAACTGTCCTATGCATGATTTAGAGTTTGCTGTTGTTGTCTTTATGTTGAAGATTTGGAGGCATTATCTTTATGGTTCTAGATTTGAAGTGTTTAGTGACCATAAGAGCTTAAAGTATTTATTTGATCAGAAGGAGTTGAATATGAGGCAACGAAGATGGTTGGAATTGTTAAAGGACTATGATCTCGGTTTGAATTATCATCCAGGAAAAGCGAATGTGGTAGCTGATGCGTTGAGTCGAAAGACTTTACACATGTTAACAATGATGATTAAAGAGTTGGAATTGATTGAGAAGTTCAGAGATATGAGCTTAATTTGCGAGGTTACTCCACAGAGTGTTATGCTGGGTATGTTGAAGATTAATAATGATTTTTTAGACAGTATCAGAGAAGCTCAGAAGTTGGATGTGAAACTGGTTGATTTGATGGTTGGGATTGATCAATCTAAGGATAATGATTTTAAGCTAGACGCGCAAGGTGTGTTGAGGTTTCGTAACCGGATCTGTATTCCTGATGATGCTGAGATGAAGAAAGTGATACTTGAAGAGAGCCATAGAAGTAAGTTGAGTATTCATCCAGGAGCTGCAAAGATGTATCAAGATTTGAAAGGTTTGTTTTGGTGGCCTGGGATGAAGAGTGATGTGGCTCGGTTTATGTATGCATGTTTGACTTCTCAGAAGTCGAAAGTTGAACAACAGAAGCCTGCAGGATTGATGCAACCGTTGGAAGTTCCAGAATGGAAATAGCATTTCAATGGACTTTGTGACAGAGTTGCCTAATACTTTAAGAGGACATGGTTCAATTTGGGTGATTGTTGATAGGCTTATGAAGTCAGCTCATTTTATTCCTATTAACATCAGTTTTCCAGTGCCGAAGTTGGCTGAGATTTATATTAGTGTGATTGTGAAGTTGCATGGTGTTCCTTTGTGCATTGTGTCAGATAGAGATCCAAGATTTACTTCTGATTTTTGGAAGAGTTTGCAAGAAGCGTTGGGTTCTAAGTTGAGGTTGAGTTCAGCGTATCATCCTCAGACAGATGGTCAGACTGAACGGACTATTCAATCGTTGGAAGACTTGTTGAGGGCATGTGTTCTTGAGCAGGGAGGTTCGTGGGATACTTATCTTCTGTTGATAGAGTTCACGTATAATAACAGTTACCATTCTAGTATTGGGATGACACCTTTTAAAGCATTGTATGGTCGAAGATGTAGAACTTCGTTATGTTGGCATGAATCTGGTGAAAGTGTAGTACTTGGACCTGAACTTGTTCATGAGACTACTGAGAAGGTGAAGTTGATTCGAGAAAAGATGAAAGCTTCACAAAGTAGACAGAAGAGTTATCATGACAAACGAAGGAAAGATTTAGAATTCCAAGCTGGTGATCATGTGTTTTTGAGAGTTACACCTGTGACTGGTGTTGGGCGAGCATTGAAATCTAAGAAGCTCACTTCTCGTTTTATTGGACCGTATCATATTTCAGAGAGAGTGGGGAATGTTGCTTATATAGTGGCTTTACCGCCTAATCTTTCGAATTTGCATGATGTGTTTCATGTGTCGCAACTTCGGAAGTATATTTCAGATCCATCTCATGTGATTCATATGGACGATGTGCAAGTACGGGATAATCTTACGGTGGAGACGATGCCTGTACGGATCGCAGATCGTGAAATGAAGACTCTGAGGGGCAAAGAGATTGCCTTGGTTAAAGTGGTTTGGCTAGGAGCTGCTGGTGAAAGCATGACTTGGGAGTTGGAGAGCAAGATGCGAGACTCCTATCCTGAATTGTTTGATTGAGGTAAATTTTAGAGGACGAAAATATTCTAAGTGTGAGAGAGTTGTAACGCCCGTAATTTAATTAATTATTTAATTAAATTATTTTTGGAATATTTAAGAAGTTGTGTTATAATTAATTGGATTTAATTATTTTATTAAGTGGAGAAATAATATTAGAGATATAATATTATGTGGTGAAATAATACTAGAAGTGTAATATTATTTAATGTGAGCTTATTTTGAAGGAATAGAAGTAATAAAGGGGTGTGTTGGTTTTAAGCCCAATAAAGAATAATAGAATAATAGGGTTATTTTATTGTTGTTGGAATAGAATAGAAAGAAGCAGTAGAAGAATAAGGATTTGGAAGAGAACGTGCAAGCTGCTAGAGAAAGTGGAAAACGACAAGAACGAGAATTCAACCGGAAACTGTAGAGAGACCTTCAATCCAAGGTAAGGGTGGGGTTCTGACTCTATAATTGAGTTTATGATGATTGATATGTGGGGTTAGAGGTGATTGTTGTCTTGTTCTTGAATTGAGAATATATGATTGATGTATGATGAGAATTGATGATTTTTGATGAATATTGATGTCTTGATGTTGTTTAAACGCTGTAGAATTATAAGGTAATTATGGGTGACGAATTGACATGATTATAATAAGTTTTAGGGATTTAGTTATGGAACCGTAGTGAGATGCAGTGATGAAAAACGTAGAATATAGTAGTAATGAAAACGCAGAATTATGCTAGAATGATATCAGGCGCTACTGTTTTAGAATAATGAGTTAATTTGGAGAATAGAATTTGTCAATATTGTTCTTAGTTAGGTTGATATCGGGCAAAGAATTAGAACAATAGGATGAATAGAAAATAGCAGTTCTGATGTTAGACGTAGGTTGTCAGAAGTTGCGTGGTTTAGTGAGAGGTAGAAACTCTGATGTTAGAAATTACATGGATTAGACGTTATGCTGTCAGAGGACGGAGTCATTAGAAGTTGCTTTAGTCAGAATTTGTATTAGTCAAAAGATGGGGTTAGTCAGAAGCTGTGATGATCAAAAGTTGTATGTGGTCAGAAGATGGGGATTAGTCAGAAGTTGCATTTATCAGAAGTTGTATCTGGTCAGAAGATGGGGATTAGTCAGAGGTTGCATTAGTCAGAAGTTATAGTAGTCAGAAGTTATAGTAGTCAGAAGATTGTGCCGCCAGAGGTTGTGTCATTAGAAGCTGCGTATTAGAGATGGTGTTAGTTAGAGGTTGCGTGGTCAGAAGCTGGGATGGCCTTTACGTTGTTTTCGTACAGAATGTGGACGTTAGATGCTTAGAAGCTGATGTTTGAGCTATAACAGTAGGATGGTGTCAGTTTTGACGTTAGAGTTGCAGAATGACAGTGTTGATTTACTGTTGAAATTAAAATACTGCTGGGTTGTTAGTGAGAAGTTATTAATAATATTGTGTTGATGATTTATGATAAATAAATGATGTTTTATAAATTATTGTGATGATTTGAGATGTTGATTATTTGAGACGTTTTTGAGATGTTAATTTGAGATGTCTTTGAGATGTTATTTTGAGATGTTTGAGATGATTTGAGATGTTGTTAACTTGGGTGTTGTTATTACATTCATGATTGTGTCGCATACATTGCATTTTTTTGAGATGGAGCTTGTGCTCGTTGAGATGACCTGTATTAGCGAATTTTGAGATGAAGGCTATGCCTTGTTGATGCCTCTATTAATTGGCAAATTTTTGAGATGGGAGTTCTGCTCCGATGGAACCACATGCATTTGCATAGTATTGAGTTGCATTATATAATTTAATGAAGAAGTGTATTTTGATGTTGATGAATGTATATTATTGTTGAGATTGTCGTTGATTATGAGATGAGAAGTGGTGATGTTGTTGATCTAATTTAATATATTAATTATCATGCACTTTATTATATTGTTAGATATCTCACCCCTTCTGTTTGAATGTTGCCCTTACGTTGGTAACGTGCAGGTAATCGAGAGTGAAGAATGTATACCTTTGATAGTTCGAGTTGGTGTCATTGCTCTGATATGTCATTGCTTTGATAATAGCATTAGTAGTAACACCATTAACACTAAAATTATAGACAAAATCATATATAGAGCTTGGATGAAACCCAAGCTGAGAACTTTCATAAATAGCCTCATGATGCCTTAGGGTGTGTTTAACTGCTCCTCTTAATTGCTTGGTTTCTAGATCTTCATATCGCATTATGTGTAATTATTTTTTGATTTTGAATAAAGTATTCTACTCTCAAAAAAAAATTATAATAGAGTTTCATTACATATTATCAAACTTTTATCAACTAAACTATAATCTTAGATTGCAGAAATAAGTTTGATAAGATTTAAGTTTGTAATGATGTAAAACCACAAGCATGATTATTATCTGTTATAGTTTTATTTTAGGTTACAAGTCCAGTCCTGTCTAAAGTTTGATATGGTATGATAATCAATTTAAAAATATATTTTATATTAATATAATTTTAAATAAATAATTTAATACATTTTTAAATAGACTAATAAACTGTTTTTGTTAATTATGACCAACTACTTTCACTAAAAATTCTTATGTCAAGTGACACGGGCCTATTTGTCACATGCATTACAAAAATTAATTGATCATTTGGTCAAGCATTTGGCTAAAAGAATGTACTCAACTAGTTTGTCGTAAGAACAATATTTCAATTAGTTATGAACAGGAATGTCCAAAATAAAGTTAGTGTACATTTTTTAAAAGATAAATTCATGTCTCTTCCTACCTGAGATAATCAATTAAGTTGAACAGTCATAAAAACTTGAAATAAAAGTATTTTTCTCTTATTTTTTTAAGGAGGAATTGCATTGTGAGACTAGTAGTTTTCCTCTCTCACATAATCACAAATATGGTCAATTTATTATATTTTAATAACTATCTTAATATTTATGTTAAATAAAAAGGATACCATTATCAAATGATAAATTTTTACATATTACAGTCATATAAAAAAAGGAAGAGTATAATATAAAAAGAAAACATAACCACAATAAGAAGAGGACTAAATCAAAATTCTCATTAACGAAAAACAAATTTATAGAAAGGCAAACTAAACATGTTTTTAACAAAATCAACTCTTTAAAACGATAAACAATATGATTCGGGAGTATTATTCACTTACCTAGGAAATTAATAACTTAGATATTATAAATTTCATAAGTTTTGAGTGATGTGAACCTTCTTATTTATTCAATCACATAAGAATCAATATTAGTACAAATAACTATTAGATATTTTCGAAATATAATTGGGGAATTTAAGAAGTAACAATATCATAAAACTATAGTTCATTCTTTTTGATTGATTTTCTGATTAATATAGATATAAGAATAGGTCAGACCGATTTATGAGTTTATAAATCGGTCTGACCTATTCTTATATATATATTAATCAGAAAATCAATACAGTTGTTCCATGCGAGACCACGAAAGAATGAATTATAGTTTTAAGATATTGTTACTTCTTAAATTCCCCAATTATACTTCGAAAATGCCTAACAACTATTTGTACTAATATTGATTCTTATCTGATTGAGTAAATAAGAAGGTTCACATCACTCAAAACTTATGAAATTTATAATATCTAAGTTATTAATTTCCTAGGTAAGTGAATAATACTCCTGAATCATATTGTTTATCGTTATCATAGGATACACTCTCCAATTGCAATATCCAACAAATCAAAGTGAATCAAGTACAAATAATTTATATTAAATATGAAATTAGTGCAAATATTTGTTTTAATTCTTATATTGATGTTTGGTCTAACTAATAAAATTTCTGTCTAAATTTTATAAATTTTTAGAGTTTGAACATGTTTAAATGAAGCATTTTAATGAGAATATAATATTTTTAAAAAATTAAAATGATTTGAATAAAATTTATTTTTGAATAAATAATAAGAACAATGGTTAAAATAACAGAAAATCATTTTGTCCAAATTAAATGTAATAGTTTTAAAATAACATCTAAAAGTAAATATTAATGTCTAATGAATTATTATTATTATTTCAAAATTTACAAGTTAAATTCATATTTTTCTAAATTTTAAATGTGAACCCAATTAAAAAATGTAATTTTATATTTAATAATTTTCAAAATTTTAAAACTGAATCTTTAAATTACAAATCAGTCTCTATTATTTTTCAAATTTTAAATTTGGCCCGCTTTTAAAATTTAACCATAAATTATTTAATAATTATTCAAACAAAAATTAAAAATATATATTTTAATTAAATTATTTAAATTGTTTAAAAATTTTAAAAAATTTCTTTAAAAGATTTTTTTTAGCTTAAAATATTATAACAAAATTAATTCATGTTACCAACCTATCTCATAGGATAAAGTTTAATTGTTATTGTAAATTTTCAGTAACCAAATAATTTGTGCTTATTATCTCTAAGATTTTTTTGTGTACAATATAATTTGTATATTTATTTATAAATTATCATTTATTCTAGTGATGATCTTGTCAAAGTTTTTAGTGAAGCTAAGCCACTCCTTAGAAGACACAAATTGAACCAAAACATTAAATTGAACATCTGATGTGAAAGACTAACAAAGTAGCAAACTAAGTAGGGACTTGATCCCTCTCTTTTTCCACATTAGTAATGAAGATTACCACAAGAAAAACAATGACACTATGAGTCTTTGATAGAAAACATTTTCAATATAAATTTCTTTTAGTAAACTCATATTTTATTCAATTTTAAAGAAAAAAGTGTTAAATTTTATTACTACTATTATTATTTACTATCATGTCACATTTATGACACCTCCAAAAAGTGTGAAACAATCATTATTTTCAATCCATCTAAAAGACTTGATAAAATAGTAACATTTGCACTACACAATTAACACAAAGCCTTTAAAGGAAAATAAAATAGACACACTAACATGAAATTAAATACTAGAAAGAAAAAAATAATTAAAGTCACCATCATTAACAGCAATTTAATACTATAGTTTAAGTTAGAGTAAAGTGTGAATTAACAAAAACAAAAACAAAAGCGTGCAAACACGACATAAACATATATCAGACCACGTTACAAAGAGGGTCCCATTCTTAGTTTTTTGTTGCCAATATTTTCCCTAACTTTCATTCTAAATTTTCCAACCCTTCATATTCTAGTTCTAGTTCTAGTTCTATTTCCTTTTGATCTTTTCTTTGCCATGATTATGAAGAAGCTTTGTCCTAATCTTGATAGAGAGGATGGTCTTGAAACAGTGCTTGAAGTTCCTATACCAGAAGAGATTTTTATACAGAAGAGTGGAACAATGAAAGCTTGGCAGAATGTGAAGTATTTTTGGATGAAGCCAAACGCAGAATCAAAAGCAGCTTCTATGACAGCGGTTTTTGGAGGAAGAAACACAGAGATTCAGCTTTTGTTAGGTGTTGTAGGAGCTCCATTAATTCCTTCACCTATCATCAATTCTTCTGACAATTACCAACTCATCACTCCCAGCATTAAAGACCAACACATTGTAAGTAGTAGTAGTAGAAGTAGTAACTTTTTTTTTCTTTCAAGAAAAGTTAAAAAGATTCTTTTTTTCTTTCAGTTTTTAAGACCCTTTTGTTTTTTATGATTATGCAGGAGGTTTCAATGGCGAAATATATAATGAAACAGTATGTGGCTGCGGTGGGAGGTGAAAGGGCTTTGAATTCTGTGGATAGTATGTATGCAATGGGACAAGTGAGAATGGCGACTTCGGAGTTTTCGGCCGGGGAAGGAGGTGCGAATAATAATAGTAATAATAATAATAATAAGAAGATGATGAAGGTGAAGAATGGGGAGATGAAAGGAGAGATGGGTGGTTTTGTGGTGTGGCAGAAGAGACCGGAGTTATGGTGTTTAGAGTTGGTGGTTTCTGGTAACAAGATTAGTGCAGGGAGTGATGGAAAAGTTGCTTGGAGACAAACTCCATGGCATCATTCTCATGCTTCTCGTGGTCCACCAAGACCTCTAAGACGTTTCTTACAGGTATGTTAAGAAAGTTCTTAAACAAAATCATTTGTTTCTCTTTTTGCTTTAAAGGGGTTGATTTTGCATGCTTAATTATGACTCTGATAAGTTGATGAATTTTCATTCTTTGATTGTATTTATGTAACATAATGGAGCATGCTTAATTATGATGCCGTTTTCGTTGATTTTCATGGTAGTTGGATAACTGTTCTTTGTTACAAAGCATAACATCATTATACCAACTTTATGGATTTGAATCATACTGTGAGGATATCCACTCCAACAATTAGAACAGTTTGATTCCAGATCAACCCACTCACATCGACTGGATATTACAAGTCTCTTTTGAAAATATACAATTTCAACCCTTCAATCTTGATCAGATGGTTTAAATCGTGTGTTGTAACGTGGCTGTCAAGGTCGTCTTTGAGGGCATACAAGTCAGGCTACCGCACATGACTTAAAATTTATCACAGTTAAGCCGTACTTATAAAGAAGACCTCATAAAATCTCTCTCACTATTAAAATGTGGTTAATTAGTGCCTCTAATTATTGTCATGGTTAAACCATGACAAACTTACACAGGACCTCCAAAAACTTAAAGACGATTCTGATGCCCGTTGAAAATAAAGTTTCCCTTTAGCCACTCCAGAACCAGGAGGTCTTACATTTAATAAGAAAAGTCAACTGTTTAGAGGAGAATGAAGGGAAATTTCTTCCCTTTTAAAGGTTAAAGTCAAAAAAGAGAATGTTTCTTTTCTTGCAATTATAATAAGTCAACCATATCTCAGATTTTCCTTCATGTGACAACCTGTTTTTTGTCAATGCTGAAGCTGTTTTATTCCTTTGTCTCTAACTAACCATAGTCTTGAGATGAAAATTGACATATAATATATAGTGCAATACACATAAACATTACTATATTCACATTTCAACTATGATTTTTGCAACAGGGTCTTGATCCAAGATCGACAGCCAACCTATTCAGCAGTGCAGTATGCATTGGAGAGAAAACAGTGAACAAAGAAGACTGCTTCATATTAAAACTCGAGGCAGAATCATCGACACTACGAGCTAGAAGCAACGGCAATGTAGAGATAGTTCGACACACGGTGTGGGGATACTTCAGCCAGAGAACAGGTTTATTAGTGCAGCTAGAAGACTCGCACTTGCTCAAACTCAAGTCCTCAGAAACCGACTGCATATACTGGGAAACAAACATGGAATCACTCATACAAGATTACAGAACCGTCGACGGAATTCAAATAGCCCATGCCGGGAAAACAAAGGTGACCTTGTTTAGGTTTGGTGAGAGGCCCGAGACTCGTTCGAGGACAAGAATGGAAGAGGTTTGGCAAGTTGAAGAAGTTGATTTTAATATTAAAGGTTTGTCGATTGATTGTTTTTTACCTCCTAGTGATTTGAAAAGAGAACAAGAAGAAGAAACAGGGCAGTGTGGTGGTGGTGGTGTGGTTGCTAGTACTAATGCTAAGTTGCCTTATAAGATTCGTTCAGCTTCTTTTAGGATAAGTGCTTCTAAAGTAGCAGCTGTGAATTTGGATGATTCTTGTACTACTAGTGAGAGTGATGAGGATTTGTAAATCCATCCTTTTTGAATTTTGTATATATAACATTTTATGGTACATGGTTAATTGTTTGTAGTTGAGGTATCAATATGAAGTTAACTTGATTCCTTCACTTTTAACTTATTTTTTCAATACAAAGTGATGAACAAAAATATAGGACTTGTAACTTGATTTCTACATTCTGTTTTAGACATCCAATGATTGTTCAGAACATTAGAAGATAATGAAGAGTCAAAATATATGTAACTTCCATGAATCAATGCCAATATTTATATGCTATATTAGTGTTTTATCCAAATAAATTTTGTTGGAGATTACTATTTCATCCAAGATATTGTGGTGTTTCATACATAAAAACCTATTTACATTGACTTATTTAATGTTACCAACTAAGTATCTGTTTGGTTTCACGTTAGAAAACTTAATCATGTTAAAGGTGAAAATAAAGAAGCAACTATTTGAAGCTTTTGAGTTGATGTGGTTTTTCTGCGTGATTTTGATCAAGTTGATGGACATCCAAACACATACTAACTTAAGTACCTCTGAGAACATTTGAAATAATTTACGAAAACAACTCACTGTTTTCAGCTTATATTTAAATTGATTATGAAAGCAGCTTAGTGCCTGTTTGGTTTGACATTTCAGCAACCAAACGCACGTCTA
This sequence comes from Vicia faba, assembly GCA_948472305.1. Taxonomy (NCBI): domain Eukaryota; kingdom Viridiplantae; phylum Streptophyta; class Magnoliopsida; order Fabales; family Fabaceae; genus Vicia; species Vicia faba. The sequence continues at coordinate 438,586,461 of OX451737.1, read as the reverse complement.
GGTGTCCTTCTGCCGTGATTTAAAGAAGCTCCAAAAGGCAGCTTCTGGCTCAGCCATGCGTTTATTAGACTTCCACAGCGGAAACAAACATAACATTATAACTTATATAAAAATGGTTTGCCTTTATTTGATCTTATATTACAAAAATAGCTTTATACATAGACTTTTATGACAAACGCATATATATACAAGTTCTTTATCTAATTTATTCCTCAAAATACATGTAAAATGTAAGCTAAGACCTGAATTTGTAGAGAAATCAGTGAGCTGTAGAAGTTGAAGATTTAAGTGATAATATTTCACTAACCAATGAATCAAGGAAACAATAAGAAGAACCACCTTCTTTCAAGCAAACATTAGCCTTTTCCTTCAAATTCATGACATTCTGTCTAATCTCATTGGCTTCATCTCCAAGCATTAGTTTTCTAATGATCTTCTCTATCTCTCCTCTCTTTAGCTTACTCTCTAATTGCAATCCAACCTTCCAAACATCACTAGCATACTTTGCATTGATCTTTTGGTCTCCAAAAGACGGCATACAAATCATCGGAACACCTTCACATACACTCTCCAAAGTTGAATTCCAACCATTATGCGTCCAAAATGCTCCAACTGCAGGATGCTTCAACACTTGTTCTTGAGGAGCCCATTTCACAATGTAACCTCTTCCTCCCAAATTCTCAAGGAAATCATTCGGCAATGGTTCAAGCCATTCTGAGTCGCGGATTGTCCCGGGTCGAATCGCCCACAAGAATGGTTGATTGCTGTTGGCTAAACCCCAAGCTATCTCCAAGAACTCAGCCTCGCATATTGATACAATACTCCCAAAACTCACATAAACAACACTTTTATGTTCTTGTTTGTCTAACCAAGCGATGCAACTTTGATCTGGTGTTAATAAGCTAGTAGAAGTTGATCCAGGAAGAGAGTATTTGTGAAAAGGGCCTATAGGATATATTGGCACAGAAAAATCTTGGCGCAATTTTGTTATCGCGGATGATTCCAACTCTTCATAAGTGTTCCAAATAATCCCGGACGATTTCTTGCATTCATCAATAAAGCGACAAACTAGTTTGTAAAATGCCTCAGGTTCTTTTGACTGAAACACGGGAAGGTCTTTCACTTTGAGAGGTGGAAGATCCACAACAGCTTCCTCCAATCGAGACTCTAGATTTTCAACAACAGTAAACATTTAATTTTTAGATCCACTCATCTCAGCTAGCAAGTTCATTTTGCTTCATATTGCAACTTTGAAGATAAATTATATCATAAAAGCAAAATCACATTTTTTATCACAAAAACAAACAAGTAAATTACATAAATATATAAAAGACAATCAATAACAGAACAACCTCAATTTCTGAGAGGACCAAAGTAGGGGAGGCAAGGTTTTAGGCCGCACCCTCTAATACGCATGTCCCGCCTGCTCCGTTTTTTGCGGACACGAGCATTACCGTGAATTTTTGCAATTTTTAGACTTTAAAGATGCAGGGTCCGCAAGCCTGCCCCACCCTCATTTTTTTGCAGAGCGGACCAATATTTTAGGCCCGCGCCCTCAACAATGTCCGCCCCTTCCTCATTTTTTTGCAAGGCGAACCAAGGTTTTAGGCCCACACCCTCAATAATGTCACCCCGCCCTATTTTTTTCCAAGGCGGACCAAGGTTTTAGGCTCGCACCCTTTAATGCCCACCCCGCCCCGTTTTTTTGCGGGCTTTTGCAGGGCGAGTCTAAATGGGACGACATTGCCCGTTTGCCACCCCTAGACCAAAGCAACCAACAGCAACCAAGTTTTATGCTACTAAATAAAGTCAGCTACGTGGATCAAATGACACCACAATGTTATGTCATACATCATAGCTCTATCCAACTCATTAGTCTTTAGGCCTTTCTTAACAGTTTCTCTTATAGCTTTCTAGATCTTCCTATACCTCTATCAAATTGACTGCTCTCTAATCCTTCATCTCATCCACTCTCCTTACAATATAATCTACATGTCTTTTCTTCTCATGCCTAAACAACCTAAGCCAAATTTCCACCTTCTTTTCTATGATAGTTGCTATCCCCACACACAACCTTTTAGGAAAAAATGTTTAGATATGAGTTCTGAGTAAAGGAAAACAGACACAAATGTTTATATATAAGTTCTGAGTAAATGAAAACAGGCACAGTACTATATGTGTTGAAAAATCGTCTCTTGATTTTTATGAATTGAAAAATACATCCCTGAAATTGTCTCTTGATTTTTATGAATTGAAAAATGTACCTTGAACAGGAAAATAGCCCTTTTCTTTGAGGAGGGGAAACGAAGCAAAAATCAGAAAAGACGATGCACCACCAGTCCTAAGCACAAGACGAGGAATTCGAAACTCGTCACAAACACCTTGAGTGAAATAAAGAGCAGCGTCAGCAATGAAACAAGAAACAGGAACAGAACCATCATGATCATCACCATCCTGTGACGACGACAAGAACGTAGCCAAGAATTCCTTCAAAGGCTGAACGCATCTGATATTGATGATGTCAGTGAGATGAACCGCGTCCACCTTTGAAGCATCGGTTTCCGATAAAGCGCCGTGGAGAGGGTGGAAAGTGAAGTGAGGGTAGGAAGAAGGATCGGGAGAGTTGAAAAGGGTGTGGACGATTGTGATTGAGAAACCCTTGGAGTAGAGGATGTTTGCTAGTTGGAGTAGTGGTGTTATGTGGCCTTGAAATGGTGATGGCATTAGCACTAGTTTGTGGCCTTTTCCTCTCTGTTTTTCGACTTCCATTTTGGATTGAATTGGGATCTATATGTGAAATATTTGTTTAATGATTGAATTGAAATGGATCATTAGGAGTTAGTATATAAGTATGACTCTTACTCACACACGTATACTTTTCATTCACACTTGCATAGTTCTACATTTCTCAAATACTTTTTTAAATATTAAAGTGTTAAAGAGACTTCTCATAAATGATTAATTGATAAAGAGGAGGATCATTCGAGATGAACATGACAAGGTATGTACTTTATGTTTTTGAAGAGGTTTAAGATTTGGATTACCTTTTTTTCAAATGCAAAATTAGCAAAAAAGTGTGGGAAAGTATTTATGTTTGGTTGGATATAAAGGATATGGAAGATTATGTTGGTGTGTACCTGTTTATCTCTGGTTTTGGTAAACAACGTTGGTCTCTTAGCACAAAATTTATTGGCGAGATCGACCAGAGAATCTCAGTACAATGCCTCAGTTCTCTAGTGTTTTCTCAAAGTGTTTTCAAAAAGGGGTTCGTTCGACTAAGGCGAAGCGGGCCTAAGGGAAATAAAGCAGGAAACGCAAAATAAAACAAAGACGTTTAAACTGTAAAAATAGATGACATAACATTAAAACAATTGAAAATGAGTTGATTCAAACATACATCGTCCGTGCTTGACTCATTTCGCTCATTCGCTTGGGTACTCTGAGTGACTAGCGTGTAGGAATGTGAAAGTTTGAACCCCTTACACTATGCTTTAAGTGCTTTATTTATAATACATGGAAATAACTACTTTCTGGCGGGCTTCACTTCCTTATGAGCCACGTGTCCCTTGTAACTTCCCTTCATGAAACCACGTTCTCCATTCTTGATGTCGAACTCACGTTCTCTATTGTAACTTCTCTTTATGAACCCACGTTCTCCACTCTTGTTATCGAACCCATGTTCTCTATTCATAAGACTTTGCTTAGGTAGTTATTTCCTCTTTTGGGATTTTTAACACTCTTAGGTCCAATCCATTCCTCATGAGGCCTCTCTTCTGGTCGACAGCGTCTACAAGTCCAAATTACCCTTTTATGAAATATCCTCTGGTCGACAACTTCTGCAGTCGACTTCCTATAATCAAAACATCTTCAAAGAACCCTTTTGTTTTTTGTTGGATTTTGACCCCCTTTGTAAAAATCCTAGCCAACAAATTGCCACCCAAAATGTTCTTTTCGACTGAAAGAACAAAATTTGACATTTTAATCCTTTTCTCTTGGTATGAAATGACGTCATCGTAATCACGATCTTTTCCCTCAAACGTCACATCAGCGACCACGCAGCCACTCCCCTATTTTGTAGCTTTAACTCCCTAGGATAATCGTGGCCCCCAACTCACCAACTTCTTCAACTTTGTTGCCACCTGTTTGACATGCGCCGGTCGTGTAGCCACTTTATCCCCAGTATTCGGTCTCCTTGGTGGTATAAATACCCATTTCAACTCTCTGATTTCGTCTTTACGTTTCCTTACATATTCAAGCTCTTTGTCTTTGCAAGCCACATAAATTTTCACCTTCATTTTAATTTGTTACCCAGAAAAAATCTCCCATCATCTCCACGGATGCTTCCAGCCAAACCTCTGAACACATTCAAACTCCTCAGGAAATTGAATTGGTTTCCAACATGAAGGAGTTCTTTGTTCATGATCAAAACACTTTTGTCTTAGAACCAATGCCAACACGCAATCTCCAAACCTTTCTCTTCCAACTGTTGCTTCCCTTCATCTACAATGACACTACTCACGCTCTATTGGGGCCTATTTCTGATGAGGTTAGGGTACCTACACACTTGGAGGGCTTCTTCCCTACTCACAAAACCACCAAACCCCCTGTCAATCAAGATTTCCCCATAGATTTTTCGCACATCTACCGTACATCTAAAGTCTTCTGTTCTGCCCCTGTCGTCAACCAAGATTATGTTGCATGGTTGAATAAAGTAGAAAAAGTGAAGGGTGATGTTTGGAAGTTTGAAGGCTTCTTTGACTTGATTCAACTTTCTAGGGTTGGCCCTAGTTATTGCAATTACATGATGATTTCCGCACTCTACTTCTGGGAAGGCTCCACAAACACCTTCCATTTTACAGTTGGGATGCTCACTTCCACCCTATTTGACGTTGCAGCCATCAGTGGTCTTCGCCCTACAAGTGAAGCGTTTCTTCCTACTGAAGCAGATGAAAATGTTATCCCTTTCGAAAAGGACATTGTTGGCTTCACCAAATATATGGAGCATTTTCATGCTAAAGGTGTCAACATTGTGTCTAAAGAAGAACATATTTCCTTCTTGGTCTTATAGCTCTCTAAGTATGTTTTTTGCAGTCGATCTCTGAAGGTAGCTAAATGATTTATTAAGTTAGCTCATCACCTTCACCTGGGTCGACACATATGCCTGAGCGAACTTATTTTGGGATCGCTCTATGAATCACTCAACATGGGGGTCGATCATATAACCTCACTTTCATCTACTGCAAGCTATCTGCTTGCTGGGCCTTTCTAGCTGCTTCAACTATGGTTAAATTCCACTTTTGCGAGCCAGCTCAAATTGTGCCTCTCTGAAGGACAGGAGACCGCATTCATCAATCGTGCCAACAGAAGCCTTCGTCTTGCTGATATGACGCCTTCCAACAACAATATGACTCGAGAGGAGTCGCTTGAGAAATACTTGAACTTTTTATTCAGGTGCACTTCTTTTCAGCCAAGCATGACACCTTTTGCCTCGACCACATGGTCTTGAGTGCTTTACTCGACCCTTTCCTCCTGCTGATCCTGCACAGGTCCCTAAATCCAAAGCCATATGGCAAGCTTTTTTAACCCCTAGGCTCATAGCATCTAGGGTAGGAGTTAATGATGGCGTGACACTCATGTGTTATCAGCATAATCTAGTGGCTAGACAGTTTGGCTTGTGTTAACCTTTGCCTCGCAGCTTTTATAAGCCATCAGACGAATTGTGTCTTACATCCACTAGCTACAACGAAGGAGAATATGCTCAATGGATTCAATATTTTGCTGCTGAAGTCCCCAAGTTAACTCATGTCACTTTCGAGCTCATCTTCTACACCACTCAGGAGTTTTATGACTGGTAGATTGTGCACTTTGTGCAAAGTAATGGGACTCTCAAGTCATTCAAAGCTCGACTGAACCTTGCTTTTGAAGCCATGCAACAAAAGTTTAAGAAAGGTATGGCTTGCTATTGTAACCATCAGTTTTCTTCTTGTTTATGTTTTGACTTCTAACGTTTTGTCTTATGTTATTGCCTTATTCAGTTGTCGAGCACAAGAAACGTGCCAGAGAAGCTATCAATAGTGCAACTATTTCTCCCTCAGCTAATGAGGCCTTTGGAACATCTTCTCAGGCAATCTGCTACCTTGATAGTTCACTCATTATTTGCGTTCTTTTCTAACCCACCGATTATGTTGACATGTTCGTAGGCTCTTGAAGCTAGCGTCGTTGTCCTTCCTGAACCTTTCCCAAATAGACAGAAACACTCTTCTAACCAAGAGAAACGAGTTGACGATGCCTCCTCGCCTGCCATCTCCAAAAAATCCAAAAGTCTCAGTCGACTCAACCAAGGTCGCCTCAAAAAGGGCCACTTATGCCACTGTGCATGCTCCGGTGGTGGCAAGAGAACGAGTTTTGCAGCCTGTGCTAACTCGACCAGAGAGCATTAACTCTAGTCCTGAAAGAGACCATGAGATACTTTCTTCTTCAAAGACTCTTTATCTTAGAAATCATTTATCCTTCTGATGATTTTATTCTTAATTGCTTTTACTGTTTCAGTGACAGGCAGTTAAAGCAAAAAAACACTCCACTAAGATTATCTTGAAATCTCCCAAGATCAAAAAGAAATCAATTATGGTCTTGATTGATATATATCCTTCTGGGAGCGACCTCAATTCACCCATCACCCATGGTATTTCTGAGTATTCCCCTATCAGTGAGGGATTTGAGGATGACGCCAATAATGACAGTCTGGTGGAGGGTATTGAAGGTGATGGCTTAGAGGATCCAGAACATGCTGCTATTGTTGATGTCACCGCAACTGCTAATCAAAACCTTTTACAAATGGAAAACGTGACTCTTCAGGCGCCAGCCTCTTTTGGCACCATCTCGACCCCTACCAACGTGATTCCTGGGACCACCACCATGTCGCTCCAACAAGCTGCTGCTCTGAGGCAAAATAACCCCTTTGAGTATTTAAAATTTTTGGTGAACACCAAGAACCGTTCGACTGGCGGAGGCTCCAGTACTTCTACTACATTTAGAGGTATCTCTTCTCTTGGGACTCAAGAAGAAGTCCTTTATCATCTCAAAACCATGCTCTTTCATGTTTATTTGATCACCCATTTGGAGGCGTATCCCTCTGATGGTATTAAGATTAAAGACATGCTGAGGAAAGTTGACATTCAAGTCGCTTCTCCTTTAGTCCTAAAATTCATGGCTGAAGCGTCTACCTTCCTTGATCAGCTCTTGATCTACTTAGCTGAAAAGAAAGAGATCTAGGAAAGACGCCTTCCCAAGGAGAAAAAGTGCACTATTTAAATGGCTTTTGTGAATTCTTCCATGGCTGCTAGTGAAGAACTGAAGGCAACTCTTGACAAAGAGAGAGCAGACTTTAACACCAGGGGCACAAATGTTTCCCAATGGCAACAACAGATCGTAGTATTGAAGAAACAAATTGAAGGGCTGGAGAGACAAATTGACAAAGCAAAGACTTTGCAAGCTGCTGGGTTTCATGCAGCTGAACATGCATTGAATAATGAAGCTCTAGTTGGGGTTGCTCATCTGGAGCGTGTCGGTGTGTTGGATATTGAGTTAGCCGATCTTGACACCTTTATCTCGTTAACCAATTCTCGTTTGGCGCTCGCTTGAGAACACTATATAACTCTAAATAATAACGTGCCTTTTTAGTCTTTCGATTTTTACATGTAATCTGAATTTGTTCTCTACACACTTCTTTGTAATGCTTAGCTTGATTCACATTTCATGCCCTTTGGTGGCCTTCTTATTATGCAATGAATTTTATCCTTTTTTAATCAAATTTCTTGCAACATATGCCTATACCTCCTTAAGTATTTTCCATTTACTTGTAGTATTCGACCCTCTGGCGTAAGCTCCTCAATCTCATAAGCATTGTTGGAAAAAACTTGCACTACTCGAAATGGTCCTTCCCAGTTTAGTGACCATTTTCTAAGGACTTTATCCCTCCTATCCAATGGCAAGATCACTTTCCAGACCATATCTCCAAAGACGAATGCCTTTGCATTCACCCTTTTGTTATAGCCCTTGCTACTTGTTCCTTCTGTCTGAACAAAGTATTTAATACTGCTAGCCTGTGTTCTTCAATGTCTACTAACGTATCATACATTATTCCCCAATAATATTCAATAGGAATATCTGATTTCCTTTGCACTCTGACTGATTGTAGATGAATCTCTAAAGGAAACACTACCTCGTATCCATAAACTAAGTTGAAATGCATTGTATTGGTCGACTCTTTTGGTGAGTTTCGACATTCCCACAATGCTTGGCCCAGAGATATATGCCAGCTTCTAGGTTTTTGGCTAACATGTTTTTTGATCAAGCTTATAATGACTTTGTTTGCCGCATCGACTTGCCCATTCACATGGGCTTAATACGACGTTGATGTTAACAGTTTGAACTCCATTTCTACAGCAAACTCAGTTACCTTTTGACCTAGGAACACGGTCCCTTGATCTGTTGTTATAGTTTTTAGGATTCCAAACCTATGTATGATTTGGTTTTGAATGAAGGCCATTACTTCCACTTGATCCACTTTCACCAAAGCGACGGCCTCTACCCATTTTGAAAAATAATCAATACCCACTAAAATATACTTATGACCTTTCAATGAGGTAGGTTTGATTTCTCCTACAATATCCAAAGCTCGTCCCCTAAAAGGTCAAGGTTTGACAGCATAATGTAATTTTCTAGCCGGTACATGTTGAATTCCAGAATGTTTTTGGCATTCTTGGTAGCTTTTGGCGAACTCAATGCAATTTTTTAACATGGTCGACCAATGTACTCCTATTCGACATAACAACCATTTCATTTTTTTCCTGCCTGATGCGTACCACAAGATCCACTATGTACTTCAGATTTCGCTACATATGCTTCTTTTTCCCCTAAACATTTTAACAACACTCCTTCAGGCGTTTTCCTGAACAATTCATTTCCCATCAACCTGTAACTTAACGCCGTGTACTTAATTTTTCGCTTTGTCGTCCCAATTGGGTTTCAACTAACACATCAATGGCAAAAACTTCCTCTACCACTTCAAAATTTCTAAAATAATCATAATTTAGGAGATCAGGGATCACTTCAGGATCTGTCCCCCAAGTTTTTGTCATTTGGATGTTCTCACACACCAATTTATCTTTAACCTCAATGAAGTCGTCTATGTTCTCTTTAGGAACTTTATATCCAGATGCTAATTGGGCCATGTCATTGGCCTCTCGATTGTCTATACGTTTCACATGACTAATCGACACATTATCAAATTTATGAAGTAACGACAATGCTTTGACCACATACATTACCATATGATCTTTGACGTATTTGTATTCTTTGGTCAACTGTTTCACCATTAACTCTGAATCTCCTTTGATATCAATGTCTTTGATTCCCACGTCTAACATAATTTGAAGTCTAATTATTAAGGCTTCGTATTCAGCCTCATTATTAGAGCATTCACCTTAAACTTATAACGAAATCTAGTTGGAACTCCATCTGGTGATAAAATAAAAATCCCTACTCCCGTTCATTGTTTATGTTCAGAACCATCAAAATAGCATTGTCACGACTTAGTGCTTATATAGGCTTCATTGATGTCGACCACAGAATGACCAACTATAAAGTATGCAATAATTTTACCTTTTACTGCTTTTAAAGGGACATTTTTTAAAGAATATTCAGTTAACGCTAGCGCCCATTTCCCAATTCGACCTTGTAAGATAGGTTTAGATAACATATGCTTAATGACATCAGAATGAGAATAAACAGAAACTTCAATTGGTTTTATATAATGCTTGAGTTTAGTACATGAAAAATATAATCATAAATACAGTTTTTCAATTGAATTATGTTGTACCCCAAAATTTGCCCTCTCATTTTACTCAACACATGCCCATTGAGGTCCCCAACTTGCCCATAGATGATCAAGAATTGACCAGACAAATTCTCCTCCTAAAGGCAATGAACCTCTAACTAGGGATTCAGTTTTCATCAATATGTATGAAATCCAATGGTCTAAAATTTTGTACATAGTCCTAATATGTCCTCAAGGTTATCCATGTCAAATTTCATGCCTTGCACAACAAGTTTCTGAGTCAACTGCTCAAATACCTGGAAATCAATTATACTAGGTCAAAAGTCAATTGTGGCCTATATACAGTCAAACCTCAAGATTTTTGGTCAACATTAACATTTTGAAGTGATATCCATCATTTTATCAAGGGTTGATCATGATTCCTCAAGAAGTGCTCCTAACTCATCAAAAGTCAAAATTTGCAAATTAGGGTTTCTATAAGAAAAGTCAACCAAACTTTGACCAGACATAACTTTCTCATACTTCATCATAGATTTTTCCACCAAGGCTCATTTTAAAGAGAATCAAATTCCATACAACTTATCTTCAGCCCTCAAGTTCAAGAAATGCCCCAGTTAAAAGATACAAGCTCAGACATTATAGGTCCTTTCAAAAAGTCAACAAAAATACCTTTTGGATCAAAGCTCCCTACATGAACATGGAAGATCCAATTGAAATGAAACCAAAAGGGTTGTTTATAGGACATACTAAGCTCTCTAAAAAGTCCAAAAACACTCTCTCAGGGTTAAAAAATGAGAGAGATATGCATTGCTAAAGTTGACCAATTTTTGGAAAAGTACATGAAGCCAATATTGACCAAACTTAAATTTTTTCCAAATGGGCCCATCTTTTCATGTTTGAAACTTGTTTATAACATGGTCCATAACCTATAAGCCCATCCATGCATTATTATATTATTTATGATATTTACTTTGATATTTTATTCATTAAAATGCAAAATTAAATAAATAAATAACAGAACTAATGTAAGAGTTGATTTGGAATCTTTTTCTCATCAAATAATGGGCAAAATGTGTTGGCATATCAAGGAAATTTTGTGGAGAGAAGAGAAGATTGGATTTGGTCCAAAAAAGTAAAAAAAATCACATAATTGAAAGAAAATATTTTCTCATGAAAGCTTGGATTTTCTTCCAATTTTGTTGACCTAATGTGATATACTACATAAGCACAACCCTTCAGAGGTGCAAACACACACGAAGCTGGCTCCACAAATCCTAAAATTTTTCCTAAAAATTCAAAGAGAAAGTGAAACTCATATCAAACAGTCCAGGCCTTCTCCATCCAAAACAAACATCCCATCTTCCTCCTGAAGGTCCCAGGATCCATCCCCACTCGTGAGGCAAGCCCAACACACGCCAGAACTCTCTCACACTATCTCTATGTTTGGTAATTTCTCTCTGATCTCAAACTCTTAATACATGCCATTTAAATCCTTAATAAGCATACATTCATGTTATTGATAATGTTTACATTTAAACTAATGTGTTACATGTGAGAATAAGTGCAAGGAAGAGATCATGCCATTGTTAGGGCACAATCTGAGTTTGTTTTCGAAATGCATGATTCAGATCAATTTAGGCCAAAAGGAGTCCAGATTTGAAACCAAGGGACGGTTTTAAGTGGGATAGGGTCTTTAGTTTGTCCTTAATCCAATGATTTCGCAGGTTGCCAATTTTCGATAGATTGGAGAAGACGGCTAGAGTTTGACTCCGGTGTCTTTGAGTCCGTCTGGCTCAGGCGAGAGTATGCGTGGCTTCGAGCCATTTCTTGATTGGTCCACTTAAACATCCAGAGCCCACAGGAGCGCACACGTGTACACCTCATCATTTTTTTGATAATTCAAATATATTATTATTTTTATTGGTATAAATGATTAATAGGTTAGCTGAGTGGTAAGAGGAACGTGTGCAAAAGGAGAAACCTGGGTTCATACCCAGGTCTGGAGTTTTGTTTTTTCTAGCAGGTTTCATACAGATTCAGTGTTCCCAGATCCAAGGCGTGCACCATAGGCCATCAAATTCGCACTATCAAATCTCAGTTGACTTGGATCCAGCGCCTCCAGCATGCAGCCTCACCATGGACTCTCCAGATGCCTCCTTACCAGATCCAACACAGTAGTGGGCTTGCTGAATTTGGGCCTCATAAGTTCCAAATCCCACCCCTCCTTTCAGCATTTACACCACAGGCCCAATATCTTTTGTCTTTTTTTTTTAATTTCTTTATTTTAATTTATTTAATTGTTTTATCTCTTTAAAATTCACCTTTTTTTTATTATTTTAATCATAAAATCAGAAAAAGTCACAAAAAATAGATTTAGGTTTTCTTTCAATTATAATTAATTTTCTTTAAATTATTTTAATTTCATTGATTTGACTTGTTTTTTTTTTAAATTCAAAATTTATTAGAATTAGGTTAAAACATCAAATATTTTTAATAAAATAACAAAAATATTAGTTTCATTAGAATTTATCATAATTAATATTTTTTCTTTTTAATTTAGTTAATTAGGATATTGTTATGATATTTTCATTAATAAATAAAAACAAAAAAAAGGTTTTCTTTTAATTTAGGAGCGTTTTTAGGGTTTAGACACTTCTTTATTCTTCGCGCGTTCATTATTTTTTGTTTTACTTTTTAATTATGTAACTGTTTCCCGACTTGTAATAGTTTAATTAGGGTTTAAATTTCCACATCTGATTATGTAATTGCCCTGAGGCCATGTAATAGCTTAGGAGTTTTTATTTTCTGCAATTTATTTTCCGCAGTATAAACTGCTTAGATGAATGGCTAATAAGATTGCATGGAAAGATAACGATTAATTGAACATAGCATAACTTAATTTAAAGATAATATATCCGAATCAAGCACACTTGCACATGCTCACCCCTAGGGTATCTCCCACTTCGGTTGCCTTCGAAACGGTCACAACTCTCAAAACGTGAGAATTTTTAGTGACTGTCCTTTAGTTCAAGAGATCACAAGTCCCTCAATGACCCTTTCGACTGTTGCCTTGGTTAAAAAGTGATATTAGAAATTTAGGACAATTATTAAGAGTTCTTGCACAATTGCCTTAGTGACCGTAAACGTCCCTTCGATAGTCCCTCAACATTCAACGATAGGGCTACCTACTCACTAATAGTAGGATAGTGATATCTAAAGGAAATGAGGAAAAGAACGCCTTTTTTCGAGTAGGTAGATAACTATTAAGTACTTGCTCAAAAATAATTCATTTTTACACCACACTTCAAAAGCTTTTCAAAAATGCTTTATCACACTCTTGAGGACCGATGCAAGAGTTATCATGAAGCAAACAAACTTTTCAAAACACAAAAATGAAAGCAATTTTCAAAATGAGCGAGTACCTAAGAGCCCGTAGAAAACCACGGATGGAAAGGGTGCTAACACCTTCCCTTTCCATAATCTACCCCCTTACCCAGAAAATCTCGAAAAGAGGTATTTTTCTGTTCTTTTCACCCTTTACTTTGTTGAATAAAATAAAAGTCGGCGGCGACTCTTACTTACCGCATATTTGTGAATACAAAATGCAAACTAGTATTAACAGTCGGTTTTGCCATCGTATCACAGAACTGGAGACTCTGCTAGGGACAAATATAAAATGGGGTTTACCTTAGGGTCTAGATCATTTTAAATTGCTTTCTTTGTTTGCTTTGAGTGCTTTACTTTTAAAAGTTTGTTGGGGTATTCTTGTATAGATGCTATACCCAGATCTGGGGACACTTTTTAGGTAAATAACAATAGATCATGGAGATTATATGGAGTAAACTGATATGGTTGAAGCGATAGCTGTGTTGGTGTGACATTTTAGTTGGTATCGATATCCCTAGTGTCGAATCGAGGAGAATGGAGGGCCGCCGCGTGGTGTCTTGAAGCACTAACGAACCTTAGAACCTTAGTTGAACAAACTTGGCCATTAGAAAGTAGTGAGATAGCCGGTCTCGGTGTAAAGATGAGAATCAGTTGATACTCGATACTACACTCATTGAGATCGAACTTTTGGGATGTTTCGGACGCAAGAAAAGATTTCTAAGATGAAATAATATTGATAAAGAAAGATCAGTGATATTGAGACTCCTTAGAACCCGATTACTATTTCTAAGACAGGTTTGAAACTAACTAAACTTCAAAGAGGGTACTTACCTTGAACCTCATGCAAGCCTTTGAACCTAAGGTCTATTGTGTGCTTTGGTTGTGTGTGATTAATTTGCTTAAACATGACATCATGCATCATAAACATTCATTCCTCATTACACTAACCATTTCAAAGATTAAGGGAATTTATCGTTGTTCTATTTTTCCGATCATGGCTTCCGCTCGTAGAAATACCATCTGAATCAGCTTTGTGAGAATACCTCTTCAAATCAAAGAGCGACGGAAACCTCTAGTTTCGGCCCTCCCCGGGCCTTGAATTCTGTCGTCGATGTGGAGAATAGGGGATTACCCTAGGGAAGTGAAAGGCTCTCCCGCAGGAGAGTTCATTTTCAAAAGTTCAATTTTCCTAGGAGCTACTGACTGGGGTTTAACCCAAACCTACATTAGGGGTCTCATCCCAACTAGACTCCGAAGCTTATTTCTCCCACGTGCGTGACTATCGGTCTCAAAGTATCTGACATCAAGGATTCCTGAGACTTCTTCGTTCACCAAGAACTATGGTCGACTTCTCAATCTGGTCACCTCGGGTTTTGATGAGAAGATGATGAGTGTGCTCTTTCAATTCTTTGACCCTAAGAACCATTGCTTCACCTTTTCAGACTATCAGTTGGTTCCCTCCATGGAAGAGTTGTCTCAGATATTGGGTATACCTATTGTGGATCAGTTGTCTTTCAACGGTTTGGAAGAAACTCCAAAGTCGGAGATCATTGCAGCAACTTTGCACCTGAAATTATCCGACATTGTATCCAACTAGGAAACAAGAAGCAGAGTTAAAGTTTTTCTAGCCAAGTTTCTAATAGAGAATGCTCAACTATTTTGGGATGATTTGGACTTCCAGGCTTTTGAGGAGGTCTTGGCCCTTCTAATCTATGAGTTAGTATTGTTCCCTAATCCAGAGTAACCATAGATGTGAATGCTATCAAGGTCTTCCTCTCTTGCAACCCTGTGCCCACTTTACTCGGAGACATCTTGCATACCTTCCACACTCGTACCATGGAGAAAAGAGGGATTCTTATGTGTTGTGTGCCTTTGCTTTCGAGTTGGTTTATTTCTCACCTCCCTAAATCAGTACTAAAGAATGAAGAAGGTTTGGGCTGGTCACAAAGGATAATGTCACTTTCTCACGCAAATATTCTCTGGTATTCCCGATCTATGGGAGATATTTTTATTATTGACCGCTGCGTGAAGTTCCCTAATGTCTCACTACTCAGAATTAGAGGAGGCATAACTTATAATCCTTATCTGGCTCTGCGATAATTTAGTTACGCTCGAAGGGATGGTCCTCACGAGATGCTTATCCAGGGCATTATGTTTAACTATGAGGATGATGTTCAAGGGTATCGTCAAAGGTTCATACGAGCTTGGGGCATGGTAAACAGATTTGACACCAAGACTTTGGGGCCGAAGACTTCCATCCCTATGGAACCTTATCTCCAATGGGTACGAGCTCGTACTAAGAACCTTGTGATGCCATATATAGCCATCTTACCAGTGATTGTGGAGCTCATTTCTGAAGGGGATTTTCCCTATACAGTTCTTCATCCTGATATGCCCACTGATCTTGAAGAACTGCAGAGATCCTGGATTTAGTTGAAGAAAGAGTGGGATACCTATTGAGATCATTTCTAGGCCCATGAGAGGAAAGTTTTGGAGCTCACGAGCAACTTCACGAGGAAAGAGATCTTAATGTCCATCTCAGCACGAAGAGGAAGCGCCCATGGGAAACCTGATTTCTTAAGTTTTCTAGAATTTTCAATTGTACGCCCAAAAGGAAATTGTATTTATAATTCTACTAATAAAATCTTTGTTTCATTTGGTTCATAAATTTAAATTTCCCGAAATATTTGAAAATATTGTATACATATATCGTACATATTGTAATACGGTGGGAGAACTGACTTGGGATGTTTTGCGTTTTATCGCAAATGTTGCGGTTAGCAAGAGTCGCCACCGACTTTTCTTTTATCCAAAAGGAAAGGCTGAAAAGAACAGGAAAGACCTTTGAGATTATTTCTTGAGTTCGGGGGGTAGATTATGAAAAGGAAATGTATTAGCACCCTTTTCATCCATAGTTATCTATGGGCTCTTAGTTGCTTTCTATATCACTTTCTTTTGTTTGAAAGTGTGCTTTATGGTGGTTTTTGAAAGTATTTTGAAAAGGCACCTTCGTTTAGGCAAACTTTGTAATAGTTCTCGTTCGTAAGAACGTATACGAAGTGTTGGACTTTTGAAAATATTTCATGTTTTGAAAGTTTGTTTTTGAAAGTGTTTGGTGTTTGTTTTGAAAATGAGCAAGGATATTTGTTTTGAAAGTGAGAAAGCAACTAGGAACAATCTACCTACTCAAAAAGTCTTTTGTTCATTTCTTCCTTTCCTTTGATATTGCCATCTTACCATTGATTGGTATGAAGCCTTATCTTTGGATATAAAGGGACGGGCGTGGGTCATCGTATAGTCATGATAGCAATGTTGTAAGATATCTTAGCATTTCTCTTTGAGGGACTGAGATCATTTGAAAGGCAACATTCGTAGCGTCACCGAGGGACTATGATCTTATATTTTTTATTTGTTTTTGCTAAGACATCCCACATGCATAACATGACCATTTTTATAAGGCAACAAAGTGGAGTTAACCCTAGGGGTGAAAGTGTGCAAGTGTGTTTGATTTACATGCATTATTTATCTTGAATTAGGGCTTACTGATTATTGATTTTAGTCTTTCCATACAAACCCTAATTACTAGCATTTATATGAAAGCGATAAATTACGGAAAGTAAAATCACTACGCTATTACATCATTAGGGGAGGGGGTATACAAATTTACAAATGGAGATTGCAAGAAAATTAAACCTAAATATCTACTACAACCATATTGAATAATATACAAGAATTGAAAATATAATGTACAAGAAGATAAAAGGAAAAAAAATGATTTTTGTTTGGTTTTTGTTAAAGGTTTAGTTTTGACCTAACTAAGAAAAATAATTAATTAAAATTAAATAAAATTAAACCTAAACTAATTAAGAAAAGAAATAAATTAGAAAGCAATTTTTTTAGGTTTTTTAAGAAAAGGTTTTAAGTTAATAAAAATAATATAAAAATTAATTAGTTAAAAGAAACCTAAATTCTAAGTTAATTTTAAATGAAAATTAAAAAATAATTAAACCTAAATCTAATTATTAATTTATTAAGAAAAAGAAATTAATTTGTTAAGAAAATATTTTTGTTCTTTTTTTTTTGTTTTATAAACAAAATAAAAATATAAGTATGTAAATAATAAATAAAAATATTTTTGGATTTTTTAATAATAATAATAATAATAGTAATAAAAAAATAATAAATAAAAATAAAATAAAATAAAATATAAAAGTCAGGGGGTGAAAAAGAAGTTTAGGATGTTTATTAGAAAAACAGTTTTTTGTTGGAGTTTGGCCCAAATGGTATTTTTTGTAATCAACAAAAATAAACAAAATAAAAAAAATGGGCATGTGTTGTGTAGTGAAGTTGGGGTGAGGATCAACAAAATGGTAGAGGCCCACTGACTAAGCCCAAGCGCGCATGGTTTGTAACAAAAGAAGAGAAAAATGTTGAGAAATTAAACAAAAGGCAGCGCTGGGACTTGAATCCGTGACCTTGAGATAAACGTGCGCTGCCTTTGCCACTGGGGTGGCTGTACATCCATTAACATAAGTGAAATGATAAATACATAACATAAAACAAGTCCTGAAAATGACTTCATCTTCAGCCTCCATCCATGGTTCTTGTAACTTGCTAATTTCTCAACAAAAATGAAAGATGCAAACATGAAAGTTGCTCCATTTTTCCAAATGAATCCAACCATATAAATATCATAAGCCATAAATCAAAGATGAATAAGAATTTCTAAAAGTATCAAATTCCGACCTAACTTTTTTCAGAGATTCTAACCCTAAAATTCTCTAAGCTCAATCAATATAAATGAAATCTATGGACATGTACAGTTTCAGGGCAATGATATCTACATTTTATCTTCACAATTCAGAATCAAATGATGCTTGTATGAAGAGATAGAAGTTTGAAAACTTACCTCTTGCAGCTGGATTCGTGTATGGAGTTTGAGCAACCTTTGAGATGGCCTGATGATTTCTATAGCTTGCCTGGACCTCCTTGAATGTATTCCAACTCCTACTTTTCTTTGAGGATGGCTGAAACTCCCAACTCAAGTCAAGTTGTAAGCTTCAGTTTTGAAAATGGTGGATGGTAATGGAGGGGTTACAGTCAGGAAACAGGGGCCTGGATTACTTTGATATGATGTATGGAAGGTGTTTGGATGATTAGTTTTCAAAACGCACGAGTGGAAATGAAGATGGTGAGTTTTGGCTCAAAATTGTCAATTTTGAGCAGTTCTGTGCAGCAAATATGTTTGGGAGAGTTTGAGGAGGCTTAAAATCGTGTATTGGCTTTCAAATGGTTTGTATAGTTATATGAAAAAGGTTAGAGGACTTTTGCACTACATATTTCTCAGTTATAGGGTTATGGCTAGATTGTTTGATTTTGAAAATTAAAATTGGAACTAGGTGAAAAATAGCCATGAAGTTAAGTCAAAATCCTACCTAAACTAGGGCAAAATTTCACTAAGTCTTCAAGTTTCATGAGCATGTATTCACAAAATCATAACTTGAAATCCAAACATTTCTAGAAAAAGTTCTGCCCTACAATGTTTTAGATATCATTTAGATCTACAACTTTCATATTGGAAGTTTCCTTTGAATCAGCTTGCATCATGGTGGAAATTTGGCACAAAGTTATGAAAAAAACATGAATTTTCAACACTTAGAAAAAATTCTAAGTTTTAGAAATTTTGACTTTTCAAAATGAAATTTGACTTTTTGATTTATTGATGAACAAGTTTCATATTTTGACATGTGTTGATGAATTGTAATCTTTGAAACTTGATTTTGATCAAAAATTTAAAGTTTGACTTTTCAGTGTACAATTGACTTTTCATCAATTGATTGAAATTCAACTATCAATCAATTGAACTTGAGAAATGTTTTGAGCCATGCCATTAGGTAAAAATTATGTATTTGAATCCTTGAGATCATGTCTTAAACCAATAAGTCATTTGTTAAGTCAAAAATCAAAAATTGAACCTTCCCAGTCAAAACCCTAATTTTGACCATTTTGCCCTTTTGATGTTCTGATCAAATTTCTTGAGGAATTGTTATCCAAACTTGATCAAATTACATATATGAGTTCATAATATTTATATGGACCAAAAATTATGAAGTTTGACTGTAAATTAACCACAGTTGACTTTTGCTCTAATACAGTTGATTTTAGGTCATCTGATCAATTAACTGAGCAAAAATGTGATCCAAGATTTGAAACTTGACATGAGCAATCTTGAAGGTCCAAAATGATCCATGAAAGTCACATGGGGCATTAAAAGTCCATTTGTCCTTGTACAAACTCAAACCCTAATTTGAGTCATCAATGCTTAAGAAGGTGTCTTGAGCTGATCAAACCTTGTGTAGTCTTGAACCAATGGAGATTTTGTGAGAGATTCTATTGAGAAATGAGAGGTCAAATTTTGGGGTACAACAGTTGCCCCTGTTCAATCTTCTTAAACCCGAAGAGTTAGATTGGCAGATTCGCCATTCGTGACTTTAAGGTGGAAGATGATTGAACACTAAAGTGCCCAGAATTTGCACTCGGAGATGTATTGGGAATGGGATTATAAATTCCATTTGGAGGAATGGTGGTAAATACTGGAAGAAGTATCAGCACAAATCTTTGGTCAATTTATACTAAAACCTGATGTTTTACCTGTGGAAAAAAGGGTTAGTTAAATGCAGATGTATGCATGATGGTCACAAGATAAATGGGATTGTGCTAAATGCATTTTGTATGTCTATGCTATGATGTATGAATGTGGTATGCATATTTGTTCGGGAAAATAAACCCCTTACTACTGCTGAGGAGTTCTGGGAAGTTGAATCCCGAATTGCTATTGGGGATGAAGAATATACATATCTTCAAACTTTGTTGACAAAATGCTTCTGCTGGGGAATATCTCTTGAATGTTAGCTGTTATCTGGTCGGGTCCAGGCTTTACAATAATTTGCTGAGGATGAGGAAGTCAACTGCTATCTGGTTGGATTCCAGGCTTCACGGTAACTTACCGGGGAAGAATAAATTAACTATTATCTGATCGGATTTCAGGCTTCGCAAAAAATTTCTTGAAATTAAACTGTTATCTGGTCAGATCCAGACTCCGCAGATTTTTTGAAGTGGTAACTACTATCTGGTCGGGTCCAGGCTTCATAGTTTTTGAAAAGTTATACTATTATCTGGTCGAGTCCAGGCTTCATAGTGTGTTGCTGGGGATTATAGCTAATTGTTATCTGGTCGGGCTCCAGGCTTCATAATAACTTGCTTGAATAGACGAAATTAAACTGATATCTGGTCGAATCCAGGATTTACAGATTTTGAGGTGGATGAAGTTAATTGCTATCTGGTCGGGTCCAGGCTTCACAATAAACTCGTCTGAAGAGATAGAGTTAAACTGATATCTGGTCGGGTCCAGGCTTTACAGTAACTTGCTTGGAACTTAGTTGTTATCTGGTCGGATTCCAGGTTTCACAACAAACTTTTGAGGGGAATTGCTATCTGGTCGGATCCAGGCTTCACAATAACTTACTTGAAAAGGTGAAGTTAAAAACTGATATCTGGTCGGATCCAGACTTCACAGTAACTTGCTGGGGTAGAGGCAAACTCTATTGGGGAAAAGAAGTTAAACCCTGGTCTGGTTGAGTCCAGGTTCTTTAATATCTCGAAGAGATAAACTATTATCTGGTTGGGCCCAGGTTTCATAGCGTCTTGAGAAGTTAAATATTATCTGGTCGGGTCCAGGCTTCATAGTATTTGAAAGTTTACACTAATATCTGGTCAGGTCCAGGCTCTATAGTGACTTGAGAAGTTGACTATTATCTGGTCGGGTCCAGGCTTCGTAGTAGCTTAAAAATTGTACTAATATCTGGTCGGTCCAGGCTCTATAGTATTTGAAAGGTTTTCACTATTATCTGGTCGGGTCCAGCTTCATAGTATTTGAAAAGTTGACTATTATCTGGTCGGGTCCAGGCTTTATAATATCTTTTGGAGATAGTAAAGGTTTTGTTGACAAATTTACTGGGGATTAGGGGTTGTGGCCCTCTGATTTGTAATAGTCTGAAAGGAAAACTCCAGCTGGAGAGTATAGACTCAGCCGGGGAAGACAGACTCAGCTGGGGAAGATAAACTATGTCAGGGGAATTTTGTTGTTCGTTGTTTGTTGGGGAAATAAACCATGTTGATGAACACTTGATGAACTGCTGACGAGATGAGTTCTTTTAGGAAGAGATCCATAAAGCTTCTTTTTGTAGGATCAACTTAGCTGGGGAGAGAGCTGTCCAGAGATTGAGACTCTGGTTGGAGATCAGCCTATACAAAGAGACTTTGTGGGTAACTTTGTTGAGGGAAAAGGTTTACTGTAGTCGTCTTTATGGGGATAACTCTGTGGGGATATTCCATATACATTAAAGAGATGCTTGCTGCTGCTTAGCAGGACACATGTGCCAAATGGTTTTAATTATGTTCACATGCATATGTTCATTCAATTTTAGTCATTGGACAACTTTGCATTCAAAACAAAAACATAAAGTTTGCACTTCAAAGTATATTTGTATTGATATTTTTCCCATGAATAGGCGTTTTTGTACAAAGATACGGAGATCCCAGTAAGAGGAAATCGTCGAAAGGAAAACAAAGATTGAAAACAAAAACAAATAGCCATGTGGAAATGATCTCATTGCATTCCAACTCTACTATTTCCCCAATGTTTTCGAATGCCCCTTGCCATTGATAGAAGTTGATTGGATTGATCTTGGACCGTTTGAACTCGGACCTTGGTAATAAAGTCGACTGTGGTGATTCCACGGTACATAGTCATACGCTTTCAATCCTTAATTTTTGCCTGGACCACCCTTTCGGGTTTTCAACCCACCAGGATACCCATTTTTGCCCAAGTCGCCCTTTCGGGTTTTTAACTTTCCGGGTGTACAATCTTTTGCACATATCCCTAATTTTTGCCTAAACCTATTGGTTTTCCGGGATGCCCTTATCTTGCCTAGGCGTGTCAACCTAGCGGGTCTCTTATGCGTAGTATTTTTTAACTATGTCCACGTTCACAGGATGTGGGAAGTCTTCACCATCCATGGTAGTCAGCATTATGGAACAGCCAGAGAACACTCTCTTGACGACAAATGGCCCTTCATAGGTGGGAGTCCATTTGCCCCTGGGGTCGCCTTGTGGCAGAATAATGCACTTTATCACCAAGTCACCAACTTGATATACTCGAGGCTTGATCTTTTTGTTGAAAGCCTTAATCATGCGTTTTTGGTACATCTGACTGTGACAAACAGCAGCCAATCACTTCTCATCAATTAAGTTCAACTGATCCAATCTTGTCTGAATCCACTCGTCTTTTCCTAGGCCTACCTCAATCATAATCCTCAGTGAGGGAATTTAAACTTCTATTGGCAAAACAGCTTCCATGCCATAGACTAAAGAATTGGGAGTTGCTCCAGTTGATGTTCTAGTTGAAGTACGATAGCCATGAAGAGAAAACGGTAACATCTCATGCCAATCCTTGTAGGTCACTACCATCTTCTACACAATCTTCTTAATATTTTTATTGGCCGCTTCCACTGCACCATTAATTTTAGGTCTATAAGGAGAAGAATTGTGATGCTTGATTTTGAACTGAGTGCAAAGTTCGGTAATCATAGCATTGTTGAGGTTAGTACCATTGTCGGTGATGATCCTTTCGGGGATACCATAGAGGAAGATGAGGTTATGTTTGATGAATCTAGCTACCGCATTCTTGGTGACTGAGGAAAATGAGGCGGCTTTGACCCATTTGGTGAAATAATCAATAGCGACCAGAATGAAGCGATGTCCATTAGAGGCAGTGGGCTTGATCTCTCCAATCATGTCAATGCCCCATATTGCAAATGGCCACGGAGAGGTCATGACGTTCAGAGGGATAGGAGGCACAAGGACCTTGTCAGCATAGATTTGGAATTTGTGACAAGTTCTTGAATGTTGACGATAATCAGTCTCGATTGTTGACCAATAGTAGCCAACTCTCACGATCTTCTTGGCCATGGTATGTCCACTAGAGTGAGTGTCAAATAGACCATCGTGCATGTTTTCCATAATTTCCTCTGCCTCCTTCTTGTCCATACATCGGAGTAGAGTAGAGTCATGGTTGCGCTTGTATAATATTCCGTTACCTAGGAAGAATTTGGCTGAAAATCTTCGTTAGAACTTTTTGTCATTGATGGATGCTCCTTCGGGGTACTCTTGTGCTTCAAGGTATCTCTTCACATCATGGTACCATGGCTTTTCTGTATCAGTGTCAAGCTCACAGTAGTGCGCAGGTTTGTCGAATCTCTCAATTGTAATCATAGGGGCTTCGTTGTCCCATCTGACCTTGAACATGGAAGACATGGTTGCCAAGGCGTCAGCTAACTGATTTTCTTCCCTAGGGAAGTGTTCAAAGGTGATCTCTTCGAAGTAAGGAATCAGAGATAGCACAAGTTCCTTGTAAGGGATGATATTAGGTTGCTTAGTGTCCCAATCTCATTTTACTTGACTAATCACTAGAGCGGAATCCCCAAACACATTCAAATGCTTGATCCTCAAATCAATGGCAGCTTTCAGACCCAAAATGCATGCTTCGTACTCAACCATGTTGTTTGTGCAATCGAAGCATAAGTTGGAAGTGAAAGGAGTGTGGCAACCTTCAGGGGATATGATCACAACACCAATTCCGTTACCCAAGGTGTTGGAAGCCCCATCAAAGACCATAGTCCATCGAGATCCTTGTTCAGGTTCGTCATACAGTCCAGGTTTCGCACAGTCGGTTACTAGCATAACATTCTCATATGGGAAATCAAAGTTCATAGACTGATAATCATCGACAGCTTGATGGTCCAAATGATATGCTAATACACTTCCTTTAATGGCTTTTTGCATTGTGTATTAAATGTCGTACTCAGTCAAGATCATTTGCCACCTAGCTATCCGTCCGAAAAGCGCGGGTTTCTCGAAGATGTACTTAATTAGGTCCATCTTAGAAATCAACAGAGTGGTATGAGTCAACATATATTGCCTTAGCCGGAAAGCATCCCATGCCAGAGCGTAGCAAGTTTTCTCGAGCAGTGAATATCTGGTTTCACAGTCGG
Source organism: Vicia faba (assembly GCA_948472305.1). Taxonomy (NCBI): domain Eukaryota; kingdom Viridiplantae; phylum Streptophyta; class Magnoliopsida; order Fabales; family Fabaceae; genus Vicia; species Vicia faba. The sequence continues at coordinate 438,562,125 of OX451737.1, read as the reverse complement.
TAAACTTTTTGCTCAGGTAGTAAATAGAATGCTCTTTTCGGCCAGACTCGTCATATTGGCCCAAAACACACCCCATAGAGTTCTCTAGTACTGTCAAGTACATGATCAAGAGTCTTCCTTCAACTGGAGGCATGATAATAGGAGGTTCTTGCTGATATTCTTTGATTTTGTCGAAGGCAGGTTGGCATTCATCATTCCATCTGACTACCTGGTCTTTCTTCAAGAGTTTGAAGATTGGTTCACAAGTAGTTGTCAAGTGAGATATGAAGCGGGCGATGTAATTAAGACGACCCAAGAATCTTATAACTTCCTTTTCAGAGTGGGGGACTGGAATTTCTTGGATGTCCTTCACCTTGGTAGGATCAAATTCGATACCTTTATTGCTGACAACAAAACCTAGAAGCTTTCCAGATCGTACTCTGAATATGCACTTGTTGGGATTTAACCTCAACTTGTACCTTTTCAGCCTCTCGAATAGCTTGTAAAGGTGATCGAGATGTTCTTCCTCAATTTGTGATCTTGCAATCATATCATCCACATAGACCTCTATTTCATGATGGATCATATCATGAAACAAAGCTACCATATCCCTTTGATATGTTGCCCCTGCATTCTTCAATCTGAACAGCATGACCTTGTAGCAAAAGGTACCCCATTGCGTAACAAACGTGGTATTCTCCATGTCTTCGGGAGCCATCCTAATTTGATTATAGCCGAAGAAACCATCCATGAAACAAAAGAATTTATGCTGAGCAGTGTTATCAACCAAGACATCAATATGAGGTAGAGTGAAATCATCCTTGGGGTTTTCCCTATTCAGGTCCCTATAGTCTACACACATGCAAACTTTTCCGTCTTTCTTTGGCACTAGCACCATATTTTCAACCCAATGAGGATAATATGTCACATCTAGGAATCTTGCATCAAATTGTTTCATCACTTCAGCTTTTATCTTTTCAGACGTGTCAGGCCTCATGCGACAAACCTTTTGTTTGACAGGAGGACAATCTTCTTTGGTTGGCAGACGATGAACTACAATATCGGTATCCAACCCTGGCATATCTTCATACGAACAAGCAAACACTTCCACATAGTCATGGAACATTTGAACTAACCTTCTCTTGACACTGTCTTCCAAGTTAGCACCAATCTTAACCTTTTTCTTGTCTGTCTCGGTACCCAGATTGATGACTTCAACTGACTCTTCGTGCGACTGAATAGCTTTTTCCTCGTATAATAGAAGTCTGGCTAGTTCTCCCAATATTTCACAATCTTCCTCGCCTTCGTCTTCGGCTTGGTTATTTGGACATTCGAAGTCACAGTCGGCAATAGTAGGGTCATTGGAAATGAGATCCAGAGTGGATGAGGACCTGCAAGAGTGTGCGTGTGTGCATGTAAGACACATGGCTATTTTGAAAAATACATTTGAATAAAAAGAAAGACAATGAGCACAAATATTTGAATGCAAAAGAGTCTAATGGTTTGTATTGAATGATCATATGATAACATGAACATAAATAAAACGCTTGACAAATGGATCATAGTGCCCCGGGCCAGGCATATGGCATAAAAGTCATTGTTTAATATTACAGACAAAATGTTCTTGAATTAATAAAAAGCAATAAACAAGTGTTTACTCCTCAATGAAGGAGATGGGAACGAAGTCCTTTGCTTTCCAATTGTTGAGCTCCGTTGTAGTAGGATACACCCGATCTTCAAATTCACATTCATCATCAGAATCACCTACAGCATTGACTTCGTGGCTTCCAATACGGAGATGTGGCTTCCCTGCACGAGCGTGCCTCACTTCCTTCTGAGCCTTGACGGTGAAACCCAAACCAAATTTGTCTGCTTTGAATGGGATCTCGAGGAGTTTCCCCCAAGTATCACAACTTCCTTCTTCAACTGCAGCACGAGCATCTTTGAATGAAACCATCTTCGGCATGACCTTAACAGCTTTGGACACATCAGAGGAACATTTGGTAACAACAACCATTGGTGGAACAACTTCAAAAGCTTGACACAAGGTCTCTATAAATTCTCCATCCATCTCCACATATTTGAAAGACTTGAGGTGGCTTACCATAAACTCCTCCTCACCACAGACAATGACAATTCTTCCTTTGACCAGATACTTGAGCTTTTGATGAAGAGTTGAGGTTACTTCCCCAGCCCTATGGATCTAAGGGAGACACAACAAATAGGAGTAGGCAGGATGGATATCCATGATTTAGAAGGTAGAATTGAAAACTTGTGAGCCCACCTTGATCGGGAGATCCACCTCTCCATGAACTGTTCTTTTTGGCCCATCGAAAGCCCTCACAATAATATCACTTGGTTTCAAGACTAAACCTTCACAGTCTAAACGGTCTAACGCCCCCTTGGGTAGCACATTTAAAGAAGAGCCAATGTCGATCAGAACATGCGCTAGGGTGGTCCCCTTGCACTCGACAGAAACATGTAGAGCTTTATTATGGTTCTTCCCAAGTGGTGTTAGATTCATATCTGAGAACCCCAAACCATTATCGGCCGTCAAGCTTTCCACGCAATTTTCAAATTGGTCGGTTGTGGTCTCACGAGGGACATGGGTCTTCTTCAAGAATTTGATTAACGCTGGAGCATGAGCATCGAACAGAGTAGCAAAGACAACATATAAATATTGGAAGGGGTTTTCCCCAACTGTTCCACGATCTTGAAATCACTCCTTTTTATGATTGTTAAGATCTCATCCATTTCACAAGCGGAAGGTTCTCTATCAACAATGTCCTTTGCGAGTATTTTTGTCTCAACAGGCTCGACTACCTTCTCCTTTCCCCTTGTATCAGTATTTGGCTTAGCAGCAATAATGCAGACAGGTGCCTTTGTAAAAACTGGTGGTGAGATGTTGGGTGAAAAGATTCTCCCAGTTCTGGTCACTTTGCTAGAGCCAGTTATGTTACCAACATCATCAACTTTGTCTTCTTCAATCCAGGCGTCTTATTTTATCCCATGCTAAAACACCTCAACACCATAGTTCTATGGCACTGCTTTTTTAGAAGAGTAAGGAATTGGTCCAGGATTGGTAATTATCAGAGGAGCAATAATTGGTTCATTTTATATCCTGATAGGACCCTTGGAGGAGATCCTAAGAGGCTTGTTCAAGATGGTTATGATGGAGAGATCTTCACCTTTATCAGTCAAACTTTTGGCAAGCAGAGTCTTCTCAAATAGGATCTTGTGGATATCCATAATACATTGAATGCCTTCTGTTGTGCCCCAAAATTTTCCCTCTCATTTATCAATTATTTTCTCACAAGATCTCCTTAGGTTCAAGACTGCACAAGGTTTTATCAGCTCAAGACACCTCCTTAAGCACTGATGACTCAAATTAGGGTTTGAGATTGCACAAGGATAATTGAACTTTTAATGGCTCATATGAATTTAATGGATAATTATGGACCCCCAAGATTACTCATGTCAAGTTTCAAGTCTTGGATCACATTTTTGCTCAGTCAATTGAGCAGTTGACCTAAAAATCAACTATATTGGGGAAAAAGTCAACTATGGCCAATTTACAGTCAAACTTCATAATTTTTTATCCACATCAACATTATAAACTCATATGTATCATTTGATCAATTTTGGAGCAAAATTCCTCAAGAAATTTGATTAAATCATCAAAAGGGCAAAATGGTCAAAATTAGGGTTTTGACTGAGGAAAGGCAATTTCTGATTTTTTTGACCTAGCAAATGGTTAATTGGGTTGAGGCATAATTTCAACAGTTCAATTGCATCATTTTGACCTAATGGCATGACCCAAAACATTGCTCAAGATCAATTGGATTGATAGTGAATTTTTAGTCAACTGATCAAAAGTCAACTATATACTAAAAAGTCAAACTTTGACTTTTTGGTCAAAATAAAGTGTCAAAGATCACAATTCATCAAAACATGTAAAAATATGAAACTTATTCATCAAGAAATCAAAAAGTCAAGATTTCATTTTGAAAAGTCAAAGTTTTCAAACTTAGAAATATTTTTAAGTGTTGAAAACTTCATGTTTTTTCACAACTTTGAGCAAATTTTTCACTATGATGCAAGATGATTCAAAAGAAACTTTAAACATGAAAGTTGTATATCTCCATGATATATACAACATTTTTCTACATAACTTCTTCTAAAAATGTTTGGATCTCAAGTTATTAATTCATAAAGTCATGGTCTTGAAATTAAACACTTAGTGAAATTTTGCCCTAGTTTAGGCAGGATTTTGACCTAACTTTATGGCACTTTTTCATATAGTTCCAAGGGGAATTTTCAAAAGTGATTCAAATAGGGATTGTAGAGCATATTACAAGATTTCTAAAATGTCCAAGAACTCCTTGAAATCATTCTTGAGCAGGGAGAATCGAAGAGAGGAAGTTAGGGTTTCAAACTAAAATTATAAGTCATTTTGTGATGAACAAGATTCAAATTTCAAACCTATGTTGCATGATCTCTACTTTACAGGCCTCAAACTTATTAGGCACTCCATAATTAATTTCTTACACAACTGTTAGAGGTCTCAACTTAAGCATTCAATGCAATGCCATGCTTTATGTCCATTTTAGGAAGAAAGTGCACAATGCCATTTTGAAAAAATAGCTTTATGCACAAAACTTGTTCTTGAGCCTTGCAATGGTTTTCTTCTGATCAAACACGTCCCATAACTCAAGAGAAGTTTGTTCCAAGCCTTACAATCACTCAACCCATGCTTGTACTTCCTCTTGGAACCATACATTCATTTTTCTTTAAAATCAAGCAACCTAGCCATTACTTTATAACTCAAATCCTTTGTGCAATATCTCTCCAACCTTTTGCTTATACATACACAAGTCATTTGCAATAAATCACACGCATGCATGACCCCTAAAAACACCAAGAACTCAGAACTTCATCACATACCTCCATTGTTGCCTAACCTGATCAAAAGTTTGAAAAATCACATCTCCCTCGTGTGTTTTCAAGCCTTTTGGTTCCTAAAGTTTCTAAACATCATTTAGAACTCATCCCACACCCTGTTACAAGACTGTAACACTATTAACACCATCCTCCATTTTCAAAAACAGAGCTTTGCACTTGGACGTCTCCAGAACTCCTCATGCACTTTCAGCTCAAGCTAAGCATCACATTAGCTTCCTGGGAACTTGAGGAAGCTAATCCAATCATTGGAACTCACTAAAAGTTGCTCAAACTCAAAACACGATACCCTCTTGCAAGGTAAGTTTTCTAATTTTTGAACTCTTCATACATACATCATTAATAGTTCATTTGTGAATAAGAAATGTAGGTATCATTGTCCTGAAGCTAACCATGTCTTTAGATTTCATTTATATTGCTTAAGGAGTTAGAATTTTGAATATGAACATCCTGGAAAAGTTAGGTCAGAATTTGGTACCATTCAAAATTCATGCTCGTTTTTGAGAATTAGTTTAAGGTGTTTACATTTCTGGAATTGTGGTGAAATTTTACACAACTTTCATCTTTATATTTTTGCAAATGGTTGAGAAATGAACAAGTTGCAGGGCTTCTGGCTGGAGGTTGAAGAAGAAGTACATTCAGGGCAAGACTTAGATTATATATTTGTTGTTTTACATAAGTTAATGGATGTATCACCACCCGAGTGGTTAAAGCGCGTGCCTGTCACCATGAGGTCCTGGGTTCAAGCCCCAGCGTGACCTTTTTTCATTTTTTCCCCAATTTTTTGACATATTTTGTGTTTTTGCAGCGCCTGGGCCTCCTTAGCTTTGACCTTATTTTTTTTGCTACACTCTAACCCATATGTTGCTGTTCATACATCCTGGCCCATTTTATTTTATTTTCATTTTTTATTTTTATTATTATTATTATTAGTATTATTATTAATATTAATTTTTATTATTAGTGATAAAAACCCATAAATATTTTTATTTATTATTTTCACATTTTATATTTTATTTTTCTTCATGAAAACAAAAGAATAAAAACATTTCTTTTACAATTAAATTTATTTTATTTTTAAATACTTAGGTAATTTATTTTAATTATTATTATAATATATTATTTATTTTTCTTACAAATTAAAATCAATTTAGAATTTAGGGCTTTTATTTAATTATTTTTATTTACTAACTTAATTAAATCCACAAACACCTTTAAAAACTTATTTTCTTTAAATTAATTTAGTTTACTAACTAAATATTATTTTCCTTTTTTTAAGTTAATTATTTTATTTTAATTAATTAAGTCAAAAACCTCTTCTCATGAAAAACGAAACAAAAATTACATTTTCTTTTTTACATTTGCATTCTTGCATTTTATTTATTTATTTTGTACATTTATTCAAAGTTCAATATGGTTGTAATATTATTTAGATTTAATTTCTTGCAATATTCCCCATTTGTAATTTGTATACCCCTTCCCCTAAATGATGTAATAGCGTAGTAATTTTAAATTCCGCCATTTATCGTTTTATATACAAATGCTAGTAATTAGGATTTTGTATGGAAAGACTAAAACCAACAAATATCAAACACTAATCAAAGACAAATCAAGCATGAAAATTAACACACTTGGACACAAAAACCCCTAGGGTAAATCCACTTGGTTGCCTTACAAAAATGGTCATATTATGCATGTGAGATATCTTAGCAAAAACAAACAAAATACAAGATCATAGTCTCTCGATGACACTATCATAGTTGCCTTTCAAAAATGATCTTAGTCCCTAAAGAAAATGCTAAGATATCTTGCAACATTGCTAATCATGGTTATATGATGACCCACACCCGTCCCTTTTACATCCAAAGATAGGGTTACTTACTAAATCAATGGTAAGATAACAATGTCAAAGGAAAAAGGAAATGAACATGAAAGACTTTTTGAGTAGGTAGAAAGTTCCTAGTTACTTGCTCAATTTCAAAACAAAAACATCCTTGCTATTTCAAAATAAACACCAACACTTCCAAAACATCTTTCAAAAACTTGAAAACATTTTCAAAAGACCAACACCTTTGTATACATTCTTACGAACGAGAATTATTACAAAGTTTTCCTAAACAATGGCCATCTTTTAAAAAATACTTTGAAAAACCACACAAAGCACATTTTCAAACAAAAGCAAGTGATCTAGAAAGTAACTAAGAGCCCATAAAAAACCATGGATGAAAGGGTGCTAATACCTTCCCTTTTCATAATCTACCCCCCGAACTCAAGAAAACATCTCAAAGGTCTTTCCTGTGCTTTTTCACCCTTCCTTTTGGATAAAAGAAAAGTCGATGGTGACTCTTGCTAACCGCAACATTTGCAATCAAAAGCAAAACACCCAAGTCAGTTCTCCCACCGTATCACAGAACTGGCGACTCTGCTGGGGAGAATTCTAAAAGTGGGGTTACCTTAGGGTTAGATCACATTTATTTTCTTTCATTGTTTGACTTGTATGCTTTACGTTTTGGTTCTTTGTTTGGGTTTGAATCCTCTACCTGGATTTGGGATACTTTATAGGTAAGTAGCAATACATTGTGGAAACTGTGCGGGGTATACCGACATGGTCTAAGCAATAGCTACGTTAGTGCGACATATTTGTGGGTACCGGTAGCCCTTGAGTAGTCAAGGAGAATACGGGGCCGCTGAGTGATGTCATGAAGCACTAATGAACTTTTAGAACCTTTACTTGACCAACTTGGCCATTAGGACGTATTGAGATGACCGACTTTGGTGCAGTTCGAAGTTGGTAGATACTCGATACTACACTCATTGAGGTTTGGTTTTTTAGGATATTTCGGTCGCCATTAAAGAGGCTTACGCTGAAATAATACCCAAAGAAACAAACCAGTGATATTGAGCTCTTAGAACCCGGTTACTATTACTAGGACAGGTTTGAGCCAACTAAACTTCAAAAGGGTACTTACCTATGAGACTTCATGCAAGCCTAAACCTAAGGACTTGTTTGCTTTGTTTGTATATATATACTTGTACATAACATCATAAACATCATAACATCATACTCATATTCACTAACCATTTCAAGGATCTTGAGATTTATCTTTGTTCTGTTTTGTAGGACATGGATTATATTCGCAGGAAAACCATTCAAGTCAATATTGTAAGGATCCCTCCTCAACTTAAGGAGCTAGCATCGATGATTCCTTAAAATTCTCCATTTACGAAAGACATGGTCGCCTACTAAACTTGGTCACCTCCAACACTGATGAAGACATGATGAAGGTGCTCTTCCAGTTCTTTGATCCTTTACACCATTGCTTCACATTTCCTGATTATCAACTTGTGCCAACTTTGGAAGAATTCTCCCAACTCTTGAGGATTCCCATTCTCAATAAACTACCTTTCAACGGTATGGAAAGAGATCTAAAGCCAGAAGATATTGCTCAAGCTCTACACTTGCAACCATCTGATATCACAACTAATTGGGAAACAAGGAGTGGTGTCAAGGGTTTCCTAGCAAAGTTCTTGTTTGAGAAAGCCCAAAACTGTTGGAACTCTTTGGATTTGCAATATTTTGAGGAAATTATGGCTCTCCTCATCTATGGGATGATTTTGTTTCCAAATCCTAATAACTCATAGATGTGAACGCCGTCAAAATATTCATGTCTCGTAACCCGGTGCCTACTTTGTTAGGGGACATCCTACATTCTTTTCACACTCGCACTATGAGGAAAAGAGGTATCCTTATGTGTTGAACTCCTCTCTTGGCAAGATGGTTTATTTTGCATCTGCCCCAATTTGTATTGAAGAACGAGCAAGGTTTAAGGTGGTCATATAGGTTGATGACACTCAAATATTCAGACATTCATTGGTGTTCCCGATCTATAGAGAATGTCACTAGGAAACTTCATGAGTAGTGGAGCCTGAACGCCTACATCGCACCAAAGAGGATGCGTACAACTTTTTTATCTTAGAGTTTTTGTATTTCTTTGTAAGCCCAAAAGAGGCACGATTTACTTAAAGATTTGATTTATTAATATAACGTGTGTTCCTTTTTGGTCTAAATCAAATTTAAATATCTAATTTCCTTGAAATTATTCCATATGCATTTACCATTCATCATAACATAATCAAGTTTCTTACAATGAGTCTCCTCATCTTTCTACTATTTATTTCAGTAAGATGGATCTCGAGCAGACAGTAAAAGACCTCCAGGCGCAGAATTCTCAGTTTCAGCAGGTCTTCTTGACTCTAGCCAAAGGACAAGAAGATCTAAAAACCTTGCTGATTGAAGAAAAGAAGAAGAAAGCAAAGAAAATAACCGGAGTTCTGAATATGGGAAGAAGGTTCCAAGGACAAGCTAGACGGACCCTATACTTTGCAACGTCGTCTGGTGAAAAGGATAATCAAGAAGTGAAGGGCAAGGAAGCATTTATCCATCCAGAATCTGAATAGGAAGAAGAGGAAGACTACTCTAAAGAGCAGTATCCCCTGACCGACGAAAAATACAAGCATTTGGAAGAACGTCTAAGTGTAATGGAAATTCAGAAAGTGCCCGGGCTAGACTTTGAAGAGCTGGGTTTGGTGTCTGGGATTGTCATTCCACCAAAATTCAAGACACCAATATTATCTAAGTACGACAGAGTTTCGTGTCCCAAGATGCATCTCCGATCCTATGTGAGGAAGATACAACCTCACACTGCTGACAGAGATTTGTGGGTACACTTCTTTCAAGACAGTCTATCCAGAACTCAACTTGATTGGTTCTATCAACTGGAAAGGGTAATTGGGAAGACCTTGCCGCTGCTTTTTATAAACAGTATCAGTATAACACAGACCTTGCTCCTGCCCGTACTCAACTCCAGAGTATGGCTATGGTTTCAAGTGAAGGTTCAAAGACTACGCTCAGAAATGGAGGAACTTAGCAGGAAGAGTCCAGCCTCCCCTTTCTGAAAGAGAGTTAGTAGACATGTTTCTGGGTACCCTGACTGGTCCTTTCTTCAATCATCTAATTGGAAGATCCTCAGCAGGCTTCACTGAATTAATCTTGACCGGAGAAAGAATGGAAGCTGGGATCAAGAGTGGGAAGATTCAAAAAGACGCATCCTCTACTGCTGTAAGAAAATCATTTATTGGGAAGAAATAAGTTGGTGTTGTGTATCCTCAAAAAAATCAAGATAGAACTGAACACCGTCCAATGGTGGGGGCTGTCATGATCCCAAAGCCTGCACCTACTCAACAAAGAAGCAATCAACCTAGAACAGAAAGACCAGTAAGACAATTTACCCGGATTAATATGACATTGTTGTACCCCAAAATTTTCCCTCTCATTTCATCAACATTTTCTCACTACAAGACCCTTGGAGCTCAAGATCAAGTTAGGGTTTGCTCTGCTCAAGACTCCTCCTTGCACTGTTGACCCAAATTAGGGTTTGAGTTTGCACAAAGTTGTTTTGACCTAAAATGCCCAAAGTGACTTTCATGCTTCATATTGGACTCACAAGTTTATCCATACCAAGTTTGAAGCCTTGATTCCAATCTTTGCCCAGTCAATTGGACAGTTGACCTAGAAATCAGCTGTATTGGGGAAAAAGTCAACTGTGACCAATTAACAGTAAAACCTCATGAAATTTGACCCACATCAACATAATGAACTCATATGAACCATTTGGTCAAGTTTAGATCACAAATCCACAAGAAATTTGATCAGATCACCAAAAGGGCAAAATGGTCATTTTTAGGGTTTTGACTGCACAAAGGCAATTTTTGACTGTTTGACCTAACCAATGGCAAACCAAGTTCACATATGGACTCAAGGACTCAATGGAATTGTCTTGACACATTCAACAAGTTCAAAAGATCCCAAATGCATAGGATTGACAGATGAATTTTCCAGTCAACTGATCAAAATTTGACTGTATACTGAAAAGTCAAACTTTGACTTTTTGGTTAAAATCAAGTGCCAAGATTCATTTTTCATTAAAACATGTCAAATTATGAAACTTGTTCATCAAGAAATCCAAATTTGCAAATTAGGGTTTAAAATGAGAAAATTTCATAACTTAGAATTTTTCTAAGTTATGAAACTTCCTTATTTTTTCCTAACTTTGTCCCATTTTTTCATCAAGATACAATTGGATTCAAACAAAACTCAAAACATGAAAGTTGTAGTCCATTGCAAAATCTACAACTTTGATTCACAAAGTTTTCTCAAAGGAAGCTTGTAGCTCAAGTTATGATTTTTGGAACAAGGGTGCAAAACATTTTTAACTTAGAGAAATTTTGACCTATTCTAGGCAGGATTTTTGTCCAACTTCTTGGCCATTTTTCACATGCTTCCACTTGGAGTTTCAATTTGCATTACAAATATGGATTGTAGTACACATTCCAAGATTTCCAAATTGTCCAAGAACTTCTCAAACACCCTTGTGGTTAGGGAGAATCGAATTTGCAAAGATTGGCAAAAGTCACTTTTGTTCATGGCCAAAGCTTGCTCATAACACATTGCATTTTCAACTCAGCATGGTTCATGCAAGCTTGCAGGCCTCTAACCCTCTTCACACTCAATAATTAAATGCCAAACCATTGTGTTCAAGCATTATTTTGTGCATTTGGTCATTACACATGAAATTATCCCTTAAATAGAAAAAGCACATTTGCCATTTTGATAAAGATACACTTTATGTCAAATACCATATCCAAGAGGTACAAGCCAGATCTTTGAGGCACAAGTTTGTAGGAAAATCACACTGATCAAGAACAAAGTATGCAGCATGCTTGAGAACTTGGTACAGGCCTATATCACAAGTTGACATCTCTTTGCTTACATGAGAAGAAAACTTGCAAACTGACTCCAATCTCTCATTCCTGAAAAGACTAACCAAAACAAAGTTTGCAAACACTCTCCGTACATCAAACCAAGCTTGAAACACAACTCAATCATCCCTAATCCCTCCTCATACAGAAGATCACATTTTTTCTGCAAAACAGAGTGCCTGCTGCAGATTGACTTCCACAATCCATTCCACTCGTGCGTTTTGGCCAAAGCTTGTTCAAACATGTTCCATATCACCCACTGAAGCTATCCCAAGCATTGAACTCAAGCTGTAACGCCCATAACCACGTTTGCCATTTTTATTTTCAAGCTGTGCAGGTTGACTTCCGTAGCACGATTCAGTTGATTTTAAAGCAAGCTAGGAGTTGGAGAAGCATCCTTGGACTTCAGGCAAGCTGTACAAAAGCTCAGAATCCATTGGAAGTTGCTACATTGTTCTGTTCAAGTCAAGCTGAAACAGGTAAAACATGAACTTCTATCTCTCTATCCAGGCATATTAAGCTTATGTTTGTGAAGAAAACATGTTCTACTCATAGCCCTGAAGCCACCCATATACTTACTTTTCATTTATATTGAGTATGCTGTGAGAATTTTGGCCATGAACATTGGAGAAAAGTTAGGTCAGCAATTGGAGATGAAGAAATTCTCCCTCATTTCTGAGAGTTAGGTCAAGATTTTTATATGTATGAATTCATCTCTTCATGCTCTATAATGTTTGTGTTATGAGTTTTTGCTAAAAATCAAAGAATCAGGAGTTTGTATTTTGAACAAAGAAGCGCGCGTTTGACAGAAGCTGGAGGAAGAAGATGATGGCTTGGGCTGGGCCTGAGCTATCCTTGCTGTTCACACCCCTTTTTTCCATTTACACCCCCCTGGCCCATTGTGTGAAATATCCATTATTTTTTACTCTTTTTTTTTTCTGACTTGATATTTTTTGTCAAAACATAAAAAACATTAAAAATATTTTTCCATCCATTTTTGCATTTATTTGGCATTTATTTGTTTTATTTAACATATATATATATATATATATATATATATATATATATATATATATATATATATATATATATATATATATATATATATATATATATATATATATATATATATAAACAAATATATTTTCTTTTTATTTAAAACACTAAAAAATAGTACAAAAATATATTTTTTTAGTTATTATTTTTTGTTTACATTTTGAAAACATTTTCTAAAAATATACATTTTTGTAAATAATTAATATTTTATTCTTGTATATATTTAGTATATTAATGTATATAATATAAATACTTGTATATTTATTAGAATATTTAGGATAAAAATATAAAAATAATACACTTTTATTTTTATTAATACATGACACTAAAAAATACTTTTTTTTCATAATATACTTTTTTTTTGTTGTATAAATTAATATATAATATTAATAAATAAATATTATTTATTTAGAAAACTAGGGTTTCGCCCTAAACCATAAAAAATACAAAAATTGACTTTTTTATTTTTGTTTATATTTCACATGAAAAATACTTTCTCATACATAAAAAATCCTTTTTGTGCATAATACATTTTGCATATTTATTGTATTTATTTAATTATTGTATAATTAAATAATTTGTATATTCGATATGGATGTAATAGTTTTAGATTTAATTTCTTGCTAAATATCCCCCATTCAAACATTTGTACCCCCATCCCCTTAATTATGTTGTAATAATTTAGGACTTTAAATTCCCGCATTTAAAAGCTTTCAAATCATGCCATGATAGACCTAGGGTTTGTATGCAAATCAACCAACAAATAGCTTGACTAATACAAAGACAAAAAAAGCATGAAAATGGATAACACCAATTACACTTGCACCCTTAGGGTTACTCCACTTGTTGCATTCAAAAATGGGCCATGTTGCATGTTGAGTGTCTTTGGCAAAACAAAACAAATCAAATGATCATAGTCCCTCGATGACGCTTTCTCAAGTTGCCTAAAAAATGATCAAGTCCCTTAAAGGAAAATATCCAAAGACACTTGGCACTATTGCATTCATGGTCTAAACAATGACCCGTGCCCGTCCCGTTAACATACTAACACAAGATTATCCACCAAATACAATGGTGGAACAATATTGTTAAAAGGGTTAAAACATAGGAAAGATCTTTGAGAAATTTAGGGTAGATAGCTCTTGGTTACTTGACCAACTTGCAAAAAAAATCCTTGCCATTTTTCAAAACACACTCCACAATACAATTTCAAAAACAAACTTTCAAAAAACATTGAAACATCTTTTCAAAAAGACAAACACCTTTGTAAAACATTCGAGTAAAGAATTGTTACAATGGTTGTCTAGACAAGGCATCTTTTTCAAAACATTTTCAAAACCACACATAAAGCACCATTTCAAACAATTGAAAGCACCATTTCAAACAATTGAAAGCACCATTTCAAACAATTGAAAATGCAAGGCAAGTGATCTAAGCAAGTAACTAAGAGCCCATGGATAACCATGGATAGAAAGGGTGCTAATACCTTCCCTTTCTATAATCTACTCCCCGAACCCACGAAAAGATCTCAAAGGTTTTTACTGTGCTTTTTAACCTTTCCTTTAGGATAAAATAAAAAGTCGGTGGCGACTCTTGCTAAACCGAAACATTTGCAAAAACAAACGCAAGACCTCAAGTCAGTTCTCCCACCGTATCACAGAACTGGCGACTCTGCTGGGGAACAACTTTAAAAGTGGAGTAACCTTAGGGCTTAGATCACCCTTTTGCATGACTAATTGTTTGATTTGATTGCTTTACATTTTGGTTCTCTTGTTTGGGCTTGAAATCTTACACCCGGATTTGGGGAAACATTCATAGATAGCAAAATGTTGTGGAAACTGTGCGGGGTATACCGAAACGGTTGAAGCAATAGCTATTTTAGTGCGACATATTTGTGAGTACCGGTAACCCTTGAGTTCAATCAAGGAGAGTACGGGGCCGCTGAGTGATGTCACTAAACACTAATGACCTAGAACCTTACTTGACCATCTTGGCCTTTTATTAGGGGTAGTGAGATGACCGGCTTTGGTGCAGTCCGAAGTTGGTAGATACTCGATACTACACTCATTGAGGGTTGTTTTCTTGGAATATTTTGGTCGCTAGTTAAGTGGCTAAACCAAAACAATGAACATAGAAAACAATTCAATGATATTGAGCTCCTTAGAACCCGGTTACTATTTATAGGACAGGTTTTTAAGCCAACTTCACTCAAGAGGGTACTTACCTATGAAACCTCATGCAAGCCTGAAACTAGGGTTTTGTGTGACTTGCTTGTACATATGTTTGTGCATACATCATGAACATCATAAAGCATCATATGCATCCACTAACCATTTCAAGGGTTTGGATCTTCATCTTTGTTCTTGTTTTGTAGGTCATGGAAATTTTTCGCAGGAAAACTATCCAAGTCAACCTTGTGAGAATCCCTCCTCAACTCAAGGAGCTCACATCCAGAATTCCAGAAAGCTCTCTCTTCAGTGAAAGACATGGTAGACTGCTCAGCCTAGTCAACACCAGCATTGAAGAAGACATGGTGAAAGTGTTGTTCCAGTTCTTTGACCCCCTTCACCACTGTTTCACATTCCCCGACTATCAATTGGTGCCTACTTTGGAGGAATTGTCTCAACTCTTGAGAATTCCTATTCTTAATCAACTACCCTACAACGGTACGGAAAAAGAACCAAAGCCTGAAGACGTTGCTCAAGCACTACACTTGCAACCATCTGACATCAAGGGGAATTGGGAAACTAGAAGTGGTGTCAAGGGCTTCTTGGCAAAATTCTTGTTTGAGAAGGCACAACAGTGTTGGAATTCTTTGGATCTACAAGCCTTTGAAGAAATTGTGGCACTCCTCATTTATGGGTTGGTCTTGTTCCCAAATCCTGACCAACTTATAGATGTCAATGCTGTCAAGATTTTCCTATCCAGGAATCCCATACCTACATTACTTGGGGACATCCTCCACTCATTTTACACACGAACAATGAGAAAGAGAGGTGTTCTCATGTGCTGTACTCCTCTCCTTGCTAGGTGGTTTATTTCTCACCTTCCACAATCTGTTTTGAAGAATGAACAAGGCTTAAGGTGGTCACAACGATTGATGACCCTCACACACTCTGATGTACATTGGTGTTCTCGGTCCAGAGAAAATGTCATCATCATCGATCGTTGTGGTGAGTTCCCTAATGTTCCATTACTTGGCATTAGAGGGGGCATTACCTACAACCCTTGTCTAGCTTTGAGACAATTTGGATATGCACGGAGGGACGGGCCTCATGACATGCTGATTTCTGACCTAGTTTTTGACTTCGACAACGATGCGCAAGGACTTTGCCAAAGATTCATCAAAGCTTGGAGGATGCCTAACAAGGTAGATAGCAAGACACTGGGGCACAATAACTCCATCCCTCTTGAGCCTTATCTCAAGTGGGTAAGGACCCGAGCCCAGAGTCTTATGATGCCTTACCCTCATATTCTCCCTTTGATTAAAGAGCCTGTTAAGGAAGGAGAGGTTCCTTACACCATCCTACATCCTGACATGCCAACATCATGGAAGGAGATGCAGAAGAGTTGGATCCAACTCAAGGAAGAGCGGAATACTTTTGAAGCCAGCTTCTACGCCAGTGAGAAGAAGGTTTTGGAGCTTACCCGCCGACTTCATGAGGAGGAGACCCTCAACACTTACATCGCACCAAAGAGGATGCGCAACGTCTTTTTACCTTGAGAAGTTTTTTGTAATATTTGGCCCATGGGGCATTTATGTACTGACAAAATTTCTTCTTATTAATATGACGTGTGTTCTTTTTGTTTGCAACAATTTTGAATTTCTAAATCCTTGAATGCATTGCATGAATAAACATATCATTCATCATACGCATAAGCAGGTCTTCACACCAGGTTTCCTTATCTTTCTGCTGTTTATTTCAGTAAGATGGATCTCGAACAGACGGTCAAAGATCTGCAAGCACAAAACTCGCAGTTTCAGCAGCTCCTTATGACCTTGGCAAAGGGTCAGGAGGATCTAAAAACACTGTTGGGGAATAAAGAGCAAGAAAAAGGAAAAAAGAAGAAGAAAAGAGTTGGGGTAGCCACACTGGGAAGAAGATTTGAGAATGAAGCTAGGAGAGTTCTTGAATTCCCCTCCGCATCTGATGAGGGAACCAGTAAGGGAAAAGGAGCTGCACTACCTTCTGAGTCCGAGGCTGAAGAAGAAGAGGTTGAGGAAGATGAAGACTACTCAGAGCAGCAATACCCACCAGCGGACGACAAATACAAAAACCTGGAGGATAGACTGGCAGCTATGGAGCTGCAAAGGGTTCCTGGGTTAGATTTTGAAGAATTGGGATTGATTGCTGGGATTGTGATCCCTCCAAAGTTTAAGGTGTCAATTTTTTCAAAATATGACGGGCTGTCTTGCCCGAAAATGCACCTAAGGTCATATGTCAGAAGAATTCAACCTCATACATCTGACACAAATCTTTGGGTACACTTCTTTCAGGACAGCTTGTCCGGTACACAGCTAGACTGGTTTTACCAGCTTGAGAGGTCAGAAGTGCATAACTGGGAAGACTTGGCAGCTGCCTTTTATCGCCAGTATCAATATAACGCTGACTTGGTGCCAACCCGTACTCAGCTACAAAGTATGGGAATGGCCTCAAATGAGGGATTCAAAGAATACGCCCAGAAATGGCGCGACTTGGCCGGAAGAGCGCAGCCACCTTTTTCTGATAGGGAACTAGTTGATATGTTCTTAGGGACCCTATCTGGCCCATTCTTCAACCATTTGATCGGGAGCTCTTCCGCAGGGTTTACTGAATTGATTCTGACTGGCGAACGGGTGGAAGCTGGTATTAAGAGTGGGAAGATTCAAAGGGATGCCTCTGCATCCACAACTGTTAAGAAATCATTTCCGGCCAAGAAGGAAGCAGCTGTTATATACTCTCAGAAAAGATTGGGAAGAACGGAGCGCCGGCCGACTGTAGGGGCCGTAATGATACAAAATTCGTCAAATGATCAGCCTCGTAACAATCAGTCCAGACCAAATCAGCAACGGGTAGAACGGCCACAATGGCAGTTCACCCGCATCAACATGACGCATGCACAAGTTCTTCCCCATTTGTTGAAGATAAATCTCACCACTATCAAAGAGGCACCAAAAAATGTGAATACAACTTCCCCGCATTATCATCCCAATGCTAAATGTGCCTATCATTCTGACAGCATCGAGCATGACACCAACGATTGCTGGGCGCTTAAGCATAAAATTCAAGACTTGATAGATGCAAAATAGGTTGAGTTCGATGCTCCGGAGAAACCGAATGTAATATCCACTCCGATGCCGAAGCATGGTCGCAATGTCCATGCTATTGAAGAAGATCTGTATGTTGCTACTGTTGATAATCTGGTAACTCCACTACTAACAATCAAGTTGAATCTGTTGAAAGCTGGGATTTTCCCAGGATGTAAAGAAGACTGCTACTGTTGTTCCTCCCTACCAATTGATTGTCCATTGCTGAAGATAGGCATCCAAGGCCTAATGAACAGCCAGCAAATTCTTTTCGAAAAGATTCCTGCTACTCCAACTCCTATCAAAGATGTTTCAATAATCACCATTTCCACCAATCTTTCCAAGGTCCCTAAAAAGCCTGTTAAGATTACGTACACTACGAAGATTGTTCCTCTGAAAATAACCATGCCTGGGCCTGTCCCCTATAAATCTGACAAACCAATACCATGGAATTATGGTGGAGAAATCTACTACCATGGTGTTAAACAAATTGAGATAACTGAAGAAAGCTCTAACGAAGAAGATGCCGACATTGGAAACATTGCCGGTACGAGCAAGATTACCCGAAGTGGGAGAATTTTCTCTCCAGAGATTGCCCCTCCAAAGGCAATCTTTGGACCCTCAACTGCTGCCAAAGTTACTCCTGCACCGATAAAACTTTCTGCAAGAACTCCGTTGATTGAAGAAGCTGTTACTCCTGTAGTTGTCCCTCATACTTCTGCTGATAAGGGGAAAGGGATCCAAGATGAGCTCGTCAGGACGAGGGCTCAGCCATTGGTCATCCCCGAAACCTCTAAGAAAGAAATGGAGGAGATTCTGAAAATAATTAAGAAGAGTGATTACGATGTGGTAGAGCAACTGGGGCAAACCCCCTCGAAGATCTCCATGTTAGCATTGCTGCTTTGTTCAGAGGCTCATGCCAAAGCATTGATAAGATTTCTGAAGACAGCCCATGTTCCCCAGGAAACTTCAGCCGATCAATTCCAGGATTGTGTAGCCAGCCTTACTGCCGACAACGGCCTGGGTTTCTCTGATGCTGACCTGACTCCGAAAGGAAGAAATCACAATGACGCATTGCATGTGTCAGTTGAATGCCGAGGAACTACTCTGGCCCATGTCTTGGTCGACACTGGTTCTTCTCTAAATGTGCTGCCTAAGAAAGCCCTCGACCGGTTGGATTGTGAAGGCTTGGAGTTGAAGCCAAGTAATATCATTGTCAGGGCCTTTGACGGGTCTAAAAGAATGGTGCATGGGGAGGTCGACATTCCCATCAAGGTGGGCACTGAAGTATTCCACTCAACTTTCTATGTGATGGACATCCGTCCGTCATACTCTTGCTTGCTAGGGAGACCATGGATACATAATGCTGGCGCAGTCACTTCCTCCCTACATCAGATGCTGAAATACCCTGTCAAAGGAAAGATTATAACTGTACACGGTGAAGAGGAATATATGATCAGTCACCTGAACTCCTTTCGGTATGTAGAGGTGGAGGGCGAATTCATTGAAACACCGTTCCAACACTTCGAGGAAATTGCTCCCGAGGTTGCAGTAGCAAAGGCCGTAGCTGAGGTACCCAAGCAGGTGGCCAGGATGGCATCTCAGAAAGACGCACAAGATGCAATGAAGGAAGGAAAGAGCTCAACATGGGGTCAGTTGCCTGACTTCCCTCACAAAACAGACAAGTTTGGATTGGGATTTACCGCTGCGGGGCAAAAAGCTATGCGTCGCTCAAAAGTTGAAAGGACACCCATCAAGATTTCTCCTCATGGAATCAATGTTTTGGAAGACGAAGACGAAGAGGGTAACATTGAAGACTGGATCTTCCCAACCATCGGAGGGGGACTACACAACTGGGAGGCGAAAGACTTCGTCCCCATTACTTTCATTAATCAGTAACTTATCTTTCGAACATTTCCTGTTGGTCTGTAATAATTACTTTTAAACAATCTGCACACTACTTTTTCACCTCATGCCTTGCCCGGGGCATGTAGGTCCATTTGTAAGGGTTTTGATTCTCTCCATATCCATATGCCATGTTTAATGATTCATTGGACGTTTTTCATTTATAAACTGCTGTGTTCATTTTCTTTCCTTTTGCATTTTTGTTTGTTTAAGGATGGCTATCCCTTACACACACCCACACTCACAAATGCAGGTACCCATCCACTCTGGATTCTATGGGTGACTATTCTGCTACGTCCTTCAATAACTCTGAAGATTTGGTCAATCAGGCTGAGTATGAAGATGACGAAGATTGTGAAGTACCAGGAGAGCTAGCCAGGCTTCTACAACAAGAAGAGAGGGCCATCTTGCCTCATGAAGAGTTGTTGGAAACAGTCAACTTAGGAACAGAGGAAGACAGGAAAGAAATACAAGTGGGTGCCAATCTGGAACCAAGTATCAAGGAGCGCTTGATACGGTTGTTGAATGAATACGTTGAAATCTTCGCCTGATCTTATGAAGACATGTCGGGTTTAGACACAGATATAGTAGTCCACCGTCTCCCTACAAGAGAGGATTGTCCACCAATCAAGCAAAAAGTCCGCCGAATAAGGCCCGACATGTCTGAGAAGATTAAAGTCGAAGTAATGAAGCAATTCAACGCTGGCTTTCTGGCTGTTACATCCTATCCACAATGGGTTGCTAACATCGTGCTAGTACCTAAAAAAGACGACAAGGTCAGAATGTGTGTGGACTATCGGGATTTGAACAGGGCTAGCCCTAAAGATGATTTTCCGCTACCGCATATCGACATTTTGATTGACAACACAGCGCAGCACAAGGTGTTTTCCTTCATGGACGGATTCTCGGGCTACAACCAGATTAAAATGGCCCCCGAGGACATGGAGAAAACAACCTTTGTTACACAATGGGGTACCTTCTGCTACAAGGTGATGCCGTTCGGACTGAAGAACGCAGGGGCAACTTATCAGCGCGCCATGGTGGCTTTGTTTCATGATATGATACATCATGAGATCGAAGTTTATGTAGACGACATGATAGCTCGATCAAAAACAGAGGAGGAACACCTTGAACATCTGCAAAAGCTGTTTTCCAGGTTGAAAGAATACAAACTCAGGCTGAATCCAAGTAAATGCACTTTTGGAGTTAGGTCTGGTAAACTTCTAGGATTCATTGTCAGCAACAAAGGCATTAAGGTCGATCCAGCAAAAGTAAAGGCTATACAAGAAATGCCTGCCCCCCGTACTGAAAAGGAGGTTAGAGGGTTCTTGGGGCGCTTGAACTATATTGCCAGATTCATCTCTCATCTGACGTCTACCTGTGAGCCAATTTTCAAACTATTGAAAAAAGATCAGGTAGTCGAATGGAACGACGATTGCCAAGCTGCTTTTGGTAAAATCAAGGAGTATTTGCTAGAACCTCCTATTCTGATGCCACCCATCGAAGGAAGACCGTTGATCATGTATCTGACCGTTTTGGATAACTCAATGGGGTGCGTATTGGGCCAGCATGACGAGTCTGGTCGAAAAGAGCATGCCATTTATTACCTTAGCAAAAATTTTACCGACTGTGAGACTCGCTACTCACTGCTCGAGAAAACTTGCCGCACTTTGGTATGGGCTGCTCGCCGACTAAGACAGTATATGTTGACTCATACCACTCTTCTGATTTCCAAAATGGATCATATCAAGTATATCTTCGAGAAGCCTGCTTTATCTGGAAGAATCGCTAGATGGCAAATGATCCTGACTGAGTATGACATCCAGTATACTACCCAAAAATCTATAAAAGGGAGTGTACTAGCTGACCATCTAGCTCATCAAGCTATCGAAGATTATTAATCCATGAGATTTGACTTCCCGGACGAGGACATCATGAATTTGGACAACATTGAAGGTAACAGACCGTATGACGGACCTGAAAATGGATCCCGATGGACCCTGTACTTTGATGGTGCTTCAAATGCACTTGGAAACAGTATCGGTGCGGTACTCATTTCCCCGGAAGGTTGCCACACGCCTTTCACGGCCCGACTTTGCTTCAGCTGTACCAACAACATGGCTGAATATGAAGCTTGCATTTTTGGTCTCAAGGCTGCTATAGACCCGGGGATCAAATCTTTGATCGTATTTGGGGACTCGGCTTTGGTTATCAGTCAAATCAAAGGAGAGTGGGATACCAAACATCCTAATCTTATCCCATACAAAGAACATGTCCTAACATTGTTGCCTCATTTCGAGCAAATCACCTTCGAGCATTTCCCGCGAGAAGAGAATCAGCTAGCAGATGCTCTGGCAACATGTCCTCCATGTTTAAACTCAATTGGGATAACGAGGCTCCCCAAATCACCATCGAGCGAATGGATGAACCTGCGCATTGTCATGAGATTAATACCGAAGAAGCAGTGGAACAACCTTGGTTTCACGAAATCAAAAGGTATCTCCAGACTAGAGAATATCCCGAAGGAGCTTCCATAAATGACAAGAAGTTCCTAAGGAAATTTGCTGCCAAGTTCTTCCTGAGCAACGACATCCTCTACAAACGCAGCCATGATTGTGTTTTACTCCGATGTGTAGACAAAGATGAAGCAGAGTTAATCATGACTGAGATACACAACGGTACATTTGGCACCCACTTGAGCGGACATACAATGGCTAAGAAGATTCTAAGGGCAGGCTATTACTGGTCTACTATGGAAGCTGATTGCCATCAATATTCCCGTACTTGCCACAAATGTCAGGTCTACGCTGACAAGATTCATATTCCTCCTGTTCCTCTCAACGTTCTGACAACTCCTTGGCCATTTGCAATGTGGGGCATTGACATGATTGGAGAGATCAAGCCCACAGCGTCCAATGGACATCGCTTCATCCTGGTCGTCATTGACTATTTTACCAAATGGGTCGAAGCAGCTTCCTTCGCCTCTGTTACAAAGAATGTGGTTGCCCGCTTCATCAAGCAAAACCTCATATGCCGGTATGGTGTCCCTGACAGGATCATCACAGACAACGGTACAAATCTGAATAATACTATGATCATCGCTCTATGCGAACAGTTCAAGATTTATCAACACAATTCATCTCCATATCGGCCGAAGATGAACGGTGTTGTTGAAGCCGCGAACAAAAACATTAAGAAGATCATTCAGAAAATGACAGTCACCTACAAAGACTGGCATGAGATGTTGCCGTTTGCGCTGCATGGATATCGTACCACGGCACGTACTTCAACCGGGGCAACCCCGTTTTCTTTGGTATATGGCATGGAAGCTGTCTTACCCATGGAAGTTCAGATTCCTTCTTTAAGGATTATGAAGGACGCTGGTTTGAATGAAGACGATTAGATTCAGACCCGACTTGATCAACTCAATTTGATCGACGAGAAGCGACTCGCTGCTATTTGCCATGGTCAGACGTATCAAAAACGAATGATCAAGGCTTTCAACAAGAAAGTCAGATGTCAAGTATACCAAGTCGGAGATCTCGTAATCAAGCAGATTATCTTGCCGCAAAGTGATCCTAAGGGCAAATGGACTCCTACTTACGAAGGACCATTTGTGATCAAGAGCATATTTTCTGGTGGTGCAATGATTCTGACCACCATGGACGTCGACGATTTGCCACACCCTATGAATGCAGACATAGTTAAAAGATATTACACATAAAAAAACCCGACAATTCGAAAACCCGAAAGGGCGACTTGGGCAAAAATGGGCATCCCGGTGAACCGAAAACCCGAAAGGGCGGTTCAGGCAAAAATTAGGGATAAAACAAAAAAATTTTGTACACCCGACAAGTCGAAAACCCGAAAGGGCGGCTTGGGCAAAAAGGGGTTTCCCGGTGGATCGAAAACCCGAAAGGGCGATTCAGGCAAAAGTTAGGGAATTAAAGCGTATGACTATGTCTCGTCGGATCACTTTAAAGAACAATCTCTTCACCAACAAGCTCCAAGCTTCTGATCAATCTAGTCATCGGTGGACGAAGCATTGAATGGACAGATATTCAGAGTTGTGAAGGCTATAAAAGAATGGGATCCCATAGAGTTGTTGCACATAGCCATCTTTCTTTTGTATAAATTTTTCAATTTTTACGACGACATCCTCTTACTAGGGTGCCTGTCTCCTTTGTACAAAGATACTCATAGAAAGTTAATACAAATACTTTTCCAAATACAGAAATTTGCTTTGTCTTCCTTTTTCTCTTTTGCACTTATGTTTTATTTGAGAAACGTCCAATGTTTTGTTAAATAGGCATATGCATTTGAACATAATCATTTTCCTTACAAATCAAGAAAGATGATTACTGATAGATTGAAGATACATATAGATATCTTGATGCCCTTTCAAAAGGAATCCCTAGCAGAATTAAATTCCAAATTCCTCAACAAAGTCAAAATCCAGAACTTATTCCCCCAAACAGAATTAAACTTCAGGATCCTCAGCAGAACAAAAGCTTTCTCAAAACTGATTTCCCCAGCCAGAGAGCCTTCCAGAACTCAATTCCCCTCAGAGTTAAGTTTCAGTTTCCCCAATGGAGCCTTAAAAATCTGAAAATCCTATCCCCAGTTGAAGTCGAAACTACCAATCCCCAGCGGAGCTAAATTTTCCAACTATCAATCCCCAGCGGAACCAGACTAGTGAACCGTCTCCCCACAGAGATGCTTCCCACCAGACTGAAGATTCTCAGTCTTACTTCTCCAGCATAAGTCTACCAGATTTTGGATTCCCCAGTAGAGATCATCAGAGTTCTCATTTCCCACAAGTCACCAAGGAGTTTCAATCTCCAGCAGTGGTCCTAAGATCCCCCAGCAATTGAAGATCTTGTGGCCCAGGCAGTCAACAGTCAACAAGGATGTCTCATCTTCAGCAATCAAAGATTCCTGCAATTTCCTGCAACAGTCAATGATTCACTTTCCCCGGCAGCAGTCAAGATTCTATTATCTCTGGCTATCCAGGATTCATCTATCCTCAGCAAGACAGCTCATCAGCTTACATGCGCATTCATTACATTCATATCATAAACATTGATATAACATATATTGCATCATACATTTCATGCAACATAACTTTGTGTTTAGCTAACCTTTTGTCCCTTTCAGGATAAGAATAAAAGGCTATCATTAACAATTATTCAGATACAGTTCTACACGGACTCATCATCAGGCAACCCTACACCGGTTCCTTCTCCACTTCAAGACTTATGAAAATAGTTTACGGGTTCTCCAGAAACGGATGTTAACCTATCGCTTGTTCAGATTCTTCAATTTCTGAAAACAGTTTACGGATTCTCCAAACACGGATGTTAATCTATCGCTTGTTCAGACTCAACTTTTGAAAACAGTTTACGGACGCTTCCCAACATGGATGCTGCTCTATTGCTTATTCAACTTCAAGACTTCTGAAAACAGTTTACGGGTTCTCCAGACACGGATGTTAACCTATCGCTTGTTCAGATTCTTCAACTTTTGAAAACAGTTTACGGACGCTTCCCAACATGGATGCTGCTCTATTGCTTATTCAACTTCAAGACTTCTGAAAACAGTTTACGGGTTCTCCAGACACGAATGTTAACCTATCGCTTGTTCAGATTCTTCAACTTTTGAAAACAGTTTACAGACGCTTCCCAACATGGATGCTGCTCTATTGCTTATTCAACTTCAAGACTTCTGAAAACAGTTTACAGGTTCTCCAGACACGGATGTTAACCTATCTCTTGTTCAGATTCTTCAACTTTTGAAAACAGTTTACGGACGCTTCCCAACATGAATGCTGCTCTATTGCTTATTCAACTTCAAGACTTCTGAAAACAGTTTACGGACTCTCCAAACACGGATGTTAATCTATCGCTTGTTCAGACTCAACCTGTGAAAACAGTTTACGGACGCTTCCCAACATGGATGCTGATCTATTGCTTATTCAACTTCAAGACTTCTGAAAACAGTTCACAGGTTCTCCAGATACGGATGTTAACCTATCGCTTGTTCAGATTCTTCAACTTCTGAAAACAGTTTACGGGTTCTCCAGACACGGATGTTAACCTATCGCTTGTTCAGATTCGTCAACTTCTGAAAACAGTTTACGGGTTCTCCAGACACGGATGTTAACCTATCGCTTGTTCAGATCCAAGACTTCTGAAAACAGTTTACGGATTCTCCAAACACGGATGTTAATCTATCGCTTGTTCAGATGCAACTACTGAAAACAGTTTACGGATTCTCCAAACATGTATGTCGATCTATTGCTTGTTCAGACCCCCCCCCCCAGTTCAGAGATATTCCAAAACATGGACACCTTTCTGATACTCATTCCAGATGGCATCTTTAAGCCCATCCATTGACAAGATCTTGGTCACATCTCCAGATGGCATCTCTAAGCCCATCTCTAAATGGCATCTTTAAGCCCATTCCCACATCCATGTCTTGACGAGTGCAAATTTAAGGGCACTCTAGTGTCCAATCTCCTTTTACCTTCGAGACGCGAAAGGCAAACCTGCCAATCTAACTCTTCAGGTTCAAGAAGATTGAACAGGGGCAACTGTTGTACCCCAAAATTTTCCCTCTCATTTCATCAACATTTTCTCACTACAAGACCCTTGGAGCTCAAGATCAAGTTAGGGTTTGCTCTGCTCAAGACTCCTCCTTGCACTGTTGACCCAAATTAGGGTTTGAGTTTGCACAAAGTTGTTTTGACCTAAAATGCCCAAAGTGACTTTCATGCTTCATATTGGACTCACAAGTTTATCCATACCAAGTTTCAAGCCTTGATTCCAATCTTTGCCCAGTCAATTGGACAGTTGACCTATAAATCAGCTGTATTGGGGAAAAAGTCAACTGTGACCAATTAACAGTCAAACCTCATGAAATTTGACCCACATCAACATAATGAACTCATATGAACCATTTGGTCAAGTTTAGATCACAATTCCACAAGAAATTTGATCAGATCACCAAAAGGGCAAAATGGTCATTTTTAGGGTTTTGACTGCACAAAGGCAATTTTTGACTGTTTGACCTAACCAATGGCAAACCAAGTTCACATATGGACTCAAGGACTCAATGGCATTGTCTTGACACATTCAACAAGTTCAAAAGATCCCAAATGCATAGGATTGACAGATGAATTTTCCAGTCAACTGATCAAAATTTGACTGTATACTGAAAAGTTAAACTTTGACTTTTTGGTCAAAATCAAGTGCCAAGATTCATTTTTCATTAAAACATGTCAAATTATGAAACTTGTTCATCAAGAAATCCAAATTTGCAAATTAGGGTTTAAAATGAGAAAATTTCATAACTTAGAATTTTTCTAAGTTATGAAACTTCCTTATTTTTTCCTAACTTTGTCCCATTTTTTCATCAAGATACAATTGAATTCAAACAAAACTCAAAACATGAAATTTGTAGTCCATTGAAAAATCTACAACTTTTATTCACAAAGTTTTCTCAAAGGAAGCTTGTAGCTCAAGTTATTATTTTTGGAACAAGGGTGCAAAACATTTTTAACAGAGAAATTTTGACCTATTCTAGGCAGGATTTTTGTCCAACTTCTTGGCCATTTTTCACATGCTTCCACTTGGAGTTTCAATTTTAATTACAAAGATGGATTGTAGTACACATTCCAAGCTTTCCAAATTTTCCAAGAACATCTCAAACACCCTTGTGTTTAGGGAGAATCGAATTTGCAAAGATGGGCAAAAGTCACTTTTGTTCATGGCCAAAGCTTGCTCATAACACATTGCATTTTCAACTCAGCATGGTTTATGCAAGCTTGCAGGCCTCTAACCCTCTTCACACTTAATAATTAAATGCCAAACCATTGTGTTCAAGCATTATTTTGTGCATTTGGTCATTACACATGAAATTATCCCTTAAATAGAAAAAGCACATTTGCCATTTTGATAAAGATACACTTTATGTCAAATACCATATCCAAGAGGTACAAGCCAGATCTTTGAGGAACAAGTTTGTAGGAAAATCCCACTGATCAAGAACAAAGTATACAGCATGCTTGAGAACTTGGTACAGGCCTATATCACAAGTTGACATCTCTTTGCTTACATGAGAAGAAAACTTGCAAACTGACTCCAATCTCTCATTCCTGAAAAGACCAACCAAAACAAAGTTTGCAAACACTCTCCATACATCAAACCAAGCTTGAAACACGACTCAATCATCCCTAATCCCTCCTCATACAGAAGATCACATTTTTTCTGCAAAACAGAGTGCCTGCTGCAGATTGACTTCCACAATCCATTCCACTCGTGCGTTTTGGCCAAAGCTTGTTCAAACATGTTCCATATCACCCACTGAAGCTTTCCCAAGCATTGAACTCAAGCTGTAACGCCCATAACCACGTTTGCCATTTTTATTTTCAAGCTGTGCAGGTTGACTTCCATAGCACGATTCAGTTGATTTTAAAGCAAGCTAGGAGTTGGAGAAGCATCCTTGGACTTCAGGCAAGCTGTACAAAAGCTCAGAATCCATTGGAAGTTGCTACATTGTTATGTTCAAGTCAAGCTGAAACAGGTAAAACATGAACTTCTATCTCTCTATCCAGGCATGATTAAGCTTAGGTTTGTGAAGAAAACATGTTCTACTCATAGCCCTGAAGCCACCCATATACTTACTTTTCATTTATATTGAGTATGCTGTGAGAATTTTGGCCATGAACATTGGAGAAAAGTTAGGTCAGCAATTGGGGATGAAGAAATTCTCCCTCGTTTCTGAGAGTTAGGTCAAGATTTTTATATGTATGAATTCGTCTCTTCATGCTCTATAATGTTTGTGTTATGAGTTTTTGCTAAAAATCAAAGAATCAGGAGTTTGTATTTTGAACAAAGAAGCGCGCGTTTGACAGAAGCTGGAGGAAGATGATGATGGCTTGGGCTGGGCCTGAGCTATCCTTGCTGTTCACACCCCTTTTTTCCATTTACACCCCCTGGCCCATTGTGTGAAATATCCATTATTTTTGACTTTTTATTTTTTCTTCTGACTTGATATTTTTTGTCAAAACATAAAAAACATTAAAAAAAATTTTCCATCCATTTTTGAATTTATTTGGAATTTATTTGTTTTATTTAGCATATATATATATAAAAACAAATATATTTCCTTTTTATTTAAAACACTAAAAAATAGTACAAAAATATATATTTTTAGTTATTATTTTTTGTTTACATTTTGAAAACATTTTCTAAAAATATACATTTTTGTAAATAATTAATATTTTATTCTTGTATATATTTAGTATATTAATGTATATAATATAAATACTTGTATATTTATTAGAATATTTAGGATACAAATATAAAAATAATACACTTTTATTTTTATTAATACATGACACTAAAAAATACTTTTTTTCATAATATACTTTTTTTTTTATTTTTGTATAAATTAATATATAATATTGTATAATATTAATAAATAAATATTATTTATTTAGAAAACTAGGGTTTCGCCCTAAACCATAAAAAATACAAAAATTGACTTTTTTTATTTTTGTTTATATTTCACATGAAAAATACTTTCTCATACATAAAAAATCCTTTTTGTGCATAATACATTTTGCATATTTATTGTATTTATTTAATTATTGTATAATTAAATAATTTGTATATTCGATATGGATGTAATAGTTTTAGATATAATTTCTTGCTAAATATCCCCCATTCAAACATTTGTACCCCCATCCCCTTAATTATGTTGTAATAATTTAGGACTTTAAATTTCCGCATTTCAAAGCTTTCAAATTATGCCATGATAGACCTAGGGTTTGTATGCAAATCAACCAACAAATAGCTTGACTAATACAAAGACAAAAAAAGCATGAAAATGGACAACACCAATCACACTTGCACCCTTAGGGTTACTCCACTTGTTGCCTTCAAAAATGGGCCATGTTGCATGTTGAGTGTCTTTGGAAAAACAAAACAAATCAAATGATCATAGTCCCTCGATGACGCTTTCTCAAGTTGCCTAAAAAATGATCAAGTCCCTTAAAGGAAAAATTGCCAAAGACACTTGGCACTATTGCATTCATGGTCTAAACGATGACCCGCGCCCGTCCCGTTAACATCCTAACACAAGATTGTCCACCAAATACAATGGTGGAACAATACTGTTAAAAGGGTTAAAACATAGGAAAGATCTTTGAGAAATTTAGGGTAGATAGCTCTTGGTTACTTGACCAACTTGCAAAACAAATCCTTGCCATTTTTCAAAACACACTCCACAACACAATTTCAAAAACAAACTTTCAAAAAACATTGAAACATCTTTTCAAAAAGACAAACACCTTTGTAAAACATTCGAGTAAAGAATTGTTATAATGGTTGCCTAGACAAGGCATCTTTTTCAAAACATTTTCAAAACCACACACAAAGCACCATTTCAAACAATTGAAAGCACCATTTCAAACAATTGAAAGCACCATTTCAAACAATTGAAAATGCAAGGCAAGTGATCTAAGTAAGTAACTAAGAGCCCATGAATAACCATGGATAGAAAGGGTGCTAATACCTTCCCTTTCTATAATCTACTCCCCGAACCCACGAAAACATCTCAAAGGTTTTTCCTGTGCTTTTTAACCTTTCCTTTAGGATAAAATAAAAAGTCGGTGGCGACTCTTGCTAAACCGAAACATTTGCGAAAACAAACGCAAAACCTCAAGTCAGTTCTCCCACCGTATCACAAACACTATATCAGTCCTTCCACATTTGTTGAGATCTAATCTGGTAACTTTGAAAGAAGCTCCGAAGAATCCTAACAAAACCTCTCCTCACTACCATCCTAATGCTCGCTGTGCTTACCATTCAGAAAGCCCAGGCCATAATACCAACAACAGTTGGGCTTTGAAAAATAAGGTGCAAGACCTTATTGAAGCAAAAGAAATTGAGTTTGATGCTCCTGAGATCCCAAATGTTATCATCGCTCCTATGCCCAAGCATGGCCATGGTGTTAACGTTGTAGAAGATGATATGTTTGTTACTACCGTTGATGAACTTGTTACTCCTCTCCAGACCGTCAAGAAGAACCTATTGAAGTCCAGTTTATTTTCGGGCTGTGACGAAAGCTGCCACATCTGTTTATCCCTACCAACTGGCTGTCATTTATTGAAAGCAGGAGTTCAACGCCTAATGGAAGACAAAGAGATTTTGTTTGAGAAGACTCCCGTTCCAACTATTTATTACAATTATGTTTCAATAGTAACCATCTCCGCCAATCCTTCTAGGGTCTCCACCAAAAGACCCGTTAGGATTACATCAGTTCCTAAAGTAGCTCCACTGATAATTACCATGCCTGGACCAATCCCGTACTCATTAGATAAAACTGTCCCATGGAACTATGGGGGCGACATCTACTATCACGGCGTCAAGCAGGATTGGCTGGCTGTTGAGGACTCAATTTTTGAGAAGGCTGATCCAGACATCAGTAACATTGCGGGAACCAGCAAGATAACTCGAAATGGAAGAGTATTCTCTCCCGAGATTACTCCTCCGAAGACTGTTACCGGTCCTGTAATCATCCTTGTTTCTATTCCTGTTGACACTACTACTACTACAATTCCTATAGTTACACCTGCTGATACTCCTACCACCGAGTTGACCGAGACTCGGGGCAAAGGCATTCTGGTTGAGCCTATCTGGATGAAGGTGCAATCAGTATCTATCCCCGAGACCTCCCAAAAGGAGAAGGAAGAAATTCTGAAAATTATAAAGAGAAACGACTACAACATAGTCGAACAGCTAGGGCAGACTCCATCAAAGATTTCCATGATGGCTTTATTGTTGTGCTCCGAGGCTCATGCGAAGGCCTTGGTGAAATTTCTTAAAACTACCCATGTACCACAAGAAACCTCTGCCGATCAGTTCCAAGACTGCGTGGCCAGTCTAACCGCTGACAATGGTTTAGGCTTTTCTGATGCTAACTTGACACCTAGAGGGAGGAAGCACAATGAGGCATTGCATGTCTCTGTCAAATGCAGGGGCACAACTTTGACCCATGTCTTGGTTGATACCAGTTCATCTTTGAATGTGCTGCCTAAGAAGGCTCTTGATAGACTCGACTGTGAAGGTTTGACCTTAAAACCCAACAATATAGTGGTAAGGGCCTTCGACGGTTCAAAGAGAATGGTGCATGGGGAGGTGGACATCCCCATAAAAGTTGGAACTCAAACCTTTGATTCAACTTTTTATGTGATGGACATTCGCCCTTCTTACTCCTGCTTATTGGACCGACCATGGATTCACAATGCTGGTGTCGTCACCTCTACATTATATCAAATGTTGAAATACCCGACTGAGGGGAAAATCATTACTGTCCATGGAGAAGAGGAATATATGGTCAGTCACTTAAACTCCTTCAGATATGTGGAATTAGATGGTGAATTCATTGAAACTCCATATCAGCATTTCAAGGAAGTCCCACAAATCGTGGCAGTAACCAAGATTGTTTCCCAAATCCCAAAGATTATAAGACCTCCGCTAAAGATGTCTTCTCTGAAAGACGCCAAGGCAGTGATCGAAGAAAGTGGGTGTACTATTTGGGGCCAACTTCTGGATATTCCATATGTTGTACCCCAAAATTTGTCCTCCCATATTCTTCAAGGTTTGTCAAGAATCATCTTCAAATGATTCAAGATTGCTCAAGAGTTGTACAATTCAAACCATCTCCTAAGCCATCTGAAATTAGGGTTTTGGTTCTTTCAAGGAATTGGAGGTTTTCAATGGCTCAATCAAGTCCCATAGGCCTATAAACATCCTCAAGCATCTACATGTCAAGTCTCAAAAGCCCCATTTGATCCACAGTCAACTGAAGGGGCAAAATGGTCATTTCACAGTCAAAAGTCAGAATTTTTGGTCAACATCTTATTTTGAGTACACAATCATTATTTGATCAAGTCTTGATCATGATTCCACAAGAATGGCTCAAAAATCATCAAGATGCAAGAAGTTACTATTTTTGGACAGTAGAAAAGTTAACTGTATCTTGACTAGGGCATAACTTTTTCATGGTTCATCAGAAAAATTCCATCCAATGCTCATTTTGAAGGGAATTCAATCTCCTACAATCCATCTTCACACTCCAAGTCCAAGAAATGCTCTCACAAGAAGTTATCAATTTCTACATTATAGGTCAATTTCAAAAGTCAACAAAAATGCACTTTGAGTCAAAGGCCATAACTTGAGATTGGTAAATCCAAATGACATGGGACCAAAGGCATTGGTTAGAGTACTTCAATACCTTTCCAAAATGTCTAAGAACATGTTCATATGATCAAAATTGAGCAAGATATGCATTGGAGAAGTTGGGAAATTTTTATGAATTTGCAAAAGTCAACTTTGCTCAAAACACCTTGTTTTTGCTAATGGGCCTCAAATCTCTTCTTGAAACTTCATCCATGGCCTATGCACGACCCATCAAGCTTAATTGAATTTATTTTCTTATTTTTTATTAATTAATTGGATTTTTAATTGATATTAATTCATTTAATTAATTTAAATTGTAGGAAAATACAAAGATTTGGTTTTTCAATCTTTTTGTGAAGCAAATATGGTCAAGATATGCTGGCAATTTCGTGTACAAATCAAAGATGCAAAAATCTCCAAAATTGGCAACTTTATTCAATCATGAAAATGCAAAAAGATTTGATTTTCAATCAAATATTCAATCATCAATTCAATGGATTTTTGTGCAAGATTCTGACCTAATTCCATTCCTCTATAAATATGCAAGCCAACCCTGATGCCATACACGTGAGAAAGCTGCAGACAAAGGCCATAGCATATTGAAAAATTCCAAGAAAAACTCAAAACTGATTTCTATATTCCAGGGCGATTCAAAGCTTTTTGTTTATTCTAACATCTTGCAGGAGTTCCCAGGAGTGTGTGGCAATCAAATTCAAGCCTTGAAGCTCAAAGAATCATCCTAAACAGAACCACAGTTTGAAGCTTTTTTCCAAAATCGTAAATATTGATTCATGCATATTTAACATATTTTTGTGATTGGTTTGTGTTGATAGGGACCATAATAAGTTAATGATATAACTTAATTGGATTAAAATTCCATAAATCAAAAGTTGCCATGGACGATTTCTAGGGTTCCTGAGCCTTGAATTTGGGGATTCCTAAACAAGGAAAAATTGAAACCACTAAGGCACATGGTTGGAATCCTGAGAACCAGACGAATTCAACCAAACCCTCGCGAAATATTTATGTGAACCACAACGCTAATCACTATTTTTCCTCATAGCATATTGTGGGGGTTAAAAACCCCCGCTATCTGTTTGTGTTTTTACATGTACCAACGAGGAAGATGACTAGGTGTTGATACTCCATTGGCTTATTCAAAACACGCGCGTTATTTTTTCTTTTTCAGCATATGAATTGCTTTTTATATATTATATTTGCTTATTATTATAACAACAAAAGTGTGCAAGTGGTGTAGTGGTTGATGCGTTGGCTTGGAATCATTGGGACATGGGTTTGAATCCCAGGTCCCCCAAAATATTTGTTTCTATTTTTCTTTACATATTTACGTGCAGGCTTCCAAGGTGAGGTCTACCATATACCTCCAGTTATCAGCGTGCCAGGTGGCCTCTAACTCAGATCCCATGGCCCAGGTTGAAAGACTACCACGCTCCTCAATCAACAAACGCCTAGCCAATCTCAATGGTCAAGCGGGCTTGCAGCTTAATGGGCCACAATTTCCAAACGTACCTCCTTCTGGGCCCAACACCCCCTGGGTTTTATTTCTTATTTTTTTTCTTTTATATTTTATATTTAATTGTTTTCACTATTATTAATTATTATTATTTTCACTAACAAAAATAATTAACTATTTTCATAATAAAATTCAGAAGACTAAAAATAATATTTTTCATTATTATTATTTAAATTAATTTCACCCTTAATTAGTTATTTTTGTAAATAAATAATGTAATTAATTTAGTTTTAATTAGGTTTAATTTTAACTTTTTCACAATAATTTAAAATCAACATAGAATTAGGGATTTTACTAACTTTTGACTATTTTTTATTTATTTCATTAACACATAAAAAACTCAAAAAATATTTCTTTAATTAATTAATTAGCTTAGGTTTAATTTAATTCGTAAAAGATGATAAAAACTTCTTTCTTTCTCAAAAAGGGTCAAAACCCTAAGGACTTCTCCTATTCAATTTTTTCTCGCGCGTATGTTTGTTCATATTATTTTTGATCATATTTATGTAATTGCTCCGAGGATGTAATAGCGTTAATTAGGACTTTTTATCGCTTTTCTTTAATTTCCCGCAATTTACTTTTCAAGGGTTTGTTTTTGGCGATGTAAATACCCGACGCCTTGTAATAGCGTAGATTTACTTTTCCGCAAACTATTAACTGCTAGATGTATGTTAATTAGGCTATGCATGACAAGACTTGTTCTTAAATTAAAATCAACCCGTAGCTCACCATAACATGTGGAAAGATAATTTAACTGAATCCTGACACACTCGCACATGCCACTCCTAGGGTACGCCTCACTTGGTTGCCTCGACGTGGTCATTGAGTATAGGGTGTTTTAGAGGTCGCCCTCCTGTCTAAAGATCCAAGTTGCCTCGAAACGGTTGCCTCGGATAAAACGATCTAAGACATTAGGGTTACCGCTAAGGCATCCTACTATTGCTTTAGTGACCACATGTCCCTATAATCGAATTGACCCGAAAAACTCCAACGGCGGTGCTACCTACTTCTCAATAGTGGGATAGTACTGTCTAAAGGACATTTACACAGCTTAATTTCTTTTGAGTAGGTAGAGGTTCTCAGGTACTTGCTCTTTCAAAACAAAAATACTTTTCGCACTTACACTTTTCTGACAAAAGTTTTCAAACAAACACTTCATACACTCTTGAGGACAGATACAAGAGTTAAATCGAAGTTTTCAAACAAACTTTTTCAAAACCCACGAACACTAGAAAAGAAAAACATTTTTGAAAACATAGTGAGCAAGTACCTAAGAGCCCGTGGATAACCACAGATAGAAAGGGTGCTAACACCTTCCCTTTCTATAATCTACCTCCCGAACCGAGAAACATATCGAAAAGGAATTTTGTTGTGCTTTTGTCCTTTCCTTGTTGGAGAAAATAAAAGACGGTGGCGACTCTTGCTTACCGCGACATTTCGCTAACCAACATTCCAAAACAGTCAGTTCTATTTCCACCGATCACAGAACTGGCGACTATGCTGGGGAAACTTTATAAGTGAGGTGTACCTTAGGATTAGGTCACCATGTTTTCAATTGTATGCCTTGAATGCTTTAATATTGTGGGCTTGTATCGGAGTTTTATGGATCCTAACCCGGATCTGGGGATACCCTTTAGAAGTAGCAACAAACTGTGAGGGAACTGTGCGGGGTATACCGACATGGTTGAAGCAGTTGCTACGTTGATGCACTTTGGTGAGTACCGGTAACCCTTGAGTCAAGTCAAGGAGAGTACGGGGCCGCCGCATGGTGTCGTGAAGCATCAACTGACCTTAGAACCTTACTTGACCATCCTGGCCTCTTTAGGGGTAGTGAGATGACCGACTTTGGTGCAGTCCGAAGTTGGTAGATACTCGATACTACACTCATTGAGGGTTGTTTTCTTGGAATATTTTGGTCGCCAATTAAGTGGCTAAATCAAAACAATGAACATAGAAAACAATCCAATGATATTGAGCTCCTTAGAACCCGGTTACTATTTATAGGACAGGTTTTGAGCCAACTAACTTCAAGGGGGTAGTACCTAGACTCCATGCAAGCCTAAACTTAAGGGCTAGTGTGTGACTTGTGTGCCTTTACTATGTTTGCCTTTTGTGAATACTTGTGGTGTGCCTTTATCATAACATCATAACATCATCATAACATTTGCATACATCCTGCATAAGGACTAACCCATTTCAAGGATCTCAAGGGTTTGTGATACAGGTCATAATGAACCAACTGTCTGGCAAGGGGCAAAGGGGATTTATTTTCCTTTAGCCAAGGTTGTTTGGAGATCTAAACATGATAACTTGAGTCAGGGGCTATGACCCACTCGATATGGTGAGCTTTGACTCTTTAAGAATGACTCTCAACAACATGAAGTTCCTTCAATCAAGCTACCGGATTCAAATTCTAACAAGTTTCTCTGTTTACCCCGCGAGATCCTTGAAAACATTGCAAACATAAATCATACGCATTTCATTTCATCATGTGCATAACAGATACCCTTTTTACAGGTCACTTATCTTCTTTGCTGTTTATTTAAGCAATCATCATGACTTCTGAACCTTCCATTGAACAAGTTATCAAGGCCCTCCAGGCCCAGAACGCCCAGTTCCAAGAGTTGGTTATGAGCCTAGCCCAGGGTCAACAGGAGTTGAAGACTCTGTTTCTGAAGAAGAAGAAGAAGAGGACTGTCTTGTTCAACACGGGACGCAAATTTGGGAATGGACTACAAAATGAGGTTGATCTGACTACTTCCTCTGTAGGGAAAGACAGTCCCCAAGAGAGAAGGGTTCCTAGTCCCGTGGTCTCCGACAACGAGACGGATTATAATGAAGAACAATACCCTCCTGCTGAGGACAGGTACAAACAGCTGGAGGACCGTTTAAGTGCTATGGAGATACAAAATGTGCCCGGGTTGGACTTTGGAGACCTAGGCTTATCCTCTGGGGTGGTGATTCCACATAAGTTCAAGGCACCTGCTTTTGCCAAATATGACGGAGCCTCCTGCCCAAAGCTGCACCTCCGTTCGTATGTAAGGAAGATCCAGCCTTACACAGCTGACAATAATTTGTGGATCCATTTCTTCCAGGATAGTCTTTCAGGGACTCAACTCGAATGGTTCTATCAGCTGGATGGAGCTAGTATCCGCAACTGGGATGATTTGGCTACTGCGTTCTATAAGCAGTATCAATATAATTCCGACCTTGCTCCTACACGTACCCAACTCCAGGGTATGTCACTAGGGACGGGTGAAGGATTTAAAGAGTACGCTCAAAAGTGGAGAGACCTTGCCGGAAGGGTGCAGCCACCTCTCACTGACCGTGAACTTGTTGATATGTTTCTGGGGACCCTGTCTGGTCCGTTCTTCAACCATTTGATTGGAAATTCTTCAGCCGGGTTTACAGACCTTATCTTGATTGGTGAAAGAATTGAAGCTGGCATCAAAAGCGGGAAGATTCAAGAAGCTACGCCTTCTGCTACTCAGAAAAAGCCCTACAATGGAAAAAAAGAGTCCAATGTTATGTCTGGTAAAAAGAGTTGTCATGATCAACATGTAGGGGCAACCCAGATCTCCGATCCCACGCCGGTTCAACAAAGACAGAGCAATAGGCATAGGGTAAGATATCAAGATAGGAAGTATACTGACATCAACATGCCTTTGTCTCAAGCGTTACAACAATTGCTAAAGGTGAAACTGATCACACTAAAGGATCCTCCTCAAAATCCTGATACTTCCTCTTCCAAGTATAACCTGAGTGTGAGATGTGCCTACCATTCTGACAGTCCTGGACATGACACCGACGACTGTTGGAGTTTGAAGAACAAGATCCAAGACCTGATTGATGCCAAGGAGATCAAGTTTGATCACTGACCCTACGCCAAATCATTGAGAATGTCTTTTGTTCATTTGAATTTTCAAGTTGTATTTTTCTTTGCTTATTCAAACAATTATCATGTCAAACTCTCTTATTTCATTAATGCATCACACGTGTCTGTTTTGAATTAATTGTTTTCACTATGCTTAAAATTGCTTCCACTTTTTGATGATTCAACTCTCGATAAAAAATGCTAAGCCTTTTGAGGGAGGATGACAAAAATGATACCACAATCTTTACAATATGCTTTTGAACAGACCCCGCTGATGAGGTACAGGCATTGTTTCAAATCCTAAACAGTGGAGTTATAAGGAAGATAATCCCTAGTCAACCCCTTTGAGCCAAAGAAGTTGGAGTTTTCCTTTTCAAAAAATTAAAACCCTTAATCATAACCTGGGGCAGGGTAGTTTTCTCAGTTGATCCAGGTGCACAATGAATGGCATCAAAGAAGTTCTTTCGAGACATAAGACGGTGTTGGTTCCGTATAATCATAAAGACATACAGTCATTATCTTTCAAAAAAAAAAAACTAAAGCCCAGCAAGTCAAAACCTATGAAGGAGACTTACAAAAACTGTGGCATCCCGCTGACTGTAATCACAAAAGAAACAGTCCAGGCAAAAGACAGGGATAATAAAATCAAAAAGAAAGAGATCCTACAGACTCTCAATAAAAAGAAATGACTGCCTGTTCAAAATAAATTGTCAATATCCGAACCATCACCGGAATATCAAAGCAAAGATTCAAACAGAATCTAAATGCATGATTAGATGAGTTTAGGATTGAAGAACATCACGAAGAACGGGTGGGTACAAATAAAATTTGAGCCTTTATCCTTTGTTTCTTAAACCGTGAACCAAGCCACGTTACAACCCTTCAAAGGTCCTAACTGAAGCACGGGTTAGTTCGAAAGCATACTGTTACGAAAAGTATCCTGACTCCTGTAGGGCTCGCTGTAAAATCTTGAGTTGACATTACGTTTTACAAAAATTCACTTGTTTTATTGAAAACTGCATTTTCAAAAACTTCAAGACAGACATAAGCTTTGCATTCTTAAAATAATATTGTTTGCATATGACTATTTGTTCGAACAGCAGAGAAATTCGCACGACGAATATCTAGTGAACAAAAAGCCTCCTCAATAAGAAGGATCACCTCAAGTGGAAAAACACTTCCAATCAAGGGGCACGGCATGATCATTGTCTGTCATCTGGGGCAGTCAAGTCAAGATTCAGGGAATCTCTCAAAATGCCAAATAGTCAGGGGCAAATCTCCATCTGAATCAATTGGGGCATTGGACATGAATCCCAGCAACGAATCTTGCATGATCAGACATCTTCTGGTAGTATGGCAACACGACACTACTGACAATGGAAACTCCCCACACTCTGAGAGCGTGGACATAGTCAAAAAATACCGCGCGTGAATCAAAGACTCGCTAGGTTGACTGGCCTAGGCAAAAATAAGGGCTTCCCGGCGAACCAAAAGGGTTCGGGAAAAAATAAGGGATGAAATGAAAATCTATACACCCGACAAGTCGAAAACCTGAAAAGGCGGCTTGGGCAAAAAAAAAGGGTATCCCGATGGACTGAAAACCCGAAAGGGCGGTCCAGGAAAAAATTAGGGATCAAAGCGTACGACTATGTCCCGTCATCTCGTCCCTTGCCTACCAGAAGAAGATTTGTCAATCGGCAGTTATCAAGCCCCTCCGCAGTCACTTTCTCCCACAGAAGCTGGGGCAATAGGAATTATCCGAACTGTACAAGCTGCTCTGTTCACCAGGTACCAAGGTAGACTCAGCTGAAGAATATGGCTAAGATACCGTCACTCCCCACAGGATAAAACAATAATGGTAGCTCTCCCCACCGAGCCTTGCCACAATGAACGAATCATCAATACTCTCCCCAAGCAGAGTTGGTCTACCATTAGCCCTAAAGAAGTTGGGTATCCCCAGAAGGTCTCAATATTCCTCAGCAAGCATCCCTGGCAGTCTTAATATTCCTCGACAGAATATAAGAATGTTCCCCGGCGGAATATCAGATACCCCAGTGGATTCATTTCCCCAGCACGGTCTAAAAAGCTTGCTCGACCAGAGTTGAATCATCTTCCCCAGTAGATTCTGGAAGCTTTGTCCCCTGCAGAGTACAAATGCATCTCCTCAGCCATATTCAAAGGTTATCCCCCACCAGAGTCTAACTGGGTTATCCTCAGCAAGTTGCAACGGAAAGATCATCCTCAGCAAAGTTCTTTCTATCCCCCAGCGGAGTTCATCATCAAAATCCTCAACAGAGCTTATCGATGGAATCCTCAGCGGAGTTATCGTCAAAATCTCAGCGAAGTACCTCTTCCCCACAGAGTAATCTCTTCACCAGGTTTATTCCCCAACAGAGTCATCTTCTCCTACGAGTTTATTCCTGCAATCATCTTCGTGCATCATCCCCAGTGGAAATGAAGAACTCTACTCTTCAATATCAGCCCAGGATTTAACAAACTCCCCGGCATTTGTCAAGGATTTATTTTCCCATACGAAAATACATTCATAAACATATCACATTTCACATCTCCTATTTACATATATGATAAAGTGCATACGACACGACCTCATTTATTCTGGAGAACATCATGACATCATGCATCTCATACATCATGACATTGCATACAACTAACTCTTTACCTTTTCAGGAAAGATCGATCAACAGATAACAGTCATTACCTTTTGGAGTAGCATTCGTCAAAGATTTCTTTATCACCCTGCTGAGGTAGTAATCGTCCAAGATTCCTTCATCATCCCGTTGAGGTAGAAGTCATCAAGATTCCTTCATCATCCCGTTGAGGTAGAAGTCATCAAGATTCCTTCATCATCCCGTTGAGGTAGAAGTCGTCAAGATTCCTTCATCATCCTGTTGAGGTAGAAGTCATCAAGATTCCTTCATCATCCCGTTGAGGTAGAAGTCGTCAAGATTCCTTCATCATCCCGTTGAGGTAGCAGTCGTCAAAGATTCCTTCATCATCCCGTTGAGGTAGAAGTCCAAGACTCCTTCACCATCCCGTTGAGGTAGAAGTCGTCAAGATTCCTTCATCATGCTGCTGAGGTAGTAATCGTCCAAGATTCCTTCATCATCCCGCTGAGGTAGTAATCGTCCAAGATTCCTTCATCATCCTGCTGAGGTAGTAATCTTCCAAGATTCCTTCATCATCCTGCTGAGGTAGTAATCGTCCAAGATTCCTTCATCATCCTGCTGAGGTAGTAATCGTCCAAGATTCCTTCATCATCCTGCTGAGGTATTAATCGTCCTAGATTCCTTCATCATCCTGCTGAGGTAGTAATCATCCCCGATTCCTTCATCATCTATTTGGAGTAGCAATCGTCTCAGATTCCTTCATCACATCATTATCACAAAAAAAACCCTTCTTAAGTTCCAGATCAACACCTGTAACTAGCCAGGAAATATCTGTGGACGACTGATTGTAGATCTATACCTGTAACAAGCCAGGAAAGTTATCTACATGAAGAGATTGAAGATCAATACCTGTAACAAGCCAGGAAGACTATCTTTCTTTCTCAGGTCAGAGATTAATACCTGAAACCAGCCAGGACAACTATCTCCTTGACCCACCTCTCTAAAGTTCCGGATCAACACCTGTAACAAGCCAGGAAAATTCTGTGGACGACTGATTGTAGATTAATACCTTAAACCAGACAGGACAACTATCTACTTGACCATCATGAAGCAACCCTACACCGGTTCCTTCT
Source organism: Vicia faba (assembly GCA_948472305.1). NCBI lineage: Eukaryota > Viridiplantae > Streptophyta > Magnoliopsida > Fabales > Fabaceae > Vicia > Vicia faba. The sequence continues at coordinate 438,519,705 of OX451737.1, read as the reverse complement.
CTTTCAGATGCAGTTTTACCCGGACTCATCATCAGGCAACCCTACACAAGTTCCTTCTTTCAACCTACCAGGTTACAACTATCAACAACATTTCCAGATGTCATCTATAAGCCCATCCTCCTATCCATCATCTTTCCAAATGGCATCTGTAAGCCCATTCCCGACATCACATTGCTGATCCTACACCATGCGAGTGCAAATTTCTGGGCACTTTAGTGTTCAATCATCTTCCACCTTCGGATCACGAAAGGCACGCAAGCCAATCTACATCCTCAGGTTTAAGAAGATTGAACAGGGGCAACTGTTGTAACCCAAAATTTTCCCTCCCATATTCTTCAAGGTTTGTCAAGAATCATCTTCAAATGATTCAAGATTGCTCAAGAGTTGTACAATTCAAACCACCTCCTAAGCCAGCTGAAATTAGGGTTTTGGTTCTTTCAAGGAATTGGAGGTTTTCAATGGCTCAATCAAGTCCCATAGGCCTATAAACATCCTCAAGCATCTACATGTCAAGTCTCAAGACTCACAGTGCCAATTTGCACAGTCAAAAGCCCCATTTGATCCACAGTCAACTGAAGGGGCAAAATGGTCATTTCACAGTCAAAAGTCAGAATTTTTGGTCAACATCTTATTTTGAGTACACAATCATTATTTGATCAAGTCCTGATCATGATTCCACAAGAATGGCTCAAAAATCATCAAGATGCAAGAAGTTACTATTTTTGGACAGCAGAAAAGTCAACTGTATCTTAACTAGGGCATAACTTTTTCATGGTTCATCAGAAAAATTCCATCCAATGCTCATTTTGAAGGGAATGCAATCTCCTACAATCCATCTTCACACTCCAAGTACAAGAAATGCTCTCACAAGAAGTTATCAATTTCTACATTATAGGTCAATTTCAAAAGTCAACAAAAATGCACTTTGAGTCAAAGGCCATAACTTGAGATTGGTAAATCCAAATGACATGGGACCAAAGGAATTGGTTAGAGGACTTCAAGACCTTTCCAAAATTTCCAAGAACATGTTCATATGATCAAAATTGAGCAAGATATGCATTGGAGAAGTTGGGAAATTTTTATGAATTTGCAAAAGTCAACTTTGCTCAAAACACCTTGTTTTTGCTAATGGGCCTCAAATCTCTTCTTGAAACTTCATCCATGGCCTATGCACGACCCATCAAGCTTAATTGAATTTATTTTCTTATTTTTTATTAATTAATTGGATTTTTAATTGATATTAATTCATTTAATTAATTTAAATTGTAGGAAAATACAAAGATTTGGTTTTTCAATCTTTTTGTGAAGCAAATATGGTCAAGATATGCTGGCAATTTCATGTACAAATCAAAGATGCAAAAATATCCAAAATTGGCAACTTTATTCAATCATGAAAATGCAAAAAGATTTGATTTTCAATCAAATATTCAATCATCAATTCAATGGATTTTTGTGCAAGATTCTGACCTAATTCCATTCCTCTATAAATATGCAAGCCAACCCTGATGCCATACATGTGAGAAAGCTGCAGACAAAGGCCATAGCATATTGAAAAATTCCAAGAAAAACTCAAAACTGATTTATATATTCCAGGGCGATTCAAAGCTTTTTGTTGATTCTAACATCTTGCAGGAGTTCCCAGGAGTGTGTGGCAATCAAATTCAAGCCTTGAAGCTCAAAGAATCATCCTAAACAGAACCACGGTTTGAAGCTTTTTTCCAAAATCGTAAATATTTATTCATGCATATTTAACATATTTTTGTGATTGGTTTGTGTTGCCATGGACGATTTCTAGGGTTCCTGAGCCTTGAATTTGGGGATTCCTAAACAAGGAAAAATTGAGACCACTAAGGCACATGGTTGGAATCCTGAGAACCAGACGAATTCAACCAAACCCTCGCGAAATATTTATGTGAACCACAGCGCTAATCGCTATTTTTCCTCATAGCATATTGTGGGGGTTAAAAACCCCCGCTATCTGTTTGTGTTTTTACAGGTACCAGCGAGGAAGATGACTAGGTGTTGATACTTCATTGGCTTATTCAAAACACGCGCGTTATTTTTTCTTTTTCAGCATATGAATTGCTTTTTATATATTATATTTGCTTATTATTATAATAACAAAAGCGTGCAAGTGGTGTAGTGGTTGATGCGTTGGCTTGGAATCATTGGGACCTGGGTTCGAATCCCAGGTCCCCCAAAATATTTGTTTCTATTTTTCTTTACATATTTACGTGCAGGCTTCCAAGGTGAGGTCTACCATATACCTCCAGTTATCAGCGCGCCAGGTGGCCTCCAACTCAGATCCCATGGCCCAGATTGAAAGACTACCAAGCTCCTCAGTCAACAAACGCCTAGCCAATCTCAATGGTCAAGCGGGCTTGCAGCTTAATGGGCCACAATTTCCAAACGTACCTCCTTCTGGGCCCAACACCCCCTGGGTTTTATTTCTTATTTTTTTCTTTTATATTTTATATTTAATTGTTTTCACTATTATTAATTATTATTATTTTCACTAACAAAAATAATTAACTATTTTCATAATAAAATTCAGAAGACTAAAAATAATATTTTTCATTATTATTATTTAAATTAATTTCACCCTTAATTAGTTATTTTTGTAAATAAATAATGTAATTAATTTAGTTTTAATTAGGTTTAATTTTAACTTTTTCACAATAATTTAAAATCAACATAGAATTAGGGTTTTTACTAACTTTTGACTATTTTTTTATTTATTTCATTAACACATAAAAAACTCAAAAAATATTTCTTTAATTAATTAATTAGCTTAGGTTTAATTTAATTCGTAAAAGATGATAAAAACTTCTTTCTTTCTCAAAAAGGGTCAAAACCCTAAGGACTTCTCAAATTCAATTTTTTCTCGCGCGTATGTTTGTTCATATTATTTTTGATCATATTTATGTAATTTCTCCGAGGATGTAATAGCGTTAATTAGGACTTTTTATCGCTTTTCTTTAATTTCCCGCAATTTACTTTTCAAGGGTTTGTTTTTGGCGATGTAAATACCCGACGCCTTGTAATAGCGTAGATTTACTTTTCCGCAAACTATTAACTGCTAGATGTATGTTAATTAGGCTATGCATGACAAGACTTGTTCTTAAATTAAAATCAACCCGTAGCTCACCATAACATGTGCAAAGATAATTTAACTGAATCCTGACACACTCGCACATGCCACTCCTAGGGTACGCCTCACTTGGTTGCCTCGACGTGGTCATTGAGTATAAGGTGTTTTAGAGGTCGCCCTCCTGTCTAATGATCTAAGTTGCCTCGAAACGGTTGCCTTGGATAAAACGATCTAAGACATTAGGGTTACCGCTAAGGCGTCCTACTATTGCTTTAGTGACCACATGTCCCTATAATCGAATTGACCCGAAAAACTCCAACGACGGTGCTACCTACTTCTCAATAGTGGGATAGTACTGTCTAAAGGACATTTACACAGCTTAATTTCTTTTGAGTAGGTAGAGGTTCTCAGGTACTTGCTCTTTCAAAACAAAAATACTTTTCGCACTTACACTTTTCTGACAAAAGTTTTCAAACAAACACTTCATACACTCTTGAGGACAGATACAAGAGTTAAATCGAAGTTTTCAAACAAACTTTTTCAAAACCCACGAACACAAGAAAAGCAAAACATTTTTGAATACATAGTGAGCAAGTACCTAAGAGCCCGTGGATAACCACGGATAGAAAGGGTGCTAACACCTTCCCTTTCTATAATCTACCTCCCGAACCGAGAAACATCTCGAAAAGGAATTTTGCTGTGCTTTTGTCCTTTCCTTGTTGGAGAAAATAAAAGACGGTGGCGACTCTTGCTTACCGCGACATTTCGCGAACCAGCATTCCAAAACAGTCAGTTCTATTTCCACCGATCACACCATACAAATCTGACAAATTTGGTTTGGGTTTCACTTCAGGAGCCTAGAAAGTTGTACGTCGTGCTCGTGCCAGGGGACCACCCTTGAAGATCAACAACCACAAAGTCAACGCAGTGGATGATGATGAGGATAGCTACGACATGGAGGAATGGATTTTCCCAACTGTCAATGGAGGACTCAGTAACTGGGAAGCTAAATATTTTGTCCCAATTACTTTTATCCAACAATAATTGTCTTTAAATTTTGTCGGACTTGTAATAATTTAACAAGTCAGACTTTTAAAACCTCGTGTCTTACCCGAGGCACAACAATCCATTTGTAAGGGTTGTTACCTCATTTTTATATATCATCAATGAATCATGGACGTTTTTGCATACAAACTTTGTGTTCTTTGTCTTTCTTTTTACATTTATTTCAAATATAGCTATACTCTTACACACACTCACATTCAAAATGCAGATCTACATCCATTCGGGATCCCATAGGTAACGATTTTGCTATGGCTTTCTGTGACTCTGAAAATCTAATCTACCAAGCCGAAGACGGAGGTGAGGAAGATTGTTAAGTGCCAGGGGAATTAGCCAGGTTACTACAACAAGAAGAGAGGACCATACAGCCCCACAAAGAACTAGTGGACATAATTAACCTAGGTATCAAAGAGAACAAGAAAGAAGTCAAGGTGGGTGCCAATCTGGAACCCAGTGTCAAGAAGCGTCTAACTCAGTTGCTACATGATTATGTCGAGGTCTTTGCCTGGTCGTATGAAGACATGCCAGGATTGGATGCTGATATTATGGTACATCGTCTACCAATAAAAGAAGACTGCCCTCCGGTAAAGCAAAAAGCCCGTCGCATTCTTAGCCGAAGTCATGAAACAATTCAACACTGGATTCTTAGTCGTTACCTCCTATCCACAATGAGCCGCCAATGTTGTTCCCGTGCCTAAAAAGGACGGTAAGGTACGAATGTGCGTGGATTACAGAGATTTGAATAGGGCAAGACCTAAGGATGATTGCCCACTTCCCCATATCGATATCTTGGTTGACAACACCGTAAAACATAAAGTGCTCTCATTTATGGACGGTTTCTCAGGCTACAACCAAATCAAAATGGCACCTGAGGACATGGAGAAAACAACCTTTGTCATACAATGGGGCACATTTGTTAGAACAAAGTTTGAATCTACTACCCTATATTTAAGTTTTGATGATATCAAAGTGAAAAGATATAGTATTTATAAGTTTCATGTATGAACTATCTGCTGCCTAAAAATATTATGTTCTGACTTGTAGATACTCTGATGGATATAAGCAAGATCACATCTATTCAGCATCAGAACTTGATTTCAGACACCAGCATCAGAAGTTGCTAGATCAGAACGTCAAAATCAGATGATCAACTCACGTACATGCTGAAGCCTGATGAACAAGACTGCGCTCAACCTCTGATACAGAAACACAATAGTTCATCAGCAGCGAAGCAGAGTCAGAATGAGCCAAGCCAGAACTTGCATTAAGTAAGCAACGTTACTGTGCATTGAAAGCTAATTAATTCCAACGGCCTCATTCCAGACAAGATCTGCTCAATAAGGAAAGCTTGTTATTAGCATTGAATCAAGAATATTGCATCCAACGTTCATCATCTCAGTGCTATATAAACAAAGCTTTGAAGATTGAAATGGTTAATGCTCTCCAAATCTCTACACGCACAAAAGCTGAACCATAATCTTCGTTCTATCAGTTTTGCTAAACCACACACTCTGATATTTCATTACTGTTTAGCAATCTAGTTTTCTAAGCTTCAATTTGTGTATACGTCACAGTTGTGATACAGTTTTGTAGAAAACATCCACACACATAGTTTTATCTCTTTGTAAGAAAGTGTTACCTTGACAAACCGGGTTGTGGTTTGAATCAAGAAGGCTTTAGCAGTTGTTAAAGCAGTCTGTAATATTCAGTTGAATATAGTGGATTAAGACCTCGTTGGAGAGAGGCGAAATCACCTTGACGGGTGGACTGGAGTAGTTTGAGATTAAACGAACCAGGATAAAAATATCTTGTTCATTGCTTTAGATTTCAATTTTACAATTCAACCCCCCCTTCTTGTGTTTTTCACCACTTCAATTGGCATCAGAGCGCCTGGTTCTGAGCTAAAACACTTAACCGTGTCAGTACAAGATCCAGCGTCAGAAAAACACAATGGCAGGAAACAACTCTCACATCAGCAATGACAACAATGAGGACAGAGACAGATTCAGTGGCAAACCTCCAGTCTTTGATGGAGAAAACTTTGATTACTGGAAAGACATAATTGAAAGCTTCTTTCTGGCACATGATGCTGATCTGTGGGATATGGTGACAGATGGATACACGCACCCTGTGAATGCAAGCGGTCAGAAGATTGATAGAAAAACAATGTCTGATCAACAAAAGCGTGACTTCAAGAATCACCACAAGGCCAGAACCATCCTCCTCAGTGCCATCTCCTATACTGAGTATGAAAAGATCTCCAACAGAGACACAACAAAGAATATTTTTGATTCTCTCAGAATGACGCATGAGGGCAACGTTCAGGTCAAAGAAACAAAAGCTCTGGCGCTCATTCAGAAGTATGAGGCGTTCAAAATGGAAGAATCTGAATCCATTGAAACTATGTTCTCTAGATTCCAGATTCTGGTAGCTGGTCTCAAAGTTATGGACAAAGGATACTCTACTGCTGACCATGTCAAGAAAATCGTCAGAAGTTTACCCAAGCAGTGGAGGCCTATGGTTACCGCTCTGAAGCTAGCTAAAGATCTCAACAAAATCACTCTGGAGGAACTTATCAGCTCCCTCAGAAGTCATGAGATAGAGCTAGAAGCTGATGAGCCTCAGAAGCAAGGTAAGCCTTTAGCATTAAAATCTAACAGAAAATTTGAGTCTAAAGTTTTGCAGGCAGTTGAAGAAACATCTGATGGATCCTCATCAGAAGAAGACGAACTTTCCCTTCTCTCCAGAAGAGTAAATCAACTGTGGAAGCAAAGACAAAGGAAGTTCAGGAATCCCAGAAGATCTGATCAGAACGAGTCTTCTTCCAGATACAGAAGGACAGATTCTTCCTCTGGATACAGAAGATCTGAAGGCTCCTCCAATAGCAAGAAGCCAAACACCAAAGACATCATCTGCTATGAGTGCAATGAGCAAGGACACTACAAGAGTGACTGCCCAAAGCTTCAGAGGGAAAAGCCCAAAAAGAAGTTTGGAAGAGAGAAGAAGAAAAGTCTCATGGCTACATGGGATGACTCTGACTCGTCTGAAGCTGACTCAGAATCAGATGATGAAAGGGCAAACATAGCTCTCATGGCTAACATTTCAGAAGATAATGAAGCTTCTGAATCAGACTCAGAATCAGACACTGAAGAGGTATTTCCTAACTTCGCTGTTAACTTTACAAAGGCTGAACTTGCTGAAAGCCTTAATGAGATTCTGGAATGTTATCAGCAAATTAGAGCTAAATTCAGAGACCTGAAAAGGAATCTTGAATCTGACTCTAATAAGTCTGAGAGTCTCAAATTGGAAAATTCTGAGCTGAGAAATAAGATTTCAAAATTAGAAAACACTTTACAAAACTCTCAGAAGGAACCAAGTTCTGAAACTCCCAGCAACGCTGATGAGATCATCAAGGAGTATGATCACAGTTTCCAGAAGTTCCTAGCTAAAAGCATAGATAGAAGCAGAATGGCTTCAATGATCTATGGAGTTAGCAGAAACGACAGGAAAGGAATAGGATACCAAGGTAAGGTTCCTACACCAAAGAATGTCATGGACTTAACCATTAAACACACTCCTCTAAATTCACACTTTGTGTATGGTCACACACATGATATCAAATATACTAGCAGTAAGCACTCTGTGAAACCAAAATTCAACCAGAGTTTTGGTAAAACTAACAAATCAGGACCCAAGAAAATCTGGGTACCTAAGGATAAAATAATACATGTTGCAGATATCTTTAGCAGCAAGTCAGAAACACCAGTCATGGTACCTGGACTCTGGCTGCTCACGACACATGACGGGAAGAAGGCATATGTTCCAAAGCCTGGAACTTAAGCCTGGAGGCCACGTTGGCTTTGGAGGCAATCAGAGGGGAAAGATAATTGGCTCTGGAACTGTAGGTAATGGAAATCTTCCCTCTATTAATAATGTTCTGCTAGTAGATGGATTGATGCATAATCTGTTATCCATAAGTCAATTAAGTGATAACGGTTATGATATAATCTTTAATCAAAAATCATGTAAAGCTGTTAGTCAGAAAGATGGGACTATCCTGTTTAATGGTAAGAGGAAAAACAACATTTACAAAATCAAACTTTCTGAACTAAAGAGTCAGAATGTAAAATGTCTTCTGTCTGTTAACAACGAGCAGTGGATCTGGCACAGAAGATTGGGGCATGTTAGTATGAGAAGAATATCTCAGATTAACAAACTCAATCTGGTCAGAGGACTTCCTAATTTGAAGTTCAATTCAGATGCTCTGTGTGAAGCATGTCAGAAAGGCAAATTTGCAAAACCTTCTTTTAAATCCAAAAATGTTGTTTCCACCTCTAAGCCATTAGAACTTCTGCACATTGACTTATTTGGACCAGTTAAGACTGCTTCAGTCAGTGGTAAGAAGTATGGGTTAGTAATCGTAGATGACTATAGCAGATGGACATGGGTAAAGTTCTTAAGACACAAGGACGAGTCACACACTGTGTTTGTTACCTTCTGTAACCAAGTTCAGAATGAAAAGGATCTTAGAGTCGTTAAAGTCAGAAGTGATCATGGTGGAGAATTTGAAAATAAAGATTTTGAGTCATTCTTTAATGACAGAGGCATTCTGCATGATTTCTCTTGTCCTAGAACTCCCCAACAAAATGGAGTTGTAGAACGAAAGAACAGAACATTGCAAGAAATGGCCAGAACCATGATCAATGAGACAAACGTTGCTAAGACCTTCTGGGCAGAGGCAATAAACACAGCGTGCTACATTCAGAATAGAATCTCAATAAGACCTATTCTGGAAAAGACTCCATATGAATTGTGGAAGAACAGAAAGCCCAACATTTCATATTTTCATCCATTTGGATGTACTTGCTTTATATTAAATACAAAGAATTATTTGAACAAGTTTGACTCTAAAGCACAAAAGTGTATTATGTTAGGATACTCTGAACGCTCAAGAGGGTACAGAGTATACAATACAGAAACACAGATTGTGGAAGAATCAATCAGTGTTCGTTTTGATGACAAGCTTGACTCTGAAAAGTCAAAGCAGAATGAAGTTTTTGCAGGTATAGAAATTGAATTTGCAGGTTCTGAAGACAAGTCATCAGAAGCTCTCAACACAGACATTCCTTCAACGTCTGAAAGGAGCACCGCTAGAAATCCTACAACAGCTGCTGATCAACCTCAGAAGAGATTACCCAGAAGCAGCTTGGATCACCCAGAAGAGACTATCCTAGGAAGAAAGGAAGATCCAATCAGAATAAGAGCAAGCTTCAGAAACTCTGAAGAAACACTTATGGGACTGGTGTCTCTGATTGAACCTTCTTCTATTGATGAAGCACTTCTGGATAATGACTGGATTCTGGCAATGCAAGAAGAGCTGAATCAATTCACCAGAAACGACGTATGGGATCTCGTTCCCAGACCAAAAGGATTCAACGTCATTGGAACAAGATGGGTGTTCAGAAACAAGCTAAATGAACAAGGTGAAGTCATCAGAAACAAGGCACGACTGGTTGCACAAGGTTATAGTCAGCAAGAGGGGATAGACTATACATAAACCTTTGCCCCAGTCGCCAGGTTAGAATCTATCAGACTTTTAATTTCATTTGCTGTTAATAGAGGCATCACTCTGTATCAGATGGATGTCAAAAGTGCATTCTTAAATGGTTATATAGAAGAAGAAGTTTATGTACACCAACCCCCAGGTTTTGAAAATACAAAACATCCAGAACATGTTTTCAAACTAAAGAAGTCACTGTATGGTCTGAAACAAGCTCCCAGAGCTTGGTATGAAAGGCTAAGTAACTTTCTGCTTGAAAATGAATTCACCAGAGGGAAAGTGGACACTACTATATTCTGTAAATCAGTTAAGAGTGACATCTTAGTCTGTCAAATTTATGTTGATGATATTATTTTTGGTTCTACTAATCCTTCTCTTGGAAGAAAATTTGCTAAGTGTATGCAGGCAGAATTTGAGATGAGCCTCATGGGGGAACTGAAATTCTTTCTGGGAATTCAGATCAATCAAACTCCAGAAGGAACTTACATTCATCAGAGCAAATACATCAGAGATCTTCTGAAGAAATTTGACCTGTCAGAATGTAAGCCATCAAAGATTCCAATGCATCCCACGTGCATTCTGGAAAGAGAAGAGGTAAGCAAAAATGTAGAACAGAAAGTCTACAGATGTATGATTGGTTCTCTCCTCTATCTGACTGCTTCAAGACCTGACATACTATTCAGTGTTTGTATCTGTGCTAGATTCCAATCAGATCCTAGAGAATCTCACTTAACAGCTGTTAAGCGAATTTTCAAGTATCTGAAAGGTACTACTAATCTGGGTTTGTTTTATAGAAAATCTAGTGATTACAGCTTAGTAGGCTACTGTGATGCTGATTTTGCTGGAGACAGAGTGGAACGTAAAAGTACTTCTGGAAGCTGCCAGTTTCTGGGAGAAAATCTGATCTCTTGGTCCAGCAAAAGACAATCAACAATTGCTCTGTCAACAGCAGAAGCTGAGTACATAGCAGCAGCAGGATGTAGCACACAAATGCTCTGGATGAAAAGTCAGCTTGAAGACTTCCAGATTTTTGAGAGTAACATTCCTATACTTTGTGATAATACTTCTGCTATTTGCTTAAGTAAGAATCCCATTTTACATTCTAGAGCTAAGCATATAGAAATAAAACATCACTTCATTAGGGACTATATTCAGAAAGGTATTTTGAACTTAAAATTTATAGATACAGACCATCAATGGGCTGATATCTTTACTAAACCCCTTTCAGAAGATAGGTTTAATTTCATTTTGAAACATCTCAGCATGAAAGTATGTCCAGAATGAAAATGTTTTAATTCCATATATTTACCTTCAGAATGTAATTATTTTACTGTGAACTTCTGATCAATCTCCTTTCAGAAAGATAGAACATGCAGATTGTATCAGATGCAAGTCTAAAGATCTGAGAGTCTAAGCTCAAAGACAGACGTGCTGATCACTACATCAAACAAGTGTCATCCAATCATCAACATATCTCTGAAGCAGAACGCGTGCACGCTTCTGAGAAGGCAAAGCGCTGATTGGGTGCATTGAGACACATGTCTGGTAACCGTTTTTAAGTATCTTTCTCAAATCCCCCAAAATCAGCAAGCATTTAATGAAAAGTAATCATGCTTTTAAATGGCAATCATGATTTTTCTCTCTCTTAAAAAACGTTTATCTTTTCAAAATAGTTTTGAAAACTCTATTTAAGCACATTAATCTCTCATTCTTATTCTTTACGCTTTCTCACTAATACTCAAGCATTTTCTGCATATTTCTGAGTTCATCTCTTGCAAACCTTTTTCCTCAGTTCATTCTCAAAACCCTTTTAGTGTGAACATGGCAACCTCCAGCAGCGTTTCTGCAGGTACTCAGAAGAAAGCATCATCTGAGCAATATCAAGTGCCACTCAGAACTCTCCTCACTCCGGTGAAGAATCTTGAAGTGCTTTCTGAATTAATCATTGACTTTGAAAGCTTGAAGGAGAATGGTTTTGACCTAACTGAAGAAGTTAGGGCTCAAAAGTGGGAAAGGTATTTCGATAGGTTGGTTGGACCAACATTCCCAGCGCTGGTCAAGGAATTTTGGATTCACGCCAAGGTTTCAACACATCTAGTCATCTCTTCTGTTATGGGGAAGAAGATTGTGATTTCTGAAGATCTCATTGCAAGGCTAATCGGTCAAAGTGGTGGTGGCGTCCGTTGTGTGGACATGGCTGAAAGATGTGCTGATATAGGTGTGGTAGCTAACAGGATTTTCACTCTTGGGTTGCCCAGCAGCAAGATTAAAGATCTGAAGGATCATTTCAGAGTATGGGCTAAGATAATTCTGGGGTGCTTCAACCACAGGAAACCAACAAGTTCTCCTGATTACATAAATGTGGATCAGCAGTTTCTGATCTACTTTATTGATCAGAAGATAAAGATCAATCTGGCTCACTTCCTGTTCAACCACCTCAGAACCAGTGTGAAAGAAACAAGGGAAGAAGAAAGAACCAAGAGGGACTGGATACCTTTTGGAAGGTTGATATCAGATATTCTGACAGAGAATAGGCTGATTGAGCATCTGATAGAAGCTCAAGAGCTGAGCACTATTGAACCAACAATTGGGAAACCTCTGAACGCAAAGAATCTGAAAAAGATGAAGCTGATAGAGAATATTCAGAAGGAACCCAGAGCTACTTCCACTGCTGATATCTCCAGCAGAAGAGTGCCTCTGAGTGATTTTCCGTTATTCTCTGAAATTGAATCCAAACCAGAGGTGATTCTCAGGTACTTGGATGCGTACAAGGCAGATGGTACAGATCCAAAGCTGAATATCAGAGATCTGCATCAACCCCAACCAGAAGTGACTCTGAAGAAGACAAAGAAGAGGAAGGCGCCATCAGAAGGATCATCTCAGCAGACTCCAAAGAAAAGAGGTATTTCATCTGCTGCCCCTGTTTCAAATTCTTTTACTATTCCATCATCTATCCCTCCTCAAACCTCTCATAGAATATCAATTCCCATCCCTACCATTGATGAAACCGTACAAGAAGAAGACCCTTCTGAGGCATTAAAACTCAGAAGACCTAGAACCAAACACCCCAAACAACCAACAATTTCAACAACATCAGCACTTGACCAAGTGCTGTCTGATATTGATCAACATGCCTCTGATCAACCAAACTCTGAACCACAAAATGTTCCTCCTCCACAACCAGAACCACAGCAATCTGCTGAAGAAACAGAACAACAACAACCACTCTCAGAAGAACCTCTGATCCCTGAGAAATCAGAGATTCCACCTCCCTCTCCCCAACCAGAAATAAATCCACCTTCACCACAAACAGAGTTTCACCACTCTGAGACTCCTTCCCCTCATCAATCTGAACCTCATTCACCTCAACCTTCACCACTGGCAATCCAGCTGCCATGTGGAACAACTGTTATCATGCCCCAGTTACCATCCTCATCAGAATCGACACCACAAAATACTCCCAAAACACCACCCACTCCAATCGAAATATCTGACTCTGATACACCTTCTCCAAAACAAACAGCGGCTCAAAAAACCTCTGAAAACCCCAGCAGGACTTTCATAGACTTAACCAGTCTTGACCGTCTTGCTGATCTGAAACACAAAATTGCCATCCCAAAACCAAAGCAACCAGATGTTGGCTCTGGTATTTTGAATTTTGAAACAGGTGTGCTGCAATGGATTGCTTCTTTGAAGCAAGTCTGTCCTGGGATGATTGACCCAGCTGCTTCTGATCAGCTCTGGTCACAATTCAGACTTTGGGTACGTGCTGAAGCCCTCAAGTTGCAGGATATCAACTATGAGCAGGCACAACAAAATTTCAGCAAGCTTCTGAATGAAGTTGGAAGTATGCTTCTGAAAGAGGACGTGCTCCCTCTGGACAGTGAACCTTGGTCTGAGAAACAGCAAGCTGCAAAGGTGCAATCATCAGAAAAAGACAAGACCATTCATGCTGAAGAAAGTCAAGCAGAGGATGTTGCTGAAAGTTCTGAGAAGCCTCCTCCTTCTGATGCTTCTCAAGCTGCCTTGGACAGGCAGACTCTGGAAGAACTAAGGCTGAATGACATGCGTCTGCAGCAGCGGATGGATGAAAACGATCAGAAGATGAAAGAGAGAATGGATGTGCAGGACAGCAAGATTGACACTGTTGTCAGCATGGTGCATAAACAGAATGAGACTGCTGAAAAGATTCAAGCCATGCTGGAGAACCTGTTCACACGCTTGCCTCCTCAACCTTAATTTTTTTTTCATGCATGACCTTTTTCATGTTTTCCTTGATTTTCTGATGTACTGTTTGTTCATGTTTTGTAATATTTTCTTGTTTTGATTCTGAACTATCTTAATATGATCCGTTTTTCTGATCTTAATTGTTTTTAACACATCACCAACACTTTTTGATTGCTGACAAAAAGGGGGAGAACAAGAATGATATTTAAATCAATAACGGCTAACTAGACAGAAATTCTCAAACATTCTAACTTTATTACTTGAAATGTTTTTTCTGTTTTGTTTAAAGTCTACAGGCACAAGGAAGCTCCTGGACACTCTGAAGACTAGAAGCTCTGATCAATATGAAGTTCTGATCGTCCTAATACTCTGATCCAAAGCAAAGCTCTGACAAGAAAAGCTCTGAAGCTCTGCTCTGACACAAAGCTTCTGATAAGTCAAAGACTCTGATAATCTGATGTTCAAAGAAAGAAAAAGATCTGATCCTGAAGAACGCGTATAATCAAAGGGAAGTAATCAACTCAGGGGGAGTATCTCTTAACTCTGACTTCTCCTTACTTCTTATTCTGATACATTTTCCAGACACCTTTTCACGTTATTTTCATTTAAAATATCTAGTTTTTGTCATCATCAAAAAGGGGGAGATTGTTAGAACAAAGTTTGAATCTACTACCCTATATTTAAGTTTTGATGATAACAAAGTGAAAAGATATAGTATTTATAAGTTTCATGTATGAACTATCTGCTGCCTAAGAATATTATGTTCTGACTTGCAGATACTCTGATGGATATAAGCAAGATCACATCTATTCAGCATCAGAACTTGATTTCAGACACCAGCATCAGAAGTTGCTAGATCAGAACGTCAAAATCAGATGATCAACTCACGTACATGCTGAAGCCTGATGAACAAGACTGCGCTCAACCTCTGATACAGAAACACAATAGTTCATCAGCAGCGAAGCAGAGTCAGAATGAGCCAAGCCAGAACTTGCATTAAGTAAGCAACGTTACTGTGCATTGAAAGCTAATTAATTCCAACGGCCTCATTCCAGACAAGATCTGCTCAATAAGGAAAGCTTGTTATTAGCATTGAATCAAGAATATTGCATCCAACGTTCATCATCTCAGTGCTATATAAACAAAGCTTTGAAGATTGAAATGGTTAATGCTCTCCAAATCTCTACACGCACAAAAGCTGAACCATAATCTTCGTTCTATCAGTTTTGCTAAACCACACACTCTGATATTTCATTACTGTTTAGCAATCTAGTTTTCTAAGCTTCAATTTGTGTATACGTCACAGTTGTGATACAGTTTTGTAGAAAACATCCACACACATAGTTTTATCTCTTTGTAAGAAAGTGTTACCTTGACAAACCGGGTTGTGGTTTGAATCAAGAAGGCTTTAGCAGTTGTTAAAGCAATCTGTAATATTCAGTTGAATATAGTGGATTAAGACCTCGTTGGAGAGAGGCGAAATCACCTTGACGGGTGGACTGGAGTAGTTTGAGATCAAACGAACCAGGATAAAAATATCTTGTTCATTGCTTTAGATTTCAGTTTTACAATTCAACCCCCCCTTCTTGTGTTTTTCACCACTTCAACATTCTGTTAGAAGGTTATTCCATTTGGGTTGAAGAACGCTGGGGAAACCTATCAGTGTGCCATGGTAGCCTTATTTCACGACATGATACAAAACGAAATAGAGGTCTATGTGGACGACATGATAGCCAGATCTCAAACTGAAGAGGAACATCTTGACCATTTACAGAAACTCTTTGAGAGACTAAAGAAATACAAGTTAAGGTTAAACCCGAATAAATGCACATTTGGGGTGAGGTCCGGTAAAATCCTAGGCTTTGTCGTCAGCGGCAAAGGTATCGAAGTGGATTCTGCCAAGGTGAAAGCAATACAAGAAATGTCTGCTCCTCGCACTGAGAAGAAAGTTAGAGGATTCTTAGGACAGCTGAACTACATTGCCCGATTCATTTCTCACTTGACCGCTACTTGTGAGCCAATCTTCAAATTATTGAAGAAAGATCAAGTAGTCAAATCGAATGATGAATGCCAAATTGCCTTCGACAAGATCAAAGATTACCTGCAAGAGCCTCCTGTTTTAATGCTACCAGTCGAGGGAAGACCCTTGATCATGTATCTAACTGTTTTGGAAAATTCAATGGGGTGTGTGTTGGGGCAGCATGATGAGTCTGGCCGAAAAGAGCATGCTATTTATTATCTGAGCAAAAAGTTTACCGACTGTGAAACAAGATATTCACTGCTCGAGAAAACTTCCTGCGCTCTGGCATAGGCTGCTCACCGGCTAAGACAGTATATGCTGACCCATACTACCTTATTGATATCCAAGATGGATCCAATAAAATACATATTCGAGAAGCCTACCCTCTCTGGGAGAATAGCGAGATGGCAGATGATCCTGACGGAATATGACATTCAGTATACTACCCAAAAAGCAGTAAAGGGCAGTGTGCTAGCCGATCACCTGGCTCATCAAGCTATGGATAACTACCAGTCCATGAAGTTCGAATTCCCAGATGAAGACATCATGATGGTAAATAACTTTGAAGAACTCAAACCATATGACGGACCTGTACAAGGATCCCGATGGACCCTGGTTTTTGATGGGGCGTCCAACGCACTCGGCAATGGCATAGGTGTTGTACTCATATCCCCTGAAGGATGTCACACTCCCTTTACTGCAAGACTCTGCTTCAACTATAGAAATAACATGGCAGAATACGAAGCGTACATTTTTGGTCTCAAAGCTGCCATAGATTCGGGGATCAAGTCCTTAAGTGTATTCAGAGATTCAGCCTTAGTCATCATCCAGATCAAAGGAGAATGGGACACAAAGCACCCAAACCTCATCCCCTACAAAGAACATGTGTTGACATTAATCCCACATTTTGTGAATATTACCTTTGAGCATTTCCCGCAAGAAGAAAATCAGCTAGCAGACGCACTAGCCACAATGTCATCCATGTTTAAACTCAAATGGGATAATGAGGCTCCCCAAATCAACATTGAACGAAGGGATGGACCAGCTCACTCTCACGAGATCAATACTGAAGAAATAGTGGACCGGCCTTGGTTCCACGAAGTCAAGAGGTATCTCGAGGCTCAAGAGTATCCAGAAGGAGCTTAAGTCAATGATAAGAATTTCTTAAGGAGATTCTATGCTAAGTTCTTCCTTAGTAATGGCATCCTCTACAAATGCAACCATGACTCTGTATTGCTTTGTTGCGTGGAGAAGGTTGAGGAAGGAAAGATCATGGCTGACCTACATAAAGGCACTTTTGGCACCCATTCCAGTGGGCATACGATGGCAAAGAAGATCCTACAGGCAAGTTATTACTGGTCTACTATGGAAGCAGCTTGCTATCAGCACTCTCGAACTTGTCATAAGTGTCAGATCTATGCTGACAAAGTGCATGTACCTCCAGTTCCTCTGAATGTCCTGACTGCTCCCTGGCCATTCACAATGTGGGGCATTGATATGATTGGAGAAATCAAGCCCACAACCTCTAATGGACACTGCTTCATCTTGGTAGCCATTGATTATTTCAAAAAGTGGGTTGAAGCAGCTTATTTCGCTTCCGTTACCAAGAATGTTGTCGCCCGGTTCATCAAACAGAATCTCATCTGTCGTTACGGTATCCCAAAGAGAATCATCACAGACAATGGTACGAATCTCAACAATACTATGATCACCGCACTATGCGTGCAATTCAAGATCCAACACCATAATTCTTCTCCTTACCGGGCAAAGATGAATGGTGCCGTCGAAGCCGCAAATAAGAACATTAAGAAGATCATACAGAAAATGACAGTAACCTACAAGGACTGGCATGATATGATACCATTCGCTCTCCATGGTTACCGTACCATGGTGCGCACATCAACCGGGGCAACACCTTACTCTCTGGTATACGGCATGGAGGCTGTCTTGCCTATTGAGGTCCAGATCCCTTCTTTGAGAATCATGAAGGATGCAGGGTTGAATGAAGACAATTGGATCCAAACACGACTTGATCAACTGAACTTGATTGACGAGAAAAGGCTTACTGATGTGTGTCATGGTCAAATGTATCAAAAACGGATGATCAAGGCTTTCAACAAAAAGGTCAGACGCCAAGTGTATCAAGTCAGGGATCTGGTGATCAAGCACATCATACTGCCTCAAGGTGATCCCAGGGGAAAATGGACTCCTACATATGAAGGACCGTTTGTGATCAAAAGCATATTCTCTGGTGGAGCAATGATCTTAACCACTATGGATGGTGACGACCTGCCGCACCCTGTAAACACAGACATAGTCAAAAGATACTACGCATAAGAGACCCGCTAGGTTGACACACCTAGGCAAAACAAGAGCATCCCGACGAACCAAAAAGGTTCGGGAAAAAATTAGGGATAAAACAAAAAATCTTTACACCCGGCAAGTTGAAAACCCGAAATGGAGACTTGGGCAAAAAAGGGTATCCCGGTGGACTGAAAACCCGAAAGGACGGTCCAGGCAAAAGTTAGGGATTTAAAGCGTATGACTATATCCCGTTGGATCACCTTACAGACAAACTTTGGCACCGACTGACAAACTCAACTGTTCTGATCAATCTAATCAACTTCCGACAAGGCATCAAGTGGACAATACGCTCAGAGACACGAAGGCTATAGCAGAATGGGAACCCCATGGGATTATTGCATATAGATATCTTTTCTTTGTATCAAATTTTCATTTTTTACGACGACATTCTCTTACTAGAATGTTCGTCTCATTGTACAAAAATACTCACTCAAGTTAATACAAAGATATCCCTTTGAAAGTGAAAAGCTATCTATATTTTCTTTATTTTTGTGTTTTGTTTACAAAAACGTCCAATGATTTATTTTTGAACATATGTATTTGAGCGTAACTACTATTTACAAATGAACAAAAAATAGAAAGACAATCCCTAAATGGATTTAAGAAATAGGATAATATCTTTAGACTATTCCATAAAATCCCCACAGTATGTAGCTTAATGATATCAATCTCTCTCACATCCTCAGCGGAACAAAACTTCCAGTTATCACTCCCCAATAGAAGTCGCCCAATTTCTAAGGATTCTCCAATAAGGTTTCACATGCAATACACGGTGTTTCCCTTACAGCAAAGTTTATTTCTCTAACAAATAGAAGCTCATCAACTTGTCAGCACTTCAAAACATGAAGACTTACACTCCACATCCCTGGCAGCCGTCAGGGATTTATTTTCCCTAATCCAACAGTATTACAGCAGCATAGCTTACATACCCATACATCGCATCCATATGTCATAACATTGACAACGCGAATACATACAACATAATCTCATTCATTTTTTTGATAACATTATTATACAAAGCATTTCATACATCATGACATTGCATACAACTAATCTTTAATTTATTCAGGAAAGGTCAGTCAACAGATGGCTATCATCAACAATTTGCAAAAGGTTAGAGATTGATACTTGAAAACAAGCCGGGATAATTATCTACACGATTAGCTGAAGCAATCCTACACGGGTTTCTTATCATTCAGCTTTCAGATACAATTCAAATATGCTCCAGACACGAATGCCATTCTGATACTCATTTAGATTCAGCTTTCAGATACGCTCCAGACACGAATGCCATTCTGATACTCATTCAGATTCAACTTTCAGATACAGTTCAGATACTCTCCAGACACGGATGCCATTCTGATACTCATTCAGTTCATCTTTCAGATACAGTTCAGATATGCTCCAGACACGGATGCCATTATGATAATCATTCAGATTCAACTTTCAGATACAACTCAGATACACTCTAGATACGGACGCCATTCTAATACTCATTCAGATTCAGCTTTCAGATACAATTCAAATACAGTTCAGATACACTCCAAATACGGATGTCATTCTGATACTCATTCAGATTCAGCTTTCAGATACAATTCAGGTACGCTCCAGATACGGATGCCATCCCGATACTCATTCAGATCCAGCTTTCAGATACAGACGTCATTCTGATAACTATTCAGTGTAAATCAACCAGAGATTTATTCTGACACTTCTTCTATTCCTGCCAGCAATCATTTTGGATGGCATTTACAAGCCCATATCCAACAACTTTCCGTCACCTCTCTAAATTTCACCTTTAAGCCCATTCCCCACGCCATTAACCACCACATCCTCGAGTGCAAATTTCTGGGCACTCTAGTGTCCAATCATCTTCCACCTTCAAGTCACGAATGGCAAATCCGCCAATATAACTCTTCAGGTTTAAGAAGATTGAACAGGGGAATCTGTTGTACCCCAAAATTTTCCCTCTCATTTATCAAGTATTTTCTCACAAGATCTCCTTAGGTTCAAGAATGCACAAGGTTTGATCAGCTCAAGACACCTCCTTAAGCACTGATGACTCAAATTAGGGTTTGAGATTGCACAAGGATAATTGAACTTTTAATGACTCATATGACTTTCATGGATCATTATGGACCCCCAAGATTACTCATGTCAAGTTTCAAGTCTTGGATCACATTTTTGCTCAGTCAATTGAGCAGTTGACCTAAAAATCAACTATATTGGGGGAAAAGTCAACTATGGCCAATTTAAAGTCAAACTTCATAATTTTTTATCAACATCAACATTATAAACTTCACATGTATCATTTGATCAAGTTTGTACCATAATTCCTCAATAAATTTGATCAAATCATCAAAAGGGCAAAATGATCAAAATTAGGGTTTTGACTGAGGAAAGGCAATTTCTGATTTTTTGACCTAGCAAATGGTTAATTGGGTTGAGGCATAATTTCAAGAGTTAAATTTCATCATTTTTACCTAATGGCATGACCCAAAACATTTCTCAAGATCAATTGGATTGATAGTGAATTTTCGGTCAACTGATCAAAAGTCAGCTGTATACTGAAAAGTCAAACTTTGACTGTTTGGTCAAAATCAAGTGTCAAAGATCATAATTCATAAAAACATGTCAAAATATGAAACTTATTCATCAAGAAATAAAAAAGTCAAGATTTCATTTTGAAAAGTCAAAGTTTTCAAACCTAGAAAATTTTCTAAGTGTTGAAAACTTCATGTTTTTTCCCAACTTTGAGCAAAATTTTCACTATGATGCAAGATGATTCAAAAGAAACTTTCAACATAAAATTTGTAGATCTCAATGAGATATACAACATTGCTTTACACAACTTCTTCTAAAAATTCTTGGATCTTAAGTTATTAATTCATAAAGTTATGGTCTTGAAATTAAACACTTAGTGAAAATTTGCCCTAGTTTAGGCAGGATTTTGACCTAACTTTATGGAACTTTTTCATATAGTTCCAAGGGTAATTTTAAAAAGTGATTCAAATAGGGGTTGTAGATCACATTACAAGCTTTCTAAAATGTCAAACAACTCCTTGAAATCATTCTTGAGCAGGGAGAATCGAAGAG
Source organism: Vicia faba (assembly GCA_948472305.1). Lineage (NCBI taxonomy): Eukaryota > Viridiplantae > Streptophyta > Magnoliopsida > Fabales > Fabaceae > Vicia > Vicia faba. The sequence goes on along the minus strand of OX451737.1, from coordinate 438,498,285 downwards.
AGGAAGTTAGGGTTTCAAATTAAAATTATAGGTCATTTTGTGATGAACAAGATTCAAATTTCAAACCTATGCTGCATGATCTCTACTTTACAGGCCTCAAAATTGTTAGGCACTCCATAATTATTTTCTTTCACAGTTGTTAGAGGTCTCAACTCAAGCATTCAATGCAATGCCATGCTTTATATCCATTTTACGAAGAAAGTGCACAATGCCGTTTTAAAAAAGTAGCTTTATGCACAAAACTTGTTCTTGAGTCTTGCAATGGTTTTATTTTGATAAAACACGTCCCATAACTCAAGAGAAGTTTGTCCCAAGCCTTACAATCACTCATCCCGTGCTTGTACTTCCTCTTGGAGCCATACATTCACTTTTCTTCAAAATCAAGCAACCTAGCCATAACTCTATAACTCGGAAATCCTTTGTGAAATAGCTCTCCAACCTTTTTCTTATACATACATAAGTCATTTGCAACAAATCACACGCATGCTTGACCCCTAAAAACACCAAGAACTCAGAACTGGATCACATACCTCCATTGTTGCCTAACCTGACCAAAAGTTTGAAACTCACATCTCCCTCGTACGTTTTCAAGCCTTTTGGTTCCTAAAGTTTCTAAACATCATTTAGAACTTATCTCACACCCTGTTACAAGACTGTAACACCATTAACACCATCCTCCATTTTCAAAAACAGAGCTTTGCACTTGGACTTCTCCAGAACTCCTCAGGCACTTTCAGCTCAAGCTAAGCATCACATTAGCTTCCTGGGAACTTGAGGAAGCTAATCCAATAATTGGAACTCACTAAAAGCTGCTCAAACTCAAAACACGATACCCTTTTGCAAGGTGAGTTTTCTGATTTTTGAACTCTTCATACATGCATCATTAATAGTTCATTTGTGAATAAGAAATGTAGGTATCATTGTCCTGAAGCTAACCATGTCTTTAGATTTCATTTATATTGCTTAAGGAGTTAGAATTTTGAATCTGAACATCCTGAAAAAGTTAGGTCAGAATTTGGTACCATTCAAAATTCATGCTCGTTTTTGAGAATTAGTTTAAGGTGTTTACATTTCTGGAATCATGGTGAGATTTTACACAACTTTCGTGTTTATATTTTTGCAAATGGTTAAGAAATGAACAAGTTGCAGGGCTTCTGGCTGGAGGTTGAAGATGAAGTACATTCAGGGCAAGACTTAAATTATATATTTTTTGTTTTACATAAGTTAATAGATGTATCACCACCCCAGTGGTTAAAGCGCACACCTGTCACCATGAGGTCCTGGGTTCAAGCCCCAACGTGACCTTTTTCCATTTTCCCCCCAATTTTTCGACATTTTTTTGTGTTTTTGCAACGCCCGGGCCTCCTTAGCTTTGGGCCTTATTTTTTTGCTACACTCTAACCCCTATCTTGCTGTTCATACATCCTGGCCCATTTTATTTTATTTTCATTTTTTATTTTTATTATTATTATTATTGGTATTATTATTTATTATTTTCACATTTTATATTTTATTTTTCTTCATGAAAACAAAAGAATAAAAACATTTCTTTTACAATTAAATATACTTTTTTAAAAATACTTAGATAGTTTATTTTAATTATTATTATATTATATTATTTATTTTTCTTACAAATTAAAATCAATTTAGAATTTTGGGCTTTTATTTAATTATTTTTATTTACTAACTTAATTAAATCCACAAAACCCTAAAAAACTTGTTTTCTTTAAATTAATTTAGTTTACTAACTAAATATTATTTTCCTTTTTTTAAGTTAATTATTTTATTTTAATTAATTAAGTCAAAAACCTCTTCTCATGAAAAACCAAACAAAAAATACATTTTCTTTTTTACATTTGCATTCTTGCATTTTATTTATTTATTTTGTACATTTATTCAAAGTTCAATATAATTGTCATATTATTTAGATTTAATTTCTTGCAATATTCCCCATTTGTAATTTGAATACCCCTTCTCCTAAATGATTTAATAGCGTAGTAATTTTAAATTCTGCAATTTATCGCTTTACATACAAATGCTAGTAATAAGGGTTTTGTATGGAAAGACTAAAACCAACAAATAATAAACCCTAATCAAAGACAAATCAAGCATGAAAATCAATACACTTGCACACAAACACCCCTAGGGTAAATCCACTTGGTTGCCTTACAAAAATGGCCATATTATGCATGTGAGGTATCTTAGCAAAAACAAACAAAATATAAGATCATAGTCCCTCGATGACGCTATCATAGTTGCCTTTCAAAAATGATCTTAGTCCCTAAAGAAAATGCTAAGATATCTTGCAACATTTCTAATCATGGTTATACGATGACCCACGCCTGTCCCTTTTACATCCAAAGATATGGTTACTTACCAAATCAATGGTAAGATAACAATGTCAAAGGAAAAAGGAAATGAACATAAAAGACTTTTTGAGTAGGTAGAAACTTCCTAGTTACTTGACCAATTTCAAAACAAAAATATCCTTGCTATTTTCAAAACAAACACCAACACTTCTAAAACATCTTTCAAAAACTTGAAAACATTTTCAAAAGACCAACAACTTTGTATACATTCTTACGAACGAGAATCATTACAAAGTTTGCCTAAACAATTGCCATCTTTTCAAAAATACTTTCAAAAACCACGCAAAGCACATTTTCAAACAAAAATAAGTGATCTAGCAAGTAACTAAGAGCCCATGGAAAACCATGCATGAAAAGGGTGCTAATACCTTCCCTTTTCATGATCTACCCCCGAACTCAAGAAAACATCTCAAAGGTCTTTCCTGTGCTTTTTCACCTTTCCTTTTGGATAAAAGAAAAGTCGGTGGCGACTCTTGCTAACCGCAACATTTGTGATCAAACGCAAAATACCCAAGTCAGTTCTCCCACCGTATCACAGAACTGGCGACTCTGCTGGGGAGAATTCTAAAAGTGGGGTTACCTTATGGTTAGATCACATTTATTTTCTTTTGTTGTTTGACTTGTATGCTTTACATTTTGGTTCTTTGTTTAAGTTTGAATCCTCTACCCGGATTTGGGATACCTTATAGGTAAGTAGCAATACATTATGGAAACTGTGCAGGGTATATCGACATGGTCTAAGAAATAGCTACGTTAGTGCGACATATTTGTGGGTACCGGTAGCCCTTGAGTAGTCAAGAAGAATACAGGGCCGCTGAGTGATGTCATGAAGCACTAATGAACTTTTATGACCTTTACTTGACCAACTTGTCCATTAGGACGTAGTGAGATGACCATCTTTGGTGCAGTCAGAAGTTGGTAGATACTCGATACTACACTCATTGAGGTTTGGTTTTTTGGGATATTTCGGTCGCCATTAAAGAGGCTTGCGCTGAAACAATGACCAAAGAAACAAACCAGTGATATTGAGCTCCTTATAACCCGATTACTATTACTAGGACAGGTTTGAGCCAACTAAACTTCAAAAGGGTACTTACCTATGAGACTCCATGCAAGCCTATACCTAAGGACTTGTTTGCTTTGTTTGTATATATATATATATATATATATATATATATATATATATATATATATATATATATATATATATATATATATATATACTTGTACATAACATCATAAACATCATAAAGTCATACTCATATTCACTAACTATTGTACCCCAAAATTTTCCCTCTCATTTTACTCAAAACATACTCCTAGAGATCCTCAATTTTCTCAAGGTTGCCCAAGAGTTGACCAGACAAACTCTCTCCTAAGGCAATGTACCTAAAACTAGGGTTTCCATTTTCATCAAGATGGGTGAACTCCAAAGATTTCATATGCTATCCATGGTCCTAATATGTTCTCAAGACCCTCCATGTCAAATTTCAAGCCTTGCACAAGAAGTTTGCTTAGTCAACTGCCCAGATGCTTGAGAATCGACTGTATTAGGTCAAAAGTCAATTGTGGCCCACATATAGTCAAACTTTAAGATTTTTGGTCAACATCAACATTTTGAAGTTATATCCATCTTTTGATCAAGTTTTGATCATGATTCCTCAAGGAATGCCCCAAATTCATCAAAACCCAAAAGTTGCTAAATTAGGGTTTCTTAGGAAAAGTCAACCAAACTTTGACCAAGCATAACTTCCTCATACTTTATCAAAATATTTCCATCCAAGGCTCATTTTTAAGAGGATGGAATTCCCTACAATTCATATTCAGCCCTTAAGTTCAAAATATGCACTCACAAAAAGATATGGATTTCGACATTATGGGTCCTTTTGAAAAGTCAACAAAAACACTTTTTGGATCAAAGCTTCTTACATGAACATGGAAGACTCAATTGAGATGACACTAAAAGGGTTGCTTAGGGGACATCCTAAGATTTCTAAAAATTCCAAAAATACCTCTCTATGGTTAAAATTGGAAGAGATATGCCTTGTCAAAGTTGACATTTTTTGCAAAATTGCCAAAAGTCAAATATGCTCCAAAATGCATTTTTTGCCAAATAGGCCTAACTTTTTATGCTTGGACCTCACTCATGACATGGTCCACGACCCAAATGTTCACTCACATGGCATTTGCTTCATTATTTATTTCATTTTGATTTTTTATTAATTAAAAATTGAATTAAATCAAATAAATGGTAAATAATAGCAAATATTTATTTTGATTGGATTTTTGGACAGAATCACAAGATCATTATGCTGGCATATCAGAATCAAATCAAATCAAAGCTAATTGGCACAAGAATGGCATGATTAGGCCAAATTTGGAAGGATATCATACCACATGAAAACCAAATCAAATCTTTAAAATTTGTAAAGATACTAGTGATTTTTACAACCCTAATTCACTCTAGTACAAATACATAACGCAGCCAAGGCAAGAGAACAAGGATTGAGGTCGTGAAAGTCATCAAGCAAACTCAAATTTTTGAAGAAAAAATGTGGATCGGATTTCAATTTAGAGGACAATTCAAGGTGATTCAAAGCCACCAATCCACTCTTGGACATCCTCTGAAGCGATTGCAAGCATCACTAAGCCTCCACAAGTCCAGAAACGCGCTACACGATCGTCACGGTTTGCTTCTCTTTCAAAATTCGATTACTATAATTCTTGCATCATAAACATGTTTTAATGGTATGTATGTGTTTGTTATCATGTTTGCAATGTATTGGATTGGTTTAATTGATTTTTAGCGCATATATTGATAGTTGCCATTGCTAGGGTTTGAGGTCGTATTTTAGGGTTCCTTGATACAGGTACAATTAGGCCAAAAGAAGGATGCCATCATACTCGTGAGATCAAAACGAGTTGATCTGTATGCTTGGAATTGATTTATATTGCTCGTGGTAGATTTTTGAAATTTGCAGGTTTGTAGCTACGGATGCTGACTGTAGGTAAAAGTCCCTAAGCTAACACGACGGAGGGCTGATGAAGATGATAACGTGGCAGCCAACCACTGGGCCATTCAAATTGGGCGCGCATTTTTTTATTTGTTTCAGTTTTATCCATTTGTTTTATATATTATGCATCATTATTATTATGTTATCAATTGAAACATGTGGCGCAACTGGTAAAGGAGTGTGTTGTAAAGGGTAAAGGGCCTGGGTTCGATCCCAGGTCCCAACAAATTTCCTTATTTTATTTTCCTTTGACAGATACTGCACATCACCCACTCAAGCATTCACCATGCACCTCCATCATCCAATCACAGGATCTCATCACATGCCTGATCAATCAGATCCAACGTCTCCACCTGCCAAGGACCATGGTGTTCCATCAGGAAGTCTCTCCACTGGATCACGCGCAAGCTGGGCTTCAGCTTGGTGGGCCTGGACATTTTCAGCAACGCACCCCCTCCAATTGTTATACAGGCCCAATCTAACTTTCTCTATTTTTTTTATTTATTTTATTTGTTTAATTATTTACTTTCACAAATTAATTCTTTTTTTATTAACTACAAAAAATCAACAAATAAAAAAAAACACCTAAAAATCATTTTTTCATAAAATAGTTATTTTCTTTAATTAATTAATTTAGTTCAAATTAGGTTAATTTAATTCCTTTTCATAATTAAAATTATTAGAAATTAGGGTTGTAAATAATTAATTTTTCTCCAAAAATAACCAAATTATTTTTTTAAATTAGATTTTAGGTCTCTTAATTAATTCTTCGCGTTTAATTCGTCGCACACATTTTAATTACCTTTTGATAATTATTATGTAACTGCTTCGAGGTTGTAATAGATTTTAATTAGGGTTTTAATTTCCGCTTTTTATTTTCAGTTAAATAATTCTGTATCTGCGAAAGCCATGTAATAATTAGGATTTCTATTTCCGCACTTTAAATTTCCGCAATTATTAACTGTTAGATGTATGCTAATAGGATTGTATGGCAAGAATATTAGAAAATTAAAACGGTAGATAACCTAAATGTGCAAAGACAAATTAACTGAAAAAAGCTCACTCGCACAAGCTCACTCCTAGGGTTTACTCCACTTCGGTTGCCTTCGGTTAAGCGGTCATGAAGTATAGGGTTTGTTAGTGGTCGTCTTCTAGCCCCGAAAGATCTCAAATGACCCATTCAGATGTTGCCTCGGAAACAGATATTTAAGGCTTTAGGATGATTACTAACACCTCCTAACATTGCTTTTGTGACCGAATTTGTCCCTTTGAACATCCCTTAAAACTCCAACGACGGTGCTACCTATTCTTTAATAATGGGATAGCGCTGTCTAAAGGAAAATGAACAGTCTTTTTCGAGTAGGTAGATTAACTTTTAAGTACTTGCTCAAACAAATAAACTTTTCACACCAACACTTTTCAAAACAATTTTCAAAACAACTTCGTCACATCCTTGAGGACTGATACAAGGGTTATCACGAAGTAAAACTTTTTTAAAACAAGCACACACAAGCAATTTTATAAATGAGCAAGTACCTAAGAGCCCATGGAAAACCATGGATAGAAATGGTGCTAACACCTTCCCTTTCTATAATCTACCCCCCGTACTCAGAAATATTCTCGAAAAAGGTTTTTTCTGTTCTTTTTCCTTTTCCTGATTGGATAAAATAAAAGTCGGTGACGACTCTTGCTTACCGCGACATTTTGCGAACAAAAAAACGCAAAATGCAAACCAGTATAACAATCGGTTCTGCCACCGTATCACACTAACCATTTCAAGGATCTTGGGATTTATCTATTCTGTTTTGTAGGACATGGATTCTATTCGCAGGAAAACCATTCAAGTCAATCTTGTAAGGATCCCTCCTCAACTTAAGGAGCTAGCATCAAGGATTCCCGAAAATTCTCCATTTACCGAAAGACATGGTCGCCCACTAAACTTGGTCACCTCTAACACTGATGAAGACATGATGAAGGTGCTCTTCAGTTCTTTGATTCTTTACACCATTGCTTCAAATTTCCTGATTATCAACTTGTGCCAACTTTGGAAGAATTCTCCCAACTCTTGAGGATTCCCATTCTCAATCAACTACCTTTCAACGGTGCGAAAAAAGATCCCAAGCCATAAGATATTGCTCAAGCTCGACACTTGCAACCATCTGATATCACAACTAATTGGGAAACAAAGAGTGGTGTCAAGGGTTTCCTAGCAAAGTTCTTGTTTTAGAAAGCCCAAAACTGTTGGAACTCTTTGGATTTGCAAGCTTTTGAGGAAATTGTGGCTCTCCTCATCTATGGGATGGTTTTGTTTCCAAATCCTGACTAACTCATAGATGTGAACACCGTCAAAATCTTCATGTCTCGTAACCTGGTGCCTACTTTTTTAGGGGACATCCTACATTCTTTTCACACTCGCACTATGAGGAAAAGAGGTATCCTTATGTGTTGTACTCCTCTCTTGGAAAGATGGTTTATTTCACATCTTCCCCAATCTGTATTGAAGAACGAGCAAGGTTCAAGGTGGTCACATAGGTTGATGACACTCAAACATTCAGACATTCATTAGTGTTCCCAATCTATAGAGAATGTTACTATTGTTGATCGTTATGGAGAATTCCCTAATGTCCCTTTACTTTGCATTAGAGGAGGTATCACCTACAACCCATGATTAGCCTTAAGACAGTTTGGTTACGTCCGAAGAGATGGCCCATATGAGATGTGTTGTACCCCAAAATTTTCCCTCTCATTTATCAAGATTTTTTTCCTCACAAGACTTCTTGGACTCAAGACAAGATTAGGGTTTGCTCAGCTCAAGACATCACCTTGCATTGATGACCTGAAATTAGGGTTTGAGTTTGCACAAGGATTTTTGGACCATCAATGCTTCATGTGACTTTCATACACCATCTTGGACCCCTAAGATTTCTCATATCAAGTTTCAAGCCTTGAATCACATTTTTGCCCAGTCAATTGGACAATTGACCTAAAAATCAGTTGTATTGGGGAAAAAGTCAACCATGGCCAATTTACAGTCAAACTTCATAATTTTTTACCCACAACAACATTATAGGCTCTTATGTACTATTTGATCAAGTTTGGATCACAACTCCTCAAGAAATTTGATCAGATCATCAAAAGGGCAAAATGGTCAAAATTAGGGTTTTGACTTAGAAAGGGCAATTTCTGATTTTTAACCTAGCTAATGACCAATTGGGTTCAATCATGATTTCAAGGACTCAATATAATCATCTTGACATAATCACATGGTTCAAAAGATCTCAAATGTATAGGGTTGACAGATGAATTTTGCAGTCAACTGATCAAAAGTCAATTGTACACTGAAAAGTCAAACTTTGACTTTTGGTCAAAATCAAGTGCCAAGGGTCATAATTCATCAAGATATGTCAAAATTTGAAACTTGTTGATCAAGAAACCTAAAATTGCAAATTAGGATTTTTAATTTGAAATTTTTCATAACTTAGAATTTTTCTAAGTATGGAAAATTTCTTATTTTTTCCCAACTTTCCACAACTTTTTCACCATGATGCAATTGGATTCAAAGAAAACTTCCAACATGAAAGTTGTAGTCCTCCATGAAATCTACAACTTTTATTCACAAATTTTTCCCAAAAGATGCTTTTACATCAAGTTATAAACTTGTGAATAGGCGTCCATAAACTTTTTAACTTAGTGAAATTTTGCCCTAGTTTAGGCAGGTTTTTGACCTAACTTCATGGCAACTTTTCACCTAGTTCCAGGAGGTATATAAAAATGAATTTCAAATATGGATTATAGAGAATGTTACAAGATTTCCAAAATATCCAAGAACTCTCCAAGATCATTTGTGGTTAGGGAGAATCGAAGAAGAGAAAATGGCAATTTGTCACTTTTGTTCAAGCCATGTTTACAATGCTTCAAGTTGCAAATCAGATCCTAGCATGCTTGTACCTTGCATTACATGTCCTAATCCCTTCTACACTCCATAATAAAATGCTAGCTCAACGGTTAATGGATTTATTTTGACCTTTGGAGCATTGTACAAAAGATTAATCCATAAATGGCCAAAAGTGTACATTGCCATTTTCATAAAGCATGCTTTTTTCAACTTTGCAATTCTTGAGCCATGGACCTGATATTTTGTTGCAAGCAATATCCACAAATATCAGGAAATGTTTACCAACTCTCATCAGCCCTAGAACTAGAAAGTACAACACTTTGGCATAGTCACTTCAACTTTTCTTCAAAAGCAAGAAAAGTGGCAAAAGTGAAAAAAAAACTTGTACATCTGATAAAGAGAAGGCTTGGCTTCATTCTAAACGACTCCACAAACTTGTTACAAGCCTAAGCACGATTGCCTAAGATCCCAAACACTCTCAAACTCAGAAAACTACATTTCTGCCCAAAACAGGGCAGCTTCTGCAAAACACTTGCCAACTTGAAATTTGCTCGTGCGTTTTGCCTTGTAATACTTCAAACATCTTCCATACATCCTACCTAAACCATCCAAGCCTTTGCACTGCAACTGTAACCCCTGTTTCAGACATCACCATTTTCATTTTGGAAGGTTGCAGGTTGACTTCTACAAGGAGTTTCAAGCATCCTCAAGGCAAGCTAAGCACTGGGATAGCTTGAGGGAACTTCAAGAAAGCTCACACAATCCTCAGGCCTCACTTAAAGCCCCCACATTGCCATATCCAAACTCAGCTAAACAAGGTATTTTTCAAATCTCTATCTCCTTATTTATGCATCTTTAAGTCACGATTTGTGAAGCAAAAATGTAGTCCTTAACTTGTTGAAGTTGTACATATGCATAGTTGTTATTTATATTAACTGAGTAATGAGAATTTGAAGCTTGAAGTTCATGAAAAATTTAGGTCAGAAATTAGGGGTGATAAAATTCTCCTTGATCTTTGAGTGTCAGGTCACAAACTTTATATCACTGGAATCGTGAGATCATAAGCTACATTTTTTGTGTTATAAGTTTTTGATTTTATGCAAGCTAGAGCAAGATACAGGTTTGAAGCAAAAACACGCGTTTTGGGAGAGGCTGAAGGACATGGATGAAGTTTCTGGGCCTGGCGCGCTTGGGCTTGTTGTTTCTACTTCTCACACCCCCTGACTACTATCCACACCCCCTGGCTTTATTTTATTTATTTTTCATATTTTCTCTTCATTTTTATATTTATTGTTTTATTTATTTTTTCTGAACCTTAAAAAATCATGAAAAATATTTTCTTTATTTTTTGCATTTTATTTTATTTTTTTATTATTTTTGGCATAAAAAATAGTTTATTAGTAATAATATACTTTATTTTCTTAAATAAATTGTGAATATATTTAAATAAATACTATACATTTTTATTTTTAATATTCATACACATAAAATATTATTTCCACATATATTTTAATTTTTTATACTTGTAAATAATTTTATTTATTATTTCTTGTAAAAAATGGACAAATAAATAATATAGAAAACAATATTTTCCTTTAAATCAAAGCTAGGGTTTCCCCTTTTCAAAAATAACCATATTATTTTTTCTCTTTTTCTAGGGTTTAATAAATCATTTTCTCATGCATAAAATAAATACAAAACATTTTTTGCATATTTACATTTTTATTGCATTTTTAATATTTGTTTATTTATTTAATTTGCAAATATTCAATTGGGTTGTAATAGTATTTTAGGGTTTTATTTTGAGCAATATTCCCCATTCAAAACTTGTATCCCCCCTCCCATAATAATTGTTGTAATAGCTTAGATTTATTTTACGCAATTTATCGCATTATATACATGTTTAGTAAAAACTAAGGTTTTGTATGATAAGACAAAAATCAAACAAATAGCAAAGACTTAATTCAAGACAAAAATGCATGTAAAATGACAGCATATTACACACAAGCACCCCTAGGGTTTCACCCACTTGATTGCCTTAACAAAATGGCCATGGTATGCATGTTAGGTATCTTGGCAAAATAATACAAACAAAAGATCATAGTCCCTCGATGACGCTATCAAAAGGTTTCCTAAACAAATGATCTTAGTCCCTTAAATATGCTAAGATACTTGGCACCATTGCTATCATGGTCATACGATGACCCACGCCCATCCCGTTTAACATCCAAAGATAGGGTTGTTTACCAAATCAATGGTAAATCAACAATATCAAAGGAATAAAAATGTGCAAGAAAGACTTTTGAGTAGGTAGATAGCTTCTAGTTACTTGATCAACTTCAAAAAAATCCTTGCTATTTTCAAACAAACACACACACATTTCCAAAACAATTTCCAAACAACTTTCAAACATTGAAACATTTTTCAAAAGACAAACATCTTTGTATACATTCTTATGAACGAGAATCATTACAAAGATTTCCTAAACGATGGTCTCTTTTCAAAATACTTTCAAAACCACACAAAGCACCATTTCAAACAATTACAAAAGAAAAGCAAGTGATCTAAACAAGTAAATAAGAGCCCATGGAAAACAATGGATGAAAAGGGTGCTAGCACCTTCCCTTTTCATAATCTACCCCCCGAACTCAAGAAAACATCTCAAAGGTCTTTCCTGTGCTTGTTTACCTTTCCTTTTGGATAAAAGAAAAGTCGGTGGCGACTCTTGCTAACCACGATATTAGCGAACATAAACGCAAAACCTCAAGTCAGTTCTCCCACCGCATCACAGAACTGGTGACTCTACTGGGGAAGATAATAAAAGTGGGGTTACCTTAGGGTTTTAGATCACCTTTACATGCTTATCTTGCTTGACTTGTTTGCTTTACACTTTGGTTCCATTGTTTGGGTTTGAATCCTCTACCCGGATTTGGGGAAACATCCATAGGTAAATAACAATACATTGTGGAAACTGTGCGGGGTATACCGACAGGGTCTAAGCAATAACTATATTAGTGCGACATATTTGTGGGTACCGGTAGCCTTTGAGTCAATCAAAGAGAATACGGGGACGCTGAGTGATGTCATGAAGCACTAATGGACTTTTAGAACCTTTACATGACCAACTTGGCCTTTTAGGATGTAGTGAGATGACCAGTTTTCGTGCAGTCCGAAGTTGGTAGATACTCGATACTACACTCATTAAGGGTTGGTTCCTTGGAATATTTCGGTCGCCAGTAAAGAGGCTGAATTGAAACAATGAACAAGGAAACAATCCAGTGATATTGAGCTTCTTAGAACCCGATTACTATTTCTAGGACAGGTTGAGCCAACTAAACTTCAAGAGGGTACTTACCTATGAAACCCCATGGAAGTCTGAACTAGGAACTTATGTGATTTGTTTATACATATACTTGTGCATAACATCATGGACATCATGAAGCATCATATGCATCCACTAACCATTTCAAGGATTTTGGAGATTCATCTTTGTTCTTGTTTTGTAGGTTATGGATTCACTTCGCATGAAAACTATCCAAGTCAACCTTGTAAGAATTCCTCCACAACTTAAGGAGCTAGCTTCAAGGATTCCTGAGAATTCTCCATTCACCGAGAGACATGGTCGTCTACTCAACTTGGTCACCACCAACACAAAGGAGGATATGCTGAAAGTTCTCTTCCAGTTCTTTGACCCTTTACATCATTGCTTCACATTTCCTGACTACCAACTTGTGCCTACTTTGGAAGAATTCTATCAACTCTTGAGGATTCCTATTCTCAATCAACTACCTTTAAATGGTATGGAAAGAGATCCAAAGCCAGAAGAGATTTCTCAAGCCTTGCACTTGCACTCATCTGATGTCACAACACATTGGGAAACTAGAAGTGGTGTCAAAGGCTTCTTGTCAAAGTTTATGTTTGAGAAGGCCCAAAGCTGCTAGAATTCCTTAGACTTACAAGCTTTTGAGGATATTGTAGCTCTTCTCATCTATGGGATGGTCTTGTTCCCTAACCATGATCAACTCATAGATGTGAGCGCTGTCAAAATCTTCATGTCTCGCAACCCGGTGCCTATATTGCTTGGGGATATCCTCCACTCTTTTCACACTCGTACAATGAGGAAAAGAGGTGTTCTCATGTGTTGCACTCCTCTATTGGCAAGATGGTTTATTTCTCATCTTCCCCAATCAATCTTGAAGAATGAGCAAGGCTTGAGGTGGTCACAACGATTGATGACTCTTACACATTCAGACATTCATTGGTGTTCTCGATCCAAAGAGAATGTTATCATCGTCGACCGTTGTGGGGAATTCCCTAATGTCCCTCTACTTGGCATTAGGGCAGGCATCACCTACAACCCCTGCCTGGCTCTGAGACAGTTTGGGTATGCCCGAAGGGATGGCCCACATGACATGCTGATTCGAGGATTAGTTTTCGACTTCGACAATGACGACCAAGGACTCCGTCAAAGATTCATCCGAGCTTGGAGGATGCCTAACAAGGTGGACAGTAAGACCTTGGGACACAAGAATTCCATCCCTCTTGAGCCTTACCTCAAGTGGGTACGAACTCGCGCCCAAAGTCTTATTATGCCTTACCCCTCCATTCTCCTAGTGATTATAGAGCCTGTTAAGGAAGGAGAGGTTCCATACACCATCCTACATCCTGACATGCCAACATCACTCGAAGATTTACAAAGGAGTTGGATACAGCTCAAGGGAAAGCGCGATACTTTCGAAGCCCAATTCTACGCAAGCGAGAAGAAGGTTTTGGAACTCACTCGGCTACTTCATGAAGAGCAGACTCTCAACACCTACATTGCACCAAAGAGGATGCGCAACTTCTTTTTACCTTAGAATTTTGTATTATTTTGCCCAAGGGGCATTGATGTACTAACAATTATATCTTATTAATATGGCGTGTGTTTCTTTTTTGTTTAAAACAAATTTGAATTTCTGAATCCTTGAAAGCATTACATGAATTCATATCATTCATCATATGCATAAACAGGTCTTCACACCAAGTTTCCTCATCTCTCTGTTATTTATTTCAGCAAGATGGATATTGAACAAACGGTCAAAGATTTGCAAGCTCAGAATTCACAATTTCAACAGCTACTCTTGACCTTAGCCAAGGGGCAGGAGGAGCTCAAGACTCTGCTAGAAAAAGATAAAGAGAAAAAGAAGAAAAAGCGAGCCGGTGTGGTTATCATGGGCAAAAGGTTTGAAGGATAAGCCAAACGGACTTTGGAATTCCCATCAATATCTGAAGAGGGGGAAGGAAAAGAAACGACAGTGCCATCAGATTCTGAAGCAGAGGAAGAGGAAGATGATGACTATTCTGAACAGCAATACCCTTCGGCTGATGACAAATACAAAAACTTGGAAGAACGTCTAGCTGCTATGGAGATACAGAGAGTCCCGGGGCTGAATTTTGAGGAGTTAGGGTTGGTTTCTGGAATTGTAATCCCTCCTAAGTTCAAAGTGCCACTGTTTGCTAAGTATGATGAGGTGTCTTGCCCAAAAATGCACCTCAGATCCGATGTCAGGAAAATTCAACCACATTCTTCTGACAAAGACCTGTGGGTCCACTTTTTCCAGGACAGTTTATCAGGAACACCGCTTGATTGGTTCTACCATTTGGAGAGGGAATATGTCCATAATTGCGAAGACTTGGCAGTCGCATTCTATAAACAATATCAATACAACGCCGATCTGGCACCAACCCGTACTCAGTTACAGAGTATGGCTATGGCTACCAATGAGGGCTTCAAAGACTACGCCCAAAAATGGAGGGATTTAGCTGGAAGGGTGCAACCACCATTATCTGAAAGAGAGCTAGTGGACATGTTCTTGGGAACCCTATCAGGTCCTTTCTTTAATTACCTGATTGGGAGCTCCTCTGCAGGGTTCACCGAATTGATTCTAACTGGCAAAAGAGTGGAGGCCGGTATTAGAAGCGGGAAAATTCAGAAAGATGCATCTACCTCTGCCGTTGCAAAAAAAGCCCTTCACTGGAAAAAAAGAAGTGTCTGCTATCTATGCCCAGAGAAATCAAGGAAGAATTGAAAAACGACCAACAGTGGGGGCCGTTATGATTCAAAAGTCTGCATCAGAGCAACCGAGAAACAACCAGCCAAGAAATGATCAGCCGAGAAATAACCAACAATGGGTGGAAAGGCCTGTAAGGCAATTCACCAAGATAAACATGACTCCTGCTCAAGTCCTACCACATCTCTTGAAGTTAAATTTGGCCATGCTAAAGGAATCCCCTAAAAATCCTAACACTGCATCTTCACATTACCATCCCAACGCCAGATGCGCGTACCATTCAGAAAGTCCAGGGCACGACACCAACAACTGTTGGGCTCTGAAGAATAAGATTCAAGATCTGATTGACGCTAAGGAAGTTGAATTTGAAGCTCTTGAAAAGCCGAATGTTATCTCCGCTCCATGCCTAGGCATGGACACAATGTCAGTGTTATGGAAGAAGATTTGTTTGTTTCTATTGTGGATGAACTGTTAACTCCTCTCCTAACCATCAAGTTAAATTTGTTGAAAGCTGGGGTGTTCCCAGGTTGTGACCAAGATTTCCATGCTTGCATGTCCTCCCCATTTGACTATCCTCTGTTGAAGAAAGGAATCCAATAATTGATTGATAACAAGGAAATTTTGTTTGAGAAAGCTCTTGTCTCACCCATTCCAGTTCCAGAAGTTTCAATAACAACCATATACGCCAATCTTTCCAGGGTTCCTAAAAAACCCGTTAGGATTACATCTGCTCCTATGACTACTCTGTTGAAGATAACAATGCCCGGACCAACCACATACAAAACCGATAAAATGGTACCATGGAACTATGGTGGAGAAATCTACTACCATGGTGTCAAACAGATTGAACAGACCATGGAAGAAGAAAGCTCTGAGGAAGATAATCCCGACAACAGTAACATTTCCGGAACAAGCAAAGTTACCCGTAGTGGAAGAATCTTTTCTCTAGAGATTGCTCCTCCAACAACAATCTTTGGACCCGCGGCCATTCCAAAGATTACACCTATACCAGTAACTGTACCTGCAAGTGTACCCGCCAACAATAACAATACAATTCCCATCCCTGTTTCCGCTGCTGAGAAAAAAGGAAAGAATATTCAAGAGGAGCATGTCTTGACGAAGGCTCAATCACTAGTCATTCCTGAAACATACCAGAAAGAGATGGAAGAAATCCTGAGGATCATTAAGAAAAGTGATTATGATGTGTTTGAACAACTGGGGCAGACCCCCTCCAAAATCTCTATGTTAGCCCTGTTGCTGTGCTCTGAGGCACATGCTAAAGCTTTGGTCAAGTTTTTGAAGACGGCCCACGTGCCGCAAGAAACCTCCACTGATCAGTTCTAGGAATGTGTGGCTAGCTTAACAGCTGACAACGGTCTAGGATTCTCCGATGCAGATTTAACTTCAAAAGGGAGAAAACATAATGATGCTTTGCATGTCTCGGTGGAATGCAGAGGGACAACCCTAGCACATGTACTGGTAGACACTGGTTCGTCTTTAAATGTCTTGCCGAAGAAAGCCTTGGATAGACTGGATTGTGAAGGCTTAACCCTGAAACCCAACAATATAATTGTGAGAGCATTTGACGGCTCTAAAAGGATGGTCCATGGGGAGGTGGACATCCCGATCAAGGTGGGTACCCAGACGTTCAATTCAACATTCTATGTGATGGACATCCGTCTTTCCTATTCTTGCCTGTTGGGAAGACCTTGGATCCACCATGCTGGAGCTGTCACTTCTACTCTGCATCAAATGCTCAAGTACCCTGTCCAGGGGAAAATCATAACTGTTCATGGAGAAGAGGAGTACATGATCACTCATCTGAATTCTTTCCGTTATGTAGAATTGGATGGCGAATTCATCGAAACTCCTTTCCAGCATTTTGAAGAGGTAGCTCAGGAGATAGCAGTATCCAAGACAGTGTCCTCTGTACCCACGATTACCAGACCTCCGCCTCAGATGTCATCTCTCAAGGATGCTAGGGCAGTGGTGGAAGAAGGCGGATCCACAATCTGGGGGCAGCTTCCAGACTTTCCTTTCAAATCAGACAAATTCGGCTTGGGATTTACTTCGACTGGTCAGAAGGCCGTGCGCCGCTCCCGTGCCGGAGGGCCACCTGTGAAGATCAGCCACCGAGGGGTTAATTCACTAGAGGACAGTGAAGAAGAGGGCAGCTTGGAAGACTGGATTTTTCCTACTATTAGCAGAGGACTGTGCAACTGGGAAGCAAAAGACTTTGTTACGATTACTTTCATACCGCAGTAATTTATCTTTTCCATTTCTGTTGGACTGTAATAATTCACAAAAAATTCGTACTTTTTCAACCTTGTGTCTTACCCGAGGCACATAGGTCCATTTGTAAGGGTTCTTATTTAATTTTCATATGTCATTTCAATGAATCATGGACGCTTTTCATATTTAAACCTTTTATGCTCATTGTCTTTCTTTTTACATTTTGTTGTTTTAAGATGGCTATCCCTTACACACACCCACACTCACAAATGCAAGTACCCTTCCATTCCGGATCCCATGGGTAATGATACTGCTATAGCCTTCAGTGACTCTGAAGATCTGATCTACCAAGCCGAATACGAAGGTGAGAAAGATTATGAGGTCCCAGGGGAATTAGCCAGATTACTACAGCAAGAGGAAAGAGCAATTCAGCCTCATGAGGAGTAATTGGATACAATCAACTTGGGTAATGAGGATGATAAAAAGGAAATCAAGATAGGCGTCAATCTAGAGCCGAGTGTTAAGGAGCGTCTAATTCAGCTATTGCATGATTATGTTAAGATCTTTGCCTGGTCATACGAAGACATGTCGGGACTGGATACAAACATTGTGATACACCGTCTACCCACAAGAGAAGACTGTCCACCAGTGAAACAAAAGGTCCGTCGCATGAGACCTGACATGTTAGAGAAGATCAAAGCAGAAGTTATGAAGCAGTTCAATGCTGGATTTTTGGCTTATACTTCCTATCCACAATGGGTTGCTAACATTGTGCCCGTGCCTAAGAAGGACGACAAAGTCAAAATATGCGTGGATTATAGAGATTTAAACAGGGCCAACCCTAAAGATGATTTTCCACTTTCGCACATCGACATCCTGGTCGACAACACAACTCAACACAAAGTATTTTCTTTCATGGATGGATTCTCAGGCTATAACCAGATCAAAATGGCACCTGAGGACATGGAGAAAACTACTTTTGTTACACAGTGGGGGTACGTTCTGCTACAAAGTGATGCCATTCGGACTAAAGAATGCCGGGGCAACCTATCAACGCGCCATGGTAGATTTGTTTCATGACATGATACATCATGAGATAGAGGTCTACGTAGATGACATGATAGCCCGATCACAAACTGAAGAAGAACACCTTGATCACTTGCAAAAGCTGTTTGTCAAGTTGAAGGAGTACAAGCTCAGATTGAACCCAAACGAGTGCACATTCGGAGTCCGGTCCGGTAAACTTCTAGGTTTCATTGTCAGCAACAAAGACATCGAGGTCGATCCTGCCAAAGTCAAAGCTATACAAGAAATGCCCGCTCCTTACACTGAGAAGGAGGTCAGAGGTTTATTAGGACGCCTAAACTACATTGCAAGGTTCATTTCTCACCTAACATCTACTTGTGAACCAATCTTCAAGCTGTTCAAGAAAGATCAGGTAGTTTGATGGAATGATGACTGTCAAGTTGCTTTCGATAAAATCAAGGAGTATTTGCTAGAACCTCCTATCTTGATGCCACCCGTCGAGGGAAGACCTCTAATCATGTATCTGACCATCATAGAGAATTCAACGGGGTGCATAATGGGGCAACATGACGAGTCTGGCAGAAAAGAGCATGCCATTTATTACCTTAGCAAAAAGTTTACCGACTGTGAAACCAGATATTCACTGCTCGAGAAAACTTGTTGCGCTTTGGTATAGGCTGCTCGCCGGCTAAGGCAGTATATGTTGACTCATACCACTTTGCTGATATCTAAGATGGATCCGATAAAGTACATCTTTGAGAAGCCTGCTCTATCTGGAAGAATAGCTAGATGGCAGATGATCCTAACAGAATACGATATACAGTACACGACCCAAAAAGCTATAAAGGGGAGTGTGCTAGCTGACCATCTGGCTCATCAAGCTGTTGAAGATTACCAATCCATGAAGTTTGACTTCCCCGACGAAGACATTATGACATTGGACAACATTGAAGATATCAGACCATATGGCGGACCTGAACAAGGATCCCGATGGACCTTGTACTTTGATGGGGCCTCCAATGCACTTGGCAACTGTATCGACGTGATGCTCATTTCCCCAGAAGGATGCCATACTCCTTTCACTACTAGACTTTGCTTCAACTGTACGAACAACATGGCAGAATATGAAGCATGCATCTTTGGACTCAAGGGTGCCATAGACTAGGGAATCAAATCCTTAGATATGTTTGGGGACTCAGCTTTGGTCATCAGTCAGATCAAAGGAGAGTGGGATACTAAGCATCCAAACCTCATCCCTTACAAAGAACATGTCTTGACATTGCTACCACATTTCGAGCAGATCACCTTCGAGCACTTCCCGCGAGAAGAAAATCAACTAGCAGATGCTCTAGCTACAATGTCATCCATGCTTAAACTTAACCGGGATAATGAGGCTCCCAAATTACCATTGAACGGATGGACGAACCGGCACACTATCACGAGATTAATACCGAAGAAGTAGTGGACCAGCCATGGTTTCATGAAGTTAAAAGGTATCTCGAGGCTCAGGAATACCCAGAAGGAGCTTCAGTCAATGACAAAAAGTTCTTAAGGAGATTCTCAGCTAAGTTCTTCCTAAGTAATGGCATCTTGTACAAGCGTAATCATGATTCTATTCTGCTCCGTTGTGTGGACAAAGATGAAGCTGAAAAGATCATGGCTGAATTGCATGAAGGTACCTTTGGAACTCACTCTAGCGGGCATATGATGGCTAAGAAGATTCTACGGGCAAGCTATTATTGGTCTACCATGGAAGCTGACTGCTATCAACACTCCCGGACATGCCATAAATGTCAAATTTATGCAGACAAGGTACACGTGCCTCCTGTTCCTCTAAATGTCTTAAAAGCTCCTTGGCCCTTCGCTATGTGGGGAATCAACATGATTGGAGAGATCAAGCCTACAGCATCCAATGGACACCGCTTCATTCTGGTGGCCATTGATTACTTCACCAAGTGGGTCAAAGCAGCTTCCTTCGCATCTGTCACTAAGAATGTTGTTGCTCGCTTCATCAAGCAGAACCTGATTTGCCGGTACGGTATCCCCAAAAGGATCATCACTGATAACGGTACAAATCTTAACAATACTATGATCACCGCCCTGTGTGAGCAGTTCAAAATTCAACATCACAATTCATCTCCCTACCGGCCAAAGATGAATGGTGCAGTCGAAGCTGCGAACAAAAATATCAAGAAGATCATACAGAAGATGACAATCACCTATAAGGACTGGCATGAAATGTTACCGTTTACTCTTCACGGGTACCGTACCATGACACGCACATCAACTGGGGCAACACCCTATTCCTTGGTATATGGCATGGAGGCTATTTTACCTATCGAGGTTCAGATTCCCTCCTTGAGAATCATGAAGGATGCTGGTTTGAGTGAAGACGATTAGATCCAAACCCGGCTTGATCAGTTGAACTTAATTGATGAGAAAAGACTTACTGTTGTTTGTCATGGTCATACGTATCAAAAGCGGATGATCAAGGCTTTCAACAAGAAAGTCAGACGCCAAGTATATCAAGTTGGAGATCTAGTGATCAAACGCATCATCTTGCCACAAAGTGATCCCAGGGGCAAATGGAATCCTACCTATGAAGGACCATTTGTGATCAAGAACATCTTTTCTGGTTGGGAAATGATTTTAACCACCATGGACGGTGATGACCTGCCACACCCTGCGAACACAGACATAGTCAAAAGATACTACGCATAAATGACCCGCTAGGTTGACACACCTAGGCAAAAAAAGGGGATCCCGGTGAATCGAAAACCCGAAAGGGCAGTTCAGGCAAAAATTAGGGATAAGACAAAAAATATCTGTACACCCGACAAGTTGAAAACTTGAAAGGGCGACTTGGGCAAAAAAGGGTTTCCCGGTGGACTGAAAACCCGAAAGGGAGATCCAGGAAAAAGTTAGGGAATTAAAGCGTATGACTATGTCTCGTCGGATCACTTTAAGGACAGTCTCTTCACAGACAAACTCTGAGCTTCTGATCAATCCAATCATCTTCGGACGAAGCAATGAATGGACAAGATATTCAGAGATACGAAGGCTATAGCGGAATGGGAACTCCATGGGATTTTTATATACACATAGCTATCTTTCTTTGTATAAATTTTTCTCATTTTTTATGACACCATCCTCTTACTAGGATGTCTGTCTCCTTTGTACACAAATACTTATTCAAAGTAAATACAAAGATGTCTCTTTCAAAGTACAAAAACTATTTGCCTTTTTTATTTACACCTGTGTTTTTATTTGCAAAAACGTCCAATGATTCATTGATGAACATATGCATTTGAACATAATTACTGTTTACAAATAAACAGGATGAAAAAGAACAATTTCTGACAGGTTGAAAGGATAGGAAAACATCTTTAGACTATTCCAGGAGCAATCCCCTACAGTACATCATCTAGATCGCCAGCGGACCTAATTCCTTGAAATACATATCCCCAGCGGAGTTATAATTTCAAACCCTTAATCCTCATCAGAGTTAAAACTTCAAACTCCCAATCCCCAACGGGGCAAAAACTTTGAGTTACAAATCCCCAGCGGAGCTGAAACCTTCTTCCCCAGTCGAGTTAAAACTTCAAACTCCCAATCCCCAGCGGAAACCTTTCAGTCAATCCAACTTCCCCAGCAAGTTATCTTGAAGCCTGGAAATCAACCAAGATAACAGTTAACTTTTGTCTCTCCCCAACCTAGGATAACTTCCTAGTAGAGTGGCAGACGACCGAAAACTCCTAAACTTACTCTCTAGTAGTAAGCCTTCTTCCCCATAGAGTTTTCACTACTCCTCAACAGAACAAAGATTCTCATTCTTAATTCCCCAGTGAAGTCGCCAAAGTTTTCTTTGCTCCTCAACAGATAGAAGATTCTCATCCTTAATTCCCCTCAGAAGTCATCAGAGTTTCCCCTATTCCCCAGCAGAATAAGGATTCCCTTTGTGTAACCCCCAGTAGAGGTCATCAAAGTTCTCTGGATTTCCCAAGCAAATTTCTCAAGCAGTATATGTCATCTCTCACATCAAATTTTTTGTCAATACTCCAAGGCATGAAGGATCTTCATATCCCCACGGAAGTTATCAAGGATCTTATTCCCCAACAGTCACCCAGGATTTCTTATCTCCAGCAGTCAGGGATTTATTTTCCATGGCAGCGGTCAAGGGTTTGATTATCCCCAGTTGTTAAGGATTTATCTTCCTCAGCAATACAACAAATCAGCTTACATGCGCATACATTACATCCATATATCATAAACATTAATAAAGCACATTTATTGCATCATACATTTCATGCAACATAACCTTGTGTTTCAGCTAACATTTTACCCTTTTCAGGATAAGATTAACAAGCTATCATTAACAATGGTCAAAGATTTCAGATACAGTTTAGATACTCTCCAGACACAAGCCATTCTATTTCTCATTCAGATTCATCTTTCAAGATACAGTTCAGATACACTCCAGACACGGAAGTCATTCTGTCACTTATCCAGATTCTAGTTCAGATACACTCCAGACACGGAAGTCATTCTTTCGATTATCCAATTTCAAGTTCAGATACGCTCCAGACACGGATGCCATTCTGGCCCTTATTCAGTTTCCGATTCAGATGCAGTACAGATACACTCCAGACACGGAAGTCATTCTATTACTCATTCAAAATTCAAGGTCAAGATACAGTTCAGATACGCTCCAGACACGGAAGCCATTCTGTCACTTATTCAGATCTCTTATTCAAATTCCAGTCTAGATACGCCTCAGACACGGTTGCCATTCTGTCACTTATTCAGATTACAGTACAGATACACTCCAGAAACGGAAGTCATTCTGCTACCTATTCAGTTTCCAATCCAGATACGCTCTCGACACGATTGCCATTCTGTCACTTATTCTGATTCTCCTCAGCTCAGAGATGCTCCAAACACGGATGCTATTATATTGCTCATTCAGATTCCAACTACCAGATACAGTTCGGAGACGCTCCAGACACGGATGCTATTCTGTTTCTCATTACAAGTCTCCAGATACAGTTCAGATACGTTCCAGACGCGGACACCATTCTGAATACTCATTCTTTTGACTTACAACTTATAACTCAACAAACATTCTTGGATGACATCTTTAAGCCCATCTCCAACAAGATTCTATCACCTCTCCAAATGGCATCTTTAAGCCCATTTCCTCAACTACATTTTGACGAGTGCAAATTTACGGGCACTCTAGTGTCCAATCATCTTTTACCTTCGAGTCACGAATGACAAAAGCTCGCCAATCTAACTCTTCAGGGTCAAGAAGATTGAACAGGGGAAGCTGTTGTACCCCAAAATTTTCCCTCTCATTTATCAAGATTTTTTCCTCACAAGACTTCTTGGACTCAAGACAAGATTAGGGTTTGCTCAGCTCAAGACATCACCTTGCACTGATGACCTAAAATTAGGGTTTGAGTTTGCACAAGGATTTTTGGACCATCAATGCTTCATGTGACTTTCATACACCATCTTGGACCCCTAAGATTGCTCATATCAAGTTTCAAGCCTTGAATCACATTTTTGCCCAGTCAATTGGACAGTTGACCTAAAAATCAGCTGTATTGGGGAAAAAGTCAACCATGGCCAATTTACAGTCAAACTTCATAATTTTTTATCCACAACAACATTCTAGGCTCCTATGTACCATTTGATCTGAAGATATGAAAAACACAAGAAGGGGGGTTGAATTGTAAAACTTAAAACAAATGCTTAGACAACACAGTATTTTTATCCTGGTTCATTTGATCTCAAACTACTCCAGTCCACCCGTCAAGGTGATTTCGCCTCTCTCCAACGAGGTCTTAATCCACTATATTCAAAGGATTACAACAGCTACTTTAACAACTGTTAAAGCCTTCTTGAGTATAACCATAAACCGGTTTATCTCAAGGAAATCTTTTACAAATAAAATGAACAATGATGTGTTAACGTTTTCTAATAAAACAATATATCACAACTGTGATAATTACACAACTTAAGCTTGGAGTAAAACTGAATTTGCTAAAGCGTTTGAGTAAGCGTGGTTGTGAAAGCTTGGCAAATTTTGTGAGTGCATGCGTGCGTCTTTTCTCAAGCAGACTTGTTTATATAGCCAAGGCAAAGATACGTTGCCCATAAAGCACTTTTATTGATAATAACGCACTTTCCTTTTTGAGAAGATCTTGTCTGAATAAAGTCGTTAGCAATTAATTCTGTCTTGAATACTTAATAATGCTTCAGAGTCTTCTTTGCTTATGGTAACGCTTCAGAGTGTTCTTTGCTTTAGCTTATGATAACGCTTCAGAGTGCTGATGACTTGGTAAAGATCTTTGATCAGAGTCAGAGTGTATTTGTTTATGCACAGATTCTGGTCATCAAGCTTCAGCGTATGATCTGGCTAGCTTCAGTGTGTAGCACATGTTACTGATCTTCTGATGCTGACATATTACTGATCTTCTGATGCTGATTCCATCAGAACTTCTGTATATACAAAACATAATTTTAAGAAGCATATTTGTCTTATATATAAATCTTACAATTTATTTATTCTTTGTATTTTGTTATCATCAAAACTCTAATCAAGGGTTGTAGAATCAAACTATGTTCTAACAATCTCCCCCTTTTTGATGATGACAAAAACCAGATTTTTCAATTAAAAATAAAGAATAAAAAGTATAGAATTAAGAAGAGAAAACTCCCCCTGAGTTGATTACTTCCCTTTAATTCCATGAGTCTTTGAGCATCAGAACCTTACTGTATCTTTCCTCAGAGTTTTGTACCTGTTCAAGCTTTTCAGAAGAGAAAAAAATTTAAATAGATCAGAATGTTTGAGACTTATGTCTCAGTAATCCGTTATTGAAAAATATCATTCTTTCTCCCCCTTTTTGTCAGTTATCAAAAAGAACATAAGATCAGAGCTAAAATGCGTTTATATTAAAAAACCAGAAGCAATGATAAGTTCAAAACAATGTAAAAATATTACAGATAAACAAGTTATAAAAACAAGGAAATTCTAAGAGGGAGGAGGTAGACGCGTGAACAAGGTTTCCAACAAGCTCTTGATCTGGATGTTGGTTTCCTGTTGCTGGGTTAACATGCTCTTGATTTCCTCAATTTTGTCGTCCTGTTTATCCATTCTTTCATTCATCAACATATCAGATCTTTTCAGGTCTTCTAGAGTCTGCTTGTCAAAGGAGGAAGCTTGGGGATCTTCAGAAACAAGATGCTTCTCAGAGCTTTCTGCAATATCCTTTTCTTGACCCAATGCTTCAGCAGGAATCATCTGCTCTGGAGTAACAGTCAGATTGAGATCTTCTGACTCTGGTTGAACTTTGTTTGCTGGACGATGTTCAGACCAGGGAGCATTGTCCAGAGGGAGAACTTCTTCCTTGAGCAGCTGGCTCAGAACTAGTTCTTCAATTTCTTTCAGCAGATTGCTGAAGTTCTGTTGGGCTTGTCCGTAGCTTTGTTCTTGCAGCTTATGAGTTTCAGAAGATACCCATCTTCTGAACCTTGTCCAAAGGTAGTCTGATGCAGCAGGATCAATCAACTCAAGACTAGCTTGCTTTAGAGAAGTGATCCACTTCTGTACTTCTGTTTCAAACATCAATAAGCTGGTACCAACATCTGGAGATGGTTCAGATGGTTTTGGTTTTGGGATAACTGTTTTGTGGGTTATGGCAACAAGACGTTCAAAAACCGTTAAATCAATGACAATCTTGCCGTGGTCATCTGGATTGTTCTTTGGTGAGGGAGTGGGAGAGTCAGGAATCATGATTGGACTTGCTGGGGAGTTTGGTGGAGTTGATTCTAGAGAAGAGGGAATTTGGGGAAAATTCACAATGGTACCAAGGGGCATACGAATGGCCAGAGGCTCTGTGATTCCAGGAATGGGAATGGTATCAAAATCAACAGTTTGGTTTGATTGATCGTTATGAGGTTCTGGTTCACAGGATTCAGAAGGTTGAGCCTCAGAAGTTTGAACTTCTGGGTGAGATAGTTCAGGTTATGGAGAAGGTGGATGTATTTCTGGTTGAGGAGATGAAGGTAGTGGGATTTCTGGTTGTGGAGAGAGGGAAATTTCTGGTTGTGGTGAGAGGGGAATTTCTGGTTGTGCTTCTGTGGTGGTTTAAGGGTTTGGATTTTCTGGCATGGGAGCAGAAGTATGTTGGTCAAAGGTATCTATCTCAGATAGAACTGTTTCAAGTTCTTGTTGGGTTGCATCAATATTTGGATTTGGAGGTTAGGAGCGAGATCTTCTAAGAGTTAAGGATTCTGAGGGGTCAAAATCAATGTCAAAGTCATCAAATGTTTGTGGTGTGGGGTTTTCAGGTTGAGTGGGAATTGGTATAGATGTTGATACTGAAATTGAATCTAAAACAGTTACAGAAGAAGGATTACCTTTCCTTTTAGGAGTCCGCTGGGATGATCCTTCTGCTACAGCTTTCCTTTTCTTGGTTTTCTTCAGCACAACTTCTGGAGCCTTCTGTTGCAGATCCTGAATGTTCAGATTCGGTGTTGTACCATCCGCCTTGCATGCATCCAGATATCTGACTATTATATCAGGTTTAGAATCAATCTCTGAGAACAGAGGGAAGTTATCCAGAGGGACTCTTCTGCTGGAGATTGCTGCAAAAGGAGTGACGTTGGGTTCCTTCTTGATGTTCTCAATCAACTTCATTTTCTTCAGATTCTTTGCATTCAGCTGTTTGCCAACAATAGCTTCCAAAGAGCTGATTTCCTGAGCCTCTGTAAGATGATCAATCAGCTTATTCTATGTTAGAATATCTGATATAAGTCTTCCTAGGGGTATCCATTCCCTTTTTGTGCGCTCATCTTCTCTGGTTTCTTTAACACTTGTCCTTAGATGGTTAAACAACAGATAAGCCAGATTCACCTTAATCTTCTGAGAGATGAAGTAGATCAGAAATTGCTGATCAATATTGATGTAGTCAGGAGAGCTGGTAGGCTTCCTGTGGTTTATGCATCCCCGAATGATCTTGGCCCATATTCTGTGATGGTCTTTTAAATCCCTTATCTTGCTGGAGGGAAGCCCCAGAGTGAAGATTTCTCTAGCAATTAAGGCAACATCAGCGCATCTTTCAGCCATGTCAATGCAACGAACACCACCACCACTGTAGCCTATTAATCTTGCAATGAGGTCCTCAGTAATAACTATCTTCTTCCCCATAATGTATGAAGTAACTTGATGGTTGGAAGATGAAGCATGAATCCAAAATTCCTTTACCAGAATTGGGAATGTTGGACCCACCAGACGATCAAAGTATCTTTCCCAGCCTTGAGCCTTAACCTCTTCAGAGAGATTAAACCCGTTCTCTTGAAGGCTGTTGAAATCCACGATAAATTCTGAAAGAACTTCTAGATTTTTGATTGGTGTGAGAAGCATTCTGTAGGGTTCTTCATACTGTTCGGAGGAAACTATTTTCTGGGTACTGGAAGTAGGGATGCTTGAGGAAGCCATGTTCACACGAAGGTTTTGAAGAAATTGAAAGGGTTTTGAGAAAGTATGCAAACTGAAATCAGTAAGATTGAGAGAAAATGAAAGTGAAGGTAAAAGAGTGTAAATGGTGAGAATTGTGTTTAAATAGATTTCTAAACAATTTTGAAAACATAAATGGCAAGAGAGAGAAATTAAATATAATGATTATTAGCATTTAATGATAGCTGATTTTGGGGGATTCAGAAAGATATTGGAACGGTTACCCATGACATGTGTCTCAATGCAACCAATCGGCACTTTTGATATTTCAGAAGCGTGAACGTGTGTTCAGCCTCAGAAAGTAGCTGATGACTGAATGACACTTGTTTGCTTGAGTGAACTGCACATTTCTATCCTTGATTCTGTTACAATATATACTTCTAAAGATCTGAAGAAAGATTGATCAGTAGTTCACGAAAAAGTAGACAAGGTTCTGAAGGTTAAGACATGGAATCAAAACAGTTTTATTCTGGGCAGAGCTTCATGCTGAGATGTTTCAGAATGAAGTTGAACCTATCTTCATAAAGAGGTTTTATAAAGATACAACCCATTGATAGTCTGTGTTAATAAATTTTAAATTTAGAATCCCTTTCTGAATATAGTCCCTAATAAAATGATGTTTTATTTCTATATGCTTAGCCCTAGAATGCAAAATAGGATTTTTACTGAGACAAATAGCAGAAGTATTGTCACAGAGGATAGGAATGTTACTCTCAAATATCTGGAAGTCCTCAAGTTGACTTTTCATCCAGAGCATTTGTGTACTGCATCCAGCTGCTGCTATGTATTCAGCTTCTGCTGTTGATAGAGCAATTATGGATTGTCTTTTGCTGGACCATGAGATCAGATTTTCTCCCAGAAACTGGCAGCTTCCAGAAGTGCTTTTACGTTCTACTATGTCTCCAGCGAAATCAGCATCACAGTATCCTATTAAGCTGTAATTACTTGATTTTCTATAAAACAAACCCAGATTAGTAGTACCTTTCAGATACTTGAAAATTCGCTTAACTGCTGTTAAGTGAGATTCTCTAGGATCTTATTAGAATCTAGCACAAATGCAAACACTGAATAGAATGTCAGGCCTTGAAGCCGTCAGATAGAGAAGAGAACCAATCATACCTCTGTAGACCTTTTGTTCTACCTTTTTACTTACCTCTTCTCTTTCCAGAATGCACGTGGGATGCATTGGAATCTTTGATGGCTTACATTCAGAGAGATCAAATTTCTTCAGAAGTTCTCTGACATATTTTCTCTGATGAATGTAAGTTCCTTCTGGGGTTTGATTAATCTGAATGCCCAGAAAGAATTTTAGTTCCCCCATTAGGCTCATCTCAAATTCTGCCTGCATACATTTAGCAAACTTTCTTACCAGAGAGGGTTTAGTGGATCCAAATATGATGTCATCAACATAAATCTGACATACTAGAATGTCATTCTTAACTGTCTTACAGAACAAGGTTGTGTCCACTTTCCCTCTGGTGAATTCCTTTTCTAACAGGAAGTTACTTAGTCTTTCATACCAAGCTCTGGGAGCTTGTTTCAGACCATAGAGTGACTTCTTTAGTTTGAAAACATATTCTGGATTTATGTAACTTTCAAAACCAGGGGGTTGGTGCACATATACCTCTTCTTCTATATAGCCATTTAAGAATGCACTCTTAACATCCATCTGATACAGAGTGATGCCTTTATTAACAACAAATGAGATTAAGAGTCTGATAGATTCTAACCTGGCGACTGGAGCAAAGGTTTCTGTATAGTCTATCCCCTCTTGCTGACTATAACCTTGTGCTACCAGTCGTGCTTTGTTTCTGATGACTTCACCTTGTTCGTTCAGTTTGTTTCTGAACACCCATTTTGTACCAATGACGTTGAATCCTTTTGGTTTGGGAACTAGATCCCATACGTCATTTCTTGTGAATTGATTTAGCTCCTCTTGCATTGCTAGAATCCAGTCATTGTCCAGAAGTGCTTCATCAATTGTTGTTGGTTCAATTAGAGAAACCAGTCCCATGAGGGATTCTTCAGAGTTTCTGAAGCTAGATCTTGTTCTGATTGGATCTTCCTTTCTTCTTAAGATTGTTTCTTCTAGGTGATCCATGCAGCTTCTGGATGGTCTTTTCTGGAGTTGATCAACAGAAGGTGCTGGATTGCTTGCAGTGACTCTTTCTGATGCTGAGGGAGTGTCTCTGTTGAGAGCTTCTGATGATTTGTCTTCAGTACCTGTGAGTTCAACTTCCATACCTGCAAGTAATTCATTCTGCTTTGACTTTTGAGAGTCAAGCTTATCATCAAAATGAACACTGATTGACTCCTCCACAATCTGTGTTTATGTATTGTATACTCTGTACCCTCTTGAGCGTTCAGAGTATCCTAACATAATACACTTTTGTGCTTTAGAGTCAAACTTGTTCAAATAATTTTTTGTATTCAGAATAAGACATGTACATCCAAATGGGTGAAAATAGGAAATGTTGGGCTTTTTGTTCTTCCACAATTCATATGGAGTCTTTTCCAGAATAGGTCTTATGGAGATTCTATTCTGAATGTAACACGCTGTGTTTATTGCCTCTGCCCAGAATATCTTAGCAGCGTTAGTCTCGTTGATCATGGTTCTGGCCATTTCTTGCAATGTTCTGTTCTTTCGTTCTACAACTCCATTTTACTGGGGAGTTCTAGGACAAGAGAAATCATGCAGAATGCCTTTATCATTAAAGAATAACTCAAAATCTTTGTTTTCAAATTCTCCACCATGATCACTTCTGACTTTGACGATTCTAAGATCCTTTTCATTCTGAACTTGGTTGCAGAAGGTAACAAACACAGAGTGTGACTCGTCCTTGTGCCTTAAGAACTTTACCCATGTCCATCAGCTATAGTCATCTACGATTACTAACCCATACTTCTTGCCACTGACTGAAGCATTTTTAACTGGTCCAAATAAGTCAATGTGCAGAAGTTCTAATGGCTTGGAGGTGGAAACAACGTTTTTGGATTTGAAAGCTGGTTTTGCAAACTTGCCTTTCTGACATGCTTCACACAGAGCATCTGAATTGAACTTCAGGTTAGGAAGTCTTCTGACCAGATTGAGTTTGTTAATCTGAGATATTCTTCTCATACTAACATGTCCCAATCTTCTGTGCCAAATCCATTGCTCGTTGTTAACAGACAGAAGACACTTTACGTTCTGACTTTTCAGTTCAGAAAGTTTGATTTTATAAATGTTGTTTTTCCTCTTTCCATTAAATAGGATAGTCCCATCTTTCTGACTAACAGCTTTGCATGAATTTTGATTGAAGATTATATCATAACCGTTATCACTTAATTGACTTATGGATAACAGGTTATGAATTAATCCATCTACTAATAAAACATTACTTATAGAGGGAAGATTTCCATTACCTACTGTTCCAGAGCCAATGATCTTTCCTCTCTGATTTCCTCCAAAACCTACGTGGCCTCCAGGCTTAAGTTCCAGGCTTTGGAACATATGCCTTCTTCCCGTCATGTGTCGTGAGCAGCCAGAGTCCAGGTACTATGATTGGTGTTTTTGCTTTGCTGCTAAAGATATCTGCCACATGTATTATTTTATCCTTAGGTACCCACATTTTCTCGGGTCCTGATTTGTTAGTTTTACCAAAACTCTGGTTGAATTTTGGTTTGACATAATAATCACTACTTGTATATTTTATGTCATGTGTGTGCCCATATATAAAGTGTGAGTCAAGTGGAGTACATTTTATAACTAAATCCATGGCATTTTTTGGTGTAGGTACCTTACCTTGATATCCTATCCCTTTTCTGCCATTTCTGCTAACTCCATAGATCATTGAAGCCATTTTGCTTCTGTCTATGTTTTTAGCTAGAAACTTTTGAAAGTTGTGATCATACTCCTTGATGATCTCATCAGCACTGCTGGGAGTTTCAGGGATTGTTTCCTTCTGAGAGTTTTGCAATTGGTTTTCTAATTTTGAAATTTTATCTTTTAACTCAGAATTCTCCAATTTGAGACTCTCAGTCTTATCAGAGTCAGAAGCAAGATTCCTTTTCAGGTTTCTGAATTTGACTCTGATCTGCTGATATCTTTCCAGAATTTCATTAAGGCTTTCTGTAGGTGTTTAGGTATTGGCTTGCATTTTTGGTAAATCCCAAGTGTATGTGTGAATGTCATGACTGATGTCATAACATTCTAGTTCAGTTTGTACTGACTCATTAGGTACCTTTGCAGAAAAATATTGTAATTCAAGTACTGATGTTTATAAGTGTGTATCTGAGCATTTTGCAAAATGATCACATTTTGCTAAATCAGTAGACATGTTTTCTCAGATGTCATAACAGATGTTATGACATCCTGTTCTGAACTAACAGGTTTGCAGGTTGGATAAGTCTGAGTTTTTTCAGGAAATAACTCAGTCTTTCCTGAACAGAATCCTGCGTTTTTTGAGGGGTAACCTAGCTCAACCCTAACCTGGTTAATAAAGTCCTGTGACCTGGTCTTTAGGTCAAACAGAATTAACCCTAGGTTTTTGTGGAAACCCTAACTGAAGTTGCAGCTGCTATATATTCAACAGAGCTGCTGTTTTTCAAGCGATCCCTTTTATTGATCAGAAGATCATTTGTAATCTGTATAGATTTGATTATTGTACTCCAAGCAATTATCATTGTGATAAGTGACTTGGAATAGGTTTCGAATTGTAAGGGCTGTGTAGCACTCAAAGCTTTGAAGCAAGAGTGTTTGAATGTTCCTTGACTAAAGCTGTGAAGCAGAGTCAAGTCAGTTGTGTGCATCACTCAAAGCTGTGAAGCACGAGTGATTGTGTTGCTTGATTAAAAAGCTGTGAAGCTTAATCAAGTGTTTGTTTTTGAAGAGTGTCTTCATCAATTTTTAAGTCAAATTGGTTTATGTATCACTGCTGTGATTGAGGGGGAGTGAGTAGGAACTCAGGTTTAAGTTGTACTTAGATTGGAATTGCATTGGGTAGGTCTTAAGTGAAGGAGATAAACTGGTTGGTTTATTCCTGAATTAACATCTCTTATAGTGGATTTCCTCCCTGGCTTGGTAGCCCCCAGAGTAGGTGTTGTTGCACACTGAACTGGGTAAACAATTGACTGTGTTCTTTATTGCTTTTGTATTTACTGTCATATAGTAAGTCAGATACGGTGTCATAACATTGAACGTGACATTGAGTATCTGCAGCCAGAATTTCAATTGGCATCAGAGCAGGCACCCTGCCTGTATTACTGGGTGAGATCTAAGGATATCACTTTCTGGCACTATGGACAAAGAAGGAGTTTTTGGAAATAGACCACCCATTCTGGATGGAACTAATTATGACTACTGGAAACCTCGTATGATTGCCTTCCTAAAATCTCTGGACAAAAAGGCTTGGAGAGCTGCTGACAAAGGATGGATTCATCCCACCATAACTGAGAAAGATGGGACAATCAGTCTGAAGCCTGAAGAAGATTGGAGTAAAGAAGAAGATGAGTTAGCTCTGGAAAATTCAAAAGCTTTAAATCCCTTGTTCAATGGAATTGATAGAAACATTTTCAGACTAGTACATCAATATGAACTGGCCAAGGAAGTTTGGGACACTCTCAGAACTACTCATGAGGGCACTTCCAAAGTAAAAATGTCAAGGCTTCAGATGTTGACCACCAAGTTTGAGAATCTAAAAATGATGGAAGATGAAACCATTCATGAGTTTCACATGAACATCTTGGAGATTGCCAACACCTCAGGAGCACTGGGAGAAAAGATGTCAGAAGAAAAACTGGTAAGGAAGATTCTCAGATCCTTGCCTAAAAGATTTGCAATGAAGGTAACTGCCATAGAGGAAGCCCAGGACATCAGCAAGTTGAAAGTGGATGAACTTATTGGGTCTCTTCAGACTTTTGAGATGGGAATCACTGATAATGGTGTCAAGAAGAACAAGAGCATAGCACTTATGTCCAACACTGATGTTGAAGAAAACATTTCAGAAGCTGTAGCCATGCTTGGAAGACAGTTGAACAAACTCATCAAAAGAATAGATCCAAAGTCAAGGTCTAATGTTCATAAAATTCCCTCTAACATTGACAGTTCCAGCAGAAGACCAAGGTCATAAGAGAAGGGAATTCAAGGCAGAGGAATTCAATGCCATGGTTGTGAAGGATATGGGCATATTCGAGCTGAATGTCCTACCTTTCTTAAGAAACAAAAAGGAATGACAGTTACTTGGTCTGACTGTGATTCAGAAAGTAATTCTGAAGAAGAGACTGCCAAATGAGTTACTACTTTAACTGGTGTTTGTACCTCTGAAAGTGACATCAGTGATGAAGAGGTGACTTTTGAAGAACTGGATGATACTTACAAGGAATTGTGTATCAGAAGTACTGAAGTCTGTGTGCAGATTGAGAAACAATCAAAACTCATCATAAAGCTGGAGGCTGAAAAAAGGGCAAACCTTGAAACTATAAGTCATCTAGAAGGAGAAGTTCAATTGCTGAACTCACAACTGAATCAAATGACCAAATCTGTCAAGATGTTGACAAATGGAACAGACAAATTGGAAGAGATCCTTTCAGGTTGGACAAAATGTGGGAAATAAATCTGGACTAGGATTTATGGAAGCAACGAAATCTGGTTCTGGTAAGCAAATGTCAAAACAGATGTCTCAACACAACTCTCGACATCAGGAACAGAGACATATGAAGAAAAGGTACCAAAGATGGAAATGTCATCATTGTGGGAGATATGGCCACATAAAGCCCTTCTGCTTCAGATTACATGGATACCCTAATCAGAACTCAGGTGTCAAACCTAAGTCTAAAAAGGTACCACATGCTCCTCAATGGAAGAAAAAGGCTACTGCACTGATAGCTCACACTTCCCTGAGGGTCTCTGCAAAGGAAGACTGGTACTTTGACAGTGGATGTTCCAGACACATGTCTGGAATCAAGAACCTCCTCAATAATGTTAAGCCTCACACCACCAGTTTTGTGACCTTTGGAGATGGGGCTAAAGGTGAAATCAAAGGAGTTGGTGATTTGGACTGCCTGGAGTTCCAAGTCTGAATGAAGTACTGCTGGTGAAAGGGCTGACCGCTAATCTCATTAGTATCAGTCAACTGTGTGATCTAGGATTCAAGGTCAATTTCTCAAAATCTGAATGCCTTGTAATCAATGACAAACAAGAGATAGTAATGAAAGGAGTCAGATCCAAAGACAACTGTTACTTGTGGGAGCCTGAGAACACTAATTTCTCATCTGTGTGTTCCATTGCAAAAGAAGAAAAAGAGGTGAAACTGTGGCACCAAAAACTTGGCCATCTTCATCTAAGGGGTATGAAGAGGATTATCTCCTTGGAGGCAGTCAGAGGGATTCCAAAACTGCAAATTGATGAAGGAAGAGTTTGTGGTGAATGTCAGGTTGGTAAGCAGACTAGGATGTCACATCCAAAGTCAAGACATCTGACCACCTCTAAGGTTCTAGAACTCCTCCATATGGATCTGATGGGACCAATGCAAGTAGAGAGTCTTGGTGGTAAAAGATATGCCTATGTGGTTGTGGATGATTTTTCCAGATTCACCTGGATTAATTTCATTAGGGAAAAATCAGATGCATTTGAAGTTTTTAGAGAACTGTGCAAGAGAATTCAAAGAGAGAAGGAAGGATGTATTTTCAGAATCAGAAGTGATCATGGCAAGGAATTTGAAAACAGCAAGTTTGATGACTTCTGTTCTTCAGAAGGAATCAGTCATGAGTTTTCTTCACCTATAACACCTCAGCAAAATGGAGTTGTGGAAAGAAAAAATAGGACCATACAAGAATCTGCCAGAGCAATGTTACATGCCAAAAGACTTCCTATGTATTTTTGGGCTGAAGCTATGAATACAACTTGCTATGTTCATAACAGGGTCACCTTGAGAAAGGGAACCTCATCCACCATATATGAACTCTGGAAAGGAAGAAAACCAACTGTGAAGTACTTCCATGTGTTTGGCAGCAAATGCTATATTCTGTCTGATCGTGAACAAAGAAGAAAACTGGACCCCAAAAGTGATGAAGGCATATTTCTAGGATACTCCTCAAACAGCAGAGCTTATAGAGTATTCAACTCCAGAACCAAAACCATGATGGAATCAATAAATGTCATAATTGATGACTATCATGAAGAAATAGATGTTCCTTGTACTGTTGAGACATTCTTTGAGACTTCAACCCAACAGAATGACCTACCCAACTCCACCACAACAGAATCTGAATCAAAGGAAGCTAGCAAGATCCCTTCCATCAGAATTCAGAAGGATCATCCAAAAGAGCTCATCATAGGAGATCCCAATAGTGGAGTCATCACAAGATCTAGAGAAATCATCTCAAACTCTTGTTTTGTGTCCAAAATGGAACCAAGAAATGTCAAGGAAGCCTTAACTGATGAATATTGGATTGGTGCAATGCAAGATGAACTGAACCAATTCAAGCAACATGAAGTTTGGGAACTGGTTCCTAGACCTGAAGGAACTAACATCATTGGGACAAAATGGATATTCAAGAACAAGTCAGATGCTGAAGGAGTTGTCACCAGAAATAAGGCAAGACTTGTTGCTCAAGGATACACCCAGGTTGAAGGGGTTGATTTTGATGAAACCTTTGCACCTGTAGCCAGGCTGGAATCAATCAGACTCTTGTTGTCAATTGCTTGTCTTCTGAAATTCAAGTTATTTCAGATGGATGTGAAAAGTGCCTTTCTAAATGGGTACTTAAATGAGGAAGCTTATGTGGAACAACCTAAAGGTTTTGTGGATCCAACCCACCCTGATCATGTCTACAAATTGAGAAAAGCTCTATATGGCCTGAAACAAGCTCCTAGAGCATGGTATGACAGGTTAACAAAGTTTCTCTCAGACAAAGGCTACAGAAAAGGAGGTTTGGACAAAACTCTCTTTGTCAAAACTGAAGGAGGGAAGTTGATGGTTGCCCAAATATATGTTGATGACATAGTGTTTGGAGGAATGTCAGAACATATGGTTAAACACTTTGCTGATCAGATGCAGGCTGAATTTGAAATGAGTCTCATGGGAGAACTAACTTATTTTCTTGGACTACAAGTCTCACAGATGGAGGACTCAATCTTCTTATCTCAAAGCAAGTATGCTAAGAATATTGTAAAGAAGTTTGGTATGGAGAATGCAAGTCACAAAAGGACTCCTGCTCCTACTCATCTAAAGCTTTCCAAAGATTCAAGTGGGGTTAAGGTGGATCAAAGTCTGTACAGAAGCATGATAGGAAGCTTGTTGTACTTAACTGCCAGCAGACCTGATATTGCCTTTGCAGTTGGAGTTTGTGCTAGATACCAAGCTGATCCCAAAGTCAGTCATATCAATCAAGTGAAGAGAATTTTGAAGTATGTAAGTGGTACTTACAACTATGGATTGATGTATACTCATGGCTGTGAACCAGCTCTGACTGGCTACTGTGATGCTAATTGGGCTGGTAGTGCTGATGATAGAAAAAGCACCTCTGGAGGATGTTTCTTCTTGGGAAGTAATCTGGTTTCCTGGTTCAGCAAGAAACAGAATTGTGTGTCTCTTTCCACTGCTGAAGCTGAATACATTGCAGCTGGTAGTAGCTGCTCTCAAATGATATGGATAAAACAGATGCTCACTGAGTATAATGTCACACAAGATGTTATGACATTGTACTGTGACAATCTGAGTACAATTAACATATCCAAGAATCCCATTCAGCATAGCAGGACCAAACATATTGACATACGACATCACTTTATCAGAGACCTTGTAGAAGAGAAGACAATCAAATTGGAACATGTTGCCACTGAGCTACAGCTGGCTGACATTTTTACCAAGGTTCTGGATGCAAATCAATTTGAAAACTTAAGGGGTAAGCTGGGTATTTGCCAACATGAGGAATTGTAGCAATTAATTTTGCTTAAAACAAGGATCAAAGGAGTTATGCCTGTTCTGATTGGTTTAAAATTTTATTCTCTCATTTCCTACAATTCTTTTAAGAAGTTGAATAGACACTCCCTTGCTTCCTTCCCCTCTCGTCTCCTCATCAAAACCCAGTCTCTCAATCAGAAATTTCTCCTCAGTTGCTGTTGGTCCTCTAAGACTGTCAAAATGTCTCAAACACCATCATCATCCAATACGACTATTTCAACCTCTTCCTCTGATCAAGATTCTAGGACAATCTCTTCTTGTCTGGACTCTGACGTTCTGGAGATCTCTTCTCGTAGAAAAGTGGGAACTAACCCCACCAAGGTCAAAGAGTTGAGAACAAGACATGCAGGAAAGCCCCAAGCTTCTGCCTCTGGTAATCCATCTCATCCTTCTTCTTCAGTTCCCCCTGAAATTGCAAATAGGGAAGGGACAGCCTATGTTAATCAAGCAATAGCAAAAATTGTTTCAAGAATTCTGAACGAGAACCACTCAGTTCCTGGCATTTCTGTCCCTCTGAACCAAGAAAGCTCAAATGCTGAAACAAATCCAGATGTCTCTAAGAATGTTGAGACATCAAACAAAGAGAAGAATGCTGACATTGCTCACAAGAAAAGAAAGAAGCCCGAATCCTCTGGATCTGATGACAGTGCTTGAAGGTTGGTTGCTGTTTGGTGGTGTTGCTGGTTGGTGCTGATACCTGGTGGAGTTTGGAAGTGTATTCAGTTGTTTTCTGCTGCTGCTCTTATTATTTTGTTTTGGATAACTGTATAATTTTATGAACATGTATCTTTGGCCCATTTGTGGCTAAAGAGGGGGAGAATATTTTGGTACTTGCTTAATTAGTACTTGACATTCTATTTTTCTGCTGTCACTTATTTCTGCTGCTATCTATCTCTGATTGCTTAGGGTCTTTAGCCAAAAATCTGCCAAAGGGGGAGTTTGTAGGTGTTTAGGTATTGGCTTGCATTTTTGGTAAATCCCAAGTGTATGTGTGAATGTCATGACTGATGTCATAACATTCTAGTTCAGTTTGTACTGACTCATTAGGTACCTTTGCAGAAAAATATTGTAATTCAAGTACTGATGTTTATAAGTGTGTATCTGAGCATTTTGCAAAATGATCACATTTTTCTAAATCAGTAGACATGTTTTCTCAGATGTCATAACAGATGTTATGACATCCTGTTCTGAACTAACAGGTTTGCAGGTTGGATAAGTCTGAGTTTTTTCAGGAAATAACTCAGTCTTTCCTGAACAGAATCCTGCGTTTTCTGAGGGGTAACCTAGCTCAACCCTAACCTGGTTAATAAAGTCCTGTGACCTGGTCTTTAGGTCAAACGGAATTAACCCTAGGTTTTTGTGGAAACCCTAACTGAAGTTGCAGCTGCTATATATTCAACAGAGCTGCTGTTTTTCAAGCGATCCCTTTTATTGATCAGAAGATCATTTGTAATCTGTATAGATTTGATTATTGTACTCCAAGCAATTATCATTGTGATAAGTGACTTGGAATAGGTTTCGAATTGTAAGGGCTGTGTAGCACTCAAAGCTTTGAAGCAAGAGTGTTTGAATGTTCCTTGACTAAAGCTGTGAAGCAGAGTCAAGTCAGTTGTGTGCATCACTCAAAGCTGTGAAGCACGAGTGATTGTGTTGCTTGATTAAAAAGCTGTGAAGCTTAATCAAGTGTTTGTTTTTGAAGAGTGTCTTCATCAATTTTTAAGTCAAATTGGTTTATGTATCACTGCTGTGATTGAGGGGGAGTGAGTAGGAACTCAGGTTTAAGTTGTACTTAGATTGGAATTGCATTGGGTAGGTCTTAAGTGAAGGAGATAAACTGGTTGGTTTATTCCTGAATTAACATCTCTTATAGTGGATTTCCTCCCTGGCTTGGTAGCCCCCAGAGTAGGTGTTGTTGCACACTGAACTGGGTAAACAATTGACTGTGTTCTTTATTGCTTTTGTATTTACTGTCATATAGTAAGTCAGATACGGTGTCATAACATTGAACGTGACATTGAGTATCTGCAGCCAGAATTTCACTTTCAGCTAGTTCAGCCTTAGTAAAGTTTATAGTAAAGTCAGGGAATACCTCTTCTGTATCTGATTCAGATTCTGACTCGGAAGCTTCACTGTCTTCTGTTATGTTTGCCATGAGAGCTATGTTTTCTCTTTCATCATCTGATTCTGAGTCAGCTTCAGATGTGTCAGAATCATCCCATATAGCCATGAGACTTTTCTTCTTTTCCTTGCCAAACTTCTTTTTGGGCTTTTCCTTCTGAAGCTTTGGGCAATCACTTTTGTAGTGCCCTTACTCGTTACATTCATAGCAGATGATGTATTTGTTGTTTGGCTTTCTATTTCCTGAAGAACCTTCAGATCTTCTGTGTCCAGAGGAGGATTCTGACCTTCTGTATCTGGAGAAGGATTCATTCTGATTTTCTGATTTTATGGGATTCCTGAACTTCCTTTGCCTCTGCTTCCACAATTGGTTCACCCTTCTGGAGAGGAGAGATAGTTCATCTTCTTCTGATGAGGACCCATCAGAGGTTTCTTCCACAGCCTGCAAAACTTTGGAGTCAGATTTTCTGTTAGATTTTAAAGCTAATGGCTTACCTTGCTTTTGAGGTTCATATGCTTCTAGCTCTATCTAGTGACTTCTGAGGGAGCTGACAAGTTCCTCCAGAGAGATTTTGTTGAGATCCTTGGCTAGCTTAAGCACTGTGACCATTGGCCTACATTGTTTTGGCAAGCTTCTGATGATCTTCTTAACGTGATCAGCAGTAGAATACCCTTTGTCAAGAACTTTTAGACCAGCAACCAAAATTTGAAATCTTGAAAACATAGTTTCTATTAATTCACTCTCTTCCATCTTGAATGCCTCATACTTCTGAATGGGTGCAAGGGCTTTGGTTTCTTTGACTTGAATGTTGCTTTCATGCGTCATTCTCAGAGAGTCAAACATAT
The DNA here is from genome assembly GCA_948472305.1 of Vicia faba. Classification (NCBI taxonomy): domain Eukaryota; kingdom Viridiplantae; phylum Streptophyta; class Magnoliopsida; order Fabales; family Fabaceae; genus Vicia; species Vicia faba. The sequence goes on along the minus strand of OX451737.1, from coordinate 438,457,271 downwards.
TCTTTGCAGTGTCTCTGTTTGATATCTTCTCATATTCTGAATAAGAGATGGCGCTGAGAAGAATTGTTCTGGCCTTATGATGATTTCTGAACTCACGCTTTTGCTGATCAGACATTGTTTTCCTGTCAATCTTCTGACCACTTCCATCCACTAGGTGCGTGTATCCATCAGTCACCATGTCCTACAGATTAGCATCATGGGCCAGAAAGAAACTCTCAATTCTGTCTTTCCAGTAGTCAAAGTTCTCTCCATCAAAGACTGGAGGTTTGCCACTGAATCTGTCTCTTTCTTCATTGTTGTCATTGCTGATGTTTTGATTTGGTCCTGCCATTGTGTTTTTCTGACGCCGGATCTTGTACTGACACGGTTAAGTGTTATAAGCTCAGAACCAGGCGCTCTGATGCCAATTGAAGATGTGAAAAACACAAGAAGGGGGGTTGAATTGTAAAACTTAAAACAAATGCTTAGACAACACAGTATTTTTATCCTGGTTCATTTGATCTCAAACTACTTCAGTCCACCCGTCAAGGTGATTTCGCCTCTCTCCAACGAGGTCTTAATCCACTATATTCAAAGGATTACAACAGCTACTTTAACAACTGTTAAAGCCTTCTTGAGTATAACCACAAACCGGTTTATCTCAAGGAAATCTTTTACAAATAAAATGAACAATGATGTGTTAACGTTTTCTAATAAAACAATATATCACAACTGTGATAATTACACAACTTAAGCTTGGAGTAAAACTGAATTTGCTAAAGCGTTTGAGTAAGCGTGGTTGTGAAAGCTTGGCAAATTTTGTGAGTGCATGCATGCGTCTTTTCTCAAGCAGACTTGTTTATATAGCCAAGGCAAAGATACGTTGTCCATAAAGCATTTTTATTGATAATAACTCACTTTCCTTTTTGAGAAGATCTTGTCTGAATAAAGCCATTAGCAATTAATTTTGTCTTGAATACTTAATAACGCTTCAGAGTCTTCTTTTCTTATGGTAACGCTTCAGAGTGTTCTTTGCTTTAGCTTATGATAACGCTTCAGAGTGCTGATGACTTGGTAAAGATCTTTGATCAGAGTCAGAGTGTATTTGTTTATGCGCAGATTCTGGTCATCAAGCTTCAGCGTATGATCTGGCTAGCTTCAGCGTGTAGCACATGTTACTGATCTTCTGATGCTGACATATTACTGATCTTCTGATGCTGATTCCATCAGAACTTCTGTATATACAAAACATAATTTTAAGACGCATATTTGTCTTATATATAAATCTTACAATTTATTTATTCTTTGTATTTTTTTATCATCAAAACTCTAATCAAGGGTTGTAGAATCAAACTATGTTCTAACATGATCAAGTTTGGATCACAACTCCTCAAGAAATTTGATCAGATCATCAAAAGGGCAAAATGGTCAAAATTAGGGTTTTGATTGAGAAAGGGCAATTTCTGATTTTTAACCTAGCCAGTGACCAATTGGGTTCAAGCATGATTTCAAGGACTCAATAGAATCATCTTGACATAATCACATGGTTCAAAAGATCTCAAATGCATAGGGTTGACAAATGAATTTTGCAGTCAACTGATCAAACGTCAACTGTACACTAAAAAGTCAAACTTTGACTTTTTGGTCAAAATCAAGTGCCAAGGGTCATAATTCATCAAGATATGTCAAAATGTGAAACTTTTTGATCAAGAAACCTAAAATTGCAAATTAGGGTTTTTAATTTGAAAATTTTCATAACTTAGAATTTTTCATAACTTAGAATTTTTCTAAGTATCAAAAATTTCTTATTTTTTCCCAACTTTCCACAACTTTTTCACCATGATGCAATTGGATTCAAAGAAAACTTACAACATAAAAGTTGTAGTCCTCCATGAAATCTACAACTTTTATTCACAAAGTTTTCCCAAAATATGCTTGTATCTCAAGTTATGAATTTGCGAATAGGGGTCCATAAACTTTTTAACTTAGTGAAATTTTGTCCTAGTTTAGGCAGGTTTTTGACCTAACTTCATGGCAACTTTTCACCTAGTTACAAGAGGTATCTAAAAATTAATTTCAAAGATGGATTATAGATCATGTTGCAAGCTTTCCAAAATGTCCAAGAACTCTCCAAGATCATTTGTGGTTAGGGAGAATCAAAAAAGAGAAAATGGCAATTTGTCACTTTTGTTCAAGCCATGTTTACAATGCTTCAAGTTGCAAATCAGATCCTAGCATGCTTGTACCTTGCATTACAGGTCCCAATCCCTTCTACACTCCATTATTAAATGATATCTTAGTGGTTAATGGCTTTATTTTGACCTTTGGAGCATTGTACAAAAGATTAATCCATAAATGGCCAAAAGTGTACATTGCCATTTTCAAAAAGCATGCTTTTTTCAACTTTGCAATTCTTGAGCCTAGGACCTAATATTTTGTTTCAAGCAATATCCACAAATATCAGACAATGTTTACCAACTCTCATCATCCCTAGAACTAGCAAGTACAACATTTGGCATAGTCACTTCAACTTTTCTTCAAAAGCAAGAAAAGTGGCAAAAGTGAAAAAAAAACGTGTACATCTGATAAAGAGAAGGCTTGGCTTCATTCTAAATGACTCCACAAACTTGTTACAAGCCTAAGCACGACTTCCTAATATCCCAAACACTCTCAAACTCAGAAAACCACATTTCTGCCCAAAACAGGGCAGCTTCTGCAAAACACTTGCCAACTTGAAATTTGCTCGTGTGTTTTGCCTTGTAATACTTCAAACATCTTCCATACATCCTACCTAAACCATCCAAGCCTTTGCACTTCAACTGTAACCCCTGTTTCAGACATCACCATTTTCATTTTGGAAGGTTGCAGGTTGACTTCTACAAGGAGTTTCAAGCATCCTCAAGGCAAGCTAAGCACTGGGATAACTTGAGGGAACTTCAAGGAAGCTCACACAATCCTCAGGCCTCACTCAAATCCACCACATTGCCATATCCAAACTCAGTTGAACAAGGTATTTTTCAAATCTCTATCTCCTTATTTAGGCATCTTTAAGTCACGATTTGTGAAGCAAAAATGTAGTCCTTAATTTGCTGAAGTTGTACATATGCATAGTTGTTATTTATATTAACCGAGTAGTGAGAATTTGAAGCTTGAAGTTCATGAAAAATTTAGGTCAGAAATTAGGGGTGATAAAATTCTCATTGATATTTGAGTGTTAGGTCACAAACTTTATATCACTGGAATCGTGAGATCATAAGCTACATTTTTTGTGTTATAAGTTTTTGATTTTATGCAAGCTAGAGCAAGATACAAGTTTGAAGCAAAAACGCGCGTTTTGGGAGAGGCTGAAGGACAAGGATGAAGTTCCTGGGCCTGGCGCGCTTGGGCTTGCTGTTTCTACTTCTCACACCCCCTGACTACTATCCACACACCCTGGCTTTATTTTATTTATTTTTCATATTTTCTCTTCATTTTTATATTTATTGTTTTATTTGTTTTTTCTGAACCTTAAAAAATCATGAAAAATATTTTCTTTATTTTTTGCATTTTATTTTATTTTTTTATTATTTTTTGGGATAAAAAATAGTTTATTAGTAATAATATACTTTATTTTCTTAAATAAATTATGAATATATTTAAATAAATACTATACATTTTTATTTTTAATATTCATACACATAAAATATTATTTCCACATATATTTTAATTTTTTATACTTGTAAATAATTTTATTTATTATTTCTTGTAAAAAATGGACAAATAAATAATATAGAAAACAATATTTTCCTTTAAATCAAAGCTAGGGTTTCCCCTTTTCAAAAATAACCATGTTATTTTTTCTCTTTTTCTAGGGTTTAATAAATCATTTTCTCATACATAAAACAAATACAAAACATTTTTTGCATTTTACATTTTTATTGCATTTTTAATATTTGTTTATTTATTTAATTTGCAAATATTCAATTGGGTTGTAATAGTATTTTAGGGTTTTATTTTGAGCAACATTCCCCATTCAAAACTTGTATCCCCTTTTCCATAATAATTGTTGTAATAGCTTAGATTTATTTTACGTAATTTATCGCATTATATACATGTTTAGTAAAAACTAGGGTTTTGTATGATAAGACAAAAATCAAACAAATAGCAAAGACCTAATCCAAGATAAAAATGCATGTAAAATGACAACACATTGCACACAAGCACCCCTAGGGTTTCACCCACTTGGTTGCCTTAACAAAATGGCCATGGTATGCATGCTAGGTATCTTGGCAAAATAATACAAACAAAAGATCATAGTCCCTCGATGATGCTATCAAAAGGTTGCCTAAACAAATTATCTTAGTCCCTCAAATATGTTAAGATTCTTGGCACCATTGCTATCATGGTCATACGATGACCCACACCCGTCCCGTTTAACATCCAAAGATAGGGTTGTTTACCAAATCAATGGTAAATCAACAATATCAAAGGAATAAAAATGTGCAAGAAAGACTTTTGAGTAGGTAGATAGCTTCTAGTTACTTGATCAACTTCAAAATAATCCTTGCTATTTTCAAACAAACACACACACTTCCAAAACAATTTCCAAACAACTTTCAAACATTGAAACATTTTTCAAAAGACAAACATCTTTGTATACATTCTTATGAACGAGAATCATTACAAAGATTGCCTAAACGATGATCTCTTTTCAAAATACTTTCAAAACCACACAAAGCACCATTTCAAACAATTGCAAAAGTAAAGCAAGTGATCTAAACAAGTAACTAAGAGCCCATGGAAAACCATGGATGAAAAGGGTGCTAGCACCTTCCCTTTTCATAATCTACCCCCCGAACTCAAGAAAACATCTCAAAGGTCTTTCCTGTGGTTTTTTACCTTTCCTTTTGGATAAAAGAAAAGTAGGTGGCGACTCTTGCTAACCACGACATTTGCGAACACAAATGCAAAACCTCAAGTCAGTTCTCCCACCTCATCACAGAACTGGCGACTCTGCTGGGGAAGATAATAAAAATGGGGTTACCTTAGGGTTTTAGATCACCTTTACATGCTTATCTTGCTTGATTTGTTTGCTTTATACTTTGGTTCCATTGTTTGGGTTTGAATCCTCTACCCGGATTTGGGGAAACATTCATAGGTAAATAGCAATACGTTGTGGAAACTGTGCGGGGTATACCGACATGGTCTAAGAAATAGCTATATTAGTGCGACATATTTGTGGGTACCGGTAGCCTTTGAGTCAATCAAAGAGAATACGAGGCCACTGAGTGATGTCATGAAGCACTAATGGATTTTTAGAACCTTTACTTGACCAACTTGGCCTTTTAGGATGTAGTGAGATGACCGGATTTCGTGCAGTCCGAAGTTGGTAGATACTCGATACTACACTCATTGAGGGTTGGTTCCTTGGAATATTTCGGTCGCCAGTAAAGAGGCTGAATTGAAACAATGAACAAGGAAACAATCCAGTGATATTGAGCTTCTTAGAACCCGGTTACTATTTCTAGGACAGGTTGAGCCAACTAAACTTCAAGAGGGTACTTAACTATGAAACCCCATGCAAGTCTGAACTAGGAACTTGTGTGATTTGTTTGTACATATACTTGTGCATAACATCATGGAGATCATGAAGCATCATATGCATCCACTAACCATTTCAAGGATTTTGGAGATTCATCTTTGTTCTTGTTTTGTAGGTTATGGATTCACTTCGCAGGAAAACTATCCAAGTCAACCTTGTAAGAATTCCTCCACAACTCAAGGAGCTAGCTTCAAGGATTCTTGAGAATTCTCCATTCACCAAGAGACATGGTCGTCTACTCAACTTGGTCACCACCAACACAGAGAAGGATATGCTGAAAGTTCTCTTCCAGTTCTTTGACCCTTTGCATCATTGCTTCACATTTCCTGACTACCAACTTGTGCCTACTTTGGAAGAATGCTCTCAACTCTTGAGGATTCCTATTCTCAATCAACTACCTTTCAATGGTACGGAAAGAGATCCAAAGCCAGAAGAGATTTCTCAAGCCTTGCACTTGCACTCATCTGATGTCACAACACATTGGGAAACTAGAAGTGGTGTCAAAGGCTTCTTGTCAAAGTTTCTGTTTGAGAAGGCCCAAAGCTGCTGGAATTACTTGGAATTACAAGCTTTTGAGGAGATTGTAGCTCTTCTCATCTATGGGATGGTCTTGTTCCCTAACCCTAATCAACTCATAGATGTGAGCGCTGTCAAAATCTTCATGTCTCGCAACCCGGTGCCTACATTGCTTGGGGATATCCTCCACTCTTTTCACACTCGTACAATGAGGAAAAGAGGTGTTCTCATGTGTTGCACTCCTCTACTGGCAAGATGGTTTATTTCTCATCTTCCCCAATCAGTCTTGAAGAATGAGCAAGGCTTGAGGTGGTCACAACGATTGATGACTCTTACACATTCAAACATTCATTGGTGTTCTCGATCCAACGAGAATGTTATCATCGTCGACCATTATGGGGAATTCCCTAATGTCCCTCTACTTGGCATTAGGGCAGGCATCACCTACAACCCATGCCTGGCTCTGAGACAGTTTGGGTATGCACGAAGGGATGGCCCACATGACATGCTGATTCGAGGATTAGTTTTCGACTTCGACAACGACGACCAAGGACTCCATCAAAGATTCATCCGAGCTTGGAGGATACCCAACAAGGTGGACAGTAAGACCTTGGGACACAAGAATTCCATCCCTCTTGAGCCTTACCTCAAGTGGGTATAAACCCGCGCCCAAAGTCTTATGATGCCTTACCCCTCCATTCTCCCAGTGATTATAGAGCCTGTTAAGGAAGGAGAGGTTCCATACACCATCCTACATCCTGACATGCCAACATCACTCGAAGATTTACAAAGGAGTTGGATACAACTCAAGGGAGAGCGCGATACTTTCGAAGCCCAATTCTACGCAAGCGAGAAGAAGGTTTTGGAACTCACTCGGCTACTTCATGAAGAGCAGACTCTCAACACCTACATTGCACCAAAGAGGATGCGCAACGTCTTTTTACCTTAGAATTTTGTATTATTTTTCCCAAGGGGCATTTATGTACTAACAATTATATCTTATTAATATGGCGTGTGTTTCTTTTTTGTTTAAAACAAATTTGAATTTCTGAATCCTTGAAAGCATTACATGAATTCATATCATTCATCATATGCATAAACAGGTCTTCACACCAAGTTTCCTCATCTCTCTGCTATTTATTTCAGCAAGATGGATATTGAACAAACGGTCAAAGATTTGCAAGCTCAGAATTCACAATTTCAACAGCTACTCTTGACCTTAGCCAAGGGGCGGGAGGAGCTCAAGACTCTGCTAGAAAAAGAGAAAGAGAAAAAGAAGAAAAAGCGAGCCGGTGTGGTTATCATGGGCAGAAGGTTTGAAGGACAAGCCAGACGGACTTTGGAATTCCCATCAACATCTGAAGAGGGGGAAGGAAAAGGAACGGCAGTGCCATCAGATTCTGAAGCAGAGGAAGAGGAAGATGAGGACTATTCTGAACAGCAATACCCTCCGGCCGATGACAAATACAAAAACTTGGAAGAACGTCTAGCTGCTATGGAGATACAGAAAGTTCCGGGGCTGAATTTTGAGGAGTTAGGGTTGGTTTCTGGAATTGTAATCCCTCCTAAGTTCAAAGTGCCACTGTTTGCTAAGTATGATGGGGGTGTCTTGCCCAAAAATGCACCTCAGATCCTATGTCAGGAAAATTCAACCACATTCTTCTGACAAAGACCTGTGGGTCCACTTTTTCGAGGACAGTTTATCAAGAACGCAGCTTGATTGGTTCTACGCAACTTGATTGACATGCCCACCGCTCTCAAAGACTTGCAAAGGGATTGGATACAACTTAAGGGGGAGCGAGACACTTTCGAGGCCCAATTCTACGCCAGAGAGATGAAGGCTTTGGTACTCACTAGGCAACTTCATGAGGAGCGGAGCCCGAACACCTACATCGCCTCAAAGAGGATACATACAACTTTTTTACCTTAGAGTTTTTGTATTTCTTTGTAAGCCCAAAAGAGGCATGATGTACTCAAAGCTTTGATTTATTAATATAACGTGTGTTCCTTTTTGGTCTAAAGCAAATTTAAATCTCTAATTTCCTTGAAATCATTGCATATGCATTTACCATTCATCATAACATAAGCATGTTTATTACAACGAGTCTCCTTATCTTTTTACTGTTTATTTCAGTAAGGTGGATCTCGAGCAGACAATAAAATACCTCCAAGCGCATAATGCTCGGTTTCAGCAGGTGTTCTTGACTCTGGCCAAAGGATAAGAAGATCTGAAAACCTTGCTGATTGAAGAAAAGAAGAAGAAAGCAAAGAAAATAACCAGAGTTCTGATTATGGGAAGAAGGTTCCAAGGACAAGCCAGGTGGACTCTAGACTTTGCAACATCGTCTGGTTAAAAGGATAATCAAGAAGTGAAGGGCAAGGAAGCAGTTGTCCAGCCAGAATCTTAAGAGGGAGAAGAGGAAGACTACTATGAAGAGCAGTATCCCCCGACCGACGATAAATACAAGCATCTGGAAGAACGTCTAAGTGCAATGGAAATTCAGAAAGTGCCCGGGCTAGACTTTGAAGAGCTGGGTTTGGTGTCTGGGATTGTCATTCCACCAAAATTCAAGACACCAATATTTTCTAAGTACGACGGAGTTTCGTGTCCCAAGATGCATCTCTGGTCCTATGTGAGGAAGATACTGCCTCACACTGCTGACAGAGATTTGTGGGTACACTTCTTTCAAGACAGTCTATTCGGAACTCAGCTTGATTGGTTCTATCAACTCGAAAGGGTCGACATCCATAATTCGGAAGACCTTGCCGCTGCTTTTTATAAACAGTATTAGTACAACACAGACCTTGCTCCTACCCGTACTCAACTCCAGAGTATGGCTATGGTTTCAAGTGAATGTTTCAAAGACTACGCTCAGAAATGGAGGGACTTAGCAATAAGAGTCCAGCATCCCCTTTCTGAAAGAGAGTTAGTAGACATGTTTCTGGGTACCCTGTCTGGTCCTTTCTTCAATCATCTAATTGGAAGCTCCTCAGCAGGCTTCACTGAATTAATCTTGACCAGAGAAATAGTGGAAGCTGGGATCAAGAGTGGGAAGATTCAAAAAGACGCATCCTCTGCCACTGTAAGAAAACCATTTATTGGGAAGAAAGAAGTTAGTGATGTGTATCCTCAAAAAAATCAAGATAGAACTGAACGTCGTCCAATGGTGGGGGCTGTCATGATCCCAAAGTCTGCACCTACTCAACAAAGAAGCAATCAACCTAGAACAAAAAGACCAGTAAGACAATTTACCCGGATTAATATGACACTATCTCAAGTCCTGCCACATTTGTTGAGATCTAATCTGGTAACTTTGAAAGAAGCTCCGAAGAATCCTAACACAACCTCTCCTCACTACCATCCTAATGCTCATTGTGCTTACCATTCAGAAAGCCCAGGACATGATACCAACAACTGCTGGGCTTTGAAAAACAAGGTGCAAGACCTTCTTGAAGCAAAAGAAATTGAGTTTGATGCTCCTGAGATCCCAAATGTTATCACCGCTCATATGCCCAAGCATGGTCGTGGTGTTAACATTGTAGAAGATGATATGTTTCTTACTGCCGTTGATGAACTTGTTACTCCTCTCCTGACCGTCAAGAAGAACATATTGAAGGCCGATCAGTTCCAAGACTGCGTGGCCAGTCTAACCGCTGACAATGGTTTAGGCTTTTCTGATGCTGACTTGACACCTAGAGGGAGGAAGCACAACGAGGCATTGCATGTCTCTGTCAAATGCAGGGGCACAACTTTGACCCATGTCTTGGTTGATACTGGTTCATCTTTGAATGTGTTGCCTAAGAAGGCTCTTGATAGACTCAATTGTGAAGGTTTGACCTTAAAACCCAGCAATATAGTGGTAAGGGCCTTCGACGGTTCAAAAAGAATGGTGCATGGGGAGGTGGACATCACCATAAAAGTTGGAACTCAAACCTTTGATTCAACTTTTTACGTGATGGACATTCGCCCTTCTTCCTCCTTCTTATTAAGCCGACCATAGATTCCCAACGCTGGTGCCGTCACCTCTACATTACACCAAATGCTGAAATACCCGACTGAGGGGAAAATCATTACTGTCCATGGAGAAGAGGAATATATGGTCTGTCACTTAAACTCCTTCAGATACGTGGAATTGGATGGTGAATTCATTAAAACTCCGTTTCAGCATTTCGAGGAAGTCCCACAAACCGTGGCAGTAACCAAGACGTTTTCCCAAATCCCAAAGATTACAAGACCTCCGCTAAAGATGTCTTCTCTGAAATATGCCAAGGCAGTGATCGAAGAAGGTGGGTGTACTATTTGGGGCAAACTTCCAGATATCCCATACAAATCTGACAAATTTGGTTTGGGTTTCACTTTAAGAGCCCAAAAATTTGTACGCCGTGCTCGTGCCGGGGGACCACCCTTGAAGATCAGCAACCACGGAGTCAACGCAGTGGAGGATGATAAGGATAGCTATGACATGGAGGAATGGATTTTCCCAACTGTCAATGGAGGACTCAGCAACTGGGAAGCTAAAGATTTTGTCCCAATTACTTTTATCCAACAATAATTGTCTTTAAATTTTGTCGGACTTGTAATAATTAAACAATTCAGATTTTTAAACCTTGTGTCTTACCCGAGGCGCAACGGTCCATTTGTAAGGGTTGTTACCTCATTTTCATATGTCATTAATGAATCATGGACGTTTTTGCATACAAACTTTGTGATCTTTGTCTTTCTTTTTACATTTCTTTCAAAGATAGCTATACTCTTACACACACTCACATTCAAAATGCAGATCTACATCCATTCGGGATCCCATGGGTAACGATTCTGCTATGATGCATGGAAGATGTGTATGTAAATGATTTCATGGATTTATGAAATTTAAATTTGTATAGACAAAGAATGAACAAATGTAAAATTTAATTAATTAGTTCAAAATGACTACAACATGCTTCTTAGGCTTACAAAATAAATCTCTAAGATAAAAAGACCGAACGCATCCTCTTCGGCGCAATGTAGGCGTTCATGCTTTGCTCTTCATGCAGTTGCTTTGTAAGCTTCAAGAACCTTTTCTCACTAGCATAGAATTTAGATTTGAAGGTATCTCGTTCTTCCTTTAGCTGAATCCAACCATTTTGCAAGTCTTCAAGAGAAGTAGGCATGTCGGGATGGAGGACAGTGTACGGGACATCTCCTTCAACCACAGGTTCCATGATGAGTGGTAAGATGGAGGTATAAGGCATCACAAGTTTCTAAGCACGAGCTCGTACCCACCTAAGGTAAGGCTCAAGGGTAATGGGACTCTTATGTCCTAGTGTCTTACTATCCACTTTGCTTACCATCCTCCAAGCTCGTATAAACCTCTGACGACAACCTTGATCATCGCTCTCGTAGTCGAATACCACTCCTTGGATGAGTATCTCATGGGGACCATCCCTTCGGGCATAACAAAACTGTCGTAAGGCTAAGCAAGGGTTGTAAGTGATACCTCCCCTAATGCCAAGCAAAGGTACATTAGGGAATTCCCCACAATGGTCGATGATAGTAACATTATCCAAGGATCGAGAACACCAATGAATATCCGAATGTCTGAGCGTCATCAACCTATGGGACTACCTCAAACCTTGCTTGTTCTTCAACACAGACCGGGGAAGATGCAAAATAAACCATCTAGCTAAGAGAGGAGTGCAACACATGAGGATCCCTCTCTTCCTTATAGTGCAAGAATGGAAAGAGTGTAGGATATATCCTAACAAAGTAAGCACTGGATTGCGAGACATGAAGATTTTTACAGCATTTACATCTATAAATTGGTCAGGGTTTGGAAACAAAACCATCTCATAGATGAGAAGGGATAAGATTTCTTCAAAATATTGTAAATCTAAAGAGTTCTAATAGTCTTAACCTTTCTCAAACAAGAACTTAGCTAAGAACCCTTTAACACCACTCCTTGTTTCCCAATTAGTCGTAACATCAGATTGTTTCAAGTGTAGTGCTCAGGCAATCTCTTCTGGTTTTGGATATTTTTCCCTATCGTTGAAGGGTAGTTGATTTATAATGGGAATCCTCAAGAGTTGGGAGAATTCTTCCATAGTAGGTACAAGCTGATAATCGGGAAAAATGAAGCAATGGTGTAGAGGATCAAAGAACTGGAAAAGCACCTTCATCATATATTCATCAGTGCTAGAGGTAACCAAGTTTAGGAGGCGACCAGGTCTTTCGGTGAATGAAGAGTTCTCAGGGACCCTCGATGCTAACTCTTTGAGTTGAGAAGGAATTCTTACGAGGTTAACTTGGATAGTATTCCTGCGGATAGAAGCCATATCCTAAAAAATAGAACAAAGATAAATCCCAATAATCCTTGAAATGGTTAGTGAGAATGAGTATGATGTTATGATGTTTATGATGTTATGTACAAATAAGTATATACAAACAAGGAAAACAAGTCCTTAGGTTTAGGCTTACATGGAGTCTTATAGGTAAGTACCCTCTTGAAGTTTAGTTAGCTAAAACCTGTCCTAGAAATAGTAATCGGGTTCTAAGGGATCTCAATATCACTGATCTTTCTTGTCGGGCATTTTTTTAGCGCAAGCCTCTTTCACGGCGACCGGAATATCCCGAGAAGTTTGATCTCAATGAGCGTAGTATCGAGTATCAACCAACTTCGGACTGCACCAAAGCCGGCTATCTCACTACTTCCTAATGGCTAAGTTGGTCAAGTAAAGGTTCTAAAGTCAGTTAGTGCTTCATGACACCACACATCGGCCATGTATTCTCCTTGACTATTAAAGGGCTACCGGTACCCACAAATGTGTCACACTAACATATATATTGCTTAGACCATGTCGGTGTAACCCACACAGTTTCCACAATGCATTGCTATTTACCTATAAGGTATCCCAAATCTGGGTAGAGGATTAAAACAAGCTCAAACAAGGAACCAAAATGTAAAGCAAGCAAGTCAAACAATGAAAGCAAGTAAAGGTGATCTAGCCCTAAGATAACCCCACTTTTTAGTACTCCCCATCAGAGTCGCCAGTTCTGTAATACGTTTGGAGAACTGACTTGGGATATTTTGCGTTTGATCGTAATGTTACGGTTAGCAAGAGTCGCCATCGACTTTTCTTTTATCCAAAAGGAAAGGCTGAAAAGAACAGGAAAGACCTTTAAGATTATTTCTTGAGTTCGGGGGGTAGATTATGAAAAGGGAAGGTGTTAGCACCCTTTTAATCCATAGTTATATATGGGCACTTAGTTGCTTGCTAGATCACTTACTTTTGTTTGAAAATGTGCTTTATGGTGGTTTTTGAAAGTATTTTGAAAAGGCTCCTTCGTTTAGGCAAACTTTGTAATATTTTTTGATCATAAGAACGTATACGAAGTGTTAGACTTTTGAAAATATTTCATATTTTGAAAGTTTGTTTTTGAAAGTGTTTGGTGTTTATTTTTAAAATGAGCAAGGATATTTATTTTGAAAGTTAGCAAGCAACTAGGAACAATCTACCTACTCAAAAAGTATTTTGTTCATTTCTTCCTTTCCTTTGATATTACTATCTTACTATTGATTGGTATGAAGCCTTATCTTTGGATGTAAAGAGACGGGTGTGGGTCATCGTATATTCATGATAGCAATGTTGTAATATATCTTATTATTTCTCTTTGAGGGACTAAGATCATTTGAAAGGCAACATTCTTAGCATCATCAAGGGACTATGATCTTGTATTTTTGATTTGTTTTTACTAAGACATCCCACATGTACAACATGAACATTTTTATAAGGAAACAAAGTGGAGTTAACCCTAGGGGTGCAAGTGTGCAAGTGTGTTTGATTTACATGCATTGTTTATCTTGAATTGGGGTTTACTAATTGTTGATTTTGGTCTTTCCTTACAAACCCTGATTTCTAGCATTTATATGAAAGCGATAAATTGTGGAAAGTAAAATTACTACGCTATTACATCTTTAGGGGAGGGGGTATACAAATTTACAAATGGGGATTGAAAGAAAATTAAACCTAATTATCTATTACAACCATATTGAATAATGTACAAGAATTAAAAATATAATGTACAAGAAGATAAAAGGAAAAGAAATGATTTTTATTTGGTTTTTGTTAAGGGTTTAGTTTTGACCTAACTAAAAAAAATGATTAATTAAAATTAAATAAAATTAAACCTAAACTAATTAAGAAAAGAAATAAATTAGAAAGCAAATTTTTTAGGTTTTTTAAGAAAAGGTTTTAAGTTAATAAAAATAATATAAAAACTAATTAGTTAAAAGAAACTTGAATTCTAAGTTGATTTTAAATAAAAAAAGAAAAAATAATTAAACCTAAATATAATTATTAATTTATTAAGAAAAAGAAATTAATTTGTTAAGAAAATATTTTTGTTCTTTTTTTTGTTTTATAAAGAAAATAAAAATATAAGTGTGTAAATAATAAATAAAAATATTTTTGGATTTTTAATAAAAATAAAAATAATAATAATAATAATAATAATAATAATAATAATAATAATAATAATAATAATAATAATAATAATAATAAAAATAATAATAATAATAAGTATATCTTTCGGTGAATGAATAGTTCTCAGGGACCCTTGATGCTAACTCTTTGAATTGAGAAGGAATTCTTACGAGGTTGACTTGGATAGTATTCCTGCGGATAGAAGCCATATCCTACAAAACACAACAAAGATAAATCCCAATAATCCTTGAAATGGTTAGTGAGAATGAGTATGATGTTATGATGTTATGTACAAATAAGTATATACAAACAAGGAAAACAAGTCCTTAGGTTTAGGCTTGCATGGAGTCTTATAGGTAAGTACCCTCTTGAAGTTTAGTTGGCTTAAACCTGTCCTAGAAATAGTAACCAGGTTCTAAGGGATCTCAATATCAATGATCTTTCTTGTCGGGCATTGTTTCAGCGCAAGCCTCTTTTACGGCGACCGAAATATCCCGAGAAGTCTGATCTCAATGTGCGTAGTATCGAGTATCAACCAACTTCAGACTGCACCAAAGCCGGCTATCTCACTACTTCCTAATGACCAAGTTGGTCAATTAAAGGTTCTAAAGTCAGTTAGTGCTTCATGACACCAAACATCGGCCCTGTATTCTCCTTGACTATTCAAGGGCTACCGGTACCCACAAATGTGTCACAATAATGTAGCTATTGCTTAGACCATGTCGGTGTACCCCGCACAGTTTCCATAATGCATTGCTACTTACCTATAAGGTATCCCAAATCTGGATAGAGGATTAAAACAAGCTCAAACAAGGAACCAAAATGTAAAGCAAGCAAGTTAAACAATGAAAGCAAGTAAAGGTGATCTAGCCCTAAGGTAACCCCACTTTTAAGTACTCCCCATCAAAGTCGTCAGTTCTGTAATACGTTGAGAGAACTGACTTGGGATGTTTTACGTTTGATCGCAATGTTGCGGTTAGCAAGAGTCGCCACTGACTTTTCTTTATTCCAAAAAGAAAGGCTGAAAAGAACAGGAAAGACCTTTGAGATTATTACTTGAGTTTGGGGGGTAGATTATGAAAAGGGAAGGTATTAGTACCCTTTTAATCCATAGATATCTTTGGGCTCTTAGTTGCTTGCTAGATCACTTGCTTTTGTTTGAAAATGTGCTTTATGGTGGTTTTTGAAAGTATTTTGAAAATGCACCTTCGTTTAGGAAAACTTTGTAATATTTCTTTATCGTAAGAACGTATACGAAGTGTTGGACTTTTGAAAATATTTCATATTTTGAAAGTTTATTTTTGAAAGTGTTTGGTGTTTGTTTTTAAAATGAGCAAGGATATTTGTTTTGAAAGTGAGAAAGCAACTAGGAACAATCTACCTACTCAAAAAGTCTTTTGTTCATTTCTTCCTTTCCTTTGATATTACTATCTTACTATTGATTGGTATGAAGCCTTATCTTTGGATGTAAAGGGATGGGCGTGGGTCATCATATAGTCATGATAGCAATGTTGTAATATATCTTAGCATTTCTCTTTGAGGGACTAAGATCATTTGAAAGGCAACATTTGTAGCATCATCGAGGGACTATGATCTTGTATTTTTGATTTGTTTTTGCTAAGACATCCCACATGTATAACATGAACATTTTTATAAGGAAACAAAGTGGAGTTAACCCTAGGGGTACAAGTGTGCAAGTGTGTTTGATTTATATGCATTTTATCTTCAATTAGGGTTTACTAATTGTTGATTTTAGTCTTTCCATACAAACCCTAATTTCTAGCATTTATATGAAAGCAATAAATTGTGAAAAGTAAAATTACTACGCTATTACATCTTTAGGGGAGGGGGTATACAAATTTACAAATAGGGATTGAAAGAAAATTAAACCTAATTATCTATTACAACCATATTGAATAATGTACAAGAATTGAAAATATAATGTACAAGAAGATAAAAGGAAAAGAAATGATTTTTATTTAATTTTTGTTAAGGGTTTAGTTTTGACCTAACTAAAAAAAATGATTAATTAAAATTAAATTAAATTAAACCTAAACTAATTAATTAAATAAATAAATTAGAAAGCAATTTTTTTAGGTTTTTTAAGAAAATGTTTTAAAATAATAAAAATAAAATAAAAATTAATTAGTTAAAAGAAACTTAAATTCTAAGTTGATTTTAAATAAAAAAATAAAAAATAATTAAACCTAAATCTAATTAGTAATTTATTAAGAAAAAGAAATTAATTTGTTAAGAAAATATTTTTGTTCTTTTTTTTTTGTTTTATAAAGAAAATAAAAATATAAGTGTGTAAATAATAAATAAAAATATTTTTGGATTTTTAATAAAAATAATAATAATAATAATAGTAATAATAATAATAATAATAATAATAATAATAATAATAATAATAATAATAATAATAATAATAATAATAATATGTATATCTTTCGGTGAATGAAAAGTTCTCAGGGACCCTCGATGCTAACTCTTTGAGTTGAGAAGGAATTCTTACGAGGTTGACTTGGATAGTATTCCTGCGGATAGAAGCCATATCCTACAAAACACAACAAAGATAAATCCCAATAATCCTTGAAATGGTTAGTGAGAATGAGTATGATGTTATGATGTTTATGATGTTATGTACAAATAAGTATATACAAACAAGGAAAACAAGTCCTTAGGTTTAGGCTTGCATGGAGTCTTATAGGTAAGTACCCTCTTGAAGTTTAGTTGGCTCAAACCTGTCCTTGAAATAGTAACTGTGTTCTAAGGGATCTCAATATCACTGATCTTTCTTGTCGTGCATTGTTTCAGCGCAAGCCTCTTTCACAGTGACCGAAATAAACCGAGAAGTCTGATCTCAATGAGTGTAGTATCGAGTATCAACCAACTTCAGACTGCACCAAAGTCGGCTATCTCATTACTTCCTAATGGCTAAGTTGGTCAAGTAAAGATTCTAAAGTCAATTAGTGCTTCATGACACCACACACCGGCCCTGTATTCTCCTTGACTATTCAAGGGCTACCGGTACCCACAAATGTGTCACACTAATGTAGCTATTGCTTAAACCATGTCGGTGTACCTTGCACAGTTTCCACAATGCATTGCTACTTACCTATAAGGTATCCCAAATCTGGATAGAGGATTAAAACAAGCTCAAACAAGGAACCAAAACGTAAAGCAAGCAAGTCAAACAATGAAAGCAAGTAAAGGTGATCTAGCCCTAAGGTAACCCCACTTTTAAGTACTCCCCATCAGAGTCGCCAGTTCTGTAATACGTTGGAAGAACTGACTTGGGATGTTTTGCGTTTGATCGTAATGTTACGGTTAGCAAGAGTCGCCACCGACTTTTCTTTTATCCAAAAGGAAAGGCTGAAAAGAACAGGAAAGGCCTTTGAGATTATTTCTTGAGTTCGGGGGGTAGATTATGAAAAGGGAAGGTATTAGCACCCTTTTAATCCATAGTTATCTATAGGCTCTTAGTTGCTTTCTAGATCACTTGCTTTTGTTTGAAAATGTGCTTAATGGTGGTTTTTGAAAGTATTTTGAAAAGGCACCTTCAATTAGGCAAACTTTGTAATATTTTTTGTTCGTAAGAACGTATACGAAGTGTTGGACTTTTGAAAATATTTCATATTTTGAAAGTTTGTTTTTGAAAGTGTTTGGTTTTTGTTTTGAAAGTGAGCAAGCAACTAGGAACAATCTACCTACTCAAAAAGTCTTTTGTTCATTTCTTCCTTTCCTTTGATTTTACTATCTTACCATTGATTGGTATGAAGCCTTATCTTTGGATGTAAAGGGACGGGTGTGGGTCATCATATAGTCATGATAGCAATGTTGTAATATATCTTAGCATTTCTCTTTGAGGGACTAAGATCATTTGAAAGGCAACATTCGTAGCATCATCGAGGAACTATGATCTTGTATTTTTATTTGTTTTTGCTAAGACATCTCACATGTATAACATGACCATTTTTATAAGGAAACTAAGTGGAGTTAACCTTAGGGGTGCAAGTGTGCAAGCGTGTTTGATTTACATGCATTGTTTATCTTGAATTAAGGTTTACTAATTGTTGTCTTTAGTCTTTCCATACAAACCCTAATTTCTAGCATTTATATGAAAGCGATAAATCACGGAAAGTAAAATTACTACGCTATTACATCTTTAAGGGAGGGGGTATTCCATATTACAAATGGGGATTGAAAGAAAATTAAATCTAATTATCTATTACCACCATATTGAATAATGTACAAGAATTAAAAATATAATGTACAAGAAGATAAAAGGAAAATAAATGATTTTTATTTAATTTTTGTTAAGGGTTTAGTTTTGACCTAACTAAAAAAAATGATTAATTAAAATTAAATAAAATTAAACCTAAACTAATTAAGAAAAGAAATAAATTAGAAAGCAAATTTTTTAGGTTTTTTAAGAAAAGGTTTTAAATTAATAAAAATAATATAAAAATTAATTAGTTAAAAGAAACGTAAATTCTAAATTGATTTTAAATATAAAAAAAGAAAAAATAATTAAACCTAAATCTAATTATTAATTTATTAAGAAAAAGAAATTAATTTGTTAAGAAATTTTTTTTGTTTTTTTTTGTTTTATCAAGAAAATAAAAATATAAGTGTGTAAATAATAAATAAAAATATTTTTGGATATTTAATGAAAATAATAATAATAATAATAATAATAATAATAATAATAATAATAATAATAATAATAATAATAATAATAATAATAATAATAATAATAATAATAATAATAATAAGTATATCTTTCGGTGAATGAAGAGTTCTCAGGGACCCTCGATGCAAACTCTTTGAGTTGAGAAGGAATTCTTACGAGGTTGACTTGGATAGTATTCCTGCGGATAGAAGCCATATCCTACAAAACATAACAAAGATAAATCCCAATAATCCTTGAAATGGTTAGTGAGAATGAGTATGATGTTATGATGTTTATGATGTTATGTACAAATAAGTATATACAAGCAAGGAAAACAAGTCCTTAGGTTTAGGCTTGCATGGAGTCTTATAGGTAAGTACCCTCTTGAATTTTAGTTGGCTCAAACCTGTCCTAGAAATAGTAACCGGGTTCTAAGGGATCTCAATATCACTGATCTTTCTTGTCGAGCATTGTTTTAGCGTAAGCCTCTTTCACGACGACCGAAATATCCCGAGAAATCTGATCTCAATGAGCGTAGTATCGAGTATCAACCAACTTCAGACTGCATCAAAGTCGTCTATCTCACTACTTCCTAATGGCCAAGTTGGTCAAGTAAAGGTTCTAAAGTCAGTTAGTGCTTCATGATACCACACTTCGGCCCTATTTTCTCCTTGACTATTCAAGGGTTACCGGTACCCACAAATATGTCACACTAACGTAGCTATTGCTTAGACCATGTTGGTATACCTCGCACAGTTTCCATAATGCATTGCTACTTACCTATAAGGTATCCCAAATCTAGGTAGAGGATTAAAACAAGCTCAAACAAGGAACCAAAACATAAAGCAAGCAAGTCAATCAAGGAAAGCAAGTAAAGGTGATCTAGCCCTAAGGTAACCCCACTTTTAAGTACTCCCCATCAGATTCTCCAGTTCTGTAATACGTTGGGAGAACTGACTTGGGATGTTTTACGTTTGATCGCAATGTTGCGGTTAGCAAGAGTCGCCACCGACTTTTCTTTTATCCAAAAAGAAAGGCTAAAAAGTACAAGAAAGACCTTTGAGATTATTTCTTGAGTTCGGGGGGTAGATTATGAAAAGGGAAGGTATTAGCACCCTTTTAATCCATTGTTATCTTTGGGCTCTTAGTTTCTTGCTAGATCACTTGCTTTTGTTTGAAAATGTCCTTTATGGTGGTTTATTAAAGTATTTTGAAAAGGCGCCTTCGTTTAGGAAAACTTTGTAATATTTCTTGTTCGTAAGAACGTATACGAAGTGTTGGACTTTTGAAAATATTTCATATTTTGAAAGTTTGTTTTTGAAAGTGTTTGGTGTTTGTTTTTAAAATGAGCAAGGATTTTTGTTTTGAAAGTGAGAAAGCAACTAGGAACAATCTACCTACTCAAAAAGTCTTTTGTTCATTTCTTCCTTTCCTTTGATATTACTATCTTACGATTGATTGGTATGAAGCCTTATATTTGGAAGTAAAGGGACGGGCGTGGGTCATCATATAGTCGTGATAGCAATGTTGTAATATATCTTAGCATTTCTCTTTGAGGGACTAAGATCATTTGAAAGGAAATATTTGTAGCATCATCGAGGGACTATGATCTTGTATTTTTTATTTGTTTTTGCTAAGACATCCCACATGTATAACGTGACCATTTTTATAAGGAAATAAAGCGGAGTTAACCCTACGGGTGCAAGTGTCCAAGTGTGTTTGATTTACATGCATTGTTTATCTTGAATTAGGGTTTACTAATTGTTGATTTTAGTCTTTCCATACAAACCCTAATTTCTAGCATTTATATGAAAGCGATAAATTGTGGAAAGTAAAATTACTACGCTATTACATCTTTAGGGGAGGGGTATACAAATTTACAAATGGCGATTGAAAGAAAATTAAACCTAATTATCTATTACAACCATATTGAATAATGTACAAGAATTGAAAATATAATGTACAAGAAGATAAAAGGAAAATAAATGATTTTTATTTGGTTTTTGTTAAGGGTTTAGTTTTGACCTAACTAAAAAAATGATTAATTAAAATTAAATAAAATTAAATCTAAACTACTTAAGAAAATAAATAAATTAGAAAGCAAATTTTTTATGTTTTTTAAGAAAAAGTTTTAAGTTAATAAAAATAATATAAAAATTAATTAATTAAAATAAACC
The DNA here is from genome assembly GCA_948472305.1 of Vicia faba. Taxonomy (NCBI): domain Eukaryota; kingdom Viridiplantae; phylum Streptophyta; class Magnoliopsida; order Fabales; family Fabaceae; genus Vicia; species Vicia faba. The sequence continues at coordinate 438,435,883 of OX451737.1, read as the reverse complement.
TAAATTCTAAGTTGATTTTAAATAAAAACAGAAAAAATAATTAAACCTAAATCTAATTATTAATTTATTAAGAAAAAGAAATTAATTTGTTAAGAAAATATTTTTGTTCTTTTTTTTTGTTTTATAAAGAAAATAAAAATATAAGTGTGTAAATAATAAATAAAAATATTTTTGGATTTTTAATAATAATAATAATAATAATAATAATAATAATAATAATAATAATAATAATAATAATAATAATATTAATAATAATAATAAGTATATCTTTCGGTGAATGAAGAGTTCTTAGGAACCCTCGATGCTAACTCTTTGAGTTGAGAAGGAATTCTTACGAGGTTGACTTGGATAGTATTCTTGTGGATATAAGCCATATCCTACAAAACAGAACAAAGATAAAACCCAATAATCCTTGAAATGGTTAGTGAGAATGAGTATGATGTTATGATGTTTATGATGTTATCTACAAATAAGTATATACAAACAAGGAAAACAAGTCCTTAGGTTTAGGCTTGCATGGAGTCTTATAGGTAAGTACCCTCTTGAAGTTTAGTTGGCTGAAACCTGTCCTAGAAATAGTAATCAGGTTCTAAGGGATCTCAATATCACTGATCTTTCTTGTCGGGCATTATTTCAGCGTAAGCCTCTTTCACGGCGACCGAAATATCCCGAGAAGTCTGATCTCAATGAGCGTAGTATCGAGTATCAACCAACTTCGGATTGCACCAAAGCCGGCTATCTCACTACTTCCTAATGGCCAAGTTGTTCAAGTAAAGGTTCTAAAGTCAGTTAGTGCTACATGACACCACACATCGGCCTTGTATTCTCCTTGACTATTCAAGGGCTACCGGTACCCATAAATGTGTCACACTAATGTAGCTATTTCTTAGACCATGTCGGTGTACCACGCACAGTTTCCATAATGCATTGCTACTTACCTATAAGGTATCCCAAATCTGGGTAGAGGATTAAAAAAAGCTCAAACAAGGAACCAAAACATAAAGCAAGCAAGTCAAACAATGAAAGCAAGTAAAGATGATCTAGCCCTAAGGTAACCCCACTTTTAAGTACTCCCCATCAGAGTCGCCAGTTCTGCAATACGTTGGGAGAACTTACTTGGGATGTTTTGCGTTTGATTGCAATGTTGCGGTTAGCAAGAGTCGCCATCGACTTTTCTTTTATCCAAAAGGAAAGGCTGAAAAGAACAGGAAAGACCTTTGAGATTATTTCTTGAGTTCGGGGGGTAGATTATGAAAAGGGAAGGTATTAACACCCTTTTAATCCATAGTTATCTATGGGCTCTTAGTTGCTTGCTAGATCACTTGCTTTTGTTTGAAAATGTGCTTTATGGTGGTTTTTGAAAGTATTTTGAAAAGGCGCCTTCGTTTAGGCAAACTTTGTAATATTTCTTGTTCGTAAGAACGTATACGAAGTGTTGGACTTTTGAAAATATTTCATATTTTGAAAGTTTGTTTTTGAAAGTGTTTGGTGTTTGTTTTTAAAATGAGCAAGGATATTTGTTTTGAAAGTGAGCAAGCAACTAGGAACAATCTATCTACTCAAAAAGTCTTTTGTTCATTTCTTCCTTTCCTTTGATATTACTATATTACCATTGATTGTTATGAAGCGTTATCTTTGGATGTAAAGGGACGGGCGTGGGTCATCATATAGTCATGATAGCAATATTGTAATATATCTTAGCATTTCTCTTTGAGGGACTAAGACCATTTGAAAGGCAACATTCGTAGCATCATCGAGGGACTATGATCTTGTATTTGTGATTTGTTTTTGCTAAGACATCCCACATGTATAACATGACCATTTTTATAAAGAAACAAAGTGGAGTTAACCCTAGGGGTGCAAGTGTGCAAGTATGTTTGATTTACATGTATTGTTTATCTTGAATTAGGGTTTACTAACTGTTGATTTTAGTCTTGCCATACAAACCCTAATTTCTAGCATTTATATGAAAGCGATAAATTATGGAAAGTAAAATTACTACGCTATTACATCTTTAGGGAAGGGGGTATACAAATTTACAAATGGGGATTGAAATAAAATTAAACCTAATTATCTATTACAACTATATTGAATAATGTACAAGAATTGAAAATATAATGTACAAGAATATAAAAGGAAAAGAAATGATTTTTATTTGGTTTTTGTTAAGGGTTTAGTTTTGACCTAACTAAAAAAAATGATTAATTAAAATTAATTAAAATTAAACCTAAACTAATTAAGAAAATAAATAAATTAGAAAGCAAATTTTTTAAGTTTTTTAAGAAAAGGTTTTAAGTTAATTAAAATAATATAAAAATTAATTAGTTAAAAGAAACCTAAATTCTAAGTTGATTTTAAATAATAAAAAAAGAAAAAATAATTAAACCTAAATCTAATTATTAATTTATTAAGAAAAAGAATTAATTTGTTAAGAAAATATTTTTGTTCTTTTTTTTGTATTATAAAGAAAATAAAAATATAAGTGTGTAAATAATAAATAAAAATATTTTTGGATTTTTAATAATAATAATAATAATAATAATAATAATAATAATAATAATAATAATAATAATAATAATAATAATAATAATAATAAGTATATCTTTCGGTGAATGAAGAGTTCTCAGGGACCCTCGATGCTAACTCTTTGAGTTGAGAAGGAATTCTTACGAGGTTGACTTGGATAGTATTCCTGCGGATAGAAGCCATATCCTACAAAACAGAACAAAGATAAATCCAAATAATCCTTGAAATGGTTAGTGAGAATGAGTATGATGTTATGATGTTTACGATGTTATGTACAAATAAGTATATACAAACAAGGAAAAAAAGTCCTTAGGTTTAGGCTTGCATGAGTCTTATAGGTAAGTACCCTCTTGAAGTTTAGTTGGCTCAAACCTGTCCTAGAAATAGTAATCGGGTTCTAAGGGACCTCAATATCATTGATCTTTCTTGTCGGGCATTATTTCAGCGCAAGCCTCTTTCACGGCGACCGAAATATCGCGAGAAGTCTGATCTCAATGAGCATAGTATCGAGTATCAACCAACTTCGGACTGCACCAAAGCCGACTATCTCACTACTTCCTAATGGCCAAGTTGGTCAAGTAAAGGTTCTAAAGTCAGTTAGTGCTTCATGACACCACACATCGGCCCTGTATTCTCCTTGACTATTCAAGGGCTACCGGTACCCACAAATGTGTCACACTAATGTAGCTATTTCTTAGACCATGTCGGTGTACCCCGCACAGTTTCCATAATGCATTGCTACTTACCTATAAGGTATCCCAAATCTGGGTAGAGGATTAAAAAAAGCTCAAACAAGGAACCAAAACATAAAGCAAGCAAGTCAAACAATGAAAGCAAGTAAAGGTGATCTAGCCCTAAGGTAACCCCACTTTTAAGTACTCCCCATCAGAGTCGCCAGTTTTCTAATACGTTGGGAGAACTGACTTGGGATGTTTTGCGTTTGATCGCAATGTTGCGGTTAGCAAGAGTCGTCACCGACTTTTCTTTTATCCAAAAGGAAAGGCTGAAAAGAACAGGAAAGACCTTTGAGATTATTTCTTTAGTTCGGGGGGTCGATTATGAAAAGGTAAGGTATTAGCACCCTTTTAATCCATAGTTATATATGGGCTCTTAGTTGCTTGCTAGATCACTTGCTTTTGTTTGAAAATGTGCTTTATGGTGGTTTTTGAAAGTATTTTGAAAAGGCGCCTTCGTTTAGGCAAACTTTGTAATATTTCTTGTTCGTAATAACGTATACGAAGTGTTGGACTTTTGAAAATATTTCATATTTTGAAAGTTTGTTTTTGAAAGTGTTTGGTGTTTATTTTTAAAATGAGCAAGGATATTTGTTTTGAAAGTGAGCAAGCAACTAGGAATAATCTACCTACTCAAAAAGTCTTTTGTTCATTTCTTCCTTTCCTTTGATATTACTATCTTACCATTGATTGGTATGAAGCCTTATCTTTGGATGTAAAGGGACAGGCGTGGGTCATCATATAATCATGATAGCAATGTTGTAATATATCTTAGCATTTCTCTTTGAGGGACTAAGATCATTTGAAAGTCAACATTCGTAGCATCATCGAGGGACTATGATCTTGTATTTTTTATTTGTTTTTGCTAAGACATCCCACATGTATAACATGACCATTTTTATAAGGAAACAAAGTGGAGTTAACCCTACGGGTGCAAGTGTGCGAGTGTGTTTTATTTACATGCATTGTTTATCTTGAATTAGGGTTTACTAATTGTTGATTTTAGTCTTGCCATACAAACCCTAATTTCTAGCATTTATATGAAAGTGATAAATTGTGGAAAGTAAAATTACTACGCTATTACATCTTTAGGGGAGGGGTATACAAATTTACAAATGGAGATTGAAAGAAAATTAAACCTAATTATCTATTACAACCATATTAAATAATGTACAAGAATTGAAAATATAATGTACAAGAAGATAAAAGGTAAAGAAATGATTTTTATTTGGTTTTTGTTAAGGGTTTAGTTTTGACCTAACTAAAAAAAATGATTAATTAAAATAAAATAAAATTAAACCTAAACTAATTAAGAAAAGAAATAAATTAGAAAGCAAATTTTTTAGGTTTTTTAAGGAAAGGTTTTAAGTTAATAAAAATAATATAAAAATTAATTAGTTAAAAGAAACCTAAATGCTAAGTTGATTTTAAATAAAAATAAAGAAAAAATAATTAAACCTAAATCTAATTATTAATTTATTAAAAAAAGAAATTAATTTGTTAAGAAAATATTTTTGTTCTTTTTTTTGTTTTATAAAGAAAATAAAAATATAAGTGTGTAAATAATAAATAAAAATATTTTTGGATTTTTAATCAAATGATCCTGACCGAATACGACATCCAATACACAACCCAGAAAGCAATCAAGGGAAGTGTATTAGATGATCATTTGGCTCATCAGGTTGTGGATGACTACCAATACATGAACTTTGAATTCCCGGATGAGAATATTATGTTAGTGACTGACTGTGAAGAACCTGGACCGGATGAAGGACCTGAGAAAGGATCCTGATGGACTATGGTTTTTGACGGAGCTTCCAACGCGCTCGGAAATGGTATTGGTGCTATAATCATATCTCCCGAGGTCTGTCATACTCCTTTTACCGCCAGATTATGTTTCAATTGTACCAACAATATGGCTGAGTATGAAGCATGCATCATGGGTCTCAAAGCTGGTATTGACTTGAGGATAAAGTTATTAAATGTTTTCAGAGGTTCGGCCTTGGTAATAAGTCAAATCAAAGGAGAGTGGAACACGAAGCACCCTAATCTCATCTCTTACAAAGAACATGTGTTGACGTTGCTTCCACACTTTGAAGAAGTCACCTTTGAACGTTTTCCGCGAGAAGAGAATCAGTTAGCGGACGCGCTAGCTACCTTGTTATCCATGTTCAAGGTCAGATGGGACAATGAGGCTCCTCAAATCACTATTGAGAGATTGGATGAACCAGCATACTGCTATGAGATTGATACTGAAGAAGTAACGGACAAACCTTGGTTCCATGAAGTGAAAAGGTATCTCGAGGCTCAAGAATATCCTGAGGGGGTATCTGTCAATGATAAGAAGTTTCTGAGAAGGTTCTCCGCAAAGTTCTTCCTCAGTAATGGAATCCTCTACAAGCGCAACCACGACTCTACTTTACTTTGGTGTGTAAGCAAGAGCAAAGAAGAGGGGATTATGGAAGATTTACACGAAGGTACCTTTGGCACCCATTCTAGTGGACACACCATGGCTAAAAAGATCCTACGGGCAGGATACTATTGGTCCACTATGGAAGCAGACTGTTATCAACATTCCCAAACTTGTCACAAATGCCAGATCTATGCTGATAAAGTACATGTACCTCTGGTTCTCTTAAACGTCTTGACGGCTCCCTGGCCCTTTGCAATGTGGGGCATTGACATGATCAGAGATATTAGACCCACTGCTTCCAATGGGCATCGCTTCATCCTAGTGGCCATTGATTACTTCACAAAGTGGGTTGAGGCTGCCTCTTTCGCTATTGTTACCAAGAATGTTGTGGTTCGGTTCATCAAGCATAACCTTATCTGTCGGTATGGTGTTCCAGAAAGAATCATCATAGATAATGGTACAAATCTAAACAATACAATGATCACCAAACTCTGTAAACAATTCAAGATCCAACATCATAATTCTCCCCCTTACCGACTGAAAATGAATGGCACTGTGGAGGCTGCTAACAAGAACATTAAGAAAATCATACAGAATATGAAGGTGACATACAAAGACTGGCATGAGATGTTACATTTTCTCTTCATAGTTACCGCACCTCAGCACGTACGTCAACAGGGGAAACATCTTACTCTCTGGTGTATGGTATGGAAGCTGTCCTACCTATTGAGGTCCAGATCCCTTCTTTGAGAATTGTGATCGGTGGATTTAGAACTGACTGTTTAACGCTGGTTCGCGAAATGTCGCGGAAGCAAGAGTCGCCACCGTCTTTTATGTTCTCCAACATGGAAAGGACAAAAGCACAACAAAATTCCTTATGAGATAGTTTCTCGGTTCGGGAGGTAGATTTATAGAAAGGGAAGGTATTAGCATCCTTTCTATCCATGGTTATCCATGGGCTCTTAGATACTTGCTCATTTGTGTTTTCAAAAGATGTTTGCTTTTCAAAGTGTGAGTGGGTTTGAAAAAGTTTCTTTGAAAGATTTCTGAATAACTCTTGTATCAGTCCTCAAGAGTGTTTGAAAAATTGTTTTGAAAGCTTTTTGAAAGTGTCAGCGTGAAAAGGTTTTGATTTGTTTTTGAATAGAGCAAGTATCTACGAGTCATCTACCTACCCTAAGGAATTAGGCTGTGTAAATGTCCTTAAGGTAGTGCCATCCCACCATTGAGAGGTAGGTAGCACCACCGTTGGAGGTGTTCGGGTCAATTCGTTTTCAGGGACAGTGTGGTCACAGAGCAACAGTAGGACACCTTAGAAGCTACCCTTATGCCATTGATCCTTTTTTATTCTGAGGCAACCGTTTCGAGGCAACTTTTCCGAGGCAACCAGATCATGGACATAAGGACTTACTAAGACGTCCTATACTCGACGACCACGTTTCGAAGGCAAGGCAACAGGTGAGGCGTACCCTAGAAGTGGTGTGTGAATTTGTGTGTTGTTTTCATGTCAATATTTATCTTTGATCAGAGTATTCGTGAGCTACGCTTGTTTTTAATTTAGCCATACATTCTTTCATGCAATTAGAATTTAAGAGTGCAGAAATTTAAATGCGGAAAGAGAAATCCTACGCTATTACAAGGCGCGGGTCTATACATCGCCAAATTACAAAGACCCGTTTTAATAAAAATGCGGAAAGTAAAAGACCTAATTACTATTACAAGCCTTGAGCAGTTACATAATATTCGAAAGAAAATAAATACGCGAAAAGAAATTGAAATTGAATGTCCGAGGGTTTTGACCCTTTTAAAATTAAATTGAAATTAAAGACTTGGTTAATTATTTAATAAAAAAAGAAATTGTTTTTTTGTTTTTTGGTATTTGTGAAACAAAGAAAATTAAAAATCAAGAGAAACCCTAATTCTAAGTTATTTTTAATTATTAAATAAAAAATATTAAAGTTGACCTAATTTACACTAATTAATTAAATTACATGTTTATTTACAAAAATATTTAATAATTAATAATAATAATAATGAGAGAAGATTATTTATTAAAAAGAAAAGGTGAAAAAATATCAAAGCCCTAATTCTACCTATTTTAATTTATTAAGAAAAAATGTTGAAATTGAAACCTAAATTAACTAAATTAATTGTTAAAGTTTATTTACAAAAAATAATAATGGTGAAATTAATATTAATAAAATAAACATTTTTTATTCTTCTGTATTTTATATGAAAAGAAAATTATTTTGAGTGAATTAAATAAAAATAATTAAAAGAATTAGAAAAGAGAAAAGAAAAGAAAATTAAGAAATATAATACAAACATTGGGGGTGGCTGACCCATTTGGGATGTTTTTTTGGAAGCAATTTGGCCCACTGAATCAAAGCCTTTTTTGACTTTCCATGTCTGAGTGCGTGTGGTTGACTAGCGTGTACCATGGACTGCATTATCTGGCCATTAGATTAATCAACGTGAGTGCGTGGCAAGCTAACATGTGAGGACGTATTATGGACTTTGGGGCGTGCACTGCATGGAAACATGTTAGGAGAAAAAATATGAAATATGTGGGGGGACCTGGGAATCGAACCCAGGCCCCAAGGCTTGCAACGCATGTCCACTACCAACTGAGCTGCTGTACGCGTTTGTTATTTGGATAGGTAAAGAACATAATATACAAAAACGTTAGTTAATGCTGTAAACAAAAAATCACGCGCCAGTATTTGAATCCCCCTATCATGTAATGACACGCAGGCTTCTTCTTCATTTGTATACCTGCAACATAAGCAAATAGCGGGGGTTTTAAACCCCCACAAAAACAAAGGCCAGAAAATAGCGATTAGAGCATGCTGTAATATAAAAAGGGCGCGAGGTCATCGTTGAGTTCGTATGGATCTCCTGAGTTCAATAACATAAGTCTTAAGATCTAATTTTTCCATATACAGAAAGCCCTATTTTGGAGCTTCTGAAACCCTAGGTTTCAACAATGGTGGATTCTGATTTAGGCAGCTATAGTTCAATTGAATGGTACCAACAGCTTCAGAACATCATTGTTAGTATAAATCAACAAGTAAAACACATGGATAATGCATGAGAATTAAAAAACGATAATGGACATGTTTGTGAAGAAGACGATTATGTTCTACCTATTCTTGGAGTATGGAGACTGGAAAATGGTTGCAATCGATTCCTAGCAATGTCAGGAACGTATTAGGATGCTTTTCAAGCCTTGAATCGTCCTGTAACTATGAGTTCAGTTTCCAAAATTTCGATGAAAAGTTGCAATTTGGTTATGGCCTCCTGAGCAGTTTTTCGTGTCCATTGGAATAGGGTTAGCTTATGTATAAGTATCTGAATAAAATTAGGTCAAGAAAACAAGCCCATAGTCCATGAATTAATGATTTTGATATTTGATTTCCAATCATGTAAATCCAATCTTTTTCAATCTTTTTGCCATGAAACTCTTGCCAATTGTGGAAGATATTGCCTTGTTAATTGATGCACGAAATCCTTAGCACATTATGAGTGAATTTGCTGCACAAAAAGATTTGAAAAGTATTATTTGATATTTTTTTCATATTTAAATCTAATTAAATGAATTAATAAGATTAAAAATTCAATTAATTAATTAAAAATAAGAAAATAAATCCCTTTTGAAATTCTGGCTGCAGATACTCAATGTCACGTTCAATGTTATGACACCATATCTGACTTACTATATGACAGTAAATACAAAAGCAATAAAGAACACAGTCAATTGTTTACCCAGTTCAGTGTGCAACAACACCTACTCTGGGGGCTACCAAGCTAGGGAGGAAATCCACTATAAGAGATGTTAATTCAGGAATAAACCAACCAGATTATCTCCTTCACTTAAGACCTACCCAATGCAATTCCAATCTAAGTACAACTTAAACCTGAGTTCCTACTCACTCCCCCTTAATCACAGCAGTGATACATAAACCAATTTGACTTAAAAATTGATGAAGACACTCTTCAAAAACAAACACTTGATTAAGCTTCACAGCTTTTTAATCAAGCAACACAATCACTCGTGCTTCACAGCTTTGAGTGATGCACACAACTAACTTGACTCTGCTTCACAGCTTTAGTCAAGGAACATTCAAACACTCTTGCTTCAAAGCTTTGAGTGCTACACAACCCTTACAATTCGAAACCTATTCCAAGTCACTTATCACAATGATAATTGCTTGGAGTACAATAATCAAATCTATACATATTACAAATGATCTTCTGATCAAATAAAAAGGGATGCCTTGAAAAACAGCAGCTCTGTTGAATATATAGCAGCTGCAACTTCAGTTAGGGTTTCCACAAAAACCTAGGGTTAATTCCGTTTGACCTAAAGACCAGGTCACAGGACTTTATTAACCAGGTTAAGGTTGAGCTAGGTTACCCCTCAGAAAACGCAGGATTCTGTTCAGGAAAGACTGAGTTATTTTCCTGAAAAAACTCAGACTTATCCAACCTGCAAACCTGTTAGTTCAGAACAGGATGTCATAACATCTGTTATGACATCTGAGAAAACCTGTCTACTGATTTAGAAAAATGTGATCATTTTGCAAAATGCTCAGATACACACTTATAAACATCAGTACTTGAATTACAATATTTTTTCTGCAAAGGTACCTAATGAGTCAGTACAAACTGAACTAGAATGTTATGACATCAGTCATGACATTCACACATACACTTGGGATTTACCAAAAATGCAAGCCAATACCTAAACACCTACAAACTCCCCCTTTGGCAGATTTTTGGCTAAAGACCCTAAGCAATCAGAGATAGATAGCAGCAGAAATAAGTGACAGCAGAAAAATAGAATGTCAAGTACTAATTAAGTAAGTACCAAAATATTATCCCCCTCTTTAGCCACAAATGGGCCAAAGATACATGTTCATAATGATTATACAGTTATCCAAGAACAATTAATAAGAGCAGCAGCAGAAAAAAAAAAACTCCACCAGATATCAGCACCAACCAGCAACACCACCAAACAGCAACCAACCTTCAAGCACTGTCATCAGATCCAGAGGATTCGGGCTTCTTTCTTTTCTTGTGAGCAATGTCAGCATTCTTCTCTTTGTTTGATGTCTCAACATTCTTAGAGACATTTGGATTTGTTTCAGCATTTGAGCTTTCTTGGTTCAGAGGAACAGAAATGCCAGGAACTGAGTGGTTCTCGTTTAGAATTCTTGAAACAATTTTTGCTATTGCTTGATTAACATAGGCTGTCCCTTCCCTATTTGCAATTTCAGGGGGAACTGAAGAAGAAGGATGAGATGGATTACCAGAGGCAGAAGCTTGGGGCTTTCCTGCATGTCTTGTTCTCAACTCTTTGACCTTGGTGGGGTTAGTTCCCATTTTTCTACGAGAAGAGATCTCCAGAACGTCAGAGTCCAGACAAGAAGAGATTGTCCTAGAATCTTGATCAGAGGAAGAGGTTGAAATAGTCGTATTGGATGATGATGGTGTTTGAGACATTTTGACAGTCTTAGAGGACCAACAACAACTGAGGAGAAATTTCTGATTGAGAGACTGGGTTTTGATGAGGAGACGAGAGGGGAAGGAAGCAAGGGAGTGTTTATTCAACTTCTTAAAAGAATTGTAGGAAATGAGAAAATACAATTTTAAACCAATCAGAACAGGCATAACTCCTTTGATCCTTGTTTTAAGCAAAATTAATTGCTACAATTCCTCATGTTGGCAAATACCCAGCTTACCCCTTAAGTTTTCAAATTGATTTGCATCCAGAGCCTTGGTAAAAATGTCAGCTAGCTGTAGCTCAGTGGCAACATGTTCCAATTTGATTGTCTTCTCTTGTACAAGGTCTCTGATAAAGTGATGTCGTATGTCAATATGTTTGGTCTTGCTATGCTGAATGGGATTCTTGGATATGTTGATTGTACTCAGATTGTCACAGTACAATGTCATAACATCTTGTGTGACATTATACTCAGTGAGCATCTGTTTCATCCATATCATTTGAGAGCAGTTACTACCAGCTGCAATGTATTCAGCTTCAGCAGTGGAAAGAGACACACAATTCTGTTTCTTGCTGAACCAGGAAACCAGATTACTTCCCAAGAAGAAACATCCTCCAGAGGTGCTTTTTCTATCATCAGCACTACCAGCCCAATCAGCATCACAGTAGCCAGTCAGAGTTGGTTCACAGCCATGAGTATACATCAATCCATAGTTGTAAGTACCACTTACATACTTCAAAATTCTCTTCACTTGATTGATATGACTGACTTTAGGATCAGCTTGGTATCTAGCACAAACTCCAACTGCAAAGGCAATATCAGGTCTGCTGGCAGTTAAGTACAACAAGCTTCCTATCATGCTTCTGTACAGACTTTGATCCACCTTAACCCCACTTGAGTCTTTGGAAAGCTTTAGATGAGTAGGAGCAAGAGTCCTTTTGTGACTTGCATTCTCCATACCAAACTTCTTTACAATATTCTTAGCATACTTGCTTTGAGATAAGAAGATTGAGTCCTCCATCTGTGAGACTTGTAGTCCAAGAAAATAAGTTAGTTCTCCCATGAGACTCATTTCAAATTCAGCCTGCATCTGGTCAGCAAAGTGTTTAACCATATGTTCTGACATTCCTCCAAACACTATGTCATCAACATATATTTGGGCAACCATCAACTTCCCTCCTTCAGTTTTGACAAAGAGAGTTTTGTCCAAACCTCCTTTTCTGTAGCCTTTGTCTGAGAGAAACTTTGTTAACCTGTCATACCATGCTCTAGGAGCTTGTTTCAGGCCATATAGAGCTTTTCTCAATTTGTAGACATGATCAGGGTGGGTTGGATCCACAAAACCTTTAGGTTGTTCCACATAAGCTTCCTCATTTAAGTACCCATTTAGAAAGGCACTTTTCACATCCATCTGAAATAACTTGAACTTCAGAAGACAAGCAATTGACAACAAGAGTCTGATTGATTCCAGCCTGGCTACAGGTGCAAAGGTTTCATCAAAATCAACCCCTTCAACCTGGGTGTATCCTTGAGCAACAAGTCTTGCCTTATTTCTGGTGACAACTCCTTCAGCATCTGACTTGTTCTTGAATATCCATTTTGTCCCAATGATGTTAGTTCCTTCAGGTCTAGGAACCAGTTCCCAAACTTCATGTTGCTTGAATTGGTTCAGTTCATCTTGCATTGCACCAATCCAATATTCATCAGTTAAGGCTTCCTTGACATTTCTTGGTTCCATTTTGGACACAAAACAAGAGTTTGAGATGATTTCTCTAGATCATGTGATGACTCCACTATTGGGATCTCCTATGATGAGCTCTTTTGGATGATCCTTCTGAATTCTGATGGAAGGGGTCTTGCTAGCTTCCTTTGATTCAGATTCTGTAGTGGTGGAGTTGGGTAGGTCATTCTGTTGGGTTGAAGTCTCAAAGAATGTCTCAATAGTACAAGGAACATCTATTTCTTCATGATAGTCATCAATTATAACATTTATTGATTCCATCATGGTTTTGGTTCTGGAGTTGAATACTCTATAAGCTTTGCTGTTTGAGGAGTATCCTAGAAATATGCCTTCATCACTTTTGGGGTCCAGTTTTCTTCTTTGTTCACGATCAGACAGAATATAGCATTTGCTTCCAAACACATGGAAGTACTTCACAGTTGGTTTTCTTCCTTTCCAGAGTTCATATATGGTGGATGAGGTTCCCTTTCTCAAGGTGACCCTGTTATGAACATAGCAAGCTGTATTCATAGCTTCAGCCCAAAAATACATAGGAAGTCTTTTGGCATGTAACATTGCTCTGGCAGATTCTTGTATGGTCCTGTTTTTTCTTTCCACAACTCCATTTTGCTGAGGTGTTATAGGAGAAGAAAACTCATGACTGATTCCTTCTGAAGAACAGAAGTCATCAAACTTGCTGTTTTCAAATTCCTTGCCATGATCACTTCTGATTCTGACAATACATCCTTCCTTCTCTCTTTGAATTCTCTTGCACAGTTCTCTAAAAACTTCAAATGCATCTGATTTTTCCCTAATGAAATTAATCCAGGTGAATCTGGAAAAATCATCCACAACCACATAGGCATATCTTTTACCACCAAGACTCTCTACTTGCATTGGTCCCATCAGATCCATATGGAGGAGTTCTAGAACCTTAGAGGTGGTCAGATGTCTTGACTTTGGATGTGACATCCTAGTCTGCTTACCAACCTGACATTCACCACAAACTCTTCCTTCATCAATTTGCAGTTTTGGAATCCCTCTGACTACCTCCAAGGAGATAATCCTCTTCATACCCCTTAGATGAAGATGGCCAAGTTTTTGGTGCCACAGTTTCACCTCTTTTTCTTCTTTTGCATTGGAACACACAGATGAGAAATTAGTGTTCTCAGGCTCCCACAAGTAACAGTTGTCTTTGGATCTGACTCCTTTCATTACTATCTCTTGTTTGTCATTGATTACAAGGCATTCAGATTTTGAGAAATTGACCTTGAATCCTAGATCACACAGTTGACTGATACTAATGAGATTAGCGGTCAGCCCTTTCACCAGCAGTACTTCATTCAGACTTGGAACTCCAGGGCAGTCCAAATCACCAACTCCTTTGATTTCACCTTTAGCCCCATCTCCAAAGGTCACAAAACTGGTGGTGTGAGGCTTAACATTATTGAGGAGATTCTTGATTCCAGTCATGTGTCTGGAACATCCACTGTCAAAGTACCAGTCTTCCTTTGCAGAGACCCTCAGGGAAGTGTGAGCTATCAGTGCAGTAGCCTTTTTCTTCCATTGAGGAGCATGTGGTACCTTTTTAGACTTAGGTTTGACACCTGAGTTCTGATTAGGGTATCCATGTAATCTGAAGCAGAAGGGCTTTATGTGGCCATATCTCCCACAATGATGACATTTCCATCTTTGGTACCTTTTCCTCATATGTCTCTGTTCCTGATGTCGAGAGTTGTGTTGAGACATCTGTTTTGACATTTGCTTACCAGAACCAGATTTCGTTGCTTCCATAAATCCTAGTCCAGATTTATTTCCAACATTTTGTCCAACCTGAAGGATCTCTTCCAATTTGTCTGTTCCATTTGTCAACATCTTGACAGATTTGGTCATTTGATTCAGTTGTGAGTTCAGCAATTGAACTTCTCCTTCTAGATGGCTTATAGTTTCAAGGTTTGCCCTTTTTTCAGCCTCCAACTTTATGATGAGTTTTGATTGTTTCTCATTCTGCACACAGACTTCAGTACTTCTGATACACAATTCCTTGTAAGTATCAGCCAGTTCTTCAAAAGTCACCTCTTCATCACTGATGTCACTTTCAGAGGTACAAACACCAGTTAAAGCAGTAACTCGTTTGGCAGTCTCTTCTTCAGAATTACTTTCTGAATCACAGTCAGACCAAGTAACTGTCATTCCTTTTTGTTTCTTAAGAAAGGTAGGACATTCAGCTCGAATATGCCCATATCCTTCACAACCATGGCATTGAATTCCTCTGCCTTGAATTCCCTTCTCTTCTGACCTTGGTCTTCTGCTGGAACTGTCAATGTTATAGGGAATGTTATGAACATTAGACCTTGACTTTGGATCTATTCTTTTGATGAGTTTGTTGAACTGTCTTCCAAGCATGGCTACAGCTTCTGAAATGTTTTCTTCAACATCATTGTTGGACATAAGTGCTATGCTCTTGTTCTTCTTGACACCATTATCAGTGATTCCCATCTCAAAAGTCTGAAGAGACCCAATAAGTTCATCCACTTTCAACTTGCTAATGTCCTGGGCTTCCTCTATGGCAGTTACCTTCATTGCAAATCTTTTAGGCAAGGATCTGAGAATCTTCCTCACCAGTTTTTCTTCTGACATCTTTTCTCCCAGTGCTCCTGAGGTGTTGGCAATCTCCAAGATGTTCATGTGAAACTCATGAATGGTTTCATCTTCCATCATTTTTAGATTCTCAAACTTGGTGGTCAACATCTGAAGCCTTGACATTTTTACTTTGGAAGGGCCCTCATGAGTAGTTTTGAGAGTGTCCCAAACTTCCTTGGCCAG
Source organism: Vicia faba (assembly GCA_948472305.1). NCBI lineage: Eukaryota > Viridiplantae > Streptophyta > Magnoliopsida > Fabales > Fabaceae > Vicia > Vicia faba. The sequence goes on along the minus strand of OX451737.1, from coordinate 438,420,157 downwards.
TTCATATTGATGTACTAGTCTGAAAATGTTTCTATCAATTCCATTGAACAAGGCATTTAGAGCTTTTGAATTTCCCAGAGCTAACTCATCTTCTTCTTTACTCCAATCTTCCTCAGGCTTCAGACTGATTGTCCCATCTTTCTCAGTTATGGTGGGATGAATCCATCCTTTGTCAGCAGCTCTCCAAGCCTTTTTGTCCAGAGATTTTAGGAAGGCAATCATACGAGGTTTCCAGTAGTCATAATTAGTTCCATCCAGAATGGGTGGTCTATTTCCAAAAACTCCTTCTTTGTCCATAGTGCCAGAAAGTGATATCCCTAGATCTCACCCAGTAATACAGGCAGGGTGCCTGCTCTGATGCCAATTGAAATTCTGGCTGCAGATACTCAATGTCACGTTCAATGTTATGACACCGTATCTGACTTACTATATGACAGTAAATACAAAAGCAATAAAGAACACAGTCAATTGTTTACCCAGTTCAGTGTGCAACAACACCTACTCTGGGGGTTACCAAGCCAGGGAGGAAATCCACTATAAGAGATGTTAATTCAGGAATAAACCAACCAGTTTATCTCCTTCACTTAAGACCTACCCAATGCAATTCCAATCTAAGTACAACTTAAACCTGAGTTCCTACTCACTCCCCCTCAATCACAGCAGTGATACATAAACCAATTTGACTTAAAAATTGATGAAGACACTCTTCAAAAACAAACACTTGATTAAGCTTCACAGCTTTTTAATCAAGCAACACAATCACTCGTGCTTCACAGCTTTGAGTGATGCACACAACTAACTTGACTCTGCTTCACAGCTTTAGTCAAGGAACATTCAAACACTCTTGCTTCAAAGCTTTGAGTGCTACACAGCCCTTACAATTCGAAACCTATTCCAAGTCACTTATCACAATGATAATTGCTTGGAGTACAATAATCAAATCTATACAGATTACAAATGATCTTCTGATCAAATAAAAAGGGATTCCTTGAAAAACAGCAGCTCCGTTGAATATATAGCAGCTGCAACTTCAGTTAGGGTTTCCACAAAAACCTAGGGTTAATTCCGTTTGACCTAAAGACCAGGTCACGGGACTTTATTAACCAGGTTAAGGTTGAGCTAGGTTACCCCTCAGAAAACGCAGGATTCTGTTCAGGAAAGACTGAGTTATTTTCCTGAAAAAACTCAGACTTATCCAACCTGCAAACCTGTTAGTTCAGAACAGGATGTCATAACATCTGTTATGACATCTGAGAAAACCTGTCTACTGATTTAGCAAAATGTGATCATTTTGCAAAATGCTCAGATACACACTTATAAACATCAGTACTTGAATTACAATATTTTTTCTGCAAAGGTACCTAATGAGTCAGTACAAACTGAACTAGAATGTTATGACATCAGTCATGACATTCACACATACACTTGGGATTTACCAAAAATGCAAGCCAATACCTAAACACCTACACCTTTGAGCTTAATGGGTCGTGCATATGCTTTGGGTAATGATTCAAGGAAGAATTTGAGGCCCATTAGCATTTTTGAAGCTTTTGAAGCAAAGTTGACTTTTCAAAATTCCCAAAAATTTCCCAACTTCTTCAAGGCATATCTTGCTCAATTTTGAAGCTATGAACATGTTATTGGACATTTTGGAAAGGTCTTGAAGTCATCTAACCAATGTCTTTGGTCCCATGTCATTTTGATTTACCAATCTCAAGTTATGGTCTTTGACTTAAAGTGCCTTTTTGTTGACTTTTGAAAATGACCTATAATGTTGAAATTGATAACTTTTTGTGAGAGCATTTCTTCGACTTGGAGTGTGAAGATGAGTTGTAGGAAATTTCATTCTCTTAAAAATGAGCTTTGGATGGAATTTTTCTGATAAACCATGAGGAAGTTATGCCTTGGTCAATTTGCAGTTGACTTTTTCAACTGTCCAAAAATAGAAACTTTTGCATCTTGAGACTTTTTGAGCCATGCTTTGAGAATCATGATCAAGAATTGATCAAATGATGTTTGTGGCTTCAAAATAAGATGTTGACCAAAATTTTTGACTTTTGACTGTCAAATGACCATTTTGCCCCTGCAGTTGACTGTGAAGCATTTAGGGTTTTTGACTGTGCAATTTGATGTTGTGAGTCTTGAAACTTGACATATGGATGCTTGACAATGTATGTAGGCATGTGGGACTTGATTGGACCCTTGGAAACCTCATTTTCTTGGCCAGAACCAAAACCCTAATTTTGACTGTGTTAGGAGGCAATTGGACTGTGCAACCCTTGAGAGATTTTGAACCTTGATCTTGGAAAATCTTTGAAGAATATGGGAGGGCAAATTTTGGGGTACAACAGTTGCCCCTGTTCAATCTTATTAGACCTGAGGATGTGGATTGGCTGGCGTGCCTTTCGTAATCCGAAGGTGGAAGATGATTGAACACTAGAGTGCCCAGAAATTTGCACTCACATAGTAGAGTATCAGCAGTATGATGCAGGGAATGGGCTTACAGATACCACCTGGAGACTGTCTTTGCGTGGATGGGTTTATAGATGCCATCTAAGTGTCGATCGCGTAAGAGATTCCTTAGCGAGAACTTGCGTACCTGAGAAAGAAAAATAATTACCTGGCCTGTTACAGGAGTTGATCTTCAAACTCTTTACGTAGATGTGCCCTAGATGGATACAAGAATCGAATCTTTAAACTCTTCAGACGTTCCCTGGCAAGATACAGGAATCGAGTCTGGAGAATATAGTCGTCAACAGATACACCCTGGCAGGAATCGGATCTGGAGTTGCGACAGTTGATAGGTAATTTTTGTAAGCTGAAAGAGGGAACCTGTGTAGGGTTTCCTGATGATGAGATCGTGTAAAACTGCATCTTGGAAAGAAGGACACCTGTGTAGGGTTAACTGATGATGAGTCCGTATAAGACTGCATCTGAAATGGAGAAGGAACCTGTGTAGGGTTACTTTGATGATGAGCCTGTGTAAAACTGCATCTGAAAGAGAAGGAAACCTGTGTAGGGTTTCTTTATGTCGAGTCCGTGTAAAACTTCATCTTTGGAGGGAAGGAAACCTGTGTAGGGTTTCTTGATGACGAGTTCGTGTAAAACTTCATCTTTGGAGGGAAGGAAACCTGTGTAGGATTTCTTGATGACGAGTCCGTGTAAAACTTCATCTTTGGAGGGAAGGAAACCTGTGTAGGGTTTCTTGATGACGAGTCCGTGTAAAACTGCATCTGGAGTTGAGAAGGGACCGGTGTAAGGTTACTTCGGGATGAGTTCGTGTAAAACTTCTGGAGGAACCGAGGTAAGGTTACTTCGGAGTAAGTTCGTGTAAAACTTCTGGAGGAACCGGGGTAAGGCTATTTGAGATAAGTTCGTGTAAAACTTCTGGATGAACCGGGGTAAGGTTATTTGAGATAAGTTCGTGTGAAACTTCTGAATGAACCGGGGTAAGGTTACTTTGATAGTTCGTGTGAAACTTTAGGAGGAACCGGGGTAAGGTTACGGTGAGATAAGTCCGTGTAAGACTTCTGGAGGAACCGGGGTAAGGTTGCCTGATGATGAGTTCGTGTAAAACTACATCTGAAGTTGAGAAGGAACCGGTGTAGGGTTGCTTTATGATGATCAAGGAGATAATTGTCCTGTTCGGTTTCGGATATTAACCCACGATCAGTCGTCTACAGAATTTTTCTGGCTTGTTACCAATGTTGATCTGGAACTGTAGAGGTAGATGGTAATCATCTTTTGATTGACCTTTTCCTGAAAAGGCAAAATGTTAGCTGTATGCAGTGTCATGATGCGTGAACTACATGATATTAAGATGTTCTCAAGAATAAATGAGATTTGTGTTGTATGATGCGTATGCATGCTATAATATATGAAGATGTGATGTTTATGAATGTATTCTCGTCTGGGAAAATAGATCCTTGACGAATGCCGGGAGCTTGTTGGATCCTGGGCTGATGTTGCAAGAATACCGGTAGGAGAAGATGGCTCTGTTGGGGAATAAACTTGGCGAATAGATTACTCTGCAGGGAGTGAATTCTGTGGGGAAAGAGAGGTACTTTGCTGAGATTGATGATAACTCCGCTGGGGATACCCTTGATGTGTTATGTTGAGAGAATTGATGAACTCTACTAGGGATAGGAAGACTTCGCCGGGGACGGTCTTTCCGTGGTTTTCAGCTGAGGATAACCCAGTTATATCCTGGTGGGGAGATAACCTTTGGATAAAAAGTCGGGGGAGCGTTCGTACTCTGCAGGGGTAAGCTTCCAGAATCTACTGGGGATAAGCTTCAAGACCTGCTGGGGAGATTGATTAAGTTCTCCTGGGGAAACTTCTGAGATTGCACTGGGGAAGTGACTTTACTTGATGTTCGGTATACCGCCGGGGAACAATCTTAGATCAAGACTGCCGGGGATGCTTGTTATGGAATGTTTGTATGCTCCGTTGGGGAATATTAAGACCTTCTGGGGATACCTAACTTCTTTGAGGCTGACGGAGGATAACTCTGCTTGGGGAGAATTGTTGAATCTTGGCTCACTCTCTGGGGAATTAAGATATCTTGGTTACATTCTTCAGCCGAACTTACCTCGGTACCTTTGGCGGACAGAGCAATTAGATTGCTTAGACAACTCATTATTGCCCCTGTTTCTGATGTGAGAGGAGAAGATACCTTGTGAGGTGTTAGACAAATGCCTATTCGACAAATCTTCTTCAGGTAGGCGAGTGACGAGATGACGGGACATAGTCGTACGCTTTTGATCCCTAATTTTTGCCTGGACCGCCCTTTAGGGTTTTCAGTCCACCTGGATACCCTTTTTTGCCCAAGCCGCCTTTTCAGGTTTTCGACTTGCCGGGTGTACAGATTTTTTCATTTCATCCCTTATTTTTTGCCCGAACCCTTTTGGTTCGCCGGGAAGCCCTTATTTTTGCCTAGGTGTGTCAACCTAGCGGGTCTTTGATTATGCGCAGTATTTTTTCGACTATGTCCATGCTCTCAGGATGTAGGGAGGTGCCCTTGTCAGTAGTGTAGTGTTGCTATACTACCAGAAGATCTTTGTTTGATCGTCCAACGCTCCAAGTGATCCAGATGGAGATTTGCCCCAGGCTGGTTGGCCTTTTGAGAGATTCTCTGAATCTTGACTTAATTGCCCCAGATGATGGACAATGATCATGCCATGCCCCTTTGATTGGAAGTGCTTTTGTTCACCAGATATTCGTCGTGCAAATTTCTATGTTGTTCAAACAAATAGTCACATGCAAGCAATGTTATATTTAAAAATGCAAAGCTTATGTCTGTCTTGAAGTTTTTTGAAAATGCATTTTTTCAGTAAAACAAGCAAATTATGTAACAAGTGATGTCAACTCAAGATTTTACAGCGAGCCTTAAGGAGTCAGGATACCTTTGTAACAGTATGCTTTCGAACTAACCCATGCTTCAGCTGGAACTTTTAAGGGTTGTAACGTGGCCTGGTTCACGGTTTAAGAAACAAAGGATAAAGGCTCAAATTTTTATTTGTACCCACCCGCTCTTCGTGATGTTCTTCAAACCTAAACTCAGCTGATCGTGCGTTAGACCTTGTTTGAGTCTTTGTCCTGATATTTCGGTGATGGCTCGGATGTTGACAGTTTATTTTGAATAGGCAGTCATTTCTTTTTTTTTGTCGAGGGTTTGTAGGACCTCTTTCTTTTTGATTTTATTATCCCTGTTTTTTGCCTGAACCGTTTCTTTTGATTACAGTCAGCGGGATGCCCCAGTTTTGTAAGTCTCCTTCATAGGTTTTGACTTGTTGGGCTTTTATTTCTGAGAGATAATGAATGCCTGTCTTTATGATTATTCAGAACCATCATCGTCTTTGTTTTGGAAGGACTCCTTTGATGTCATTTGCTGTGCACTTGGATCAACTGAGAGAACTACCCTGCCCCAGGTTATGATTAAGGGTTTTAATTTTCGAAAAGAAAAACTCCGGCTTCTTTGGCTCAAAGGGGGTTGACGAGGGATTATCTTCCTTATAACTCCAGTGTTTAGGAATTGAAACAATGCCTATATCTCATCAGCGGGGTCTATTCAAAAGCATACTGTAAAGATCGTGGTATCGTTTTCGTCATCCTCCCTCAAGAGGCTTAGAATTATTAATTGAGAGTTGACATCAAAAAATGAAAGCAGTTTGCATATAGAAAATATGAAATAATTGCTTCAAAACAGACATGTGTAATGCATTAATGAAATAACAACGTTTAGCATGAATAAATGTTTGAACAATCAAAAGAAAATTACAAATTGAACATTCGAATGAACAAAAAATTTCCAATCCTAGCCATATTTTGGAAATGGAGCAGTGATCACATTGGGAGTCTCGGCAGGCTCAAATTCGATCTCCTTGGCGTCGATCATATTCTGGATCTTGTACTTCAGCGCCCAACAATCCTCAGTATCGTGCCCCGGGCTATCATAATGATAAGCACACCTCGCTTCTGGGTTTTAGTTTGGAGAGGAGGTCTTGGGATTTGCAGGAGGGTTGATCACTCCGATCAGATTCATCTTCAACATGTGTTGCAATGCTTGTGACAAAGGCATGTTGATGTTGGTGAACTGTCTTCTAGGCTCGTCCGGCCTTCGCTGATTTCCCTTTTGTGGTTGTCGGCGTGGTGCGGAACCAGAGATCATGACTGCCCCTGCCTGTTGGTCACGACGATTCTTCTGACGGTATGCTGCATTGGACTCTTTCTTCCCTGTGTAAGGCTTTTTGTGGGTATCAGAAGGTGCGGCCTCTTGAATCTTCCAAGCCTTGATTCCAGCTTCAATTCTCTCCCCAGTCAAGATCAAATCTGTAAACCCAGCAGAAGAATTGCCAATAAGATGGTTGAAGAACGGCCCAGACAGGGTCCCCAAGAACATATCGACAAGCTCCCGATCAGTCAGAGGTGGTTGTACCCTTCCAGCAAGGTCCCTCCATTTTTGAGCATATTCTTTAAAGCCCTCGCCTGCACCCATAGACATCCCCTGAAGCTGAGTGCGCGTGGGAGCAAGGTCGGCATTATACTGGTACTGCTTGTAGAATGCAGTGGCCAAGTCCTCCCAGCTGCGGATGTTGGCTCCATTCAGTTGATAGAACCAGTCGAGTTGAGTTCCTGACAGACTATCCTGAAAGAAGTGAATCCATAAATTCTTGTCAGTCGTGTAGGGCTGGATCCTCCTTATGTATGACCTGAGATGCAGCTTAGGACAGGAAGCCCCGTCGTATTTTGCAAAAGCAGGTGCTTTGAATTTATGAGGGATCACCACCCCAGAAGACAGACCTAGATCTTCGAAGTCCAGGCCAGGCACCTTTTGTATTTCCATAGCACTTAGCCTGTCTTCTAACTGTTTGTACCTGTCCTCAGCTGGAGGGTATTGTTCGTCATTGTAATCGGTCTCGTTGTCAGAGACTACTGGGCTAGGCACTTCTCTCTCATGGGGACTGTCTTTCCCAACAGATGGGGTAGTCTGCTCAACTTCATTTGTGATCCATTCCCAGATCTGCGTCTAGGGTTGAACAACACCGTCCTATTCTTCTTCTTTTTCAAAAGCAGGGTCTTCAGATCTTGTTGCCCCTGGGCTAGACTCATGATCAGCTCTTGGAATTGGGCGTTCTGAGCCTGGAAGGCCTTGATGGATTGCTCAGTAGATGACTCAGGATTCATGATGATCGGTTGAAATAAACAGCGAAGAAGGTAAGCAACCTGTGAAAGGGATACCTGTAATGCAATGATATGTATGTATGCATGCAATGCATTCAAGGATCTCGCGGGGTAAACAGAGAAATTGGTTAGAATTTGAATTTGGTAGCTTGATTGAAGGAACTTCATGTTGTTGAGAGTCCTTCTTCAAGAGTCAAGGCTCACCATATCTAGTGGGTCATAGCCCCTGACTCAAGTTATCAACTTTGTTTTGATTTCCAAACAAACCTGGCTAGGGGAACCTTCTTCAAGAGTCAAAGCTCACCATATCAAGTGGGTCATAGCCCCTGACTCAAGTTATCATGTTTTGGCTGGAGGAAAATAAATCCCCTTTTGCCCCTTGCTGGACAGTTTGATTCATCATGACCTGCATCACAAACCCTTAGGATCCTTGAAATGGATTAGTCCTTATGCAAGATGTATGCAATGGTATGATGGTATGATGTTATGCTATGCGTGGAGTGCTGTAAGTAAACCCTGTTATGGGCCCAGATTAAGGACTGTAAACAAACCCTGCAAGAAACTCATGCGTTAGGTAACAAGTACGTGCAAGTAATTCAAGTTGGAAGGCACACAAGTCACACAAGACAGTCCTTAGATTTCAGGCCAACATGGGGTCTAGGTATTACCCACTTTCAGTTTGTTGGTTAAGACCTGTCCTATCAGAAGTAACCGGGTTCTAGAGGATCCCAATATCACTGACTACCCTCAATTGGTCATAACTCCAGCATCGCAATATTTTCTTGCGGCCAGAACCATCGCGAGAGTTTAGTCTCAATGGGCGTAGCATACTGCTACTGTTCTATTGTCCAAGTTGGGTCATTTAAGGTTCTAAGGTCGGTTGGTGCTTAATGACTCCTCAGAAGACCCATATTCTCCTCGTTGCAACACAAGGGATATCGGTACATACCAAGGTGCCACACCAACGTAGCCACTGCTTCACCCATGTCGGTCTACGTCGGACAGGTCCCTCACAGCTTATGCTACCTAACAGGGTATCCCCAGATCTGGGTTAGGATCTATGAAACTCCGAGACGATGCCCACAATAATAAAGCAAACAAAACACATCAATTGAAAACACAAGTATGAGCTATCCTAAGGTACACCTCACTTTATAAGTTGTCCCCAGCAGAGTCGCCAGTTCTGTGATCGGTGGATTTAGAACTGACTATTTAATGCTGGTTCGCGAAATGTCGCGGAAGCAAGAGTTGCCACCGTCTTTTATGTTCTCCAACATGGAAAGGACAAAAGCACAGCAAAATTCCTTATGAGATAGTTTCTCGGTTCGGGAGGTAGATTTATAGAAAGGGAAGGTATTAGCATCCTTTCTATCCATGGTTGTCCATGGGCTCTTAGATACTTGCTCATTTGTGTTTTCAAAAGATGTTTGCTTTTCAAAGTGTGAGTGGGTTTCAAAAAGTTTCTTTGAAAGATTTCTGAATAACTCTTGTATCAGTCCTCAAAAGTGTTTGAAAAATTATTTTAAAAGCTTTTTGAAAGTGTCAGTGTGAAAAGGTTTTGATTTGTTTTGGAATAGAGCAAGTATCTACGAGTCATCTACCTACCCTAAGGAATTAGGCTGTGTAAATGTCCTTAAGGTAGTGCCATCCCACCATTGAGAGGTAGGTAGCACCACCGTTGGAGGTGTTCGGGTCAATTCGTTTTCAGGGACAGTGTGGTCACCAGAGCAACAGTAGGACACCTTAGAAGCTACCCTTATGCCATTGATCCTTTTTTATTCCGAGGCAACCGTTTCGAGGAAACTTTTCCGAGGCAACCAGATCATGGACATAAGGACTTACTAAGACGTCCTATACTCGACGACCACGTTTCGAAGGCAATGCAACAGGTGAGGCGTACCCTAGAAGTGGTGTGTGAATTTGTGTGTTGTTTTCATGTCAATATTTATCTTTGATCAGAGTATTCGTGAGCTACGCTTGTTTTTAATTTAGCCATACATTCTTTCATGCAATTAGAATTTAAGAGTGCAGAAATTTAAATGCGGAAAGAGAAATCCTACGCTATTACAAGGCGCGGGTCTATACATCGCCAAATTACAAAGACCCGTTTTAATAAAAATGCGGAAAGTAAAAGACCTAATTACTATTACAAGCCTTGAGCAGTTACATAATATTCGAAAGAAAATAAATGCGCGAAAAGAAATTGAAATTGAATGTCCGAGGGTTTTGACCCTTTTAAAATTAAATTGAAATTAAAGACTTGGTTAATTATTTAATAAAAAAAAGAAATTGTTTTTTTGTTTTTTGGTATTTGTGAAACAAAGAAAATTAAAAATCAAGAGAAACCCTAATTCTAAGTTATTTTTAATTATTAAATGAAAAATATTAAAGTTGACCTAATTTACACTAATTAATTAAATTACATGTTTATTTACAAAAATATTTAATAATTAATAATAATAATAATGAGAGAAGATTATTTATTAAAAAGAAAAGGTGAAAAAATATCAAAGCCCTAATTCTACCTATTTTAATTTATTAAGAAAAAATGTTGAAATTGAAACCTAAATTAACTAAATTAATTGTTAAAGTTTATTTACAAAAAATAATAATGGTGAAATTAATATTAATAAAATAAACATTTTTGATTCTTCTGTATTTTATATGAAAAGAAAATTATTTTGAGTGAATTAAATAAAAATAATTAAAATAATTAGAAAAGAGAAAAGAAAAGAAAATTAAGAAATATAATACAAACATTGGGGGTGGCTGGCCCATTTGGGAGGTTTTTTTGGAAGCAATTTGGCCCACTGAATCAAAGCCTTTTTTGACTTTCCATGTTTGAGTGCGTGTGGTTGACAAGTGTGCACCATGGACTGCATTATCTGGCCATTGGATTAATCAACGTGAGTGCGTGGCAAGCTAACATGTGAGGACGTATGATGGACTTTGGGGCGTGCACTGCATGGAAACATGTTAGGAGAAAAAATATGAAATATGTGGGGGGACATGGGAATCGAACCCAGGCCCCAAGGCTTGTAACGCATGTCCACTACCAACTGAGCTGCTGTACGCGTTTGTTATTTGGATAGGTAAAGAACATAATATACAAAAACGTTAGTTAATGCTGTAAACAAAAAATCACGCGCCAGTATTTGAATCCCCCTATCATGTAATGACACGCAGGCTTCTTCTTCGTTTGTATACCTGCAACATAAGCAAATAGCGGGGGTTTTAAACCCCCACAAAAACAAAGGCCAGAAAATAGCGATTAGAGCATGCTGTAATATAAAAAGGGCGCGAGGTCATCGTTGAGTTCGTATGGAGCTCCTGAGTTCAATGGCATAAGTCTTAAGATCCAATTTTTCCATATACAGAATCCCTATTTTGGAGCTTCTGAAACCCTAGGTTTCAACAATGGTGGATTCTGATTTAGGCAACTATAGTTCAATTGAATGGTACCAACAGCTTCAGAACATCATTTTTAGTATAAATCAACAAGTAAAACACATGGATAATGCATGAGAATTAAAAAACGATAATGGACATGTTTATGAAGAAGACGATTCTGTTCTACCTATTCTTGGAGTATGGAGACTGGAAAATGGTTGCAATCAATTCCTAGCAATGTCAGGAACGTATTAGGATGCTTTTCAAGCCTTGAATCGTCCTGTAACTATGAGTTCAGTTTCCAAAATTTCGATGAAAAGTTGCAATTTGGTTATGGCCTCCTGAGCAGTTTTTCGTGTCCATTGGAATAGGGTTAGCTTGTGTATAAGTATCTGAATGAAATTAGGTCAAGAAAACAAGCCCATAGTCCATGAATTAATGATTTTGATATTTGATTTCCAATCATGTAAATCCAATCTTTTTCAATCTTTTTGCCATGAAACTCTTGCCAATTATGGAAGATATTGCCTTGTTAATTGATGCACGAAATCCTTAGCACATAATGAATGAATTTGCTGCACAAAAAGATTTGAAAAGTATTATTTGATATTTTTTTCATATTTAAATCTAATTAAATGAATTAATAAGATTAAAAATTCAATTAATTAATTAAAAATAAGAAAATAAATCCCTTTGAGCTTAATGGGTCGTGCATATGCTTTGGGTAATGATTCAAGGAAGAATTTGAGGCCCATTAGCATTTTTGAAGCTTTTGAAGCAAAGTTGACTTTTCAAAGTTCCCAAAAATTTCCCAACTTCTTCAAGGCATATCTTGCTCAATTTTGAAGCTATGAACATGTTCTTGGACATTTTGGAAAGGTCTTGAAGTCCTCTAACCAATGTATTTAGTCCCATGTCATTTTGATTTACCAATATCAAGTTATGGTCTTTGACTTAAAGTGCCTTTTTGTTGACTTTTAAAAATGACCTATAATGTTGAAATTGATAACTTTTTGTGAGAGCATTTCTTGGACTTGGAGTGTGAAGATGAGTTGTAGGAAATGTCATTCTATTCAAAATGGGCTTTTGATGGAATTTTTCTGATAAACCATGAGGAAGTTATGCCTTGGTCAATTTGCAGTTGACTTTTTCAGCTGTCCAAAAATAGAAACTTTTGCATCTTGAGACTTTTTGAGCCATGCTTTGAGAATCATGATCAAGAATTGATCAAATGATGTTTGTGGCTTCAAAATAAGATGTTGACCAAAAATTTTGACTTTTGACTGTCAAATGACCATTTTGCCCCTGCAGTTGACTGTGAAGCATTTAGGATTTTTGACTGTGCAATTTGATGTTGTGAGTCTTGAAACTTGACATATGGATGCTTGACAATGTATGTAGGCATGTGGGACTTGATTGGACCCTTGGAAACCTCATTTTCTTGGCCAGAACCAAAACCCTAATTTTGATTGTGTTAGGAGGCAATTGGACTGTGCAACCCTTGAGAGATTTTGAACCTTGATCTTGGCAAATCTTTGAAGAATATGGGAGGGAAAATTTTGGGGTACAACAAGAATCATGAAGGATGCAGGTTTGAACGAAGATGATTGGATCCAGACTCGACTTGACCAACTGAATCTGATTAATGAGAAAAGGCTTGTTGCATTCTGTCATGGTCAGATATACCAAAAGCGAATGATCAAGGCTTTCAACAAAAAGGTCAGGCGTCAAGTATATCAAGTGGGTGATCTAGTAATCAAGCGCATCATCCTGCCACAAGGTGATCCCAGGGGAAAATGGACTCCCACATACGAAGGGCCATTTGTAATCAAAATCATATTTTCTGGTGGAGCCATGATTCTAACCACCATGGATGGTGACAACCTTCCTCACCCTATGAATGCGGACATAGTGAAAAGATACTATGCATGAATAAATACCCGCTAGGTTGACTGGCCTAGGCAAAAATATGGGTATTTCGGCTAACCAAAAGGGTTCGGGCAAAAATTAGGGATAAATACAAAAAAAATCTATACACTCGGCAAGTCGAAAACCTAAAAAGGCGGCTTGGGAAAAAAAGGGTATCCCGGTGGACTGAAAACCCGAAAGGGAGGTCCAGGCAAAAGTTAGGGATTTAAAGCGTATAAATATGTCCCATTAGGTCACCTTGTGACCAGACTTCAGTATCAACTATCAAGCTCAAGCGGTACCAATCAATCCAGTCAGCTTCAGACAAGTAGCAAAGTGATGAGACGCTCAAGGACATAAGGGCAATAGTAGAATTGAAACTCAATGGGATTATTACACACATATGTTTTCTCTTTATACACTATTTTGTATAGCTTTCGTTTTCATGATGGCGTTCTCCTACTAGAATGTCAGTCTCTTTGTACAAAAAATGCCTGTTATAGGAAAACTTTAAAATCAATGCAAATTATTTCTTCGAAAGTACAAAACTATTTGTTTTCTATTTTTCTATTTTGTTTTGCAAAAACGTCCAGTGATTATTTTTAACATATGCATTTGAATATGATTGTTGTTTACAAATACTTGCATATGAAACAAAAAGACGGTTGCTAATGACTTTAAGAAACGGGGCAAAGTCTAAAAAATCCATTTGTAGTCCCGACAGTTACTCTTTCCAGCAGGCATAGGGGCATCCTCTTGTCACATCCTCATCATACGTCCTAGTGATGTTTATGTCACCGCAGAGTAAAAACAGCCAAAATCCTTACCTTTGCTTCCCCAAGAAGGAATTACCTCCTCCAACAAAGTTCCCTCAGAGAGCTGAAACCCATGTTCCTCAGCTAATATTTATAATCTCGAACAATTTATAAAGCCTTACCCCCGGTAAAGTTTATTTCTCTAACTGCGGAAGTTTATCCCCCAACAAAGTTTATTTCTCTACATCGGAAAAATATTCCAACAGAGCACCTTTTTCCTACAGATTCATTCTCGAGCAGGAGTCAAAGATCCTCGGCAGAATATCCTCAAACAGAAAGAGGAAATCCCTGGAAAATGATCTCCATTCACCATCCCTAGCGGAATAGATAGAACCATTTTCCTCATCTACCAAACAGCAGTCCAGGATTCAGCTTCCTAGTACTCTCCAACAGCAATCAAGGATTTATTTTCCCAGACTAGGAAATATCACAACAACATTCCATATTCATACATCATGGCATGCACATACATATTGCATACAACATAATCTCATTTATTTTGAGAACATCATTACACAATGCATTTCATACATCATGGCATTGCATACGACTAACTCTTTACCTTTTCAGGAAGGATCAAATCAACAAACACCATTGACTACTTATATGACCTGGCAGTCCTCTCAAAGGCTACATCTGAAGAAGGGCTATTTCAGCATTTTCCTCAGAAAGATTATTCTCAAAATACCTTCCTATGGTTCAGTTAAATCGATACTAAGATTTTTCTGATTTCCATTCCAGTTGAAGATAATTCAAGACTTTTCTTTGGTTCAGTTAAATCGACACTAAGATTTTTCTGATTTCTATTCCAGTTAAAGTTAATTCAAGAACTTTCTCTGGTTCAGTTAAATCGACACTAAGATTTTTCTGATTTCTATTCTAGTTAAAGTTAATTCAAGACCTTCCTCTGGTTCAGTTAAATCGACACTAAGATTTTTCTGATTTCCATTCTAGTTGAAGATAATTCAAGACCTTTCTCTGGTTCAGTTAAATCGACACTAAGATTTTTCTGATTTCCATTCTAGTTGAAGATAATTCAAGACCTTTCTGTGGTTCAGTTAAATCGACACTAAGATTTCTCTAATTTCTATTCCAGTTAAAGTTAATTTAATACCTTTCTCTGGTTCAGTTAAATCGACACTAAGATTTTTCTGATTTCCATTCCAGTTGAAGATAATTCAAGACCTTTCTCCGGTTCAGTTAAATCGACACTAAGATTTTTTGATTCTTACCCAGTTAAAGAAACTGTAAAGCCTGGAGTCCGACCAGATAGCAGTAAATTTCATATTCCCCAGTAAGTCGCTGTGAAGCCTGGAATACAACCAGGTAGCAATCAGCCTTATAACCCTCAACAAGTCGTTGTGAAGCCTAGATCCTGACCAGATAGCAGTTCGCTTTCGTCTCTCTAGTCAAGAGATGACTCCCTAATAGGGTAATGAACAACTGAAGCTCCCAGGCTCTATTTCCAAAAACAGAGACCAACATTTCTCAGTGGAGTC
Source organism: Vicia faba (assembly GCA_948472305.1). Taxonomy (NCBI): domain Eukaryota; kingdom Viridiplantae; phylum Streptophyta; class Magnoliopsida; order Fabales; family Fabaceae; genus Vicia; species Vicia faba. The sequence goes on along the minus strand of OX451737.1, from coordinate 438,404,862 downwards.
CTCTTCAACGACATAAGCAGGAATCCCCACAAAGGAATATATAGCAAAATCAGCATGTTCGCTAGATGGCGTCTTTAAGCCCATCTCTGACGACTCACCGTCATATTCTCTGGATGGCATCTTTAAGCCCATCTCCGATAGTATTTTGTCATCTTTTCCAAATGGAATCTGTTGTACCCCAAAATTTCCCCTCTCATTCTCAAGGCCTTTCTTACAAGGATTTTCAAGGTTCAAGCTTGAACAAGTGCATTTGGATTTTCCAGTACCAAAATTAAAAGGAAACTGTCAAAAAGGGAGAAAACAGATAAAAATAATATTTTGACAAATTTGGAGGAAAACATGTCTCCTTCGATTTAGCACCCTTCGATTGACTCTTGGCCTCTTTCCAATGCAACTTGGATTACATCCTTCGTTTTGAGCAAGAGCCTCCTTCGATTGCTCAAAATGGCTACTAGCGTGCCTCTTTCGCCTGGGCCTGTAACTTCTCGTTGCAGGCTTCTTTTGTGCCTTTTGCTGCCTGCGTGCTTGCAATTGAAGGCCATGACATGTTGGCCACACATGCCCCCTGTAAGGAAACCTTTTCGATTCACCAAGCGTGCTGTCTGCAAATCCTACTTCGATTTGGACAAGTTTGCTGCCTGCATGCTTGCTTCGTTTGGACAAGTTTCGATGGGACAAGGTAACCATCTCTGTGCATCCTTCGAATCCACATGCTTCGATTAGGAAACATTGCTTCCTTCGAACACAGTCTTTCGATTGGGCAATATGTTTGTTTCGATCCAAGCTTCGACTATGCATTAGCTTCCTTCGAGTTAGCTTGTTTCGACCACAAGCTTCGACTGAGGCAAAGGCTTCCTTCGCACAAGTGCGCTTCGATCTCATTCTTGCATTTGACTCAAGACCAAATCTCGTTTGCCAGGCTATACCATGCGTCCAAATCTTTACATAGTCATAAGCTTGTACAAGGGTTTTAAACTTTGTCTTTTGGATAATACTATCCTTGGTTAAAGGCTACATACCCTTTCTTTTCATAGAAAGTACTTTTATCACAAAAGCAACTTTCAACCTGAATTTGGTCTGAGCACAAGCAATGTCAGAAGCATAAGTCACATCTTCTGCACCCCAACTGCCAAGAGGCCCCCCACATGTACTGTCACGTTACATTATTTTATCATTTATTTGCAAGGCTGGCTTTGGACAACATGTCCATTCTTTGTCTATAAATAGAGGAACATTTACAAAGCTAAGGGAGGATCTTTGGGACCAGAGGAACGAATCCCCCAAATTTTCTCAAACACAATAAATCTCTCAAGTCCCTTCAACACTTGTGAGAAAAAACCCAGAATCGCATACTTACTTCCTTCGATTCTGAAGAACAAATACTCTTCAGTATCCTTTGAATCCAGTTTGGAAAGAAACATAAGACTTGTTTCTTTCCTTCCTTCGAATCCAGCATTCCAAGCACAGCTGTTGGTCCCCTCTTTCAAATCCAGAACCCTGGGCCTCCACTCAAGGTTTCACACCCATTCAAAGCCTCCATCAAGGTAAGTCACTCTTACACTTGAACCTTTTCATTTCATGGAATAACATGTAAATAATATTTTTGTTTGTTTCAAGCATGTATATACCATTGTTCCTTTCGTTTCCACCCTGTTAACATGTTTTTAAAGGTTAACCCTTTCGTTTTTGCTTTCTGTTTACCTGAACTTGCTTTAACTGTTAAACTGTTTACCAAACAAATACTAGCATGGCCTCAGGCCATGTTGCCATTTAATGCTTTAAATGAAAGAAACATGAAACAGGAAATAGGAAACGGAGCTTCTGGCTTCTACCCTCTTTCTCCAGGTCAAACGAAAGAGACAACCAGGAGGAAAACCATGTTGACTTCTAGGCCCAAACGAAAAGCATGCCTTCACTGACTTCCAGCCCCTAATTGAAAGGCATTCCCTCACTGCTTTCAACCTCCAGTCGAAGAAGACAACAAGGCAGAACCAGAAGGCTTCGCCATACATTGACTTCCGAGCCAGTCGAAGGACATAACCTCACTGGTGCTGGCCCCAATCGAAGGAGGCCAATAGAATGCAAATCGAAGGCTGCTACTGCCTGGGTCGAAAGACACTCATTTTTCTTACTTTTATCTTATTTTTTCCTTCATATTTTTTATGGCTTTCGATATGGTTGTAATAGCGTAGGATTTTATCTTTCTGCACTTTATTTACTTTGTACAAATGCAGGTAATTACGCGTGTATGGCAAGATAAAATCAACAAGTAGACAACCTAAAAATCAAAGACAAATGCATGCAATAAAACACACTTTGCACACATGCACCCTTAGGGTAATCTCACTTGTTGCCTCGGAAAATAGTCATGTCCCTCGAGCATGGGCGTTTTAGCAAAGACCCTCGATAAAAGATCGTAGTCCCTTGATGATCCTCGATGTTGCCTTTGGTAAACGATCTAGTCCCTAAAACGACATTGCTAAAATGTCCCATATGTTGCCTTCTATGACTATACAAACGTCCCACGCCCGTCCCGTTCAACATCCTAACGCAAGGTTGTTCATCAAACACAATGGTGAAACAACACTGTTAAAAGGGTTAAAATATAAGAAAAATCTTTGAGTAAAATAGGATAGACAACTCTTAGTTACTTGATCAAAAATCTTGCAAAACATCCTTGCCATTTTTCAAACACACTTCACAACACAACTACAAAACAATTTCAAAACAACTTTCAAAACATTGAAATATCTTTTCAAAAAGACCCACACCTTTGTATATATTCAAACAAGAATCATTACAAAGTTTGCCTAGACAAGGCATCTTTTTCAAAACATTTTCAAAACCACACACACAAAGCACCATTTCAAACAATTGAAAAGCAAAGGCAAGTGATCTAAAACAAGTAACTAAGAGCCCATGGATAACCATGGATGAAAAGGGTGCTAGCACCTTCCCTTTTCATAATCTACCCCCCGAACCCACAAAAACATCTCAAAGGTCTTTCCTGTGCTTTTTGACCTTTCCTTAGGATAAAATAAAAAGTCGGTGGCGACTCTTGCTAAACCGAAACATTTGCGAACACAAACGCAAATCCCAAGTCAGTTCTCCCACCGTATCACAGAATCTATAAGCATATTCCCGATATTATCAACCAACAATGTTACTTCAGACGAGTGCAAATTTCTGGGCACTCTAGTGTTCAATCATCTTCCACCTTCAGATCACGAAAGACAGACAAGCCAATCTACATCCTCAGGTTTAATAAGATTGAACAGGGGAAGATGTTGTACCCCAAAATTTTCCCTCTCATTTTACTCAACACATGCCCATTGAGGTCCCCAACTTGCCCATAGATGGTAAAGAATTAACCAGACAAATTCTCCTCCTAAAGGTAATGAACCTCTAACTAGGGTTTAAATTTTCATAAATATGTGTGAACTCCAATGGTCTTAAATGTTGTACATAGTCCTAATATGTCCTAAAGGTTATCCATGTCAAATTTCATGCCTTGCACAATAAGTTTGCCTAGTCAACTGCTCAAATGCTTGGAAATCAACTGTACTAGGTCAAAAGTCAACAGTGGCCTATATACAGTCAAACCTTAAGATTTTTGGTCAACATAAATTTTTTGAAGTGATATCCATAATTTGATCAAGGGTTGATCATGATTCCTCAAGAAGTTCTCCTAACTCATCAAAAGTCAAAAATTGCAAATTAGGGTTTCTATAGGAAAAGTCAACCAAACTTTGACCAGGCATAACATTCTCATACTTCATAATAAATTTTTCCACCAAGGCTCATTTTGAAGAGAATCCAATTCACTAGAACTTCTATTCATCCCTCAAGCTCAAGAAATGCCCCAGTTAAAAGATACAAGCTCAGGCATTATAGGTCCTTTCAAAAAGTCAACAAAAACACCTTTTGGGTCAAAGCTCCTTACATAAACATGGAAGATCCAATTGAAATGAAACCAAAAGGGTTGTTTAGAGGACATCCTAAGATCTCTAAAAAGTCCAAGAACACTCTCTTAGGGAGAGATATGCATTTCCAAAGTTGACCAATTTTTGGAAAAGTACACGAAGCCAATATTGACCAAACTTGATTTTTTTCCAAATGGGTCCATCTTTTCATGTTTGAAACTTGTTTCTAACATGATCCACGACCTCTAAGACCATCCATGAATTATTATATTATTTATGCTATTTATTTTGATATTTTATTCATTAAAATGCAAAATTAAATAAATAAATAATAGAAATAATGTAAGAGTTGATTTGGAATCTTTTTCTCATCAAATAATGGGCAAAATGAGCTGGCATATCAAGGAAATTTCGTGGAGAGAAGTGAAGATTGGATTTGGTCCAAAAAAGTCAAAAAATCACATAATTGAAAGAAAATATTTTCTCGTGAAAGCTTGGATTTTCTTCCACTTTTGATGACCTAATGTGATATACTACATAAGCACAACCCTTCAGAGGTGTAAACACACACGAAGTTGCCTCCACAAACCCTAAAATTTTTCCAAAAAATTAAAAGAGAAAGTGAAACTCGTATCAAACAATCCAGGCCTTATCCATCCAATGCAAACATCCCATCTTCATCTTGAAGGTCCCAGGAGCCATCCCCACTCGTGAGGTAAGCCCAACACCCACCAGAACTCTCTCACGCTATCTCTTTGTTTGGTAATTTCTCTCTGATCTCAAACTCTCAATACATGCCATTTAAATCCATATTAAGCATATATTCATGTTATTGATAATGTTTACATTCAAACTAACGTGTTACATGTGAGAATAAGCGCAAGTAGGAGAATTCAGATCGATTCAGGCCAAAAGGAGTCCAGATTTGAAACCAAGGGACGATTTTAAGTGGGATAAGGTCTTTAGTTTGTCCTTAATCTAATGATTTCGCAGGTTACCAATTTTTGATAGATTGGAGAAGACGACCGGAGTTTGACTCCGGCGTCTTTGACTCCGTCTGATTCAGGCGAGAGTATGCGTGGCTTCGAGGCATTTTTTGATTGGTCCACTTAAACATCCAGGTCCCACAGGAGCGCACGCGTGCACACCTCAACATTTTTTTTATGTTTCAAATATATTATTATTTTGTTATTGGTATAAACGATTAACATGTTGGCTGAGTGGTAAGAGGAGCGTATGCAAAAGGAGAAACCTGGGTTCGATACCCAGGTCTGGAGTTTTGTTTTTTCTAACAGGTTTCATACAGATCCAATGTTCCTAGATCCAAGGCGTGCACCATAAGCCATCAAATTCCAGCGCCTCCAGCGTGCGGCCTCACCATGGACTCTCCAGATGCCTCCTTACCAGATCCAACGCAGTAGTGGGCTTGCTAAATTTGGGCCTTATAAGTTCCAAATCCCACCCCCTCCTTTCAACATTAACACCACATGCCCAATATCTTTTCTCTCTCTTTTTTTAATTTCTTTATTTTAATTTATTTAATTATTTTATCTCTTTATAATTCAACTTTTTTTTTAATTATTTTAATCACAAAATCAGAAAAAGTCACAAAAAATAGATTTAGGTTTTTTTCAATTAAAATTAATTTTCTTTAAATTATTTTAATTTCATTGATTTAACTTGTTTTTTTTAATTCAAAATTGATTAGAATTAGGTTAAAACATCAAATATTTTTAATAAAATAACAAAAATATTAGTTTCATTAGAATTTATCATAATTAATATTTTTTCTTTTTAATTTAGTTAATTAGGATATTATTATCATATTTTCATTAATAAATAAAAACACAAAAAAAAGAGGTTTTCTTTTAATTTAGGAGCATTTTTAGGGTTTAGACGCTTCTTTATTCTTCGCGCGTTCATTATTTTCTATTTTACTTTTTAATTATGTAACTGTTTCCCGGCTTGTAATAGTTTAATTAGGATTTAAATTTACGCATCTGATTATGTAATTGCCCCGAGGCCATGTAATAGCTTAGGAGTTTTTATTTTCTGCAATTTATTTTCCGTACTATAAACTGCTTAGATGAATGGCTAATAGGATTGCATGGAAAGATAACGATTAATTGAGCATAGCATAACTTAATTCAAAGATAATATATCTGAATCAAGCACACTTGCACATGCTCACCCCTAGGGTATCTCCCACTTCGGTTGCCTTCGAAACAGTCATAACTCTCGAAACGTGAGAACTTTTAGTGACTGTCCTTTAGTTCAAGAGATCACAAGTCCCTCGATGACCCTTTCGACTGTTGCCTCGGTTAAAAAGTGATCTTAGAACTTTAGGACAATTACTAAGAGTTCTTATCCAGTTGCCATAGTGACTGTAAACGTCCCTTTGATAGTCCCTCAACATCCAACGATAGGGATACCAACTCACTAATAGTAGGATAGCGCTATCTAAAGGAAATGAGGAAAAGAATGCCTTTTTTCGATTAGGTAGATAGCTATTAAGTACTTGTTCAAAACTAATTCATTTTTACACCTCACTTTCAAAACCTTTTCAAAAACGCTTTATCACACTCTTGAGGACCGATACAAGAGTTATCGTGAAGCAAATAAACTTTTCAAAACACAAACACGAAAGCAGTTTTTAAAATGAGCAAGTACCTAAGAGCCCGTGGAAAACCATGGATGGAAAGGTGCTAACACCTTCCCTTTTCATAAGCTACCCCCTTACTCAGAAAATCTCGAATAAAAGGTCTTTTTCTGTTCTTTTCACCCTTTCCTTTAGTGGATAAAATAAAAGTCGGTGGCGACTCTTGCTTACCGCACGTTTGTGAATACAAAACGCAAACCAGTATTAACAGTCGGTTTTGCCACCGTATCACACATTATATATAATTTTACCGACATTTAACACTCGACTGAGGTAATTAATAGCTCTTTTGACTCCATTCTCATGTTTCTGGGATAACATACTTCCCAGTGTCAACTCTGAGGCTGCGATGTACAGTTTCATGCCTTTGTTTCTGTTTGGGGGTGCCAACACTTGAGGCTTCACCAAGTAGGATTTTAATTGGTCGAATGCCTCTTGGTGTTCTCTTTCCAACATAAATTCGGAGTCTTTGCTTATTTTTAACAAATAAGGGAACTCCAAAGTCTTCCCGCTCATGTTTGATACGAATCATCTCAAGAAATTCATCTTTCCCAACAACGATTGGAGCTCTTTCTTTGTCGTTGGCGCTTTTGTACTCGAAATCACCTTGGTTTTATTCTGGTTAATCTCTATACCCTTCTTGTGTACTACAAAACCTATAAAGTCTCCTGCACGAACATAAAAAGCACATTTTAATGGATTCATTTTTAATCCATATTCCCTCATTCTAATAAAAGACAATCGAAGGTGGTCTAACTGACCAGCTCCTGAGGGCGACTTGACTACAATGTCATCAATGTACACCTGCATGAAGGTGTCTATAAAATCATGAAACATTGATTTCATTGCTCTTTGATAAGTATCCCCAGCATTTTTCAAACTAGAAAGCATGACTATCCATTCATATCTTCCTGGTGCCCCTGAGCATCGAAACACAATTTTGTGGGTGTCCTCTTCAGGGATAAAAATTAGATTATAGCCTGAATATCCATCCAAAAGATTTAAATATTCATATCCCGTGACCGAATCGACTAGCATTTTTGTCACATGCATTGGATATTCGTCCTTTGGAGTGGATTTATTTAAATCCCTAAAATCTATGCAAATTCTTAAAGCTCCATTCTTTTTTACCACCTGGACTATATTAGCTAACCACTCAACGTACCTGGATGTCCTGATAAATTTTCTCTTTAACAACCATTCGATTTCTACTTTGATTTTGGATAGCACTTCTGGCGCGAACCTCCTTGGCATCTGTTTGACTGGTCACTTACCCAGATTTATAGGTAGTTTAATTTCCACCACTTCCCTGCTCAAACCAGGCATCTCATTGTAATCCCATGCAAAAAAATCTTTGAATTCTTTAAGCAATTCAATTACTTGATCTTTCACCTTGCTATCGATCTTAGTGTTGATGTATGCAATTGGCCTACTCGCACCATCACTCAAGCCGACTTCCTCCAATGGATCTTGTGCTTGCATCTTCAAAATATGATATCGTGGGTCTTTTTTGAACCCCAAAGGCTCTTCTTCATATATGCAGTCAAGCCTCTGGCTTTCTGAAGCTGTTGTTAGAATTGGTTCTCCAAGCTTTTCCACCATAATGGATTTAGGCGCCATTTTTGCAATATTTCCAGCCTCTAAGACCAAATTTATCCTACTTTCGATCATGTAGGCCAAAATCCTTGCCAAAGCATTTGACTCAGGAATCATTATGAGTTTGTTCTTCCCACCATGTGGGTTCAAACTCCCCTTCTGTAGTCGGATTATGTATCCAGCTTTTCTTGGTCCCAAATCAAACCATGAGTAGGGTGTAGGGTTAAAAACTTGATCACATCAGGATATGACTTAAACACTGCATCTTTAGGGTCACACGGAGGTTTGGTCGCTAGGGCTTTGTCAAAATTCTTCATATTGACTGTGATACGGTGGAAGAACCGACTGTTATACTGGTTTACGTTTGTGTTTGCAAATGTTGAGGTAAGCAAGAGTCGCCACCAACTTTTCTTTTATCCAACAAAGAAAAGGGTGAAAAGAACAGAAAAAGACCTTTCAAGAGTTTTCTGAGTAAGGGGGGTAGATTATGGAAATGGAAGGTGTTAGCACCCTTTCCATCCGTAGTTATCTACGGGCTCTTAGATGCTTAGCTCATTTTTTAAATACCTTGTGCTTTTGTGTGTTTTGAAAAGTATTTTTGAAATGCCAATAGTAAGGCAGTTTACTTTATGATAACTCTTGTATCAGTCCTCAAGAGTGTTGATAAAGCATTTGAAAATGTTTTTGAAAGTGTTTTGTGTATGTGAAAAAGTTTGTTTTTGAGCAAGCATCTAGGAACTATCTACTTTACTCGAAAGGGTCGTTCTTTTCCTCTTTTCCTTTAGACATTGCTATCCTACTATTAGTGAGTAGGTAGCCCTATCATTGGATGTTTTGAGAGACATTCAAAGGGATGTTTTATAGTCACAAAGGTAACTGGGCAAGAAACCTTAGTAACTACCCTAGGGTTTTAAGATCATTTTTACCGAGGCAACTTCGAGAGGGTCATCGAGGGACTTATGATCTTTTAAACCGGAGGGTAGCCACTAAAATCTCTCACGTTTCGAGAGTTGTGACTGTTTACCGAAGGCAACCAAAGTGGGAGTACCCTAATGGTGCGCATGTGCAATTGTATTGTATTTCAGTTATTTATCTTGATGTTAGGTTTGCTAACATTTTGTTTTTAATTTCTTGCCATGCAATCTTATTAATCATACATCTAAGCAGTTAATATATGTACAGAAAATAAAAATGCGGGAATTTAAACCTATGCTATTATAAGGCTTCGGGGAGGGGGAATTTACAAGTCCAAAATGGGTAAGAAAATAAAGTAATAAAGTAAAAGTCCTAGATTAAACTATTACAAACCAGTAAGCAGTTACAATAATATGAAAAAGTGCGAAAGTAAATAAATGCGCGCGAATTGAAACTAACTTCTAAATCCTAAGCGAAAGGAAATATTTTTGTTTGTTTTTATTTTGGGAAAATGATTTAATTAAAATCCTAAGTCTATTTAGTTTTAAATTAAAGAAAATGTTAAAATAATTAATTAATTAATTAACAAAATTTAATTAAAAAAGAAAACACTAAGCCTAATGTTTTTTTATGATTTTTTATTTTAATGTTTACTAAAACTAGAAGAAATAAAATAATAAAAAAAAACAAAATAAATGGACCAAGCAGTAAAAAAAAGAAATGGTGTAAATTGTAGAATGTAGGCCCGGATCGAAAAGAGGCCTAGATCTGCCTTTCGATCCAATGAAGAAGCTGGTCGAAGGTGCATGATGGACTGCACATTTAGGGGCATTGGATCTGGATTGGCCAACATCTGGCAGCAGGGGAATGATAGTGCGTGATATACTCCTTCGATCTGGGAACACTGGATCTGCAGGAAATTCGTTAGAGAAACAAAACAAAATCCCAGACTTGGGTCGAATCTGGTCTTGGATTCGACAGCCTGTGGCTGCATCATCCTAGTTCGAATCCTCTGAGTCTGAATCGAAATCTATTTCATCTTGAAACATCATGAATCATGAGATTCGAAGGAGGATACAGATCGTGCCCTCGCAATGGCATGATCTTACCCCTGCACTTAAACTTGTAAGTAACACATGGAAACAATCACAAACATCAGCAATAACATGAATGTATGATTAATATGAATTTAAAACCGCATACTTAGCTAGTTTGAGATCGAAAGCAAATTAGCAATGGAGAGATTGTGTGAGTGATGCTCTTGCGTGCGTTAAACCTGCCTAGTGCTTGGAAACGTCTCCTGGAACCTTCAGGGAGTGAGTGAGCACTTATTTTAGATTGAAGAGGTCTGGAAAGGTTGCTTCGATTTTGGATCACTTTGTCAAGATTTTGAGATTTTTGGTGTGGCTTTCTGAGGCAGTGTGTGTGGGAAAAATGTTTATGTGTCTCTGCAAAAATGTTTTTATGGCAATGTTTCGTCTGGCCCCCAGTGTCTGTCCTTTTGCTCTGCATTTATAGGGGGCATTGGTGAATGGAAATGGTAAGAATCAGCCACTAACAAGGCTTTGAAGTCAGAATCGAAAGCCTTAAAAGAGTTGTCATTTTTTATGATCTTCTACCATTTTGGGTTTTGAATGAACCTGGATAGGTTTGACTCCTTGACTTCTTTTGAATGCCCTCAAGCCTTGTTCTTCGATTGGCTCTGAATTCTAATTCGAATGGCTCAAGGCCTTATCATTGTGGCTTCTTAGATTGAGCCATTATTTGCCTTAGCTGCTTGATCTGAAAATATCCAACTAGCCCAATCGAACACTTTCTTTTGGCCTGTCGAAGCTTCATTTTGTTATTTCCTTCTAATGTAATTGTGCAGGTGGCCATTCGATTCTAACTCCCACCCTTTGCTTATGTCTCTGCTTGCCTGCAAGAAACAACTTTATTACGCATTAGTCCACCTTCGATTGCTGAATACAGCTTGTATTGCACCAATCGAAGGGTAACCTAAGAGCATCAGAACTTCTCTTCAAACATCCCACACCTGTTCAGATGCATTCCAGAAGCTCTTAACTATCTTTCGACCATGCCACGTCTGAAGAAGGCATGTCCTTTGAATCACGAGCTTTCCACCTGTCTTCTTTGGATAAAATAAAAACCTTTCGATTCCAAAATATTCTTCTTTTCAAAGTGCCCCTTCAGGCAACATGTCAATTGAAAGGTGTCTTCCTTGTAATGCTTCGAATGACTTCCATTTCAGTGGTTCGAAAACGAACCTTTCGATGGCGCCCATTACCAACTTTTCCAATAGAAGGCTTCAGGAAAAACCTCCTCACACTTTCTTTCGATCTAGCCTTCCTTTGGTGTTTCGAACAACTTATATTTTAGTTGTTCGAAAACGGACCCTTCGAAGCTCCTTATTAGCTCTTCCAATCAAAAACTTCTTAAAAGCCTCCTCACATTTTCCTTCGAATTAGCCTTCCTTCGATCCTTCAAATTAGCCTGCACACTGCTGTCGAAGCTGCTTCGACCCAAAAACCCTTAGGCATATTTTAAGCCTTCGACCTACACTTTGTCATGCACATTTATTTTCTTTCTTTCAGCCATGCCATTATGCTAAGGCATATAGAGTGCCATGAAAATCATTTAAATCCCTAGAACTCACACATCTTGGTGAAATTAAGTGAAAGGCCACTGCTTTGGAGGAGAATTTATCTTATCAATTATTGGTCAACCTTGAGCAATTGGGGACCTTAATGAGCATGCCCTGAATAAAATGGGAGGGGAAATTTTGGGGTACAACATTGACCATACCAACATCAGCAGTAAAGTAATTATGATCCGCCTCAATGTTCTCCACAATCCCATCTTGGTGCCATATGGATAAGCGCTGATGCAGAGTCGACGGTACTGCCCCAATGCCATGTATCCACTCGCTTCCTAGCAACAAATTATAATTTGCTTTGGACACAATCACCATAAATAATGTTGGCCTTGAAGTCGAGTCAACTGACAAATTTACTTGAATCACACCCAGTATGTGACTTGTTTTTCCTTCATAGTTCGACAAACCATATTATATGGTCTAAGGTCAGTGTCGAACTTATCAATACTCTTTAGTAATGATTATGGCATCAATTTCACAGCAGCGCCACCATCAACAAACACTTTGTTCACAGGGAAGCCATCAACTTTAGCCCTTATAAACAAAGGCTTGAGATGGTATATCATATCAATCATAGGCTTCTCAAACATCGCATGATGTACTTCGACCACCCCCATTATTTATAACATGGTAGCAAAGAGGTTTTTGGCCTGCTGATTCTTTGCACATAGTCTCCTCTTTGTCCCCAGATGTCTCTGACGTGAAACTATACTCATTAGGAAGGACTGACACGATATTACAATGTATAATCAAACCATCATTTGAGTTGTCTTCAAAGTCGTCAGATAGTTCATCTTCCATGTTATCATCAACAAGATTTTCAACTTTTGCTGGCGACACACACACAACCTGCATCAATAACCTCTCTTTTGCTGGTCGATAGTGAACTTACTTCGGGGAGCTCTCACCTTTTGATGGAGCAACTTTTATTGTCGCCTCTCTTGCAGCTTTCTTGTTTCTCTGAAACCTTCTCCACTGAGTCTTTATCATGATTTTTCCCTTTGTATGCGGGAAGAACGTGATACTTCTTTTAAGCGATCCCAACTTCAGCAAATTAGGAAGAACTAGATCCCTTCTCCATCATTTCCCATTTATGGATCGAACCTGAACCCTTTTTCACCACCTTCCAATTTTGGTTTTCCCCCTTTGGATAGAAAGGACAAACCCAGTTGTTGTTAGGAACATCAGTTGGTGGTACAAAAGTCATTTGGTATGGAAAACCATGATTTCCTTGAGGCACTTGGACATTGTATGCCCCATTCGCATGGTCTAACACCACCTTTGGATTCTTCTCTTAAGGGTGCTTCTTCTTCAACGCCTCAATTTTCCTCGCAGCATTTTCATCATAGACTACATTACAATTTGGGTATAACATAAATCTGGAATTACCCAACTTGCACCTTGTTGTACCCCAAAATTTGCACTCGTATTTTTTCCATAAGAAATCACAACTTCAGGCTTTTCCCGATTTTTCAGATTGGCTCAAGAATCGGTCAAACAGACTTTTCTCGTCAGTCAGACAAAATTAGGGTTTTCATTGGTTTTCATGGCTTTGGAATAGTTCATACAGTTTGTTTAAGGTTTGGTTGATTTTGGCTCAGTTTTGATCAGGCGAACGCTTCTTTGGCATTTGATCAGGAATTAGGGTTTTTGTGCGCGCGTTCTCAGAAAGATTTAAATTCTACAGTGCTTTTCAAGTTATGCTGAGATGTGGATTGAAACATTTGGATTGAGTTTGCATTGTGTGATTAAATCAGTGAAAGGATACATTTGGATTGAATTTGCAGTGTTTGGTAAAAATCAGTAAAAAGGAAAATACGTCTGGGCAATTGTTGTGATTGACTGTTGTTTTGCTTTGGATGTTGGAAGCGCCAAGTTTATTAATTGATCAACGCTGAAACAATGTTTAGTTAATTATTTATTATTCTAAATATTAAATAGTTGGGATTTATTTTCAATTATTTTAATTTAAAGAACTATAAATAATAAATAAACAATTGAAAGGAAGGAAAGGAATTAACTGATAAAAAAAGTGGATTTTTATTCATCTTTTAATTATTCGTTACAATTATTGTTTGAATACGGTATTTATTTACAATGTATTCATAATAATAAATGTTTACAAGTGATTAAATTTGGAATAAAACTATCCTAATTTTTCTAAGTTTCCTAATCTTCATTCTTCTATCCTTGCTCCCTCTGCTTCATTTGATTCTATCTGCAAAAAAAATAAGAAAAGAAAGTCAATTGCAGATAAAATAAATAGAAGACAGACAGATATAGAGTTCATCATTAAAAGCAAACGGCCGGGATCAGTTAGCCCTCTCTGCAAATCACGGGATTTCTCCCGGTTCACAAAGAAGGGTGAAAATGTTTGCAAGTCAAAAATGAATGCACAAAGTCAAAAATTGCACATTTCAAAATTGTCAAAACTGCATAGTTCAAAGCAAACAGCATGTATAACTAAGTTCCAATGTCAAACTAAACAAAAGTTGCCCAAAGGATGTCAAAGTACAAAAGGCCATCAAAGTTGTCAAAAGAAGATATGCAAATATCAGGAAAGTAGAAAGTATGCAGAGAAAGGTTAGAAGTGCAAGCAAGGTTTTCAAGTCATCATTTCCCAGCTGTTTGCTTTTTCAGAAAAGTACACATAAACATTATTTTAATGTTTTGAATTGTACTGGAGAGAGAGAGAGAAGAGAGAAAAGTGGTTAGGCTTACAGGTTTGGCTTTAGGCAAGAAAATATAAAAAAGCAATCTGTCAATAAAACAGTGAGGAGAGAAGCAGGAGAAAGGAACAAAAACAGAACTGAAAAAGATATAAAACACAACAACACTCAACCTGCACCAGTGGTCAAGCCTAAGCCATATCCAAACAAAAAACCAGTAAGCTCATTACCAACCCCAATCTGCATATACTTTAAAACCAGCATAAGCCTGAAGCCTGAGGCATAGCTTCATAAACCCCCATAAGCCTCACCAAGACAAGAATCTGTCAAAAACCTTCCAGTCTCCAAGCCTAAAACACCATCAACCTGCCAAACCCTCCAGCATCTCAACAACCAGTAAGGCCATAACTAAAGCCTGAAGCATAAACCAGTGGAGCCTATCAAGACCTCACAAGCCTAAAACCTGTGAAACCTTGTCAAGCCTAAAACCAGTCTCCAGGACCAAAACCTGTACCTGTTTCAAACCTTAACCCCTGTCAAAACAGTTAACAACATAAACAAAAGCCATATATCAGTCAAGAAGCCCCACAAACCTTACCATTCAAAAACCCTTAGCCATGCCAAAACTGAAGCCTAAAAAACAGTAAACCTGCATCAAAAAGCTCAAATAGAAAGCCATCCATAAACCAACTAATGCAAGCCTCAGCCAAAACCTCTTATATCCTGCATCAAGCCTAAGAAAAAGCCATAACCTACTCAAAACAGCAACCCTGTCAAGCCTTAACAACCAACGAACAACCAGTAAACCTCACCTGTCCCAATAACCAGCAAAAGCCTTACCAGTTTAAGCAAAAAGCACACGAAGCATGTAAGAAAGGCAAAGAGAAGAAGAGCTGAAGCATACTCAGAAACATACAGAGCAAAGCGTCCCAAAGGCCCTCAGAACATTGTCATCATAGGGCATACAGAAAAAGCATCAAGACAACCAGAAGAAGAAGAAAAGAAGTGTCTCAACCAAGCATAGAAGGGAAAAGCATTCAAAGGCAACCCATACAAAGCCTCAGAGAACCCAACATTCAAGCATTCATCATAGGCAAACAAACAGGAATTTCAACAGGCAACGCAAGCATACAGAAAGTAAGCCAAAGAGTCAGAGAAGAAGAAAAGAAGATATATTAGGCTTTCAGAGAGGCATCATTAAGCAACAGAAAAAGAACGAAATACCAGGGGAGTCTCCCCAAAGCTCACAGCCTCATCAAGTTCCTCGCCGTCAAAGCCCTCCAAACGCCTCCTAACCACCTCCTCCAACGAAGGTAACATTTTTATCCTTCTCTTCGCACCTCAAACAAAAGAAACGCGTGATCAGAATCAATGATGAGGCTCAATGAAAATCAGAACATAAAACTAAACATGAAAATCATAAAAACCCTAAAGAGATTAAAATTGAAATTTAACCTTGAACGAACCATCGCGTGCTTAACCATGGAGAGGAGGTGATGATGGCGTTGGTGGCTTGGGCGAAGGGGAAATTCAGAAACGTTTAGCCGGAGAAGACGAAGTAACCACAAACGGCGCCTCTGTGTTCCACAAACTCACAAACCCTAGCGTGTTCCAAATGACACAAAACCGTCTTAACCCTAAAATGAAAACTGTGAAATCGTTTGGGCCTCTGCCCCAGTCATACGCCTAAGCCCACTGCGTTTTGCACGCCTCACCCCCCTTATCACTCCTGAAGCGCGTGTGTTTTGGTTGGGCCCAGGCCCATTCATTTATTCCTTTCATTGCTAAATTATTTTTGTTTGTTTTCTTTTAACATAACCCTTTTTCTTTTTTAAATGATATTAGTTTGGCATATAAGAATACTAAGTAAAAATACATAGAATTAAATCTTTTCTTAAAACTTTCTTTTCTTAAAAATATTCTTTGTACATAAATCATAAGTACATAATTTTTCCCTTTAGATAAATACTTTTCTTTTTTTTCAAGATATTATCTTTGTACATAATCAATTAAAATACTTTTTTTTACATAATATAATTAAAATTTAAAACATTTTTCTTTCTTTTAATCAAAATACCTTTTTGTACATATTAAACAAAAATATGAAAATACAAATTTAAATCAAATGTGTACATAATACAAAAACAAATACATACTTAATAATACATTCAAATTCACATCTCAACTTGTAAATACATACACTTGTACACTTGCACTTACACAATACATTTTACATTTGATACATCATACAATTACTATTCTTATACATTGCTATACGTTACATTTACACTTTTATCGCAATTCGATTTGGTTGTAAATTATTGGACACTACATTCCTAAAAGTCTCATCCCCATTTGTGAATTTGTACCCCACTCCCGGATACTGTTTGTAATAGCGTAGGCTTTAAATTCTTGCAATTTACCTCTTTCGAATTATACCATGGTTAGACCTAGGGTTTGTATGTACATAAAACCAAACGCTAGATAACCTAATACAAAAACAAATGCATGAAAACAATACACAATCACACTTGCACCCCCTAGGGTAATCCCACATGTTGCCTTCCAAAATGGGCCATGCTTGCACGTCGAGTTTCTTTGGCAAAACAATCAAATGATCATAAGTCCCTCGATGACGCTTTCGAAAGTTGCCTAAATGGAATGATCATAGTCCCTTCAAAGAAAATTGCCAAAGATACTTGGCACCATTGCATTCATGGTCCATACGATGACCCGCGCCTGTCCCGATCACATCCTAAACGCAAGATTGTCCACCAAATTCAATGGTGGAACAAAATTGTTAAAAAGGGTTGAAAGCATAGAGAAAACTTTTTGAGTATAATAGGGGTAGACAAAACTCTTAGTTACTTGAGATCAACTTGCACAAACACTTTCAAACACTCTTCCAAAAACATTTTGAAACATCTTTTCGAAAAGATACACACTTTTGTAAAACACTCAAACACGAGTCAATTACATTGGTTGCCTAAGACAAGGCATCTTTTTCAAAACATTTTCAAAACACACACACACACCACAATTTCAAGCAATCAAAAATCAAGGCAAGTGATCTAAAAACCAAGTAACTAAGAGCCCATGGATAACCATGGATGAAAAGGGTGCTAATACCTTCCCTTTTCATAATCTACCCCCCGAACCCACGAAATATCTCAAAAGGTTTTTGCTGTGCTTTTGAACCTTTCCTTTAGGATAAAATAAAAAGTCGGTGGCGACTCTTGCTCAACCGAACAAGTGTGAATACAAACGCAAAACTCAAGTCAGTTCTCCCACCGTATCACAGAATTGGCGACTCGGCTGGGGATTGCTACTCAAAGTGGGGTTACCTTAGGGTTTAGATCACCTTTGTTTTCAATTGATTGCTTTGTTTGCTTTTACATTTGTGGGCTTTGCATCGGAGTTTCATAGATCCTAACCGGGATCTGGGGAATACCCTTTTAGGTAGCATAATCTGCGAGAGACCTGTCCGGCATAGACCGACATGAGTGAAGCAGTGGCTACGTTGGTGTGGCACCTTGGTTTGTACCGATATCCCTTGTGTTGAAACGAGGAGAATATGGGTCTTCTAAGGGGTCATTAAGCACCAACCGACCTTAGAACCCTAAATTGACCCAACTTGGCCATTATAACAGTAGCAGTATGCTACACTCATTAAGGCTAAACTCTCGCGATGGTTCTGGCTGCAAGAAAAGATTGCGATGCTGGAGTTATGACCGATTGAGGGTAGTCAGTGATATTGAGATCCTCTAGAACCCGGTTACTTTCGATAGGACAGGTCTTAACCAACGAAACTGAAAGAGGGTAGTACTTAAACCTCATGCAAGCCTAAACCTAAAGACTTGTTTGCTTTGTGTGAATATGATTATTTGTATATACACTCACTTACTTTTTGCATACATGTACATAACATCATGACATCATACCATAACATTTTCAATAACCTTTTCAAGGATCTTGAGGGTTTGTTGATGCAGGGATACATTGAACCAGGCGTCTACCAAGGGGAAAGAGGTTTCTACTCTAACCAATGCCAATCAAAGATCAAGTACAACAACTTGAATCAGTGGCTATGACCCACTCGACATGGTGAGCTTGATTCTCGTGGAAAGACATCCACCATCACAAAGTTCTCCAGTCAAAGATCAAGTGCAACAACTTGAATCGGTGGCTATGACCCACTCGACATGGTGAGCTTGATTCTTGTGGAAAGACATCCACCAGTGCACAGTTCCCCAATCAAAATTCAAGTGCAACAACTTGAATCGGTGGCTATGACCCACTCGACATGGTGAGCTCGATTCTCGTGGAAAGACATCCATCAGTGCACAGTTCTCCAATCAAAGATCAAGTACAACAACTTGAATCGGGGGCTATGACCCACTTGACATGGTGAGCTTGATTCTCGTGGAAAGACATCCACCGGTGCAAAGTTCTCTAATCCAAAGAGCAAAGTTCAACCTCTAACATTTTCTTGTGTTTACCCCAAGAGATCCTTGAAAGCATGCATCCACATATCATGCATTGCATTTTGACAGTTTTTCCTTTTTCAGGTTTCCTTACTCTCCTGCTGTTTATTTCAGTAAGAGATGGCTCTAGAAAGGACTGTCAAGGATATCCAGGACCAGACTGCTCAGCTGCATGAAATGTTCTTGAACCTGTCTCTGGGGCAAGAAGAAATGAAAGCTCTCCTCACAAAGGGCTTGGAGAATTCAAACAATGCCAGGAGTGATCAGCTTGCGGAGCTGCAGTTTGATTTGAAAACCTTGAGGATCCAAGTGATGGGGCAGTTAGTGGGCCAGATGGCTCTCATCCAAGACCTGTCTCAAAGACAAGAGGAACTCAGAGTTCTTGTCCGCCAACTGCTTCAAAACAACTAACTGGGGCAAGCATCTGAGGTTGAAGAGCAAGTCACCGCTCAGCCTCCACCCACTCAAGAAGACAAGGGGAAGGCTCCTTTGCTTGCTTCAGGGTCACAAGCCCATCAACAACCTCGCCAGCGTCAACGGGATAATCGGCATAAACAAGAAACGTCGGGAAGACAGTTCACGGAGACTAAGATACCATCATTCTTCATACTGAAGCACCTGTTGGAGGTCAACATGCTTACTTTAAGGGATCCTCCTCGGAAGCTCAATACCTCCTCTCCTAACTATCGTCCCGACGCATTTTGTGTTTACCACTCCTACAGCCCGGGACACGACACCAACGACTGTTGGGCCTTGAAGAAAAAGATTCAAGATCTGATCGACATTGGAGTGTTGGAATTCATGCCAGACGGCGAGATGAAAATCTTCCGTTAAGGAGTTCTCCACCTGGAGTGACGAAGCTCAAGCTGAAAGACTTTTGCTTCATTTTGAATTTTCAAAGTTATAATTTCTTTTGTTGTCAAACAATTATCTGTTGATGTTAAAACTCTGTTTTCATTAATGCATTGCATATGTTTGTCTTGAATTCATCCATTCGTTTCACTACTCTTATGCTTTTCTTTATGATATTTGACTCTTGATAAAAGGCTACAAGCCTTTAGAGGGAGGATGACAAAACAATACCATAATCTCATACAGTATGCTTTTGAACAGACCTTGCTGATGATGTACAAGCATTTCTTTCAAGTCCCAAACACTGGAGTTATAAGGAAGATAATCCCTAGTCAACCCCTTCGAGCCAAAGAAGTAGGAGTTTTCTGTTCTAAACGATCAAAACCTTTGATATAAACCTGGGGCAGGGTAGTATCTCAGTTAATTCAAAAGAAAATGCGCATTGAAGTCGCAAACTCTCAGTTCGTAACACAACGAACGACGTCAGAAAAAGAAAAGCATTCCTTTGGAATCAAAAGACAAGGGTGGTTCCCTATCACGTATGCAGTCAAGCTCTCAAAAGAGAAAAGCCCACCAAGCCAAAACCTATAAAGGAGGCTTAAGAAAGCTGGGGTATCCCGCTGACTGTAATCTCGAAAATGGGAGCAGTCAGGCAAAAGTCAGGGATAACAAATCAAAATCAAAATAGTGAGGTCATTACAAATCCTCAACAACATGAAAAATGTTGAAAAAGAAAAAGTAGATGATGACTGTCTCCCCAAATTCAACTGGTGAACCATCGCACAAAAGTCGTTCCAAACTCAAAATAGAGTGCGACGCACAATTAACTGAGCGTAGGTATGAAGAATATCACGAAGAGTGGGTGGGTACGAATATACTTTGAGCCTTTATCCTTTGTTTCTTAAACCGTGAACCAGGCTACGTTACAACCCTTTAAAAGTCCTAATTGAAGCATGGGTTAGTTCGAAAGCATACTGTTACAAAAGGTATCCTGACTCCTGTAAGGCTTTGCTCTAAATCTTGTGTTGACTTGTCTTATGAAAAGTTTTCTGCTAAAAAACACATTTTGCAAAAATTCGAGACAAACATAAACTTAGCATTGCTTGAATATCACTGTCTGCATTTGGCTTTTTGTTTGACAGCGAAGAAATTCATACAGCGAATGTTCGGAGGAATGAAAACTCTCTCAGTGAGCAAAATCACTTCAAAAACAAAAGGATGACACTTCCAACGACAAATCTCCTATCAACAAGGGGCACGACATGTCACTGTCCAGTTAACCTGGGGCAGTCTAGTCAAGGTTTCAACAGATCTTTCAAAGTTCAGTTAACCTGGGGCAGTCCAGTCAAGAGTTCAACAAAATCTCTCAATTGTAGATTAACTTGGGGCAAGTCTCCGTCACCATCACTTGGGGCATTCGAATGTCAAATCTCAAGGGTTACGAACAGTCCAAGTTTCCTGGCAATACCACAAAGCACCCGGTGCTAGGGGCAGTGATGAAATCTCTCCGAAATCTTTCTGAAAAGAAATTCAAGCGTCCTCGAGAAGATGTCACCTCTCCAGCAGATCGATAGCAGGGTTTATTTCCCCAACAATATCAGGATTCCCCAGCCTGAGGTTGCCTCTTAGACTACTACAATTCAAAGGACCACAAATCCTCTTCTCCAATAGACTACTCTGTAATCCCCAGCATTAGAACCTCCCGGAATCTAATTCCCCTCAGAATCAAGTTTCAATATCCCCAGCGGAGCTAAAACTTCCAATTATCATCCCCAGCGGAAACGAAAAGCTCTACTCTTCAATATCAGCCCAGGAGTTAACTTCCCGGCATTCGTCAAGGATTTATTTTCCTAGACAAAAATACATTCATAAACATCACATCTTCATACATTATAGCATGCACATACGCATCATGAACATACAATCTCATTTATTTTGAGAACATCAGGCATTTCATACATCATGACATTGCATACAACTAACGCTTCGCATTTGCAGGAAAGGTCAATACAAAGATGATTACTATCAACTGTCGCAATTCCAGATTCGATTCCTGTATCCAGCCAGGGCATATCTGTTGACGACTGATTCCAGATTCGATTCCTGTATCCAGCCACGGCACGTCTGAAGAGTTTGAAGATTCGATTCCTGTATCCAGCCAGGGCATATCTGTTGACGACTAATTCCAGATTTGATTCCTATATCCAGCCAGGGAACATCTGAAGAGTTTGAAGATTCGATTCCTGTATCCAGCCAGGGCATATCTGTTGACGACTAATTCCAGATCCGATTCATGTATCCAGCCAGGGCACGTCTGAAGAGTTTGAAGATTCGATTCCTGTATCCAGTCAGGGCATATCTGTTGACGACTAATTCCAGATTTGATTCCTGTATCCAGCCAGGGCACATCTGAAGAGTTTGAAGATTCGATTCCTGTATCCAGCCAGGGCATATCTGTTGACGACTAATTCCAGATTCGATTCCTGTATCCAGCCAGGGCACGTCTGAAGAGTTTGAAGATTCGATTCCTGTATCCAGCCAGGGCATATCTGTTGACGACTAATTCCAGATTCGATTCCTGTATCTAGCCAGGGCATATCTGAAGAGTTCGAAGATTCGATTCCTGTATCCAGCCAGGGCATATCTGTTGACGACTAATTCCAGATTCGATTCCTGTATCCAGCCAGGGCACGTCTGAAGAGTTTGAAGATTCGATTCCTGTATCCAGCCAGGGCATATCTATTGACGACTAATTCCATATTCGATTCCTGTATCCAGCCAGGGCACGTATGAAGAGTTTGAAGATTCGATTCCTGTATCCAGCCAGGGCATATCTGTTGACGACTAATTCCAGATTCGATTCCTGTATCTAGCCAGGGCACATCTGAAGAGTTTGAAGATTCGATTCTTGTATCCAGCCAGGGTATATCTGTTGACGACTAATTCCAGATTCGATTCCTGTATCCATCCAGGGCACATCTGAAGAGTTTGAAGATTAATTTCCTGTATCCAGCCAGGGCATATCTGTTGACGACTAATTCCATATTTGATTCATGTATCCAGCCAGGGCACATCTGAAGAGTTTGAAGACTCGATTCCTGTATCCAGCCAGGGAATATCTGTTAACGAAGAATTCCAAATTCGATACCTGTATCCAGCCAGGGCATATCTGCGAATGTTTGATTGTAGATTCGATACCTGTATCCAGCCAGGGCATGTCTGCATGAAGAGACTGAAGATCAACTCCTGTAACAGGCTAGGAAATTATCTTTCTTTCTCAAGTACGCAAGTTCTCGCTAAAGAATCTCTTATGCGATCGACACATAACTCCAAATGGCATCTATAAGCCCATTCCCGACAAAGTTCCGTCATACCTCCCGATGGCATCTGTAAGCCCATCTCCACAACTATCCATTACACTTCCGAATGGCATCTATAAGCCCATTTCTAGATGGCATATATAAGCCCATCCTCCTACAAACCTTTCTAAATGGCACCTTTAATCCCATTTCCAGATGGCATCTACAAGCCCATCCTCCTACCAGCAGTCACTAGATGGCATCTTTAAGCCCATCACCAAATGGCATCTTTAAGCCCATTCTCAGATGGCATCTGTAAGCCCATTCCCTCTACCATCACATCACCGAGTGCAAATTTTAGGGCACTCTAGTGTCCAATCTTCTTTTACCTTCGAGTCGCGAAAGGCAAACTTGCCAATCTAACTCTTCAGGTTCAAGAAGATTGAACAGGGGAAACTGTTGTACCCCAAAATTTGCCCTCGTATTTTTTCCACAAGAAATCACAACTTCAGGCTTTTCCTGATTTTTCAGATTGGCTCAAGAATTGGTCAAACAGACTTTTCTCGTCAGTCAGACAAAATTAGGGTTTTCATTGGTTTTCATGGCTTTGGAACAGTTCATACAGTTTGTTTAAGGTTTGGTTGATTTTGGCTCAGTTTTGATCAGGCGAACGCTTCTTTGGCATTTGATCAGGAATTAGGGTTTTTGTGCGCGCATTCTCAGAAAGATTTAAATTCTACAGTGCTTTTCAAGTTATGCTGAGATGTGGATTGAAACATTTGGATTGAGTTCGCATTGTGTGATTAAATCAGTGAAAGGATACATTTGGATTGAATTTGCAGTGTTTGGTAAAAATCAGTAAAAAGGAAAATACGTCTGGGCAATTGTTGTGATTGACTGTTGTTTTGCTTTGGATGTTGGAAGCGCCAAGTTTATTAATTGATCAACGCTGAAACAATATTTAGTTAATTATTTATTATTCTAAAGATTAAATAGTTGGGATTTATTTTCAATTATTTTAATTTAAAGAACTATAAATAATAAATAAACAATTGAAAGGAAGGAAAGGAATTAACTGATAAAAAAAGTGGATTTTTATTCATCTTTTAATTATTCGTTACAATTATTGTTTGAATACGGTATTTATTTACAATGTATTCATAATAATAAATGTTTACAAGTGATTAAATTTGGAATAAAACTATCCTAATTTTTCTAAGTTTCCTAATCTTCATTCTTCTATCCTTGCTCCCTCTGCTTCATTTGATTCTATCTGCAAAAAAAATAAGAAAAGAAAGTCAATTGCAGATAAAATAAATAGAAGACAGACAGATATAGAGTTCATCATTAAAAGCAAACGGCCGGGATCAGTTAGCCCTCTCTGCAAATCACATGATTTCTCCCGGTTCACAAAGAAGGGTGAAAATGTTTGCAAGTCAAAAATGAATGCACAAAGTCAAAAATTGCACATTTCAAAATTGTCAAAACTGCATAGTTCAAAGCAAACAGCATGTATAACTAAGTTCCAATGTCAAACTAAACAAAAGTTGCCCAAAGGATGTCAAAGTACAAAAGGCCATCAAAGTTGTCAAAAGAAGATATGCAAATATCAGGAAAGTAGAAAGTATGCAGAGAAAGGTTAGAAGTGCAAGCAAGGTTTTCAAGTCATCATTTCCCAACTGTTTGCTTTTTCAGAAAAGTACACATAAACATTATTTTAATGTTTTGAATTGTACTGGAGAGAGAGAGAAGAGAGAAAAGTGGTTAGGCTTACAGGTTTGGCTTTAGGCAAGAAAATATAAAAAAGCAATCTGTCAATAAAACAGTGAGGAGAGAAGCAGAAGAAAGGAACAAAAACAGAACTGAAAAAGATATAAAACACAACAACACTCAACCTGCACCAGTGGTCAAGCCTAAGCCATATCCAAAAAAAAACCAGTAAGCTCATTACCAACCCCAATCTGCATATACTTTAAAACCAGCATAAGCCTGAAGCCTGAGGCATAGCTTCATAAACCCCCATAAGCCTCACCAAGACAAGAATCTGTCAAAAACCTTCCAGTCTCCAAGCCTAAAACACCATCAACCTGCCAAACCCTCCAGCATCTCAACAACCAGTAATGCCATAACTAAAGCCTGAAGCATAAACCAGTGGAGCTTGTCAATACCTCACAAGCCTAAAACCTGTGAAACCTTGTCAAGCCTAAAACCAGTCTCCAGGCCCAAAACCTGTACCTGTTTCAAACCTTAACCCCTGTCAAAACAGTTAATAACATAAACAAAAGCCATATATCAGTCAAGAAGCCCCACAAACCTTACCATTCAAAAACCCTTAGCCATGCCAAAACTGAAGCCTAAAAAACAGTAAACCTACATCAAAAAGCTCTAACAGAAAGCCATCCATAAACCAACTAATGCAAGCCTCAGCCAAAACCTCTTATATCCTGCATCAAGCCTAAGAAAAAGCCATAACCTACTCAAAACAGCAACCCTGTCAAGCCTTAATAACCAACGAACAACCAGTAAACCTCACCTGTCCCAATAACCAGCAAAAGCCTTACCAGTTTAAGCAAAAAGCATACGAAGCATGTAAGCAAGGCAAAGAGAATAAGAGCTGAAGCATACTCAGAAACATACAGAGCAAAGCGTCCCAAAGGCCCTCAGAACATTGTCATCACAGGGCATACAGAAAAAGCATCAAGATAGCCAGAAGAAGAAGAAAAGAAGTGTCTCAACCAAGCATAGAAGGTACAAGCATTCAAAGGCAACCCACGCAAAGCCTCAGAGAACCCAACATTCAAGCATTCATCATAGGCAAACAAACAGGCATTTCAACAGGCAACGCAAGCATACAGAAAGTAAGCCAAAGAGTCAGAGAAGGAGAAAAGAAGATATATTAGGCTTTCAGAGAGGCATCATTAAGCAACAGAAAAAGAACGAAATACTAGGGGAGTCTCCCCAAAGCTCACAGCCTCATCAAGTTCCTCGCCGTCAAAGCCCTCCAAACGTCTCCTAACCACCTCCTCCAACGAAGGTAACATTTTTATCCTTCTCTTCGCACCTCAAACAAAAGAAACGCGTGATCAGAATAAATGACGAGGCTCAATGAAAATCAGAACATAAAACTAAACATGCAAATCATAAAAACCCTAAAGAGAATAAAATTGAAATTTAACCTTGTACGAACCATCGCGTGCTTAACCATGGAGAGGAGGTGATGATGGCGTTGGTGGCTTGGGCGAAGGGGAAATTCAGAAACGTTTGGCCGGAGAAGACGAAGTAACCACAAATGGCGCCTCTATGTTCCACAAACTCACAAACCCTAGCGTGTCCCAAATGACACAAAACCGTCTTAACCCTAAAATGAAAATTGTGAAATCGTTTGGGCCTCTGCCCCAGTCATACGCCTAAGCCCACTGTGTTTTGCACGCCTCACCCCCCTTATCACTCCTGAAGCGCGTGTGTTTTGGTTGGGCCCAGGCCCATTCATTTCTTCCTTTCATTGCTAAATTATTTTTGTTTGTTTTCTTTTAACATAACCCTTTTTCTTTTTTAAATGATATTAATTTGGCATATAAGAATACTAAGTAAAAATACATAGAATTAAATCTTTTCTTAAAACTTTCTTTTCTTAAAAATATTCTTTGTACATAAATCATAAGTACATAATTTTTCCCTTTAGATAAATACTTTTCTTTTTTTCAAGATATTATCTTTGTACATAATCAATTAAAATACTTTTTTTACATAATATAATTAAAATTTAAAACATTTTTCTTTCTTTTAATCAAAATACCTTTTTGTACATATTAAACAAAAATATGAAAATACAAATTTAAATCGAATGTGTACATAATACAAAAACAAATACATACTTAATAATACATTCAAATTCACATCTCAACTTGTAAATACATACACTTGTACACTTGCACTTACACAATACATTTTACATTTGATACATCATACAATTACTATTCTTATACATTGCTATACGTTACATTTACACTTTTATCGCAATTCGATTTGGTTGTAAATTATTGGACACTACATTCCTAAAAGTCTCATCCCCATTTGTGAATTTGTACCCCCACTCCCCGATACTGTTTGTAATAGCGTAGGCTTTAAATTCTTGCAATTTACCGCTTTCGAATTATACCATGGTTAGACCTAGGGTTTGTATGTACATAAAACCAAACGCTAGATAACCTAATACAAAAACAAATGCATGAAAACAATACACAATCACACTTGCACCCCCTAGGGTAATCCCACATGTTGCCTTCCAAAATGGGCCATGCTTGCACGTCGAGTTTCTTTGGCAAAACAATCAAATGATCATAAGTCCCTCGATGACGCTTTCGAAAGTTGCCTAAATGGAATGATCATAGTCCCTTCAAAGCAAATTGCCAAAGATACTTGGCACCATTGCATTCATGGTCCATACGATGACCCGCGCCTATCCTGATCACATCCTAAACGCAAGATTGTCCACCAAATTCAATGGTGGAACAAAATTGTTAAAAAGGGTTGAAAGCATAGAGAAAACTTTTTGAGTATAATAGGGGTAGACAAAACTCTTAGTTACTTGAAATCAACTTGCACAAACACTTTCAAACACTCTTCCAAAAACATTTTGAAACATCTTTTCGAAAAGATACACACTTTTGTAAAACACTCAAACACGAGTCAATTACATTGGTTGCCTAAGACAAGGCATCTTTTTCAAAACATTTTCAAAACACACACACACACCACAATTTCAAGCAATCAAAAATCAAGGCAAGTGATCTAAAAACCAAGTAACTAAGAGCCCATGGATAACCATGGATGAAAAGGGTGCTAATACCTTCCCTTTTCATAATCTACCCCCCGAACCTACGAAATATCTCAAAAGGTTTTTGCTGTGCTTTTTAACCTTTCCTTTAGGATAAAATAAAAAGTCGGTGGCGACTCTTGCTCAACCGAACAAGTGCGAATACAAACGCAAAACTCAAGTCAGTTCTCCCACCGTATCACACACCTGTTCAGAAAATCCACCAATTCCTCTTCAGGTTTGGGAAAAACAACCTTCAATGACTCAGCAATTGTCTCTTCAGACAATTATTCATTTTTAGTTTCACAATCCATTTTCTCTTTGTCGTCTTGGTTGACTTCAGGCTCTTAGACAAAATCGACCACCATCACTTCTTGTGGCTCAGACAAAGTTCCATTGCCACTTCTGCAAGTGAAGTGATAATGCATGCCTCTTCACCTTCGAGACCATCATTAGCCTCAATCATCAGTACTTCCAATGGTTCGACAAAGTGCACACCAGCAACATGCATAGGGTATGAATCGACCTTCATGGAGATTTTTGGTTTCTCACCAAATTTCAATTGACCATCTTTCAGTGCTTTCGGAATCAAATCCATGAAAAGAAAACATTGAGAAGTGTTATGACCCAAAAAATTATGATACTTGCAAAAACCTCTTTTTTTGTTTCTCCTCTAATGATGGATTTTTACTGCCAATAGGCACTATAATCTGGCCATCTGAAACTAAAACATCAAATATATCATCACATTTTTAAACATCAAAAGTATATGTTTTAGTATTAGATGCATCACTTTTTTGTTCTTCGATCATCTTTCCTTTTGACAGACTTATGGGTTTACATGCATATGGAGGTTTGGCTTTAAATTCAGCCACATTAACCTCTCCTTCTTCCATGTGTTCCTCTTCAGACTATATGGAATAATATTTTGTATTCACATAGGTATTTTTGCCTTTTCTATGGTGTTTGACACTCTAGCTTTTTCTGTTTTCAAACGTTCGACATATCAAACTTTGTCAGCCAGTTGGGACATATCTCTAATAGATTGAGGATCAAACTTTTTCCTAATAGAATAATCTAACCCTCCAGCGGCCATTTCGACCATCTCATGTTCAAGAACTCTAATAAAGAATCTAGACTTTAGGACCCTAAACCTATATAGATAATCTTCCATTGACTCGAAAAACCTCCTCTTTATTGAGGATAACTCTTTCAAACTTATCATAGACTGACCAACATAAAATTGCTCATGAAATATACCCTCGAGTTGTTCCCAAGTACGTATGGAGTTTGGAGTCTTAAATAACCGGCTGAACAATCAACTGATAAAAGAAATCAATAAAGTTTCCATCTAACGCTTTTTATCCCACAGGAAGGGAAAGGTAAACATTGAGTAAACTTGAGAAGGGTGAAATCCCAGTTTAGCGATCGAGAGATCGGGTAAGGGAGTCTGTTACGCGAGGGGAAGGTGTTAGCACCCCACACGCCCGCAGTACTCTACGGTATCCACTCTTATTATTCTTATCTAATGGGTGTGGTCAAAGTCTATTTCTAAGGTTTAAAGTAAAAAAGAAAGAGGGAATGCATGCAAAAGAAAAGAAAAAGAAAGTGTAGGGAAAAGAAAGAGATTTTTACAAAGATATGCTCGATTAGGCCCCACAAAAAGCATCTTCCTACGTATCCCTTTTAAGAAATCAGAGTAGTCGTAGTTCAGCTCACTTGTTTTGGTCGGTTTGTGTTTTTTAGTTAAAAAGACAAAAGCAATAATCAAGATGGAAAAACATCATATGTGATGACAAACATCAAAAATAATGACAAGATAATGGCAATGATGGAAGAACCTCAACAATGATGGCAAAACCTCAACAATGATGGCAAAACATCAACAATGATGGCAAAACTTCTACAATTTGGCAAAACATCACAACTAACAATGATATTGAAAATCAAAGTAGGATAACCAACATAAGAGATGGTGAAACATTGACACAAAGATAGAAAATATCATGGTACGGATGGCAAAACATCAATCTAGATGATAAAACATTACAGATAACAATGATATTGAAAATCAAAGTAGGATAACAAATACAAGCGATGGCGAAACATCGACACAAAGATACAAAAATATCATGGTAAGAATGCAAAACATCAATTTAGATGATAAAACATCACACTTAACAATGACATTGAAAATCAAAGTAGGATAACAAACATAAGCGATGGCGAAACATTGACACAAAGATAGCAAAATATCATGGTAAGGATGGCAAAACATCAATTTAGATGATAAAACATCACACCGAACAATGATATTGAAAATTAAAGTAGGATAACAAACATAAGCGATGGTGAAACATCGACACAAATATAGCAAAATATCATGGTAAGGATGGCAAAATGGCAACTTAACAATGTTTAAAACAAGGCCAAAAGGAGCACAAACAATTAAAATTGGTTTTTATTTTTTATCTTGAAGAAGGATTTAAGTTCATTAGAGATGTTTTTTGATTTGCCAAGAAAAATAAAGTTTTTGTTTTAAGATGCAATATGCAAAGAAGAGAAAACAACTAAGGGGGACTATCATAATCTCTAGCCCTAGTGTAATTATACAACGACGGCCCTACATCAAAGAAGAAAGGGAAATATCTGCCTAAGTGAACAAACATGGATAGATTTCTTAATGTCTAGCTCGAATACTAGTCCTACACGAGCAATCCTAAGGGAGAATGTCATATTAAACAAGTTCTTTGGAAAAAGATCACAATCGGGGTAAATTGACTCAGGGGATGGAGGCATGAAGAGAAATGCTTTAGCTAAGGGGAGCGGATCACCCGAAGCAAACAAGTGGGAGACTGAGATGAAATTAAAAAAAGAAAAGCATTACTTTAGCTAAGGGGAGCAGATCACCCTAAGAAAACAAGCGGGTAGCGAAGTGTCAACAATGGCCATTAAGAACTCCTGAAAAGTTGTGGGGGTTTGATTGTGAAACCCTTTTCCACTTGGCCGACTTGATACACATGATCTTCATGAATCCAAAGAATCGACGTACAACGTGAGCTAAGGATGACATGGACAAAATACGGGGGTCAATTACAAACCCTTTCCGCTCGCCTCCTTTTGAGGACTTATTGGGATGGGGGAATATTGGAGCACAAATGTAAACACACCTGTAAAATACCCACTTTAAAGGTAGGTATTTAAACAAACACAAGTAGCACACAAATGCACATAATACGAAATTGCCCTAAACGGGTCTTTAAATAAACCAGAAGGATTCCTGACATGATCAGCAGTGGAGATCCCCGTCATACATCTATATTCCTACTTCTCATGGCAAGGAAAGCGGTAAAATCCCTACTTGACATGATTTTTAGAAAGCAATAAGATGCAGAAAGGAAAATAGAATGGAAATATATCAAACGGATAACAATCCGTAGATGCTAAGCAATAACAAAGAAACCCGGAAAACTCCGCGAGCTGCTATCACAAATAAAGAAAATACCATCAGCATAAGCATCAAAGCTTCAACAAATCAAGATCGGAATATGCAACAGACACATCTGAATATCATAATACACTTGCACGAAACATAGTCTATACAGTGTATGAAATAACAATCACACGGAAAAATGTGTAGCGGACACATCTGTGTGATGCCAAGGTACATGCACAAAATACAATTCATACAATGTACGCAAATAACAAACACACGGTGGAATATGTTGCAGACACATCCGTGTAATGCCAGGGTACTTGCATAAAACAAGATTTATACAAGAACAAAATCATCTTGCGCATCATACGTAAATTTCAACTAAGTGATCGCATAATGTGCCTTTCAACCAATAATCATGTTCTAATTAAAGGTTGAAGGCCTAACAATGTACCTTTCAAAAAACTCACAAAAAGAATTAGAATTAACAAGGCAAGATATGCAAACATGCATCAAAACAAAGCAAAAATTGTTGTTTCTGTCTGGGTAACCGATTACCTTAATAGGATAACTGGTTATCATAACTCAAAAAGTTAAGGAAAACACTAATATTTGAGGTAACCGGTTACCATAATTGGGTAATTGGTTAACATATGCAAATCTTTTGAAATTCGGTTATTGGAAAGGGTGGTAACCGATTACCATATCCGGGTAACCGTAGGCAGAAAGTAGTTTTTTCCCACTTTTTGAGGTTTTGGCTCATGGCTTAGGCAACTGATCAAACACTAAATCTCCACACATTCAATACATCATTTTGTATAATTCAAGGTCTAAATTTAAACTCCACGTGTTTGATTAAGATCAACAATTAAACCTCATGCAACATCATCAATTTATTTCATCAATTAAGCACCTTCGTGAGAATCAAACTTAATTCAAAAAACACTTAATTCAACTATCCGATTCCGGATTTACACATGATGATCGCGTAAAATCATAACTCTAGGCTTAAATCTATATTCTCAATTCAAAAATTAATCTAGATTCAATCCATGCTTGATAAAAAAAGTGCTTCTCAAATAATCACTTATTTCAAAAGTGCTTAATTCAAGAAAAATCATCGATAGAAGCGAAGAGGAGGCTTAGGTATAGAGATTGCAACGAACAGATCACTGATCAGAGAAGAAATTGCTCTTGATCTTGACTTTCAAATCTTGATCAAATTGTTGTTGTGTTCTTAATGAAAAAGTTATAAAACTTTGATTTGATCTCTTAGAGAATTGAGGGAAAAGATTTTTGTGTTTATGATAATTTTTGAATTATGAGAGCCCCCCGACCCTCTTTTTTTATAAAAATCAGATTTAAGATTATATACATGGGCTAATTGGTCCTTGGATGTGCAATTGGAGTGGGCCTTGACTTGAAAATTTAAGCCCGACACGTACCAAAAGTGACACGTCGTCATCCATACGGAATATTCAAAAAGTTCCAACACGAAAAGTAAAGATAATAAAATTTTTGACGCATTACCGAAAGATCAGGCTCAATCGGATAAACGACGAGGAAGTTATGAATTTTTAAAGTTTTGCTAACACTGTGTCAAGAAAAAAAAAATTCATATGCAGAATTTTATTTCGTCGCGCCCGAAGAAGATAAAAAACGAGAACCTTCGGGTCGCCGTTTGCTTTTAGCATCTGAAGATAAATGGTAGTTGACAAAATTTATGAATTGATGCCACTAGACCCAGCTCAATATGATAAAAATCGAGTGAGATATGAATTTTACCGTATTAAACATTAATACAAATGAATTCCGGTTCAACACCAATATGTCTTCAGAAACTCAAAATTCACGGGTTCTTCCTTTGTGAACCCGCTTTTAGCCTCCAAAAACGACATCAAGACGACACCAAAACAGAATTTTGGCAATCGAAATCGCGTGCATACGATAATCCATCCAAAAGTTATGATTTTTTTACCACACACGAAATAACGGTTCAACTCACTTCCTTTGTATTTCTTCACTGTATAACTTCTAAAAGAATGATGTATTCATAGACTTTCCTTTGAGATTCAGCTTTTGGTCCGAACACGAAAGTTGAAGAGAACATCGAGACGGTTTGAGAGCCTCAAGAATCAATCCAAAACATTCCAAACGGGAGGTATGAATTTCCCAACTCAAATCAGCTGAAAAACTGTTTCCTATTTGCACCGCTTAAAATTCACCAAAAACACCCAAATCTTTCGCAACTCGACATGCGTTGAAAAAATACATGAGCTTTATTGTGTTTGAAAAAAATACCTTGACCCCATGAGCACGGATCCAATGATAGGCATATATGTACATGTTAACAAAGTATAAGCCAATTAGAGATAGAAAAAGAAGAGGGCAAATTTTGGGGTACAACAGCTGCCTATACTCAATCATCTTAAACCTGATAAGTGAGAAAATGCGACACCTTTCGAACATTCAAGGTGGAAGAGGATTGAATACTTAAAATAAACTTAAAATTTTCACTCTGAATGAAACAGAAGCACATAAACACTGGTAATTGTATTTTGCAAGGATGACACCAAGCGAACTGGACGAAAGAGGAGAAGATTAGAGAATACTGAATCTTGCCAAAAATGCAAGATAACAACTGGACTTAAACATGTGTCACACAACCAAAACACAGATACAAAACAACAAGATGAAAACTCAAGCCAAGAGAAGCTATACAATAATAGATTCCCAAGAGTGCATCAGGATAAAACCATATTGCAGAAAGTGATATGCAACTCAAATCGGGGAGACTAGATTAAACCAGGTTCTAAAGAATGTGCTAAAACACAATGGTGAGATAAAACTCGTCCCATGAACACTAGATAAAACTATATTTCCCAAGAATGTTCCAGGACAAAAACTGAAACACCAATTGAAATAATGAAATAAAACTTAACCCAAGAAAACTAGACGAGACTAGGTTGTAGAAAAATGCGCCAGAATGAAACTGGACCGCAAATCACAATATTGAGACAAAACTCAACCCAAGAAAACTAGACGATACTAGATTCCAAAAGAATATGCCAGGATAAAACTGAAACACGACTCACAATAGTGAGATAAAACTTAACCAAAGAAAACTAGATAAAACTAGATCTTGAAGATTATGTTAGGACAAAACTGAAACACAAATTGCGATAAATAAGATAAAACTCAAACCCAAGGAGGATAGAAAAAGATAAACTCTGGAAAAAAATGTGTCAAGATAAAACTAGACCACAAAATGGACGAGATAAAACTCAAACCAAAGAGAAAAGGAAAAACTAACCTCTGAAAAAGTACGCGGGGCAAGGTGGCTAAAGTGCGTGATTCTAGGAGCACTTGCTAGTCTTAAACCAAGGGAAGACAATCTGATAGAACTGAAAGAATCCAAGGAGTAAGAAATATAAATGATACAAATCTCGACTTGGAAATACTAGAAGATCCAGACTTTCTAGAAACGAGTACCGGGACAAAAACTGGATTTCACGCACGGGTAACGAGGCAAAACTCGACCCATAGCAAAGTGGTGAGAATGCATGTTTCTCAGAACACTTACTGGTCTCAAACTAAGGGTAGACAGTAAGAAGAAACCAGAAGAACCCAAGGTGTAAAGGAGATTGGTTTCAACCCAAGATAGACAGTACGAAGGAACTGAAATAACCCCATGAGTAAGAAACAAAACGATATAGTACTCGACTCACGAACACTAGTCGCACGAAACCTAAATAGAAATGAGTACCAGGGTAAAACAAACTGGATTTCATGCACAGGAGATGAGATTAAAATTCGATCCAAAGCAAAGTGATGAGAGCGCACGTTTCTCAGAACACTTGCTAGTCTTAAACTAAAGGGTAGGCAATAAGACGGAACTGAAAGAACCCAAAAGTAATAAAAGATACGTCTCAACCAAGGATAGACAGTAAGAAGAAACTAAAAGAACCCAAGATATAAATGAGACGGGTTTCAAACCAAGATATACAGTATGAAGGAACTGAAAGAACCTCGGGAGTAAGAAACAAAATGAGATAATACTTGACTCATAAAGACTAGTTAGAACAAAACAAACTAGATGAGTACCAAAACGACAATTGGATTTCATGCGCGGGCGACGAGACGAAACTCGACCCAACGCAAGGTGATTAGAGCGTACTTCTAAAACACACGTGGATCTCAACCAAAGGTAGAAAGCAAAAAGAAACTGAAAGAACCCAAGGTATCAGAGGGGAAAATAACGAGTAAAGACTCAGCTTAAGAAGTTTAGACAGCACCAATCCCAAGATGAAACTTAAGAGACCAGTGGAAGACTCAAATCAAGAAGACTAGTAGTGAAAACTAGTTATGAGTACCAAGACAAAACATAGACACATATAGGTATCAAGATAGAAACTCGACCTAAGCACAACTAGATAAAACTAGGTTGGAAATGAATATTAGGACGAAACTGGTATTCAAAAGGAATATCAATAGACATTAAAATAAACCAACAAGGGTAGTAAAGACTAAACCCGAAAAAATTGAGCCAGGGAAATCTGGGCTATAAACAACGATAATGAGTAGACACTCAATCATCCAAATAATTAACATCAATAGGATATTTTCACGGATGAGAACCGTGATACTGAGGATAGAAACCTTGTTGGGGATACATTTCTAAGTTTAGTAAATTCACTGGGGAAAACAGGAACAATAATGACTTATGTTTAAATGCATGTTTGAATTATTTTTTCTATGAAGTAATGTTCCAAAAGTGAAAGGAACCACTACGCTTTGAGGATGCAATGCGATGATGCATGTTTAAATGTTTCAATGGGGAATGGCCAATCGAGAAGCCAACAACCACTAGGTCAAAACCTGACAGGACTTGCAAAAATAAATTGCAAAAATCTACTAGAGAAGAGAAAATATAAGGAACCGCTAGAAAGAAACCCTTGAAGAGATGAAACTCTGTGGGGAATAACGAACCGAGTGATTGGAAGAAACATGTTGTAAACACTGAAAGGAGTTGCAAAAATAAATTGCGAACTCTGCTGGAGAAGATCGGGTCAAAACTGTAATCCATGAAAAGAGGTGCCAATGAAGATTGGACGTTTCCAGAGAAGATCATGGCGAGACTAACTTCTGAAGGAGAATGCCAAATAGAAATTGGTTGTTGCTGAAGAGGGTCAGGGCAAGACTGTAACTTCTGAAGGAGAATGCCAAGATTATAAACCAGATGTGAGAAGTGAAACTCTTGTTGGGGAATCAGATAAAATCTGTTAAGGATAAAATTGTTGGGGATGAGATGCTCTTCAATAAGAAAACTTGATCAAAAATATTACTGTTGGGGATACACAAATCCTCGAACAGAAAATATAGTCAGAACCCCACTGATGGAGACTGACGATACTCTTCAAAAATGGCCAAACCTATTGGGGAAACTTCTGTCGGAAAATCCTTTATCGGTTGTTGAAGATTAACAAAATCTCAATTAATCGACCAGTCTCAAATTTATTGGGGATAAGGAAAGATCCTTAAATAAGGATGCCCCAAGAAACAAATCAGCTGGGAAATGAGAGATATGGACGAGGAATCTCTGATCGGCAACTCCGGTAGGGAATTGAAACTTCTTCAGACTTTGAATTCTCATCTAAGAAACTCTGTTGTGGGCATGAGACATATTCAAACTTGAAGTCTCAGAACGAAGCCTTTCTCTTGAAAAAGATTTTTGTTGGGCAACAAAAATTTGCTGAGGAGACAAAACTCCACTGAGGATATAAAACTCGGTCGGGGAGTATTTTACTAGGGATTCTAGAATCTTCGGTATGCAGACATAAAATAGACCATGAAGATAGTCAAACAATATCAACTCTAATGGTGATATGGAAATCTCAGCCAACATCAACCCTACTGAGGATGATAAAAGATTCTTTTGATAAAGAAATGCCCCAAGTCACAACTCAGGGAAAATGAGAATTTCTGAATACAAACTTCAATGATAATTTCAAATCGGAAGATAAACTCCGATGGAAATAGTCTTTATTAAGAAACAAGATAATACTCATCAAGACTTGGTTGGGGAATGAAGGTATCCAAAAACCTTATCCGCCTCAAGAATTCCTCACATGACAATGTTGGAGAGAAGCAACTCTGTGAGGAATTCCCTATTTCAGAGTTAAAATGTTAGAGGTAAGACTCTTGCATTGGTACTAACAAGCTGCAACTTACAGAGTGAATGATAATTCCTCGAGAGGACTTTGTGGGATCCGTACCATCATTGATATGTTGCACCAGAGTAGCAGCACTTTGAGAGATCGATCATCAACTTGACTGCCCTAGATTGGCGAAACTTTGATTAGGGAAACATCTTGCACAATTCTCAAAGGAATCCTTAGGAACCATGCCTTTTGATATTATCACCTCTCGTGAAACGGTCGAATTTTGATTCAACAGAGTGATCATGTCTATCTTTTGATAAAATTAAGCTTTTCACTGATGTTCATTATGTAAGCTCCCTGTTGTCAAGCAATTGTTTTGCATACAGAAGAATTTTTATTATGAGAATGAAAATTCTAATGCAACAATTATGTAAGCCTTGAAGTTGAAAATTTTGAATGAAAAGATGTCGCAACTCTGTTGTGAATGAATCACTAGCTATAACGTGACATTTGAAAAGCTTTTTGAAAGAGATATGATGCAGGCATAAGATACCAACATGGATATGTAACACATATTTGGGAGTCATGAAATGATATCTCATTGTAGTATGCCTTTGAGTTAAACCCATGTTTCAGTTAGGACTTTTAAGGGTTGTAACATGGCCTAGTTCATGGTTTTAGAAAAATAGATTTTAAGGCTCAAGTTATTTGGTGCCCACCCCCTTAGTGATGTTATTCAGTCCTAAGTTCAGCCAACTCGACACGAGCATTCATCTCTCAAAAGGAACTTTGATATGGTTGAGGAAACCAAACAGATTTACTTCGGATACGGCAGCCACCCACTTTCTCATCCTTCTGGTGTATTTGGTCTGACCACTCGATCTTGTTCTTACTCATGCAATTTTACTACATTCATTTCCCATTTTCAACACTTCAATACTTCCATTCTTTCCAGTCGCCTTTTTCTTCATTTTGTCTTATTATTATTATATTTTTATTTTCTTGACTTGGCGTATTTTTTCTTTCCCTTTAATTTGTTTCTTTAACTTTCGAACAAGTCATGCGGTCCAATTATCTTTAATTTATCGGAAGTGATTCTGACTGCCTTACTTCCTTGATTGATGGGGAATAATCAATATTATATCACCATTTGTTGATTGCCGCATTCTTCAGTTGATGAGAGATAACCATTATTGTATCATCATCAATCCACCTTTTAATGTGTAAAGGACAACCATTTGCAGTTCAGACTTGCTATTTGGCCTTTCCTCAACCTTTTGAAATATAACCATTAATGTATCCTCAGATGCGCACTCCTGATGAGTTTTAAATGCTTGATCAAATTAGTTGAACACTACCATACCTCGGGTTAAAAATAAGTTTGATCCTGAATAGAAAAGAAACTCCTACTTCAAAGGCTCAGAAGGGTTAACGAGGGTTTCACTCCCTTATATCTCCGGTGTTTAGGGATTTGAAACAATGCTTGTACATCATCAACGGGGTTCTACTTAAAATCATACAATCAGAGATTTTTCATTTAACGATCGTCATCCTCCCTCCAATCTCTGCCTAGGAAAAAAAGTTGGTATCAAAATGCCAGAAAATCATTTAAAGAGTAAACACGAATGAATTAAGTAAAACGAAAGGATCACTTCAAGGCAAACATACTCATTGCATTAAGATTTAATATTAAAAAACAAATAAGTTTTTTCCTGTAGACAATGGGGAGATTGTTATACGAAAGGGTCTTCTTAATTCTATACTTTTTATTCTTTATTTTGAATTGAAAAATCTGGTTTTTGTCATCATCAAAAAGGGGGAGATTGTTATAACATAGTTTGATTCTACAACCCTTGATTAGAGTTTTGATGATAACAAAATACAAAGAATAAATAAATTCAAAGATATATATAAAACAAATATGCTTCTTAAAATTATGTTTTGTATATACAGAAGTTCTGATGGAATCAGCATCAGAAGATCAGTAATATGTGCTACACGCTGAAGCTACCAGATTATACGATGAAGCTTGATGACCAGAATCTGCGCATAAACAAATACACTCTGACTCTGATCAAAGATCTTTACCAAGTCATCAACACTCTGAAGCGTTATCACAAGTTAAAGCAAAGAAGACTCTGAAGCGTTATTAATTATTCAAGACAGAATTAAATGCTAACGGCTCTCTTCAAACAAGATCTTCTTCAAAAGGAAAGTGCATTATTATCATTAAACTGGCTTTATGGACAACGTATCTTTGCCTTGCCTATATAAACAAGTCTTCTTGAGAAAAGACACACACATTCACTCACATAATTTGCCAAGCCTTCAAAACCACGCTATTCAAACACGTTAGAAAATTCAGTTTATTCCAAGCTTAAGTTGTGTAATTATCACAGTTGTGATATATTGTTTTGTTAGAAAACGTTAACACATCCTTGTTCAATTATTTGTAAAAGATTTCCTTAAGATAAACTGGTATGTGGTTGTACTCAAGAAGACTTTAACAATTGTTAAAGTAGCTGTTGTAATCCTTTGAAAATAGTGGATTAAGACCTCATTGGAGAGAGGAGAAATCACCTTGACGGGTGGACTGGATAGTTTGAGATCAAACGAACCAGGATAAAAATACTGTGTTGTCAAACCATTTGTTTTAAGTTTTACAATTCAACCCCCCCTTCTTGTGTTTTTCACATCTTCAATTGGCATCAGAGCTCCTGGTTCTGAGCTTAACACTTAACCGTGTCAGTACAAGATCCAGCGTCAGAAAAACACAATGGCAGGACCAAGTCAAAACATCAATAATGACAACAATGAAGAAAGGGACAGATTCAGTGACAAACCTCCAATCTTTGATGGAGAGAACTTTGACTACTGGAAAGACAGAATTGAGAGTTTCTTTCTGGCCCATGATGCTGATCTGTGGGACATGGTGACTGATGGATACACGCACCCAGTGGATGGATGTGGTCAAAAGATTGAAAGGAAAATGATGTATGATCAGCAAAAGCGTGAGTTCAGAAATCATCACAAGGCCAGAACAATTCTCCTCAACGCCATCTCTTATTCAGAATATGAGAAGATATCAAACAGAGACACTGCAAAGAATATGTTTGACTCTCTGAGAATGACGCATGAAGGCAACATTCAAGTCAAAGAAACCAAAGCCCTTGCACTCATTCAGAAGTATGAGGCATTCAAGATGGAAGAGAGTGAATCAATAGAAACTATGTTTTCAAGATTTCAAATTCTTGTTGCTGGTCTAAAAGTTCTTGACAAAGGGTATTCCACTGCTGATCACGTTAAGAAGATCATCAGAATCTAGCCAAAACAATGGAGGCCAATGGTCACAGGGCTTAAGCTAGCCAAGGATCTCAACAAAATCTCTCTAGAGGAACTTGTCAGCTCCCTCAGAAGTCACGAGATAGAGCTAGAAGCAGATGAACCTCAAAAGCAAGGTAAGCCATTAGCTTTAAAATCTAACAGAAAATCTGACTCCAAAGTTTTGCAGGCTATGGAAGAAACCTCTGATGGGTCCTCATCAAAAGAAGATGAACTGTCTCTCCTCTCCATAAAGATGAACCAATTGTGGAAGCAGAGGAAAAGGAAGTTCAGGAATCCAAAAAGATCAGAAAATCAGAATGAATCTTTCTCCAGATACAGAAGGTCAGAATCCTCCTCTGGACACAGAAGATCTGAAGGCTCTTCAGGAAACAGAAAGCCAAACAACAAAGACATCATCTGCTATGAATGTAACGAGAAAGGGCACTACAAAAGTGATTGCCCAAAGCTTTAGAAGGAGAAGCCCAAAAAGAAGTTTGGCAAGGAAAAGAAGAAAAGTCTCATGGCTACATGGGATGATTCTGACACATCTAAAGCTGACTCAGAATCAGATGATGAAAGAGCAAACATAGCTCTCATGGCAAACATAACAGAAGACAGTGAAGCTTCTGAGTCAGACTCTGAATCAGATACATAAGAGGTATTCCCTGACTTTACTATAAACTTTACTAAGGCTGAACTAGCTGAAAGTCTTAATAAAATTTTGGAAAGATATCAGCAGATCAGAGTCAAACTCAAACCTGAAAAGGAATCTTGCTTCTGACTCTGATAAGGCTGAGAGTCTCAAATTGGAGAATTCTGAGTTAAAAGATAAAATTTCAAAATTAGAAAACCAATTGCAAAACTCTCAGAAGGAAACAATCCGTGAAACTCCCAGCAATGCTGATGAGATCATCAAGGAGTATGATCACAGCTTTCATAAATTTCTAGCTAAAAACATAGACAGAAGAAAAATGGCTTCAATGATCTATGGAGTTAGCAGAAATGGCAGAAAAGGGATAGGATATCAAGGTAAGGTACCTACACCAAAAAATGCCATGGATTTAGTTATAAAACGTACTCCACTTGATTCACACTTTATATATGGGCACACACATGACATAAAATATACAAGTAGTGATTACTCTGTCAAACCAAAATTCAACCAGAGTTTTGGTAAAACTAACAAATCAGGACCCAAGAAAATGTGGGTACCTAAGGATAAAATAATACATGTGACAGATATCTTTAGCAGCAAAGAAAAAACACCAATCATGGTACCTGGACTCTGGCTGCTCACGACACATGACGGAAAGAAGGCATATGTTCCAAAGCCTGGAACTTAAGCCTGGAGGCCACGTAGGCTTTGGAGGCAATCAGAGAGGAAAGATCATTGGCTCTGGAACAGTAGGTAATGGAAATCTTCCCTATATAAGTAATGTTTTATTAGTTGATGGATTAATGCATAACCTGTTATCCATAAGTCAATTAAGTGATAACGGTTATGAT
Source organism: Vicia faba (assembly GCA_948472305.1). Taxonomy (NCBI): domain Eukaryota; kingdom Viridiplantae; phylum Streptophyta; class Magnoliopsida; order Fabales; family Fabaceae; genus Vicia; species Vicia faba. The sequence continues at coordinate 438,362,566 of OX451737.1, read as the reverse complement.
ATAATCTTCAATCAAAATTCATGCAAAGCTGTTAGTCAGAAAGATGGGACTATCCTATTTAATGGAAAGAGGAAAAACAACATTTATAAAATAAAACTTTCTGAACTAAAAAGTCAGAATGTAAAATGTCTATTGTCTGTTAACAACGAGCAATGGATCTGGCACAGAAGATTAGGACATGTTAGTATGAGAAGAATATCTCAGATTAATAAACTCAATCTGGTCAGAGGACTTCCTAACCTGAAGTTCAATTCAGATGCTCTGTGTGAAGCATGTCAGAAAGGCAAGTTTGCAAAACCAGCTTTCAAATCCAAAAACGTTGTTTCCACCTCCAAGCCATTAGAACTTCTGCACATTGACTTATTTGGACCAGTTAAAACTGCTTCAGTCAGTGGCAAGAAGTATGGGTTAGTAATCGGAGATGACTATAGCAGATGGACATGGGTGAAGTTCTTAAGGCACAAGGACGAGTCACACTCTGTGTTTGTTACCTTCTGCAACCAAGTTCAGAATGAAAAGGATCTTAGAATCGTCAAAGTCAGAAGTGATCATGGTGGAGAATTTGAAAACATAGATTTTGAGTTATTCTTTAATGATAAAGGCATTCTGCATGATTTCTCTTGTCCTAGAACTCCCCAGCAAAATGGAGTTGTAGAACGAAAGAACAGAACATTGCAAAAAATGGCCAGAACCATGATTAACGAGACTAACGTTGCTAAGATCTTCTGGGCAGAGGCAATAAACACAGCGTGTTACATTCAGAATAGAATCTCCATAAGACCTATTCTGGAAAAGACTCCATATGAATTATGGAATAACAGAAAGCCGAACATTTCCTATTTTCATCCATTTGGATGTACATGTTTTATCCTGAATACAAAAATTATTTGAACACGTTTGACTCTAAAGCATAAAAGTGTATTATGTTAGGATATTCTGAACGCTCAAGAGGGTACAGAGTATACAATACAGAAACACAGATTGTGGAGGAGTCAATCAGTGTTTGTTTTGTTGATAAGCTTGACTCTCAAAACTCAAAGCAGAATGAATTCCTTGCAAGTATGGAAGTTGAACTCACAGGTACTGAAGACAAATCATCATAAGTTCTCAACAGAGACACTCCCTCAACATCAGAAAGAGTAACTGCAAGCAATCTAGCACCTTCTGTTGATCAACTCCAGAAAAGACCATCCAGAAGAAGCATGGATCACCCAGAAGAAACAATCCTAGGAAGGAAGGAAGATCCAATCAGAATAAGATCTAGCTTCAGAAACTCTGAAGAATCCCTCATGGGACTGGTTTCTCTAATTGAACCAACAACAATTGATGAAGCACTTCTGGACAATGACTGGATTCTATCAATGCAAGAGGAGCTAAATCAATTCACAAGAAATGACATATGGGATCTAGTTCCCAAACCAAAAGGATTCAACGTCATTGGTACAAAATGGGTGTTCATAAACAAATTGAACGAACAAGGTGAAGTCATCAGAAACAAAGCACGAATGGTAGCACAAGGTTATAGTCAGCAAGATGGAATAGACTATACAGAAACCTTTGCTCCAGTCGCCAGGTTAGAATCTATCAGACTCTTAATTTCATTTGCTGTTAACAAAGGCATCACTCTGTATCAGATGGATGTTAAGAGTGCATTCTTAAATGGCTATATAGAAGAAGAGGTATATGTGCACCAACCCCCTGGTTTTGAAAGTTCCAAAAATCCAAAATATGTTTTCAAACTAAAGAAGTCACTTTATGGTCTGAAACAAGCTCCCAAAGCTTAGTATGAAAGACTAAGTAACTTCCTGCTAGAAAAGGAATTCACCAGAGGGAAAGTGGACACAACCTTGTTCTGTAAGAAAGTTAAGAATGACATTTTAGTATGTCAGATTTATGTTGATGACATCATATTTGGATCCACTAAACCCTCTCTGGGAGGAAAGTTTGCTAAATGTATGCAGGCAAAATTTGAGATGAGCCTAATGGGGGAACTAAAATTCTTTCTGGGCATTCAAATTAATCAAACCCCAGAAGGAACTTACATTCATCAGAGCAAATATGTCAGAGAACTTCTGAAGAAATTTGATCTCTCAGAATGTAAGCCATCAAAGATTCCAATGCATCCCACGTGCATTCTGGAAAGAGAAGAGGTAAGTAAAAAGGTAGAACAGAAGGTCTATAGAGGTATGATTGGTTCTCTTCTCTATCTGATGGCTTCAAGGCCTTGCATTCTATTCAGTGTTTGCATTTGTGCTAGATTCCAATCAGATCCTAGAGAATCTCACTTAACAGCAGTTAAGCGGATTTTCAAGTATCTGAAAGGTACTACTAATCTGGGTTTGTTTTATAGAAAATCAAGTGATTACAGCTTAATAGGATACTGTGATGCTGATTTCGCTGGAGACAGAGTAGAACGTAAAAGCACTTATGGAAGCTGCCAGTTTCTGGGAGAAAATCTGATCTCATGGTCCAGTAAAAGATAATCCACAATAGCTCTATCAACAGCAGAAGCTGAATACATAGCAGCAGCTGGATGCAGCACACAAATGCTCTGGATGAAAAGTCAACTTGAGGACTTCAAGATATTTGAGAGTAACATCCCTATCCTCTGTGATAATACTTCTGCTATTTGTCTCAGTAAAAATCCTATTTTGCATTCTAGGGCTAAGCATATAGAAATAAAACATCATTTTATTAGGGGCTATATTCAGAAAGGGATTCTAAATTTAAAATTTATTAACACAGACCATCAATGGGCTGATATCTTTACAAAACCTCTTTCTGAAGATAGGTTCAACTTCATTCTGAAATATCTCAGCATGAAGCTCTACCCAGAATAAAACTGTTTTGATTCCATATCTTAACCTTCAGAACTTTGTTTATTTTTCCGTGAACTACTGATCAATCTTTCTTCAGATCTTTAGAAGTACAGATTATATCAAAATCTATCCATGAAGACCTGCGCGCTTCATTTCAAGGATAGAAATGTGAAGTTCACTCAAGCAAACAAGTGTCATCCAGTCATCAGCTACTTTCTGAGGCTGAACACGCGTTCATGTTTCTGAAAGGTCAAAAGCGTTGATTGGATGCATTGGGACACATGTCATGGGTAACCGTTTCAATATCTTTCTGAATCCCCCAAAATCAGCTATCATTAAATGCTCATAATCATTATAATTTATTTCTCTCTCTTTCCGTTTATGTTTTCAAAATCCTTTTAAAAATCTATTTAAACACATCTCTCACCACTTACACCTTTTTACTTTCACTTTCATTTTCTCTACAATCTTATTGATTTCAGTTTGCATCCTTTCTCAAAACCCTTTCAATTTCTTCTCAAAGCCTTCGTGTGAACATGGCTTCCTCAAGCATCCCTACTTCCAGTTCTCAGAAAACAGATTCCTCCGAACAATATGAAGAACCCTACAGAACTCTTCTCACTCCCATCAAAAATCTAGAAGTTCTTTCAGAATTGATTGTGGACTTCAACAGTCTTCAAGAAAACGGATTTAATCTCTCTGAAGAAGTAAAGGCTCAAGGCTGGGACAGATATTTTGACCGACTGGTGGGTCCAACATTCCCAATCCTTGTGAAGGAATTTTAGATTCATGCTTCATCTTCCAACCATCAAGTTACTTCATACATAATGGGGAAGAAGATAGTCATAACTGAGGACCTCATTGCAAGATTAATAGGCTACAGTGGTGGTGGTGTACGATGCATTGACATGGCTGAAAGATGCGCTGATGTTGCCCTAATTGCTAGAGAAATCTTCACTCTGGGTCTTCCCTCCAGCAAGATAACGGATCTTAAAGACCATCACAGAATATGGGCCAAGATTATTCTGGGATGCATAAACCACAGGAAGCCTACCAGCTCTCCTGACTACATCAATATTGATCAGCAATTTCTGATCTACTTCATCTCCCAGAAGATTAAGGTGAATCTGGCTCATCTGTTGTTTAACCATCTAAGGACTAGTGTTAAGGAAACCATAGAAGAGGAACGCATAAAAAGGGACTGGATACCCCTAGGAAGGCTTATATCAGATATTCTAACAGGGAATAAGCTGATTGATCATCTGACAGAAGCTCAGGAAATCAGCTCTTTGAAAGCTACTGTTGGCAAACAGCTGAATGCAAAGAATTTGAAGAAAATGAAGTTAATTGAGAATGTCAAGAAGGAACCCAGTGTCACTTCTTTTGCAGCAATCTCCAGCAGAAGAATCCCTCTGGATAACTTTCCCATGTTCTCAGATATTGATTCTAAACCTGATATAATAGTCAGATATCTGGATGCATGCAAGGCGGATGGTACAGCACCAGATTTGAACATTCAGGATCTGCAGCAGAAGGATCCAGAAGTTGTGCTGAAGAAAACCAAGAAAAGGAAAGCTGTAGCTGAAGGATCATCCCAGCGGACTCCTAAAAAGAGAGGTAATCCTTCTTCTGTAACTGTTTTAAACTCAATTTCTGTATCAACATCTATACCTATTCCCACTCAATCAGAAAACCCCACACCACAAACATTTGATGACTTTGACATTGAAATCGACCCCTCAGAAACCTTGACTCTTAGAAGATCTCGCTCCCTACCTCCAAATCCAAATATTGAAGCAACCCAACAAGAACTTGCAAAAGTTCTATCAGATATAGAAACCTTTGACCAGCATACTTCTGCTCCCATGTCAAAAAATCCAAACTCTGAAACCACCATAAAAGCACCACAACCAGAAATTCCCCTCTCTCCAAAACCAGAAATACCACTACCTCCATCTCCTCAACCAGAAATTCATCCACCTTCTCCACAACCTGAACTATTTCAACCAGAAGTTCAAACTTCTGAGGCTCAACCTTCTGAGTCCTGTGAACCAGAACCTCATAACGATCAATCAAACCAAACTGTTGATTCTGATACCATTCCCATTCCTGGAATCACTGAACCTCTGGCCATCCGTATGCCCCTAACCATTCTGGATATTCCTCAAATTCCCTCCTCACTAGAATCAACTCCACCAAACTCCCCAACTAGTCCAATAATAATTCCAGACTCTCCCACTCCCTCACCAAAGAACAATCCAGATGACAACATCAAGACTGTCATTGATTTAACGGTTTTTGAACGTCTTGCTGCCATAACCCACAAAATAGCTATCCCAAAACCAAAACCATCTGAACCCTCTCCAGATGTTGGTACCAGCTTATTGATGTTTGAAACAGAAGTACAGAAGTGAATCACTTCTCTGAAGCAAGCTAGTCTTGAGTTGATTGATCCTGCTGCATCAGACTACCTTTGGACAAGGTTCAGAAGATGGGTATGTTCTGAAACTCATAAGATGCAAGAACAGAGCTACGAACAAGTTCAACAGAACTTCAGTAATCTACTGAAAGTGAAATTCTGGCTGCAGATACTCAATGTCACGTTCAATGTTATGACACCGTATCTGACTTACTATATGACAGTAAATACAAAAGCAATAAAGAACACAGTCAATTGTTTACCCAGTTCAGTGTGCAACAACACCTACTCTGGGGGCTACCAAGCCAGGGAGGAAATCCACTATAAGAGATTTTAATTCAGGAATAAACCAACCAGTTTATCTCCTTCACTTAAGACCTACCCAATGCAATTTCAATCTAAGTACAACTTAAACCTGAGTTCCTACTCACTCCCCCTCAATCACAGCAGTGATACATAAACCAATTTGACTTAAGAATTGATGAAGACACTCTTCAAAAACAAACACTTGATTAAGCTTCACAGCTTTTTAATCAAGAAACACAATCACTCTTGCTTCACAGCTTTGAGTGATGTACACAACTAACTTGACTCTGCTTCACAGCTTTAGTCAAGGAACATTCAAACACTCTTGCTTCAAAGCTTAGAGTGCTACACAACCCTTACAATAAGAAACCTATTCCAAGGCACTTATCACAATGATAATTGCTTGGAGTACAATAATCAAATCTATACAGATTACAAATGATCTTCTAATCAATAACAGCCATCGTTGAAAAACAGCAGCTCTGTTGAATATATAGCAGCTGCAACTTCAGTTAGGGTTTCCAAAAACCTAGGGTTAAATCCGTTTGACCTAAAGACCAGGTCACAGGACTTTATTAACCAGGTTAGGGTTGAGCTAGGTTACCCCTCAGAAAACGCAGGATTCTGTTCAGGAAGGACTGAGTTATTTCCTGAAAAAACTCAGACTTATCCAATCCTGCAATCCTGTTAGTTCAGAACAGGATGTCATAACATCTGTTATGACATCTGAGAAAACCTGTCTACTGATTTAGCAAAATGTGATCATTTTGCAAAATGCTCAGATACACACTTATAAACATCAGTATTTGAATTACAATATTTTTCTGCAAAGGTTCCTAATGAGTCAGTACAAACTGAACTAGAATGTTATGACATCAGTCATGACATTCACACATACACTTGGGATTTACCAAAAATGCAAGCCAATACCTAAACACCTACAGAAAGTAATTGAAGATTAGGTTCTGAGCCAGCTGCTCAAGAAAGAAGTTCTCCCTCTGGACAATGCTCCCTGGTCTGAACAACGTCCAACATACAAAGTTCAACCAGAGTCAGAAGATCTCAATTTGACTGATACTCCAGAGCAGATGATTCCTGCTGAAGAACTGGGTCAAAAGAGGATATTGCAGAATGCTCTGAGAAGCATCCAGTCACTGAAGATCCTCAAGCTTCCTCCTATGAAAGGAAATAATGGATAAACAGGACGACAAAATTGAGGTAATCACGAGCATGTTAACCCAACAACAGGAAACCAACATCCAGATCAAGAGCATGTTGGAAGCTTTGTTCACGCGTCTACCTCCTCCCTCTTAGATTTTCCTCGTTTTTAAACATGTTTATCTGTAATATTCTTAAATTACTGTTGTTCTGAACTTTTCGTTGATTCTGGTTTTTAATATAAATGCATTTTGGCTCTGATTATATGTTCTTTTTTGATAACTGACAAAAAGGGGGAGAAAGAATGATATTTTTCAATAACGGATTACTGAGACATAAGTCTTATACATTCTGGTCTATTTAAATTTCTCTCTTCTGAAAAGCTTGAACAGGTACAAAACTCTGATGAAAGATACAGTAAGGTTCTGATGCTCAAAGACTCATGGAATTAAAGGGAAGTAATCAACTCAGGGGGAGTTTCTCTTCTTAATTCTATACTTTTTATTCTTTATTTTGAATTGAAAAATCTGGTTTTTGTCATCATCAAAAAGGGGGAGATTGTTATAACATAGTTTGATTTTACAACCCTTGATTAGAGTTTTGATGATAACAAAATACAAAGAATAAATAAATTCAAATATATATATATATAACAAATATGCTTCTTAAAATTATGTTTTGTATATACAGAAGTTCTGATGGAATCAGCATCAGAAGATCAGTAATATGTGCTACACGCTGAAGCTACCAGATTATACGCTGAAGCTTGATAACCAGAATCTACGCATAAACAAATACACTCTGACTTTGATCAAAGATCTTTACCAAGTCATCAACACTCTGAAGCGTTATCACAAGTTAAATCAAAGAAGACTCTGAAGCGTTATTAATTATTCAAGACAAAATTAAATGCTAACGACTCTCTTCAGACAAGATCTTCTTCAAAAGGAAAGTGCGTTATTGTCATTAAACTGGCTTTATGGACAACGTATCTTTGCCTTGCCTATATAAACAAGTCTGCTTGAGAAAAGACACACGCATGCACTCACATAATTTTCCAAGCCTTCAAAACCACACTATTCAAACACGTTAGAAAATTCAGTTTATTCCAAGCTTAAGTTGTGTAATTATCACAGTTGTGATATATTGTTTTGTTAGAAAACGTTAACACATCCTTGTTCAATTATTTGTAAAAGATTTCCTTGAGATAAACCGGTTTGTGGTTGTACTCAAGAAGACTTTAACAGTTGTTAAAGTAGTTGCTGTAATCCTTTGAAAATAGTGGATTAAGACCTCGTTGGAGAGAGGCGAAATCACCTTGACGGGTGGACTGGAGTAGTTTGAGATCAAACGAACCAGGATAAAAATATTGTGTTGTCAAACCATTTGTTTTAAGTTTTACAATTCAAACCCCCCTTCTTGTGTTTTTCACATCTTCAAAACAAACAAGCAAGATACATATGAAAATGCAGTAAAGAAACATAAATATATCATTATAGAGGAGACTTGACTCCGTATGGACTCTTTTCTTTTAGAAGACCTTCAGCGAAAATGGCGCTCACTTGGGCACGTGATTCTCATTCCTCCTTGGTGTGAACACAACCATCCTCGAATCGAACAAGTTCTGCATTTCATTTCTGAACAATACACAGTCTTTAATTAAATGGCTCGGTGCCCCAGATATAGTGCGATAACTTTGCCTATCAAACCGGCTAAAAACTGTCTTAAAAGTAATACCTGTATTTTATTTATCATGCTTGTGCAGCACCAACAAATTTCCCCAAATGCAAATTATTATCAAGATTATATTGGACGTTTTTGCAAACAAAGTATCAGAAGAAAAGAAAGAACAAAACAAAGTAATCTTTTTGGATAACAAAAGTTCTTTTTTATTGATTAAAATTGGCCTATAAATAGGCATTTACATCAAGAAGCAACTCCTAGAAAGAGGTAATTGCAAAAGGTAAACAAAAGAGTATTATAAACAAAATGGCAATGTGAAAACGGATATCCATCAGATTCCGATTCTGCTATAGCTCTTATAAACTTGAAAATCTCATCATTTTGCTCGATCCGTTAGGATATCCCCCTTTTTTACCTGAGCCAATCAACTCAGCGGGTTTATTCATGCGAAATATTTTTTTATCACGTCTACGTTCACAAGGAGTGGGAAGTCTTCACTGTCCATAGTTATAAGCATCATGGCCCCTCCAGAGAATACTTTCTTAACAATAAATGGTCATTCATAAGTTGGGGTCCACTTGCCCCTAGGATCTCCTTGAGGAGGAATGGTTCTTTTCAAGACAAGGTCACCTACTTGATAATACTGAGGACACACCCTCTTGTCAAATGCTTTTCTCATCCTCTTCTGGTACACCTGACCATGACACACAACCGCTAATCTTTTCTCATCAACGAGGTTCAATTGATCCAACCGGCTCTGCATCCATTTTGATTCATCAAGCTCAACATCCTTCATAATTCTTAAAGAAGGAATTTCCACTTCCACAAGCAAAACTTCTTCAATTCCATATACAAGAGAGAACGGGGTTTCCCCAGTCGAATTATGTACTGAGGTATGACATCCATGCAAAGAAAAAGGCAACATCTCATGCTAATCTTTATAGGTTACCACCATCTTTTGCACAATCTTCTTGATGTTTTTATTGGCTGCTTCAACGGCGCCATTCATTTTTGGGCGATACGGAGAAGAATTGTGATGTTTGATCTTGTAAGTTTCATAGAGCTCTTTCATCATTTTGTTATTGAGATTGGATCCATTATCAGTAATGATATTTTCTGGAATCCCATAACGACAAATTATGATGTGTTTGATAAAACGAGCAACCACATGCTTGGTAACATTTGCATAAGATGCAGCTTTGACCCACTTGGTGAAGTAATCTATAGCAACCAGAATTAAACGATGGCCGTTGGAAGTAGTTAGTTCAATCTTTCCAATCATATCAATGGCCCTCATTGAAAAGGGCCATGGATATGTCAAGATGTTCAGAGGAACGAGAGGAATATTCACCTTGTCGGCATACACTTAGCACTTGTAACAAATTCGGGCATGATTATAGCAATCATTTTCCATGGTAGACCAATAGTAGCCAGCCCTCAAAATCTTTTTGGCCATGGTATGTCCACTGGAATGGGTCCCAAAAGCACCTTCATGTACCTCTTTGATGATCTTTGTTGCTTCATTCTTGTCCATGCATCTGAGCAACATTCCATCATGATTTATCTTGTACAACGTACCATTGCTGAGGAAGAACTTAGTTGACATCCTTCTAAAAAAATTCTTGTCCGTAACAGACGCCTCTTCGGGATATTCCTGGGTCTCAAGGTACCTCTTGATATCATGAAACCATGGATTACCACCCAATTCTGTCTCAGCTTCAAAACAAAATGTTGGCTCATCCAATCTCATAATAATGATTGAAGATGCATAATTAGCCCACTTCACTTTAAACATGGATTCCAGGGTAGCCAAAGCATCTGCAGGAATATTTTCTTCCCTCGAGATATATTCGAATGTGATTTCCTCAAAGTAAGGAATCAACTTCATAACATGTTCTCTATAAGGGATCCGATTTGGGTGACGAGTTTCCCATTCTCTATTAATATGGATAATTACAAGAGCTAAGTCTCTATAAACTTTCAAAAACTTGATTTGTAAATCAATGGCGGCTTTGATCCCATAAATACAGGCTTCATACTCTTTCATGTTGTTGGTACAATCAAAACAAATTCATGTTGTGAAAGGAATATGAAAGCCTTTGGGAGAAGTAATAATAGCTCCAACACCATTACCCACCGCATTCGAGGCACCATCGAACACCATCGTCCATCACGATCTTGGTTAGGGTCCTTCCTCTGGGCCATGGATGTTACAACCTATGATATACATGATGTCTTCATCTGGGAATTCAAACTTCATTGGTTGATAATCTTCCACAGACTGATGAGCAAGATAGTCCACCACTACATTACCTTTAATGGCTTTCTGAGTAGTGTATTGGATGTTGTATTCAGTCAAAATCATCTGCCAATAGGCTACCCTACCTGTGAGGGATGGCTTCTAAAAATGTACTTGATAGGATCCATTTTGGATATCAAGTAAGTAGTATGGGTCAACATATATTGTCTCAGGCGTTTGGTAGCCCATACGAGTGTACAACATATCTTTTCAAGAAAAGAATACCTTGCCTCACACTCTATAAACTTCTTTCTCAAGTAGTAAATAAATTGTTATTTCTTTCCCGTCTCGTCGTATTTACCGAGTACAGAACCCATGGAGCTTTCCAAAACTGTTAAATACATGATTAATGGATTTCCCTTCACTGGAGGCATGAGGATCAGAGGTTCCTGCAAATATTTTTTTATTCTGTCAAATGCTCTTTGACATTCATCATTCCAACTGACCGCTTGATCTTTCTTTAGCAGTTTAAATAATGGTTCATACGTGGCTGTGAGATGAGAGATGAATCTAGAGATGTAGTTTAACCTCCCCCAAGAAACCATAGACTTCTTTTTTTGTTTTTGGTTCAAGCAATTCCTGAATTTCTTTTACTTTAGCAGGATCAACCTTGATACCTCTTTCACTTACAATAAATCCCAACAACTTCTTGGACCTCACTCTAAAGGTACACTTGTTCGGGTTCAACCCCAGCCTGAATTTCCTCAGTATTCCAAACAATTTTTGCAAATTAACCAAGTGTTCTTCCTCTGTCTGAGATTTGGCAATCATATCATCAACATAAACTTTTATTTCTCTATGCATCATGTAATGAAAGAGAGTAACCATAGTGCATTAATACGTTGCCCCTGCATTCTTTAGACTAAAGGGCATGACTTTGTAACAAAAAGTTCCCCACGGTGTAATGAAAGTTGTTTTTTCCATGTCTTTCAGTGCCATCTTTATTTGATTGTAACCAGAGAATCCATCCATGTATGATAACACCTTTGATTTAGTTGTATTATCTACCATAATATCAATATGGGGAAGCGGAAAATCATCTTTAGGACTTGCTTTGTTCAAGTCCCTGTAATCAACACACATCCTGACTTTACCATCTTTCTTTGGTACCGGCACAATGTTGGCAGTCTATGGAGGATAAGAAATTACTTTCAAGAACCCTACATCTAACTTCTTTTGTACCTCCTCTTTAATCTTCATGGACATCTCAGGATGAGTTCTTCGAAGTTTCTGCTTGATTGGAGGACAATCTTCTCGGAAGGCAACTTATATACCACAATATCAGTATCCAAACCAGGAATATCCTCATAAGACCAGGAAAAGATATCAACATACTCTGGTAGCATCTTAATCAGTCTCACCTGTACACTTTCTTCCAAATCAGCTCCTATTCAGAACTCTTTCTTTGCCTCTTCGGTGCCTAAGTTGATCATTTCCATAGATTCCTGATGCGACCGAACAACCTTTTCCTATTGCTTTAACAATCTAGACAACTCCTCAGGGAGGTCACAATCTTCCTCACCCTCTTATTCAGCTTGGTAGATCGGATTATCAAAGTCATAATGAGTGACAGCAGAATCGTTATTAATGGCTCCCAGGGTGAGTATGTATTTGCATGATTGATTAATTTTTTTTGTTTTAGTGATAATGTATGGAAAATAAAGACATTGCCATTTACAAAAATAGAAAGAAAAGGAACACATTATTTGAATGCAAAAACGTCCTTTATTTCATGATAAACTTATGAAAAAGTAAAACATGGTGGCTTTACACAATGATTCACTATGCCTTGGGCAGAGCGTAGGAATTATGACATGCTAAAAGAAAAAAAATAGGAAAATTACTCCTCGACAGTTGTAACTTGGATGGTATCCACTAAAGTCCAATTGTTTAGCTCTTGACCAGGAATACTAGGGCGAATCCAATCATCCATGTTGTAATCACTGTCCCCATCATCACCAATTGATTGGTGTATCCATCCTGGTCGAAACCGGAGCTGGAAAACTTCAGAGGAGTAGACAAGTTTGAAACTTTGGGTGCCGCACTCTGCTCTCCAGTAGTGAAACCCATACCAAACTTGTTAAACTTTGGAATAACATCCAAAACCTGCCCCTAACCCTCGGGGCAACCATCCTCAACCAGTGCTTGAGCATCCTTAACTGAAGCTAAAGACTTCTCAGGTTTCTTCCTTTCCTCATAATGAGGAGCCTTGATCATCTGAACAGTTTCGAAGGCCTGAAATCGAGTCTCATGCACCTCTCCTTCAACTTCCATATAGCGGAATAAAGTCAAATGACTTATAATTTACTCTTCCTTTCCGCAAACAGTGATTATTTTTCCATCAGGCGGGTATTTGAGTTTTTGATGGAGGGTGGAAGTAACTGCACCAGCCTTGTGGATCCATGGGCGCCCTAGCAGACAATAATAAGCTAGCTGAATGTCCATCACGTAGAAAGTAACGACAAATATCTTGGGACCAACCTTGATAAGTAGCTCAACTTCACCAAATATTGTCCTCCTGGAACCATCAAATGCCTTCACCACTTGATCACTGAGACATAACTCCAAATCAGAATAGTCAATTTTCATCAATGTTGTTTTTGGCAGAACATGCAGGGAGGATCTGGTATCCACCAACACCCTTGACAAAGTCGTGCCCTTACACTCTATAGAGATGTTCAATTCCTTATTGTGATTCCGACCCTCAGGAGGGAGATCAAAATCAGTGAAGCCCAACCCATTTCCTGCAAAAATGTTGGCACAATCTGTCTCAAACTGGCCAACGATTATTTCTTGTGGCACAAACACATTCTTCAATAGTTTCATTAACGTGTTCCTATGAGCTTTAGAATAAACTAACAAGGATAGAATAGACATTTTGGACAATGTCTGATGTAACTGTTCAATGATATTATAATCACTTTTCCTGATGATAGGCCTAGGTACACGCGCTTGATCATATATTTAACCACCAACCATAACTTGCTTCCTGTTACCCTTAGCCAAAGCATCCAAAGTCTTTTGAACATTTGGAAGACAGAATACCCTGCCGCTTCTTGTCATACAACCCCCACCAGCAAAATTATTGACATCATCATTATCAACCTCAACATACTTTTCTTCAGAAGGACCAACTTCCTTTTTCACACCATGATAATATATGTCAGCACCATAGTGCCACGGAACAGCCTTCTCATTTGTATATGGCACCGGACCAGGCAAGGTAATCATCAAAGGTACTAGCTTAGTAGGAGTAGGAATGCTTCTTGGAGTATATGTGTGATACGGTGGCAGGACCGACTGTTATACTGGTTTGGGTTTTGTATTTGCAAAACACCTAAAGAATTTGTTTTCTTGTTGTTTGGTAGTGAATTCATCGGTGATACTAGGATTCATGATGAATATTTGACAATAATCCTATTAGAGTTTAGAGAAGATAAAATATGATATGCAAAGAGAGTGAATGAGAGGTACCTATTTATAGTATGTGTGTGTGTGATCTGATGGAATTGGGCTTGTAGTTGGGCCAGGAACTGAATGAGTAATGCACTATCCAAAAATTATATCAAATCTTGCAGTTTTTACATCTTGTAACCGATTGAACTAATCAATTAAGGATCTCAATATTTTAAGTTTGATATGATCTTCATCAATGCTCATATTTGATGTTTCTTGTGCATCACACTGACTTGTATTGGATTTGAAATTTCGTGTTTTCTTTTCAATTAATCGATTAGATGTTTTGCTTAATAAATTAAATTCCTTCAATTTGGCCTCTTTGATGTTTGGGTTTGTTGTCTTGGCTTTATTTCTTTCTTAACACCTTCAGACCATACTTTTGACACCTCTATCCTGAGAAACACTTAGGAAAACTTGTTTAGTGGTTTAGAAACAAAAACCAATATGAAAAAATTATTTAAAACATGAAAAGGTTAAAAAGTAATTATTTTAAGGGGTTAATTAGGTTAACTGATTATTTTAACCTTAAAATAATTTTACCTGTATCAACAAAAGTTCTTGATATAATTTCCCCTTAAGAAAGATACTTAAAAAGTGCATTCTCCTCCACACATCATTGGATGCGAGAGTTGGTTAAGCAAACAGATAAAAAAGTTCATTACAAACTTATTTACTATATTGATCATCATAGATCATAAGTTGGGAATTTCTCAAATCTGCTCTGATCATATCTATTGACATTTGTCATCAACATTCTTTCTCAGGATCAAAGACTTATAAAGTGTATACTCTTAGAGTATACTTTTTATTTTGTACAACTTCACCAAGTGATCTTCCTTTAAGGGTCTAAGTTGTACAGTAATTCCTGCAAAACAGAAGGATGTTAATTTTATTTTTTCATTTTATCCTCTATCTTCCTTGTAGGTGCCATATGTTGTCTTCTTTGTTTTGAAATATGATTCTTTATTTCTCATTGAGGTTGTAAAACTCATTTTCTTAGTTGAACTAACTGAAGAACTTCTTCATATTTATTGTCCTTTGAATATGAGAATTCTTTGATTGATGGTATGATGATATCAACTTCCATGTTTTATTTTCTTCCGGAAACTTACAACAATTTTTATATATAGATTTACGATTATGGAAAAGTTTTCTAATTCTTAATTCTTTAGATAAACATTAGTAACAATAATCTAATAATTCGTAAGAAGAAAATTTTCTTCACCTTATGTGTTCATATCCTTTGGATTGATACTTGGATATACTCTAAATATCTTTTTTCCAAAGTATCCTACATTTCCTTGGTGTTAAAAACAAGATAAATGTATCTTTGGTTCAAAAGGTTTTTCCACTCCTTCATCATTTATTTGATGGGAAGGGTAAAACAGACCATTGAATAATTTTCAAAGAAGAAGGAAGAATTTATTTTGAAAAAGAATTTTGAATAAAAAAGTTTTCAAAAAATTGTGGTGAATTTTTAAAAGAGGAATCTTGGGTTAGAACTCATCTTCCTCCTGAGATGATTAGTCCTTTAAAGAGGAGTTAGGCTATGATGCCACTTATTGGACTTGAGACTTCACACACAATAGTGGGGGTGAATTGTGTAGTTTGGAAAAACATGGTTTTGAAAACATTTTTAAAGCCTAAAAATATAGTTTGAAAAAAACTCTAAAACCTAAGATCTATCAGAGTTTCAAAAACCATTTTGTAACTTAGCAGTGGAAAAATAATTTTGAAATAAAATGCAGAAAATAAAAAAGTCAAGGGATAAGAAGAACACCGTGATATATAGAGGTTAGGTAAAAACTAAAGGACCTACTCATCTCCCTAATAATTGTTATTGAGAGTTTCAATTAAGTACTTGAGAGATTTTAGTAGGTGAAGCTCACAAACCCCCTTATACAAGGAAATTTTGGTTATCCTACAACCATCATAAATACAAGACGAAATATATCAATGTTCGCGTCTTCTCCATTGTTGAGATCGAAGTGGCCAAGCTCCTTTTCCAACTTGTATATTGAAGAAATATCACTTATCTCTACTAAATATATATGAGCTCAATATGGTTTAATTGGATAACCATTAACCTCTCGTGATTTTAACAGGTTGGTCATCTAACCTATGGTTTTATAATGGACTAACCATGAACCTATTGATATGCTCATTAATAATGATGATCTTTAAACTTAAAATTAAAAAGGCTTTTTAATAGACTTAAGGGAAACTCATCAACATTAACAATCTTCAGCCTCAAGAACATGGGACTTATCACTCAAATCCCCACCCAAATCTTTTCACGGGTATAGCTTCGAACCAAATAATTTTTCCCTAAACATGTATGATGTTCATCAAGGTGAAACAGTAACAACCTTGAAGAACTTTATACATTTCTACCCAACCAGGAATACATAAACCTGTTCTTATTAAATAACTTTCCTCACAAAAGCATTTGTCTATAAGAACTAGTGAGAGAAAGTGACAAAGAAAAACTTAGAGAGAGAAAGAGAGAGTGTGTGACAATACAATTTCGTATTCTGGATGATTTGAATCGAGGAATGAGACCTCTATTTATAGTGTTCAAATCCTCCAAAAGAGGAAATGTAATAAATTCATTTTTGACTATTACCAATCGATTAGATCATTTAATTGTAACAGTTCTATTTTCTAAAATAGGCAAAAATGGATATGTAACAGTTTATAATCATTTGGGTACATTAAAGTTGTCTTGTTTCTCAATAATGCACTAATATAATCGATTGATACTTTGTGCTAATCGATTAGATCTAGTTAAAAATAATTTTTCTGGCTCTTTGAATGTTCCCAACACTTTCTAAGCAACTTTAATGTATCTTTTTATTTTCAAAAGTATTTTAAAATAACTTTAAGTGTGTGTGTGTGTGTGTGTGTGTGTGTGTGTGTGTGTGTGTGTGCGTGCGTGTGTGCTTATAGCCATCTTCTTATAAATAAAGAACTTTTCCGCTTACAAAAGTTTTAGTCACTTGCTAAATTGGGGTAACTTCCCTGAGCTTTTGTCTGATGTTTTCATCGTGTTTGACCTTTGCTTGATATCTTCTTAGACTTTTGATATAGTTTGTTTGTTTGCCTAATATCTGAACAACTATTGTTGATGTCTGAAGCTTTATCTAAGATCTTTGCCAATCCTTATCAAACCCATGGCTTTCATCTCTGACTTAGTTAAGTATATCGGTTGGGTTTCTTTTGCATCTTCACTATGATAAATGTTGACCTTATGATCCTTTATAATTTGTCAATATATTGTCTCTCTATCATGCTGAGTATTTTCTCTGTTCTTTTATAGTTAAAGACTTGTTGCATCTATCATGTTGATTTATATGTTCTGTTCTTTTATATTTGAGGCAAAACTCTGTTGCATCTTCAATATGTTGAGTGTCTGATATATACTTTAGAGTTGTCATCATCAAAACAAAGATACCTAATACCTACAAAATGAGGTTTCACAATAACACCCTTTGTTAAATTTTTAGTAAAAGCGTGTGAGTGGAAAGGTTTAGGGGGCGATGGTTGGTACACTGTCATGACCTATGATAAATTTTCAGTAATAAGGGGCGACGATTCGTTCACCTTTGTGACCTTTGATAAATTTTCAGTAATACGGGGTGACGGTTGGTTCACCTCCGTGACCTTTTATGAGTTTTTTTAGCTTTGTTAAGGTTACAACATGTGTGTCACTAGGTTTAGGAGGCATCGATTATTCTACCGTCGTGATATATAATTTAGGGTGGTTCTTATGATCGCCATGAACGTAATTGTATGGTCGTTTAATGATAATAGTCACAATATTTATTCATTTTTTAAAATTTAAGGGCAGTAGGTATAATATACCTTCGTGAGAAGTGTCTTTATATTAGAGTTACAAAGGTTATCAAGTTATTGTCACAATTTTTGTGTCGTACAACCTTAATTTTATTGTAGTTGTAATACGGTGGGAGAACTGACTTGGGATATTTTGTGTTTGATCGCAAATGTTGCAGTTAGCAAGAGTCGCCACCGACTTTTCTTTTATTCAAAAGGAAAGGTGGAAAAAAACAGGAAAGACCTTTGTGATTATTTCTTGAGTTCGGGGGGTAGATTATGAAAAGGGAAGGTGTTAGAACCCTTTTCGTCCATAGTTATCTATGGGCTCTTAGTTGCTTGCTAGATCACTTGCTTTTGTTTGAAAATATTCTTTGCGGTGGTTTTTGAAAGTGTTTTGAAAAGGCGCCTTCGTTTAGGCAAACTTTGTAATGGTTCTCGTTCGGAAGAACGTATACAAAGTGTTGGACCTTTGAAAATATTTTATGTTTTGAAAGTTTTTTTTTTGAAAGTGTTTGGTGTTTGTTTTGAAAATGAGCAAGGATGTTTATTTTGAAAATGAGCAAGCAACTAGGAATAATCTACCTACTCAAAAGTCTTTTGTTCATTACCTCATTCCCTTTGATATTGCTATCTCACGATTGATTGGTAAAAAGCCTCATCTTTGGATGTAAAGGGACGGGCATGGGTCATTGTATAGTCATGATAGCAATGTTGTGAGATATCTTAGCATTTCTCTTTGAGGGACTAAGATCATTTGAAAGGCAACATTTGTAGTGTCATCGAGGGACTATGATCTTGTATTTTTGATTGTTTTGCTAAGACGTCCCACATGCATAACATGACCATTTTTATAAGGCAACAAATGAGATTACCCTAAGGGTGCATGTGTGAATAGTGTGTTTGAATTGCATGCATTTAATCTTGGATTAGGGTTATCTACTTATTGATTTTATCTTTCCATACAAACCCTAATTACTAGCTTTTTTTATGAAAGCGATAAATTGCGGAAAGTAAAATTACTACGCCATTACATCATTAGGGGATGGGGTATACAAATTTACAAATGGGGATAGCAAGAAATTAAACCTAATTAGCTATTACAACCATATTGAATAATGTACAAAAATGAAAATATAATGTACAAGGATATAAATGGAAAGGAAATGATTTTTGTTTGTTTTTTTTTAGGAAAAGGGTTTTAACCTAATTATCTAAAAGAAAATGATTATTTAAGACTAAAAAAAATTAAACCTAAACTAAATAAGAAAAGAAAATTAAATTAGAAAGCATTTTTAGAGTTTTTAAGAAAAGGTTTTTTAGTTTAATAAAAATAATATGGAAATTAATTAATTAGAAGAAACCTAAGTTCTAAGTTAATTTTAAATAAAAATAAAATAACTAAACCTAAATCTAATTATTTAATCTATTAAGAAAAAGAATTAAATTTGTTTTAGAAAATATTTTTTTTCTTTTTAGTTTTATAAAGAAAATAAAAATATAAGTATGTAAATAATATTTTTGGATTTTTATTAATAAAAATAATAATAATAATAAAAAATTAAAGAAAATAAAATAAAAATGAAAATAAAGTCAGGAGGTGAAAAAAAGGAATTTAGGGGTTTATTAGAAAAAACAGATTTTTGATGCTTGGCCCAATGGGCTTTTTTGTATTCGGAAAAAATAAAACAAAAGGTTGGGCCAGTGTTGTGAAATGAAGTGGGGGTGAGAATCAGCAAAAATGGTAGAGGCCCAACGCGCTGACTTGTAACAAGGAGAAAAAAAATATTGAAAAATAACAAAAAGTGACAACGCTGGGGCTTGAATCCACGCCCTTGACATGAAATGCGCGTTGCCTTACCACTGGGGTGGCTATACATCTGTTAATTTAACTGAAACAATAAATATATAACATAAATCCAGTCCTAAAAATGACTTCATCTTCAACCTCCAGCCATGGTTCCTGTAACTCACTCATCTCTGATCCATTCACAAAACTTCCAACATCAAGCTTGTTAGAAATTTCAACACGATTCTAAATATGTAAATAACTTAAACTAATTCTCAAAGATGAACATGAATTTCTAAAAGTACCAAATTATGACCTAACTTTTTTCAGAGATTCAAACCTAAAATTCTCTAAGTTCAATCAATATAAATGAAAACTATGAATATGTGCAGCTTCAGGGCAATGATATCTACATTTTATCTTCACAAATCAGAATCAAATGATGCTTGTATGAAGAGATAAAACTTCAGAAAAAATACCTCAAAGCTGGAAATCGTGAAATGAGTTTGAGCTGCTTTCAAGGAGTTGTGATGATAAGGTTAGCTTCCTCAAGTTCCCGAGAAGCTAATGCAATGCTTACTTGATGCCAGGAGTGCTTGAATCGTGCTAGAGAAGTCAAGGTGCAAGCTCTGTTTTTTGGTTATGGAAGTTGATGAAGATGGTGTTACAATTATGTAACAGGGTGTGGGATTGTTTGTAGATGATGTTTAGGAACTTTTGGAAGTGAAAATCCAAGAAACGCACGAGTGGATTCTGAGTTTGGAGTTTTTGGTCAAAATGTGCAACAATGGAGGTTTGTTATGCAGTCCTGAGTTTGGGAGAGTTTGAGGGCTTATGAATTCATCTATTCTCTTGTAATATACTTGTATAGTTATAAGAAAAAGGTTAGAGCCCTTGAGGTTGACATATTTGTGGGATTTAGGATTATGGCTATGTTACTTGATTTTGAAGAAAAGTGGAAAACATGGTTTCAAGGCATAGTACAAGCATGGTCTGAGTTTATGGGAGGCTCTAGACATGTTGCTTTTATCTTTGACATTTCTTGTACTCGGATGGAACGAGTTGGGAGTTCTATGCATTGACTTTTGCAATAAAGCTTGCTTTTCCAAAATGGAAGTGTTACCTTTGTGCCATTAATGGAATAACCATTTGGACAATGCCTCAAATGATTGGATCAAAGCTCTAACAGTTGTGTAAACATTTAATTATGGAGTGGAAGGAAATTTAGAAGCCTACAAAGTGAGATTTGTACAGCATGCTTGAAGATTGGATCAAGTGTTCTTCACAAATTTGCCTTGCAAAACAAGAATGAAACCCTAACTTCATGGCTTCGATTATCTTAGCACAAATATGATCTCAGTGAGTTCTTGGACATTTTTGAAAGCTTGTAACATTCCATACAACTTTCATGTTGGACATTTTTGAACATTCAATTATGAACTAGGTGAAAAGTTGCCATGAAGTTGGTACCAAAAATCTGCCTAACTAGGGCAAAATTTCACCAAGTGTTTTTAGTTTCGTGGTCATGACTTCATAAATTCATAACTTGAGATACAAGCATTTCTAGAAAAGGTTCTTCCCTACAATGTTTTATATCTCATTGAGATCTACAACTTTCATGTTGGAAGTTTCTCTTGAATCATCTTGCATCATGGTGTAAATTTGGCACAAAGTTGTGAAAAAAAGTTAATTTTCCAACACTTAGAAAAATTCTAAGTCTTGGAAATTTTGACTTTTCAAATATGAATTTTTACGTTTCAATTCCTTGATGAACAAGTTCATATTTGACATGTCTTGATGAATTGTGATTTTTGAAACTTGATTTTGATCAAAAATTCAAAGTTTGACTTTTCAGTATACAATTGACTTTTCATCAGTTGACTAAAATTCAATTATCAATCAATTGATCTTGAGAAATATTTTAAGCCATACCATTAGGTCAAAATGATGTATTTTAATCCTTGAGATCATGTCTTAAACCAATAAGTCATTTTTTAGGTCAAAAGTCAAAAATTGAACCTCCTCAGTCAAAACCCTAATTTTGACCATTTCTGCCCTTTTGATGATCTGATCAAATTTCTTGAGGAATTATGATCCAAACTTGATCAATTGACATATATGAGTTTATGATGTTGATATGAATAAAAAAATATGTAGTTTGACTGTAAATTAACCACAATTGACTTTTTCTCCAATATAGCTGATTTTAGGTTCACTGATCAATTGACTGAGCAAAAATGTGATCCAAGACTTGAAACTTGACATGAGAAATTTTGAGGGTTCCTAATGATCCATGAAAGTCATATGGAGCCTTGAAAGTCCAATTGTCCTTGTGAAAACTCAAACCCTAATTTTTAGTTGTCATTGGTTGAGGAGATGTCTTGAGTTGATCAAACCTTATGTAGTCTTGAACCAAAGGAGATCTTATGAGAGATTTCTTGAGAAATGATAGGGAAAATTTTGGGGAACAATAGCTGCCCCTGTTCAATCTTCTTAAACTTGAAGAGTTATATTGGCAGATCTGCCATTCGTAACTTGAAGGTGAAAGATGATTGAACACTAAAGTGCCCAGAATTTTGCACTCGAAGATGTAATGGGAATGGGCTTATATATGCTATTTGGAGGAATGACGGTAAATACTAGAAGAAGAATTAACATAAATCTTTGGTTGATTTATACTAAAACTTGATGTTTTACTTGTGGGAAAAAGGGGGGTTAGTTAAATGCAGATGTATGCATGAAGTTCTCAAGATGAATGAGATTGTGCTAAATGCATTTCGTATGTATATGCTATGATGTATGAATGTGGGATGCATATTTGTCTGGGAAAATAAATCCCTGACTACTGCTGAGGAGTTCTGGGAAGCCGAATCCTGGATTGCTGTTGGGGATGAAGAATATACATACCTTCAAGTTTTGTTGAAAGAGTGCTTCCGTCGGGGATTATCTCTCGCATGTTAGCTGCTATCTGGTCGGATCCAGGCTTCACAACAATTTGCTAAGGATGAGGAAGTCAACTGCTATCTGGTCGGATCCAGGCTTCACGGTAACTTACTGGGGAAGAATAAATTAACTGTTATTTGGTCGGATTCTAGGCTTCGCAGAAGATTTCTTGAAATTGAACTGTTATTTGGTCGGATGCAAGCTTTACAGTAACTTGAAGTGGTAACTACTATCTGGTCGGGTCCAAGCTTCATAGTTTTTGAAAAGTTATACTATTATCTGGTTGGGTCCAGGCTTCATAGTGACTCACTGGGGATTGTAGCTAGTTGTTATCTGGTCAGACTCCAAGCTTCACAATAACTTGCTTGAATAGACGAAATTGAACTGATATCTGGTTGGATCCAGACTTCGCAGATTTTTGAGGCGGATGAAGTTGATTGCTATCTGGTTGGATTCTAGGCTTTGCAGATTTATGAGGTAGATGAAGTTAATTGCTATCTGGTCGGGTCCAGGCTTCACAATAAACTAAAAAGATGAGGTTGAATTGATATCTGGTCGGGTCCAGGCTTCACAGTAACTTACTGGGGTAGAGGCAAACTCTACTGGGGAAAAGAAGTTACACCCTTGTCTGGCTGAGTCTAGGTTCTTCAATATCTCGAGGAGTTAAACTTTTATCTGGTCGGGTCCAGGTTTCAAAGTGTCTTGAAAAGTTAATTATTATCTGGTCGGGTCTAGGCTTCACAATTACTTGAGAGTTGAACTATTATCTGGTCGGGTCTAGGCTTCATGGTGTCTTAGAAGTTAACTATCATCTGGTTGGGTCTAGGATTTATAACATTGAAAATTGTACTATCATCTGGTCAGGCCCAGACTTCATAGTATTTGAAAAGTTTCACTATTATCTGGTTGGGTCCAGGTTTCATAGTAGCTTGAAAAATGCATTATTATCTGGTCGGGGCCAGGCTTCATAGTATTTGAACGAATGAAGTTGACTGTTATCTGGTCGGGTCCAGGCTTCATAGCAACTTTTGGAGATAGCGATGACTTTGTTGGCGATATCACTAGGGATTAGGGGTTGTAGCCCTCTGATTTGTAATAGTCTGAAAGGAAAACTCAAGCTGGAGAGGATAGACTATGTTGGGGAATTTTGTTGTTCGTTGATTATTGTATATTGTATGTTGTTTGTTGGGGAAATAAACCTTGTTGATGAACTGCTGACGAGGTGAGTTCTTTTAGGAAGAGATCCACAAGGCTTCTTCTTGTAGGATCAGCTTAGCTAGGGAGAGAGCTGTTAAGAGGTTGAGACTTTGGTTGGGGATCAACCTATGCAAAGAGATTTTGTGGGAAACTCTATTGAGGATTGGTTTATTGCAGCCGTCCTTGTGGGGATAATGCTAATGAGATAACTCTGTGGGGATATTTCATATACATTAAAGAGATGCTTGCTGCTTAGCAGGACACATGTGCCAAATAGTTTTAATCATGTTCATATGCATATGTTCGTTCAATTTTAGTCATTGGACATTTTTGCATTCAAAACAAAAACAGAATGTTTGCACTTCAAAGTATATTTGTATTGATATTTTGCCTATGAATAGGCGTTTATGTACAAAGAGACGGAGATCCTAGTAAGAGGAAATCTTCGAAAGGAAAACAAAAATTGAAAACAAAAGCAAATAGCCGTGTGGAAATGATCTCATTGCATTCCAACTCTACTATTGCCCCAATGTCTTCGAATTCCCCTTGTCGTTGACAGAAGTTGATTGGATTGATCTTGGACCGTTTGAACTTGGACCTTGTTAATAAAGTCGATTGTGGTGATTCCACGGGACATAGTCATACGCTTTCAATCCTTAATTTTTTCCTGGACCGTCTTTTCAGGTTTTCAGCCCACCAGGATACCCATTTTTGCCCAAGTCTCTCTTTTGGGTTTTCAACTTGCCGGGTGTACAATCTTTTGCATATATCCCTAATTTTTGCCCAAACCTTTTGATTTTCCAGGATGCCCTTATTTTGTCTAGGTGTGTCAACCTAGCGGGTCCTTTATGCATAGTATTTTTTAACTATGTCCGCATTCACAGGATGCAGGAAGTCTTCGCCGTCCATGGTAGTCAGCATCATGGCACCGCCAAAGAACACTCTCTTAACAACTAATGGCCCTTCGTAGATGGGAGTCCATTTTCCCCTGGGGTCGCCTTGTAGAAGAATGATGCGCTTTATTACCAAGTCACCAACTTGATATACTCGAGGCCTGATCTTTTTGTTGAAAGCCTTGATCATGTGTTTTTGGTACATCTGGTCGTGATAAATGGAAGCCAATCATTTTTCATCGATCAAGTTCAACTGATCCAATCTTGTCTGAATCCACTCGTCTTCGTCTAGACCTGCTTCATTCATAATCCTTAGTGAGGGAATCTGAACTTCAACTGGAAAAACAGCTTCCATGCCATAGACCAAAGAAAAGGGAGTTTCCCCAGTTGATGTTCTAGCTGAAGTACGGTAGCCATGAAGAGCAAACGGTAGCATCTCATGTCAGTCCTTGTATGTTACTACCATCTTCTGCACAATCTTCTTAATGTTTATATTGGCTGCTTCCACTGCGCCATTCATTTTAGGTCTATAAGGAGAAGAATTGTGATGCTTGATTTTGAACTGAGTTCAAAGTTCGGTAATCATAGCATTGTTGAGGTTAGTCCCATTATCGGTGATGATCCTTTCGGGGATACGATAGCGGCAAATGAGGTTATGTTTGATGAATTTGGATACCACGCTCTTGGTGACTGAGGAAAATGAGGCGGCTTTGACCCATTTGGTGAAATAATCAATAGCGACCAGAATGAAGCAATGTCCATTGGAAGTGGTGGGTTTGATCTCTCCAATCATGTCAATGCCCCACGTTGCAAATGGCCATGGAGCGGTCATGACATTCAGAGGGATAGGAGGCACATGGACCTTGTCAGCATAGATTTGGCATTTGTGGCAAGTCCTTGAATGATGATGCAATCAGTCTCCATTGTTGACCAATAGTAATCAGCTCTCAGGATTTTCTTGGTCGTAGTATGTCTGCTTAAGTGAGTGCCAAAGAGACCATCATGCATGTCTTCCATAATTTCCTCTACCTCCTTCTTGTCCACACATTGGAGTAGAGTAGAGTCATGGTTGCGTTTGTACAAGATTCCGTTACTTAGGAAGAATTTGGCTGAGAATCTTGGTAAGAACTTTCTGTCATTGATAGATGCTCATTCGGGATACTCTTGTGCTTCGAGGTATCTCTTCACCTCATGGTACCATGGCTTCTCGGCGTCAGTGCCAAGCTCATAGCAGTGCACAGGGCTCGTCGAATCTCTCAATTTTAATAATAGGGCTTCATTGTCCCATATGACCTTGAACATCGAAGACACGATGGCCAAAGCATCAGCTAACTGACTTTCTTCCCTAGGGGAGTGTTCAAAAGTGATATCTTTGAAATAAGGAATCAGGGATAGCACAAGCTCCTTGTAAGGGATGAGATTAGGGTTCTTAGTATCCCAATCTCCTTTTAATCGGCTAATCACTAGAGCGGAATCCCCAAACATATTCAAATGCTTGATCCTCAAATCAATGGCAGCCTTCAGACCCGAAATGCATGCCTCGTACTCAACCATGTTGTTCGTATAGTCAAAGCATAGTCTGGAAGTGAAAGGAGTGTGGCAACCTTCAAGAGATATGATCACAACACCAATTCTGTTACCCAAGGCGTTGGAAGCCCCATCAAAGACCATAGTCCATCGGGATCCTTGTTCAGGTCCGTCATACGGTCCAGGTTTCACACAGTCGATCACTAGCATGATGTTCTCATCCGGGAAGTCAAAGTTCATAGACTAATAATCATCAACAGCTTGATGGGCAAAATAATTTTCTAGTACACTTCCTTTGATGGCCTTTTGCATTTTGTATTGAATATCGTACTCAGTCAAGATCATTTTCCATCGGCTATTCGTCCGGAAAGAGTAGGTTTCTTGAAGATGTACTTGATTGGGTCCATCTTAGAAATCAACAGTGTGGAATGAGTCAACATATACTGTCCTAGCCAGCGAGCAGCCTGTGCCAGAGCGTAGCAAGTTTTCTCGAGCAGTGCATATCTGGTTTCACAGTCGGTAAACTTTTTGCTCGGGTAATAAATATCATGCTCTTTTCGGCCAGACTCGTCATGTTGGCCCAAAACACACCCCATAGAATTCTCTAGCACCGTCAAGTACATGATCAAGGATCTTCCTTCAACTGGAGGCATGAGAATAGGAGGTTCATGCAGATATTCTTTGATTTGGTTGAAGGCAGCTTGGAATTCATCATTCCATCTGACTACTTGATCTTTCTTCAAGAGTTTGAAGATTGGCTCACAAGTAGCAGCTAAGTGAGATATGAAGCGGGCGATGTAGTTAAGACGACCCAAGAATCCTCTAATTTCCTTTTCAGAGTGGGGGACTGGCATTTCTTGGATGGCCTTTACCTTGGCAGGATCGACTTCGATGCCTTTACCACTAAGAATAAAACCTAGAAGCTTTCCAGGTCGTACTCCAAATGTGCACTTGTTAGGGTTCAACCTCAAGTTATACTTTTTCAGCCTCTCGAATAGCTTGTACAGGTGACTGAGATGTTCCTCTTCATTTTGTGATCTTGCAATCATATCATCCACATATACCTCTATTTCATGATGGATCATATCATGAAACAAAGCTACCATAGCCATTTGATATGTTGCCCCTTGTTGGCTCCTAAATTCGACACCCATGTTTATTATCATATAGACCATTAATTATGAGTCAGAAGAGTTTCCTACATAAGAAGGCTTCGACCAAATGATCATGTCGAAGGCTCATCAAAGAATGACAAGATACTTAGAGAAATTCCTTTAAGTTGGAATCTGGTTGTCTTCGACGTCGAAGGAACCTCTCGACAAAGGTCCCTGTTGCCCAAGGTCGAACGGTTTGAGATTTGAATTGTTGGAGGGAAAACGGTTCCCAGCAGTTACCAAGTGCAACATGTCGAGAACATAGGCGTCGAAGGTTGTGAGCGTGCCATGTGGCGTCATCTCGAAGCGGTGTAACTGCCCAGCGGTTACTTAGGATTTTTCTTAGTATAAATACTAAGTTTTTATGTAGTTATCAGGGTGTGTTCATCATTTTATACAAGTCACTCATTTAGATTCAAGTACCCAGCGTGAGAGAAAGAATCATTGAGAATGTATGTGTGAAACACCATTTAAATTAATCAAAATCTTTTATATTCAAGCAATTTACCGTTGTTCATTTATTTACTTCCGTCGAAGCCTTTTATTTAACAATTCCTTAACGCTTTTATTTATTTTATCAAGCTTTTCTCCATGCAATTTACTTAAAGTATCTTTACTTTACTGGCATTAATCACCATTAGGATTAGTCAAACTACAAAAATCAACCATGTCTTAGGATCAATCTGATCGATCCTGCAAGTCACCAAATAAGTAACCTTTTGGAAGATCAGTGGTTGTTTACCAATTTTCAGGGTAAACAAATTGGCACACCTGATGGGACTTTGTGTTGATTTTCTCACGATTAACCGTTTTATATAAAATATCCTCCTTTTTCGAGAGTATTGCATGTTATTGAGAAGTGGTAGAATATACACCAACGAAACCAATACTAGGAGAAGAAGTGAAGAAATGGCGAATCCGCCAAACAATGGAGAAATCCCACAGACAAACGTGGGAGCAACGATTATCCTAACCGTAAGTGATATCATAACCGCTGGTTCAATGCCAGCAGTAACGGTTACACAAACGGGGCCATTACCTCCATTTACAGGCCCCAGAATGCCTTTGGGAACTCCCCCACCAAGGGGAAACCAAGGAACTAGGCCATATGTTCCCCCAGGTTTTTCGACAGTCGGTTTAAATCGAGAACCACTCTATGGCATGCCAACTTCTGAATTGGCTAGCCTGACGAATGCTACGTCCACTTTTTCAGATCCTTTAGTGAGTGCCTCTCCGCCACTCCAAGGCTCTGGGGTTGGTATGGCGAACAGGGGTAGGACCCAACTCTTAGGAGGAATGTCCCAAGTAATGCATGGCCTTACGAATGCCTCGACAACAGTCTTGAGGCAGCAAATGGATGAAAGCAACCACGACATAGTTCAAATGTTGGCGCAAACTTTAAGTACAGTGGTAAATCCTCTAATATAGAATACCACCCAGTCGAATCAGCAAATGACAGCGCAAATGTCGCGTCTGGCTGACTTTTTTGGGGTACCCCAACCTATTCGACAGCCTCAAAGGGCACAAATAAGGGGGAACCAAGGCATACTTCTAAAGGAAGAAACCACTATTAACCAAGTCCAACAGCTTGTCGAAGAGAACCTTAGGGTACAAATGGAATAACCCGGGGTCGAAGAGCCTAGAGTTATAGCCCCGGAAATAAGGATGGTTAATAGAAACCAAAACGCTGACGAAGTAGTTCAGCAGATCCAATACCAGAATGTTGGTTTGGAGAATAACTTGACAGCCATGATTTAAAGAATCATGATGCAAAATGGGATGAATACGGGCTTCCGTAGGCCCAACTTCACATCCCCGCTGTCGGAATATGTGTTACAAACGGACTTGCCTCCTAGATGCAAAGTCCCTAAGTTCACTAAGTTTTCAGGGGACACAACAGAATCCACTGTCGAGGCATTCGTAAGGCCATGCATTACTTGGGACTTTCCTCCTAAGAGTTGGGTCCTACCCCTGTTCGCCATACCAACCCCAGAGCCTTGGAGTGGCGCTCACTAAAGGATCTGAAAAAGTGGATGTAGCATTTGTCAGGCTAGCCAATTCAGAAGTTGGCATGCCATAGAGTGGTTCTCGATTTAAACCGACTGTCAAAAAACCTGGGGGAACATATGGCCTAGTTCCTTGGTTTCCCCTTGGTGGGGGAGTTCCCAAAGGCATTCTGGGGCCTGTAAATGGAGGTAATGGCCTCGTTTATGTAACCGTTACTGCTGGCGTTGAACCAGCGGTTACCACTTCACTTACGGTTGGGATAACCGTTGCTCCCACGTTTGTCTGTGGGATTTCTCCGTTGTTTGGTGGATTCGCCATTTCTTCACTTCTTCTCCTAGTATTGGTTTCGTTGGTGTATATTTTACCACTTCTCAATAACATGCAATACTCTCGTTGTAAAATCTGTTTCCAGGAAGAACCATATAGACCACCTTCGACAATCATTTGAAAGAATGAGAGAGCATGGTCTGAAAATGAACCCTTTGAAGTGTGTGTTCTGTGTGAAAGCTGGAGATTTCTTGGGCTTCGTCGTCCACAAGAAAGGAATCGAAATCAACCAGAACAAGACAAAGGCAATCTTGGAAGCGAAAGCGCCAACGAATAAGAAGGAACTGCAATCTCTGTTGGGCAAGATAAACTTCTTAAGGAGATTTATATCTAACCTAAGTGGAAAAGCGCAAGCCTTCTCACCCTTACTTCGATTGAATAAGGAAGGATTCGAGTGGGGGCAAGAGCAACAGGAAGCCTTCGACAAGATCAAAGGGTATCTCACCAAGCCACCTATTTTGGTGCCTCCTTGTAGAAATAGGAGTATGAGATTGTACATAGCTGCATCCGACAAAACTTTGGGAAGCATGTTAGCCTTAGAAGATGAAAATGGAGTCGAAAGACCCATTTACTACCTTAGTAGAGTTTTGAACGATGCAGAAACTAGATATAGAGAAGTTGAAAAATTATGTCTATGTCTTTATTTCTCTTGTACAAAGCTCAAACAGTATATAAAACCAGTTGATGTGTATCTTTCGTCTCATTTTGATGTTTTCAAATACATGTTGTCGAAACCCATCTTGCACAGTCGAATTGGCAAGTGGGCGCTAGCATTAACTGAGTATTCATTGACCTTTATGCCTCTTAAGGCAGTAAAAGGATAAGTGGTAGCAGACTTTATAGTCGACCACTCGATTCAGGTTGAAAATATAAATTACATGGAGATAGAACCCTGGAAATTTTACTTCGATGGTTCCAGCCATAAAGATGGAACGGGAGTAGGGGTCTTAATTATTTCTCCAGAAAAAATTCCAACAACATTCAAGTACAAGATAGAAGGTACTTGTTCAAACAATGAGGCTGAATACGAAGCTCTAATTATTGGCCTTGAAATATTGTTGGAATTGGGGGCAACTCGAGTCGAAATAATGGGAGACTCAGAGTTAGTCATTAAGCAAGTCACAAAAGAGTACAAATGCATAAGAGAAAATCTCATTATGTACTTTGTGATAGCAAATCGTTTATTGAAAAAATTCGAAGTGGTTAATATTCGACACATACCTAGATTGGAAAACCAAGTAGCCAATGATTTGGCACAAATTGCATCTGGGTACAAAATTTCAAAAACGAGATTACAAAGAGCAATCGAAGTTCGAGAAAAAATAAAAGCAACCAGCTTGTCTCCAACTGATTTGGAATCGACAAGACTAGGGTATGTTGATCGAAGGAATTTTGAAATTTCATTCATAGACAATTTATCAGAGCAGGATTGGAGGAAACCCATTGTAGATTATCTACAAAATCCAGCAGCTTTGACAGAACGAAAGATAAAATATAGGGCGTTAAGTTACGTACTCATGGGTAATGAGTTGTTCAAAAAGACGCCTGAAGGGGTATTATTAAAATGCTTTAGAGAAACTGAAGCATACATAGCCCTTTCGGCTACGCATGCTGGAGCACGTGGGGCTCACCAAGTAGGTCATAAGATGAAATAGTTGTTGTTTCGACAAGGACTATATTGGCCCACTATCTTGAAAGATTCTGTTGAGTTCGCGAAGGGTTTCCAGGAATGCCAAGTCCATACTGGTATCCAACATGTACCAGCAAGTGAGCTTCACTCAATAGTGAAACCTTGGCCTTTTAGAGGATGGGCGTTGGACCTGATTGGAGAGATTTGACCAGCATCATCAAAGAGCCAGAAGTATATACTGGTAGGCATTGATTATTTCACTAAATGGATCGAAGTTATCCCTTTAGTCAATGCAGACCAAGAAAATGTCATTGAATTTATTCAAAAGAACATTATCTACAGATTTGGAATCCCTGAGACTATAACAACTGATCAAGGGTCAGTGTTTACTGGTTGAAAGATCCAGGAACTCGCTCAAGAAACAGGCTTTAGACTCCTAACATCAACACCTTATTACGCACAGGCAAACGGTCAAGTCGAAGCAGCGAATAAAATAGTGATTGGCCTGATAAAAAAGCATGTAGGAAAGAAGCCAAAAAATTGGCATAAAACGTTAGACCAGATCTTGTGGGCCTGTCGAACGTCCCCAAAAGAAGCCACAAGTACAACACCATATCGGCTAACTTACGGTCATGACGCAATACTGCCAGCAGAAATTTGTCTTCAATCAGCAAGGGTTCAAAGACATCAAGATATTCCCTCTGAGGTTTATTGGGATATGATGTTAGACGAATTGGTAGATTTAGATGAAGAAAGACTACGAGCTCTCGACCTACTGAGAATTCAGAAGAAAAGAGTGGAAGACTCTTACAATAAGAAAGTAAAACCTAAGGCATTCTCGCCTGGAGAACTAGTTTGGAAGGTAATTCTTCCTATGGATCGAAGAGATCGAAGCATGGGAAAATGGTCACCCAAGTGGGAAGGACCCTTCAAAATCATTCAAACTTTTTCTGGTGGAGCATATGAGGTCGAAGAGTTAAGCGAAGATAAAAGACTCTTGAGGGTAAACGGTAAATATTTGAAAAAATATAAACCTATGCTCCAAGAGATCAAAATAAATAACAATTAATGACTAAGTGAACCATAAAGCCAAAATGGAAAATGACATTGATCAACCAAAATGGCTACATTGTATTACAAAAATTACAGTACGTGGTCAATGAAATACAGAGCAAATTAAAAGGGGACAGAGGCTTTGAGACGAAGATATTTGGCTCGCTGTAACTCCAGTCGTTTGTTACACAAGGCATTCTCCTGAGAAATTTTGGCAATCTGGTCATGTAGGGCTTGGGCCCTTTCAGTGAACTCTAGGCCTCGAGCAACTTCATCTTGGCTCTCTGCGTCTGAAATGGTCAAAAGGAGTTCCTCTTTGCGCTTAGTGTTAGCGTTTAACCTGGCTTCCAACTCCTCGATCTGCGCCCGTATAGAGGCGTTATCCTGATCTATGGCTTCGATTTCCTGTTGCTTGGACGTCTTCTGTTTCGACAATTCTGCAATTCGAGAAGTTGATTCAGCTACTTCAGTCCAAGCAGAAGAACTCTTGCCATGCAGCGTTTCGAGTTGGCTGTTGAACCCCCTTCGACGATTGTAGTCCGCAGAGAATTGGTTAATAATGGAGTATAACTCCAAGATGAAGCTGGAAATCTCTGGAGAAACAGCAAGCAAATCAACTGCACCCAATACAGCCCCTAAACAAGACTGGGCAGTAGGGTCCCCCTCCAAAGCCTTCATTAGATCCCTCTTGAAGAACTGAGCCTTGACTTTCTTCAAGACCTCATTGAGAGGAGAAGTCGAAGTTGACTTCCCTGACGCAGTAGAAGCATCATGGCTAGGGTCAGATGAATTTTCCCTGCTCTTGATGATGGAATTCAGGTAGCCAATTGGATCGTTTTTCTTCAAGAGGGCCAAGTCCTCTTTAGACCTGGGCTTTGTTGAGGTAACCGTTTCTGCAGCAATGTGTGTTTGGGGCTGAGCATTTTCAGCAGCGTCAGCGTCAACATGACCCTCTTCATCATGTTGCTTTTTTGTCTCATTGACCACTTGAGCTTCCTCCTGGTGAGGCTTCTCAGGTACATCCTCTGTTTCAGCAAGAACTTCATCATCCACCAGTTCCTCCTCTCGTTGTCTGCTATGGTCAGCAGAATCTTGTGGCTCCGAAGTTTGATTCACTTCGTTAGCAGAACTGACGAAAGAAGAAGGATGGTAAGTGGGTTCCCATGCGCTGTTTACAAAGGTATCAGAACCTTCGACAGGATGCCCAGTTGGCGCTGAAGTTCCAGCTGTCTCCTACAAATAGAAAAGAAAAATATTCTGATTAGAGAGATGCACAATCGAAGGTGATCATCGATACCTAAGTTAAAAGTGGTCGAAGGCACTACCTGTAAAGGAACCTCAACCCCAGGGCTAGAGTTGTCACTCTCAATGGGTTTGCTGAGCAAGACATTTAGCTCTTCCTCCGTGGGTTCTTAGATGATCACAGGAGGTGGCCTGGGTTTATTCCTTGTGACTTTAGTTCTAATCACAGGCCGAGGCTCAGGAGCAGGGGCAGCCTTCTTCAGCTTTCTCCGTTTGAGAGGAACAGGGGGAGATTCCTCCTCGTCGCCACTCGAAGATTCGACCGTTAATATAGGTCGCTTCTTAGGCGCAGGTTCCTGAAAATCCAAGATGGAGTCGATTTAAAACACAGCGTCGGGAACAAGAATGTTTAAAACCAAAGAAGGAAACAAGAGAAATTTTTGTTACCTGTGCTGGAGGTTTTGTAGAGGGACCTCCACCCTGATGGTTGTCTGTGGCTTTCTTAGCCACAGGTTTTTGAACAACTGAAAGAAGAAACGTTCACAAGTTATATTTGGCAGATATAAGTTGAAATGAAAAGACAAGTATAATTTGAAGAGGGAACGTACATTTCTTTATTTTGTCGAGAACCAAGACAAAGGACTTCTGGAGTTCGTCTACAAAATCCTTTTCATCGAAGAACTCTTTGACGTAATATCTCTTCCACCAGTCTTCAAAAGATGGTGAACAGAGGAAGTTGAGTTGGTAGTCGAACAATGATAGTACGGTCCGACCAACGTACCTACTAATATGCCTAGTAGCGGCATCCTCAGAGTAGTCATTATAAAAGTACAACAACGATTTCTCCCGAGGATAAATTGGAGAAGGAAGCGATTGGATAATGCCAAACTGTCGAGAGACAAGATTCGGCTGGTAAGCAATCAGGCTCAGCTGATTCTTTGAACTCTTGAAGCGCAATGGCATTATCCTTGGGGTAAGAAACGCTTCCCATATTGTTGTGTGCTCTTCAAGGTGAGGATCCTCTGATGATTTAGGATGGGGCATGGTAAACCACCCTGGACCAAACTTTCGACCGGCGAAAGGGGCCATGGTCGAGGTAAATTCCTTCCTCCCTGCAAACATCTGAACAAAGTTTGAAAAGGTCTTTTGTAGTTCCATCCCATCTTCAGTAGGAGTTAATAAGGCAAGTCAGGTGCCTTCGACGCGCCTTCTGGCTATCTCAAGAGCCTTTTCATTTATTTGAGTCTTCTGGGGTAGAAATGACTCAAAAGTGGCATTTAGCCAGAGTTGAAGTAGCTAGAAGGGACCAGCAAGCAGCAAGCTGGCTCTATTTTCTATTATTTTTAATTGAGCCGCTCCACTGCTTATTGACTCATACAAGTTTGCCAGTATTAATTTGGCCAAACAGATGTTTTGGCCGTGATGAAGCTGAGTAGCGAGGGTGACCATTTTCTTCGTCACCTGTAGGGATTTCGTGCAGAACATGAAGCGCGACAGCCAAAGGGCTAGAAAGGCGATGTGCTCCACATCAGTCACCACAGTCGTCGATTTGTCATGGTAATGGTTGGTGGTATAAGTGGGTTTGGTAGCAGAAAACCCAATCTGGTCTTCAGACATTTCCTCTGGGTCGAAGTAGTCCCCAGTTGGTCGAAGACCAGTAATAGCGGCCACGTCGAAGAGAGTGGGCGTTACCATTCCACAAGGCAAGTGGAATGTATAGTGAGTATAGTCCCAAAACAGCAAAGAAGCTACCAGCATTTTAGGACAGTAGTTAAGACCAGTTTTGGACAGCATGACTAGGTCATAAATCCCCATGCCTTTCCAAATCGAAGCCTGGCACTTCTCCATCTTGTTGAGCCAAGCGTTGTATTCTGGTGTAAGTTTAGGGCTAGACCTAAAATCCCTAACCCCCCTGTTAAAAAACCGAAGATCTATTTTCTCTTTTGCAGGATCTTCGGTATCATCTGTCGCCTTCTTTGAGCACCCAATGGGTTTGAGTGCCTCATGCACGGGGAAGAAACCCTCGATTTTCGTTGGGTCAGCAATGCATGCTGAAAGAGGACCTGACATGGCAAAAACCTGGTTGGAATACCCAACAGGAATCAGCAGTTGAGAACCATAAGTTTCACGCTCAGCGTCTCCCATGGGTTCAGGAACCCTTCGCATTCCCATGGAGTTAACTATCGGAGCGGTTGAGAAGATTTCCGGTTGAGTAGTTTTAGAGGGAGTGCTAGATCTGGGGACATTGGAAGCACGAGTACGTGAAGCCATTTTTTTTGGTTTGAGATGAAGATGGATGAAGATGAAGAACAAAGATTACTGGGTTTGGAGAGGAAGAAGCAAAGGTTTACTTGCAGAAAATTTCGTTCGACTGAAAATTTGGATGCAAGAAAGCGTAAAGAGTCCAACAGAGGCACTTAGTGCTATTTATAGTGATTGAAAAATCATGAGGCTCGAGGTCATTTAATGCCACAGACAAGAGTGGGGCACGTGGCACTCATTTGATGTTGCAACCGTTCTGAAGAACGGAAACGTTGCAGCGTGTGTCCTCGATTTCGGGAAATAGTCATGATGACAGCATTTGAAAGGACATCGTGCATGCAAAAATGCCTTACTGAAGTGACGTCTTGGGAAAAGGTGAAATGATGACTTTTTGAGATTGTCAATTGGTTGGTAGGAGACGAAAAGCACACAAACTAATTTGTGGCTGAGAATGAAGGACAGGTGTCGAATGGAATCTCAAAGAATGCCTTTTTCTTTTCAGTGTCGAAATAAGACATTCTTGGGGGGCAATTTGTTGGCTCCTAAATTCGACACCCATGTTTATTATCATATAGACCATTAATTATGAGTCAGAAGAGTTTCCTACATAAGAAGGCTTCGACCAACTGATCATGTTGAAGGCTCATCAAAGAATGACAAGATACTTAGAGAAATTCCTTTAAGTTGGAATCTGGTTGTCTTCGACGTCGAAGGAACCTCTCGACAAAGGTCTCTGTTGCCCAAGGTCGAACAATTTGAGATTTGAATTGTTGGAGGGAAAACGGTTCCTAGCAGTTACCAAGTGCAACGTGTCGAGAACATAGGCGTCGAAGGTTGTGAGCGTGCCATGTGGCGTCATCTCGAAGCGGTGTAACTGCCCAATGGTTACTTAGGATTTTTCTTAGTATAAATACTAAGTTTTTATGTAGTTATTAGGGTGTGTTCATCATTTTATACAAGTCACTCATTTAGATTCAAGTACCCAGCGTGAGAGAAAGAATCATTGAGAATGTATGTGTGAAACACCATTTAAATTAATCAAAATCTTTTATATTCAAGCAATTTACCGTTGTTCATTTATTTACTTCCGTCGAAGCCTTTTATTTAACAATTCCTTAACGCTTTTATTTATTCTATCAAGCTTTTCTCCATGCAATTTACTTAAAGTATCTTTACTTTACTGGCATTAATCACCATTAGGATTAGTCAAACTACAAAAATCAACCATGTCTTAGGATCAATCTGATCGATCCTGCGAGTCACCAAATAAGTAACCTTTTGGAAGATCAGCGGTTGTTTACCAATTTTCAGGGTAAACACCCCTGCATTCTTTAATCCGAACGGCATGACCTTGTAACAAAATGTGCCCCATTGCGTAATAAAAGTGGTTTCCTCCATGTCTTTGGGAGCCATCCTAATTTGATTATAGTCGGAGAAACCATCCATGACAGAGAAGACTTTATGCTGGGCAGTATTATTGACCAAGACATCAATATGAGGTAGAGGGAAATCATCCTTGAGACATGCCCTATTCAGATCCCTATAATATACACACATGTGAACTTTTCTGTCTTTCTTCGGTACTGGCAGCACATTTGCAACCCATTGGGGATAAGATGCACAGCTAAGAATCCTGCATCAAATTGTTTCATCACTTCAGCTTTTATATTTTCATAAATGTCGGGCCTCATGCGATGAACTTTTTGTTTGACAGGAGGACAATCTTCCTTTGTCGGTAGACACTAAACTAAAATGTCGGTATCTGTTGCACCCCAAAATTTGCCCTCCCATATTCTTCAAGAAATTGCCAAGCCAAGTCACAAAATTCCCCAAGGGTTGCACAGTCCAACAGTCTCTCATACAGTCAAAACTAGGGTTTGTGTTCTGATCAAAGAAAGGAAGTTCTCAAAGGCCCAATCAAGTCTCACATGCCTACAAAGATGGTCAAGCATCTTCATATCAAGTTTCAAGGCATTCAGCTCAAAATTGCACAGTCAAAACCCTAAATTGCACTACAGTCAACTGTAGGGGCAAAATGGTCATTTGACAGTCAAAAGTTCAAATTTTTGGTCAACATATAATTTTGAAGCCACAAACATCATTTGATCAATGCTTGATCATGATTCTCAAAATTTGGCTCAGAAATCATCAAAGATACAAAAGTTACTATATTTGGACAGCTGAAAAAAGTCAACTGAAATTGACCAGGGCATAACTTTCACATGGATTATCAGAAAAATTCCATCCAAATCTCATTTTTAAGAGAAAGACATTTCCTACAACTCATCTTCATATTTCAAGTCCAAGAAATGCTCTCACAAAAAGTTATCAATTTCAACATTATAGGTCATTTTCAAAAGTCAACAAAAAGGGACTTTAAGTCAAAGGCCATAACTTGAGATTGGTAAATCAAAATTACATTGGACCACAGGCATTGGTTAGAGGACTCAAAGACCTTTCCAAAATGTCCAAGAACATGTGAAAAGCTTAAAAATTGAGCAAGTTATGCCTTGTGGAAGTTGGGAAATTTTTGGGAATTTTGAAAAGTCAACTTTACTTCAAATGACCTAAATTTGCTAATGGGCCCATTTTTCTTCCATGATTCATCATTCCAAGCATGTGCACGACCACTTGGCCCAAAGGGAAGTATTTTCTCATTTTTTATTTATTTATTTGAATTATTATTTATATTAATTCATTTAAATCATTTAAATATGTAGAAAATATAAAACTTGACCTAAAAAATCTTTTTATACATGTTTTAAGGTCAAGATCTCGTGCACATCCCAATATGGCAAGATTTGGTTGATTTGAGCATGATTGAACAAAAATGCACATGAAAAAGATTCAAAAAGATCCTTAGAAAATCAATTATCAAAAATCATTATGGCAAGAGATTTGATGGAGTTTTGTTGACCTAATAGCTTCACTACAAAGCCAGGAACACAAACCTAATTGTATTGGACTCGAAGCTGCGCTAAAGAACAGATTTGAAACTTGAAAAAATTGCTTGAAAACAAAATTCTGAAATCATTGTTGGAGGACGATTCAAGCCTTAATCTTGATTCCAATAGCTTCATTGTGGTCCCCTGAACGCATTCCAATCAACAACAATAGCCAAAGCTCCAAGAATCGGTAACATGAACTGGAACTGCATCAAGGAAATTTCATAATCGTGCATCCCATTCTAGGCATTATTTGTAAAATTTAATGGTTAATTCGTGTTCATCATAAAGTTTTGAAGCTAACTGATACTTTTAATTGCGTTTTTCTGTGTTATATGCGATTACACCATGTATGCGTTTTAGGGTTTGCAGGATAAGAAATTAGGGCTTTCCATCCAAGGCAAAATTA
Organism: Vicia faba; assembly: GCA_948472305.1. Classification (NCBI taxonomy): domain Eukaryota; kingdom Viridiplantae; phylum Streptophyta; class Magnoliopsida; order Fabales; family Fabaceae; genus Vicia; species Vicia faba. The sequence continues at coordinate 438,323,211 of OX451737.1, read as the reverse complement.
GGACTCGTGGTTAATACCATTGGCATGAGCATGTCCAAACGAAGGGATCTCAACCCTCGCGCCTAATTTATGATCAAAGATGACCCAATCGCTATTTTCTGGAAAGTAGTCTTAGGCAACGTTTGCAAAACCGTTGCCTCATGTTTATGTTTTCAGAAAAAGGAAGAAGACGAACTCGTGGCAGGGAGTGGTTGGATCGTTCGAATTTCGCGCGCATTTCCAAGGCCATTGACATTTTCTTTTTATAATATTTATTTACTATAATATGTTAATTGAAACTTAGTGGCTCAGCTGGCAGGTGTATGTGCTTGTAACCCTCATGACCTGGGTTCAAGTCCCAGGTCTACGTTATCCCAATATTATTTTTCATCAAATGTTCATATGCAGCTTCAAGGGTTAAGGCGCATCATACACATTCCTGATCAACCATCCACGTGCGCGCTGAGATCCAGTCAATGGCATAGATTGAAAGCACACCATGGACGTAGGTCAACATGGCTGTAGGTTGTTCAAAAAGTCAAACGGACTCAAAGCTTATTGGGCCAGCATTCCAGGATTACACCTCCATATTGGGGACCTCCACCCCCCTTGGTTTGCAAGTTTTTCTTATATTTTGTTTCTAATTATTATTTCATTTGTTTTGTTGTATAATTTAATTCATTATTTTTATAAAATATAAAAAACATCATAAAAATCCAGAAAAAGATAAAAAATGTTAAATTATTTCATTCTAATATTTTTATAAATAAATTAACATGTAATTATTAGTTTTAATTAGGTTACAATTTTAATTCTTTTTAATAACTAAAAATCCAAAAAATATATAGAATTTAGGTTTAATTGTTAATATTATTCCTTTTAATTTCCTTTTTTACAATAATAATATTTATTTTATTTATTTTCATAAATTAAAAATGCATGTAAATTAACTTAGGTTTAAATTAGTTAAAAATTCAATATTTTTCATAATAAGTTTAAAAACCATTAGAATTAGGGTTTGACATTTTATTTTAATTTCAATCAATTCTTTTTTCTTTTAAATCTTAAAAACACAAAAATACTAAAAAAAACATTTTTCTTTTAATTTTAATTTTAATTCCATTATTAACTTTAATTTTTTGCAAAAGGGTCCAACGCCCATATTTTTAATTGTTTAATTTGCGTATTTATTTTATTGCTTAAATAATAATGTATCTCTCCCAAAGCGTTGTAACTTATACTTTTCGCACTTTTATTTGCCTTATTTATTTTTTCTGTCAAATCGGGTCCGGTTTAATTTTGGCGATGTGGACCCGCGCCATTTGTAATAGCCTTAGAATTTATTTTCCCGCAAATATTAATTGTTAAATAAGCATGCAAGAATGAATGGCCTTAAAAATAAAATCAAGCGTAGATCACAACAAACATGACAAGACAAATATCAATGAAAACGACACACGAATCGCACACACCACCCCTAGGGTACGCCTCACTGTTGCCTCGAAAGGTGATCGTCGAGTAGAGGATGTCTTAGTAAGTCCTCATGATCCGGGAACCTGGCATGAGGGTAGCTACTAAGGTGTCTTCCTATTGCTCCGGTGATCACCATGTCCCGAATCTCGAATTGACCCGAACACCTCCAACGGTGGTGCTACCTACCTCTCAATGGTGGGATGGCACTACTTTAAAGGACATTTACACAGACAAATTCCTTAGGGTAAGTAGGTTCTCAAGGATACTTGCTCTAATTTCAAACAAAAGTACTTTTCACACCAACACATTTTCAAAAGCTTTCAAAGCAAATTTTTCAAACACTCTGACGTACGAGTCGAACTGAAATTTTTCAAAGAAACTTTTAAAACCCACATTGAAAAGCAAACAAACCTTTTTGAAAACACATTGAGCAAGTATCTAAGAGCCCATGGATAACCATGGATAGAAAGGGTGCTAACACCTTCCCTTTCTATAACCTACCTCCCGAACCGAGAGCAATCTCTTTAAGGAATTTTTCTGTGCTTTTGTCCTTTCCATTTGGAGAAAATAAAAGACGGTGGCGACTCTTGCTTCCGCGACATTTCGCGAACCAGCGTTAAACAGTCAGTTCCAGATCCACCGATCACAGAACTGGCGACTCTGTTGGGGATACCTTTATAAAGTGAGGTGTACCTTAGGGCTAGGTCATAACTATGTTTTCAATTGTATTGCTTTGTGTGCTTTAAATTGTGGGTTGCTTGGGAGTTCTATAGATCCTAACCCGGATCTGAGGGATACCTTCTTAGAAAGTAGCAACAAGGCTGTGAGGGAACTGTGCGGGGTATACCGACATGGTTGAAACAGTCTGCTACGTTGATGTGGCACTTTGGTGTGTACCGGTAACCCTTGAGTTCAGTCAAGGAGAGTACGGGGCCTCCGCGTGGTGTCGTGAAGCATCAACAGACCTTAGGAACCTTAATTGAACTATCTTGGCCTCTTTAGGGTAGTGAGATAACTGACTTTGGTGCAGTCTGAGGTTGGTTGATACTCGATACTACACTCAATTGAGGGTTGCTTTCCTGGAATATTTCGGTCGCCAGTTCAGTGGCTAAATCGAAACGATGAACAATGAAAGCAATCCCGTGATATTGGGAACCTTAGAACCCGGTTACTTTGATTAGGACAGGTTGAACCCACCAACTTCAAGAGGGTACTACCCAGACCCCATGCTGGCCTTAAACCTTAAGGGCTCTTTTGTGTGACTTGTGTGCCTTCGTACTTGACTACTTGCATGCTTTATCTGACACGTGAACTGCTTGCAGGTTTTGGTTCGCAGTCCTTAATTGGGACACATGACAGGGCTTACTAAGTTTCTTGCAGGTTTTGTTTATAGTCCTTAATTAGGACTCATAACGGAGTGTATTGAGTTTCTTGCAGACTAGTTTTTTGCAGGTTTTGTTTATGTCCTTAATGGGGACTCATAACAGGGTTTACTCACATTACCCCATGCATACCATAACATCATACCATTGCATACATCCTAACTCATTTCAAGGATCTCAAGGGCTTGTGATGCAGGTCATGATAGATCAAACATCTAGCAAGGGGCAAAGAGGATTTATTTTCCTCTAGCCAAAGTTGTCAGGGGCTATGACCCACTAGATATGGTGAGCCTTTGACCCTTGACGAAGGACTCTCAACAACAGGAAGTTCCTTCAATCAAGTTACCAGTTTCCAATTCTAACAAGTTTCTCTGTTTACCCTGCGAGGTCCTTGAAATCATGGCATGCATGTCATACATCTCATTGCATTGCAGGTATCCCTTTGACAGGTTGCTTACCCTTCTTCGCTGTTTATTTCAGCCGACCGTCATGAATCCTGAATCATCAGCTGAGCAGTCCATCAAGGACCTCCAGGCTCAGAATGCCCAGTTCCAAGGGCTGATCATGAATCTGACCTAGGGGCAACAAGATCTGAAGGCTCTCCTCTTGAAGAAGGAAAAGAAGAAGAAGAGGACTGTGTTGTTCAGCCCTAGACGCAGATCTGGGAACACCCTGCAGGACCAAGCCGAGAGGACAACTCCATCTGTGAGGGAAAGTAGTCATCAGGGGGAAAGGATTCCCAGTCCAGTGGTCTCCGACAACGAGACAGATTTCAATGACGAACAGTACCCTCCGGCTGAGGATAGGTACAAACAGTTGGAAGACCGGCTGAGTGCTATGGAGATACAAAAGGTGCATGGCCTGGACTTCGAGGATCTAGGTCTGTCTTCTGGGGTAGTGATCCCGCGCAAATTCAAGGTACCTGCCTTTGCTAAATACGACGGGGCATCCTGTCCTAAGTTGCATCTCAGGGCTTACACAAGGAGGATCCAGCCCTATACAGCTGACAAAAACTTATGGATCCATTTCTTCCAAGAGAGTCTTTCAGGGACTCAGCTCGAGTGGTTCTATCAACTGAATGGAGCCAATATCCGTACCTGGGAAGACTTAGCCACTGCATTTTACAAACACTACCAGTATAATGCCGACCTCGCTCCCACGCGTACTCAGCTTCAGGGGATGTCTATGGGTACAGGCGAAGGCTTCAAAGAGTATGCTCAAAAATGGAGGGACCTTTCTGGAAGGGTACAACCACCTCTGACTGACCGCGAGCTCGTCGACATGTTCTTGGGGACCCTGTCTGGTCCATTCTTCAACCACCTAATTGGGAATTCTGCTGCTGGGTTTACAGATCTTGTCTTGACTGGGGAGAGAATCGAAGCTGGTATCAAGTCGGGGAAGATTCAAGAAACCGCACCTGCTGATGCTCAGAAAAAGCCCCACAGTGGGAAGAAGGAGTCCAATGCTATACATGGTAAAAAGGGTCATCATGATGTAGGGGCAATCCAGATCTCTGATCCCACGCCCGCTCAACTAAGAAAGAGCGATAGGCGTAGGATAAAGTATCAAGATAGGAAGTATACTGACATCAATATGTCTTTGTCTCAGGCATTACAACAATTGCTAAAGGCAAAATTGATCACACTAAAGGATCCTCCTCAAAATCCTGATACTTCCTCTTCCAAGTACAACCCGGGTGTGAGATGTGCCTACCATTCTGACAGTCCTGGACATGACACCGACGACTGTTGGACCCTGAAGAACAAGATCCAAGACCTGATTAACGCCAAGGAGGTCGAGTTTGAACACTGATCCTACACCAAATCATCGAGAATGTCTTTTGTTCATTAGAATTTTCAATGTGTAATTTTCTTTCCTTGTTCAGACATTTGTTCATGACAAACTCTTTTATTTTATCAATGCATCGCATATGTCTGTTTTGGGAATTAATACAATTGTTTCATTATATTCAAAATTCTTTTCATATTTTTCTGATGTCAACTCTCTTTAATTCTAAGCCTCTTGAGGGAGGATGACGAAAACGATACTGCTATCTTTACAGTATGCTTTTGAACAGACCCCGCTGATGAGGTACAGGCATTGTTTCAATCCCTAAACACTGGAGTTATAAGGATGATAAACCCTCGTCAACCCATCTGAGCCAAAGAAGTAGGAGTTTTTATTTTCGAAAATTAAAACCCTTTATCATAACCCGGGGCAGGGTAGTCTTCTCAGTTGATCCAAGTGCATAACGAATGGCACCAAAGAGATCCTTACGAAAAAAACAGTGATGGTTCAGAACAATCATAAAGACAGGCAGTTGTTATAAAAAAAAATCATAAACGAAAAGCCCAAAAAGTCAAAACCTATAAAAGGGACTTATGAAACTGGGGCATCCCGCTGACTGTAATTCCAAAAAGGAAACAGTTCAGGCAAAAAAAAAAAGAAAGGGATAACAAAAATCAAGAAAGAGGTCTTACAAACCCTCAACAAAGACAAAGATGACTGCCTATTCAAAAGAAATCATCAACATCTGAACCATTGTTGGAACATCAAAGCAAGGACTCAAGCAAGGTCTAACGCACGATCAACTGAGTTTAGGTTTGAAGAACATCATGAAGAGCGGGTGGGTACAAATAATTTGAGCCTTTATCCTTTGTTTCTTAAACCGTGAACCAGGCCACGTTATAACCCTTAAAAGTCCTAGCCGAAGCATGGGTTAGTTCGAAAGCATACTGTTACGAAAGGTATCCTGACTCCTTAAGGCCTACGGTAAAAACTGAGTTGACTTCACATTTTACAAACATTCACTTGTTTTATGAAAAAAAAATGCATTTACAAAATCTTCAAGACAGACATAAGCTTTGCATTTTTAACATAACTTTGTTTGCATATGACTTTTTGTTTGAACAGCATAGAAGTTCGCACGACGAATGCCTAATGAACAGAAGTACCTCCAATCAAGGGGCAGACATGACCATGGTCCATCATCTGGGGCAATCCAATCAAGATTCGGAGAATCTCTCAAAAGTCAAATAGCCTTGGGCAAATCTCCGCATGAGCCACTTGGGGCACTCCAGCAACGAATCTTGTCTGATCAAACACCTTCTGGTGGCGTGGCGTGACGCTTCTAACAGGGGCAACTCCCTACATTCTGAGAGTATGGGCATAGTCGAAAAAATGCTACGCAAAATCAAAGACCCGCTAGGCTGACATGCCTAGGCAAAAATAAGGGCTTCCCGGCGAACCAAAAGGGTTCGGGCAAAATGAAGGGATGAAATGAAAAAAATCTGTACACCCGGCAAGTCGAAAACCTGAAAAGGCGGCTTGGGCAAAAATGGGTATCCCGGTGGACTGAAAACCCGAAAGGGCGGCCCAGGCAAAAGTTAGGGATCAAAGCGTACGACTATGTCCTGTCATCTTATCACCTGCCTACCAGAAGAAGGTTTGGCCCTCAACAACTATCAGTACCTTATATGTCTTCATCTCCCATAGAAGCAGGGGCAATAAAGAGTTGTCTGAGTAGTCCAATTGTTCCATCCTCCAAGGTATCAAGATTCAACCAGTACATCTCAATCCCCCAGAGAGTGAGCCAGCAAGCAATACACTTTCCCCGAGCAAAGCTACAATCAAACTTAAAGAAGTTGGGTATCCTCCAGCAGATCTCAACCTTCCAGCAGCAGCATATGTATTCTTAACAAGCATCCCCGGCAGTCTTGGTCTAAAGATTGTTCCCCGGCGGCAGACCAACATTCAAAGGAATCGCTTCCCCGACATAGCTCAAAACTTCCCCAAGAGAGTCCAATCCAGTTTCCCCAGGAAAGTTGGAATTCATATCCCCAAGCAATAAGCATATCCCCAGTAGATTCTGGAAGCTTATCCCCTCGCAGAACACGAACGCGTCGCCCGGTTTTATTTAAAGAGTTATTTCCTTAACAGGATATAACTGGGTTATCCTCAGCCAAAAGCCACGGAAAGAGCGTCGTCAACAAAGTCTTCTATCCCCAGCAAGTAACTATCAACATTCAGCAAAGCATCTCTATCCCCACAGAGTATCGCTTCCCAGCATGATCGCTAGAGTATCTTTTCTCCCTGCAGAATCTTCCATTTGCCAAGTTTATTCCGCAACAGAGTCGTCTTCTCCTACCGGTATCCTTGCAACTATCATCCCCAGCGGAAGCAAAATCTATTCTTCCACATCAGCCCAGGATACGACTTCCCGGCACCCGTCAAGGATTTACTTTCCTAGACGAAAAACACATTCATAAAACGTCACATACATCATTATAGCATGCATAGACGCATCATATCACCCCAATCTCATTTATTTTTGAGAACATCTTAAAATCAGGCAATTCATGCATTATGACATTGCATACAACTAATTCGTTACTTTTTCAGGAAAGAACGATCAACAGATAAAAGTCTTTACCCGTTGAGGTAGTAATCGTCCCAGATTCCTTCATCATATATTTGGAGTAGTAATCGTCCCAGATTCCTTCATCATCCTGCTGAGGTAGTAATCGTCCCCGATTCCTTCATCATCCTGCTGAGGTAGTAATCGTCCCAGATTCCTTCATCATCCTGCTGAGGTAGTAATCGTCCCAGATTCCTTCATCATATATTTGGAGTAGCAATCGTCTCAGATTCCTTCATCACCCGTTGAGGTAGTAATCGTCCCAGATTCCTTCATCATCCTGCTGAGGTAGTAATCGTCCCAGATTCCTTCATCACCCGTTGAGGTAGTAATCGTCCCAGATTCCTTCATCATCCTGCTGAGGTAGTAATCGTCCCAGATTCCTTCATCATTCTTCTGAGGTAGTAATCGTCCCAGATTCCTTCATCATTCTGCTGAGGTAGTAATCGTCCCAGATTCCTTCATCATTCTTCTGAGGTAGTAATCGTCCCAGATTCCTTCATCGTCCTGCTGAGGTAGTAATCGTCCCAGATTCCTTCATCATCCTGCTGAGGTAGTAATCGTCCCAGATTCCTTCATCATATATTTGGAGTAGCAATCGTCTCAGATTCCTTCATCACCCGTTGAGGTAGTAATCGTCCCAGATTCCTTCATCATCCTGCTGAGGTAGTAATCGTCCCAGATTCCTTCATCATTCTTCTGAGGTAGTAATCGTCCCAGATTCCTTCATCATTCTGCTGAGGTAGTAATCGTCCCAGATTCCTTCATCATTCTTCTGAGGTAGTAATCGTCCCAGATTCCTTCATCGTCCTGCTGAGGTAGTAATCGTCCCAGATTCCTTCATCATATATTTGGAGTAGCAATCGTCTCAGATTCCTTCATCACATCCTTATCAAAAAACCTCTCTAGTCCAGCTAAATCGACTCCCAATAGATTTTTCTGGTAAAGACTCAGCAGAAGTTATGGTCCCCTCTCCGACAAGTGCGTGAGGTGGTAATTCCTTTTTCAGATGTTTCCCTCTCCGACGATGAGTGTGAGGTGATAGTCTCTTATGGTTCCCTCTCCGACGGTGTGTGAGGTAGTAAGTCCTTTTCAGATGTTTCCCTCTCCGACGATGAGTGTGAGGTGATAATATCCTTATGGTCCCCTCTCCGACAGGTGCGTGAGGTGGTAATTCCTTTTCAGATGTTTCCCTCTCCGACGATGAGTGTGAGGTGATAGTCTCTTATGGTTCCCTCTCCGACGGTGTGTGAGGTAGTAAGTCCTTTTCAGATGTTTCCCTCTCCGACGATGAGTGTGAGGTGATAATATCCTTATGGTCCCCTCTCCGACAGGTGCGTGAGGTGGTAATTCCTTTTCAGATGTTTCCCTCTCCGACGATGAGTGTGAGGCGATAGTCTCTTATGGTTCCCTCTCCGACGGTGTGTGAGGTGACAATTCCTTTTCCTATGATTCCCCTCTCCGACAGCGGGTGAGGTGATTCCCTTTCAGATTATAATTGCTTATGGCTCTCTTCCTGATCCTGCGAAGATGGTATTTCCCACCAAGATTTTCTCAACGAGCGTTGTTGAAGTTAAAATCACCCAAGGTTCTCTTACCATTCATGCTAAGGCAGTAACCATACCTGGTTCATTCGTCATCTCATGAAGCTCCAGACTCAGCTCCTGTAACCAGTCAGGACATATCTATGCCAAACATCTAAAATCAGCTCCTGCAACGTGTCAGGTACTCATTTGTCTTTTGCAGGTATGCAGGTTCTCGCTAAGGAATCTCCTACGCAATCAACATTCAGATGGCATCTATAAGCCCATCATCCTATCCAGTAATCTCTAGATGGCATCTATAAGCCCATTCCACCATCACTACTACTATGTGAGCGCAAATTTCTGGGCACTTTAGTGTTCAATCATCTTCTACCTTCGGATTACGAAAGGCACGTCAGCCAATCTGCATCCTCAGGTCTAAGAAGATTGAACAGGGGCAACTGTTGCACCCCAAAATTTGCCCTCCCATATTCTTCAAGAAATTGCCAAGCCAAGTCACAAAATTCCCCAAGGGTTGCACAGTCCAACAGTCTCTCATACAGTCAAAACTAGGGTTTGTGTTCTGATCAAAGAAAGGAAGTTCTCAAAGGCCCAATCAAGTCTCACATGCCTACAAAGATGGTCAAGCATCTTCATATCAAGTTTCAAGGCATTCAGCTCAAAATTGCACAGTCAAAACCTTAAATTGCACTACAGTCAACTGTAGGGGCAAAATGGTCATTTGACAGTCAAAAGTTCAAATTTTTGGTCAACATATAATTTTGAAGCCACAAACATCATTTGATCAATGCTTGATCATGATTCTCAAAATTTGGCTCAGAAATCATCAAAGATACAAAAGTTACTATATTTGGACAGTTGAAAAAAGTCAACTAAAATTGACCAGGGCATAACTTTCACATGGATTATCAGAAAAATTCCATCCAAAGCTCATTTTGAAGAGAAAGACATTTCCTACAACTCATCTTCATATTTCAAGTCCAAGAAATGCTCTCACAAAAAGTTATCAATTTCAACATTATAGGTCATTTTCAAAAGTCAACAAAAAGGGACTTTAAGTCAAAGGCCATAACTTGCGATTGGTAAATCAAAATGACATGGGACCAAAGGCATTGGTTAGAGGACTCAAAGACCTTTCCAAAATGTCCAAGAACATGTGAAAAGCTTAAAAATTGAGCAAGTTATGCCTTGTGGAAGTTGGGAAATTTTTGGGAATTTTGAAAAGTCAACTTTACTTCAAATGACCTAAATTTGCTAATGGGCCCATTTTTCTTCCATGATTCATCATTCCAAGCATGTGCACGACCACTTGGCCCAAAGGGAAGTATTTTCTCATTTTTTATTTATTTATTTGAATTATTATTTATATTAATTCATTTAAATCATTTAAATATGTAGAAAATATAAAACTTGACCTAAAAAATCTTTTTATACATGTTTTAAGGTCAAGATCTCGTGCACATCCCAATATGGCAAGATTTGGTTGATTTGAGCATGATTGAACAAAAATGCACATGAAAAAGATTCAAAAAGATCCTTAGAAAATCAATTATCAAAAATCATTATGGCAAGAGATTTGATGGAGTTTTGTTGACCTAATAGCTTCACTACAAAGCCAGGAACACAAACCTAATTGTATTGGACTCGAAGCTGCGCTAAAGAACAGATTTGAAACTTGAAAAAATTGCTTGAAAACAAAATTCTGAAATCATTGTTGGAGGACGATTCAAGCCTTAATCTTGATTCCAATAGCTTCATTGTGGTCCCCTGAACGCATTCCAATCAACAACAATAGCCAAAGCTCCAAGAATCGGTAACATGAACTGGAACTGCATCAAGGAAATTTCATAATCGTGCATCCCATTCTAGGCATTATTTGTAAAATTTAATGGTTGATTCGTGTTCATCATAAAGTTTTGAAGCTAACTGATACTTTTAATTGCGTTTTTCTGTGTTATATGCGATTACACCATGTATGCGTTTTAGGGTTTGCAGGATAAGAAATTAGGGCTTTCCATCCAAGGCAAAATTAGGACTCGTGGTTAATACCATTGGCATGAGCATGTCCAAACGAAGGGATCTCAACCCTCGCGCCTAATTTATGATCAAAGATGACCCAATCGCTATTTTCTGGAAAGTAGTCTTAGGCAACGTTTGCAAAACCGTTGCCTCATGTTTATGTTTTCAGAAAAAGGAAGAAGACGAACTCGTGGCAGGGAGTGGTTGGATCGTTCGAATTTCGCGCGCATTTCCAAGGCCATTGACATTTTCTTTTTATAATATTTATTTACTATAATATGTTAATTGAAACTTAGTGGCTCAGCTGGCAGGTGTATGTGCTTGTAACCCTCATGACCTGGGTTCAAGTCCCAGGTCTACGTTATCCCAATATTATTTTTCATCAAATGTTCATATGCAGCTTCAAGGGTTAAGGCGCATCATACACATTCCTGATCAACCATCCACGTGCGCGCTGAGATCCAGTCAATGGCATAGATTGAAAGCACACCATGGACGTAGGTCAACATGGCTGTAGGTTGTTCAAAAAGTCAAACGGACTCAAAGCTTATTGGGCCAGCATTCCAGGATTACACCTCCATATTGGGGACCTCCACCCCCCTTGGTTTGCAAGTTTTTCTTATATTTTGTTTCTAATTATTATTTCATTTGTTTTGTTGTATAATTTAATTCATTATTTTTATAAAATATAAAAAACATCATAAAAATCCAGAAAAAGATAAAAAATGTTAAATTATTTCATTCTAATATTTTCATAAATAAATTAACATGTAATTATTAGTTTTAATTAGGTTACAATTTTAATTCTTTTTAATAACTAAAAATCCAAAAAATATATAGAATTTAGGTTTAATTGTTAATATTATTCCTTTTAATTTCCTTTTTTACAATAATAATATTTATTTTATTTATTTTCATAAATTAAAAATGCATGTAAATTAACTTAGGTTTAAATTAGTTAAAAATTCAATATTTTTCATAATAAGTTTAAAAACCATTAGAATTAGGGTTTGACATTTTATTTTAATTTCAATCAATTCTTTTTTCTTTTAAATCTTAAAAACACAAAAATACTAAAAAAAACATTTTTCTTTTAATTTTAATTTTAATTCCATTATTAACTTTAATTTTTTGCAAAAGGGTCCAACGCCCATATTTTTAATTGTTTAATTTGCGTATTTATTTTATTGCTTAAATAATAATGTATCTCTCCCAAAGCGTTGTAACTTATACTTTTCGCACTTTTATTTGCCTTATTTATTTTTTCTGTCAAATCGGGTCCGGTTTAATTTTGGCGATGTGGACCCGCGCCATTTGTAATAGCCTTAGAATTTATTTTCCCGCAAATATTAATTGTTAAATAAGCATGCAAGAATGAATGGCCTTAAAAATAAAATCAAGCGTAGATCACAACAAACATGACAAGACAAATATCAATGAAAACGACACACGAATCGCACACACCACCCCTAGGGTACGCCTCACTGTTGCCTCGAAAGGTGATCGTCGAGTAGAGGATGTCTTAGTAAGTCCTCATGATCCGGGAACCTGGCATGAGGGTAGCTTCTAAGGTGTCTTCCTATTGCTCCGGTGATCACCATGTCTCGAACCTCGAATTGACCCGAACACCTCCAACGGTGGTGCTACCTACCTCTCAATGGTGGGATGGCACTACTTTAAAGGACATTTACACAGACGAATTCCTTAGGGTAATTAGGTTCTCAAGGATACTTGCTCTAATTTCAAACAAAAGTACTTTTCACACCAACACATTTTCAAAAGCTTTCAAAGCAAATTTTTCAAACACTCTGACGTACGAGTCGAACTGAAATTTTTCAAAGAAACTTTTAAAACCCACATTGAAAAGCAAACAAACCTTTTTGAAAACACATTGAGCAAGTATCTAAGAGCCCATGGATAACCATGGATAGAAAGGGTGCTAACACCTTCCCTTTCTATAACCTACCTCCCGAACCGAGAGCAATCTCTTTAAGGAATTTTTCTGTGCTTTTGTCCTTTCCATTTGGAGAAAATAAAAGACGGTGGCGACTCTTGCTTCCGCGACATTTCGCGAACCAGCGTTAAACAGTCAGTTCCAGATCCACCGATCACAGAATCCAACCCTGGCATATCTTTATACGACCATGAAAACACTTCCACATAGTCATGTAACATCTGAACCAATCTTCTTTTGACACTGCTTTCTAGGTTATCGTCGATCTTAACTTATTTCTTTTGCCTCGGTACCTAGATTGATGACTTCAACTGACTCTTCATGTGGCTGAAAAGCTTTTTCATCTTGTAATAGAAGTATGGCTAGTTCTCCCGGTATTTCATAATCTTCCTCGCCTTCGTCTTCGACTTGGTTGATTAGATGTTCAAAGTCATAGTTGGCAATAGTAGAGTCATTGGCAATGAGATCCAGAGTAGATGAGGACCTCCAAGAGTGTGTGTGTGTGTGTGTGTGTGTGTGTGTGTGTCTGTGTGTGTGTGTGTGTGTGTGTGTGTGTGTGTGTGTGTGTGCATGTAAGACACATGGCTATTTTGAAAAATGTATTTGAAGAAAAATAAAGACAATGAGCACAAAGATTTGAATGCAAAAGAGTCCAATGGTTTGTATTGAATTATCATATGATAAGATGAACATAAATAAAACCCTTGACAAATGGATCAAAGTACCCCGGGCCAGGCACATGGCTTAAAAGTCATTGTTTAATATTACAGAAAAAAATGTTCTTGAATTAATAAAAAACAATAAACAAATTATTACTCCACAAGGAAGGAGAAGGGAACACAGTTCTCTGTGTGCCAATTGTTGAGCTTCGTTGTAGTAGGATACACCCTATGATACGGTGGGAGAACTGATATGAGGTTTTGTGTTTATGTTTGCAAATGTTTCGGTTTAGCAAGAGTCGCCACCGACTTTTTATTTTATCCAAAGGAAAGGTCAAAAAGCACAGGAAAGACCTTTGAGATGTTTTCTTGGGTTCGGGGGGTAGATTATGAAAAGGAAAGGTGCTAGAACCCTTTTCATCCATGGTTTTCCATGGGTTCTTAGTTACTCGTTTAGATCACTTGCTTTTGCTTTTCAATTGTTTGAAATGGTGCTTTGTGTGTGGTTTTTGAAAATGTTTTGAAAAGAGGCCATCATTGTGGCAACCTTTGTAATGATTCTTTTTTGAATATATACAAAGGTGTTTGTCTTTTGAAAAGATATTTCAATGTTTGAAAGTTTGTTTTTGGGAAATGTTTTGAAATTGTGTTGTGAAGTGCGTTTGAAAAATAGCAAGGATGTTTTTGTAAGCTTTGATCAAGTAACTAAGAGTTGTCTACCCTATTTTACTCAAAGATCTTTCCTATACGTTTTTAACCCTTTTGACAGTGTTGTTTTACCATTGCATTTGGTAAACAACCTTGTATTTGGATGTTAAACAGGACAAGCACGGGTCATCATATTGACCATGATAGCAATATTGCCAAGTATCTTTAGCAATTTTTTGAGGGACTAGATCATTTTATATAGGTAACCAAGATAGTGTCATCGAGGGACTATGATCTTTTGTTTTGTTTTTTTGTTTTGCCAAGATACCTAGCATGCATACCATGGCCATTTGTTTAGGCAACCAAGTGGAGATACCTTAAGGGGTGTTCGAGTGCAAGTGTGTTTTATTGCATGCATGATTTTATCTTGAATTAGGATTTTCTATTTCATTGATTTTATCTTGCCATACATATCCTAATTACTAGCATTTACATTTGAATGCGATAAATTGCAGAAATGTAAAGTCCTACGCTATTACAATATTTAGGGGATGGGGGTACATATCTATGAATGGGGATTGCAAGTAAAAATAAAGTCCTAAATTACTATTACAACCATATTGAAATGTATAAGAAGGTACAAGGAAATGGACTTGTTTAGAAAATGTTTTTGTCTTAAGGAAATAAAATAAAAGAAAATATTTTTATGTTTTTTATGTTGAAAAAGGATGAAAAGGAAAATAAATGCAAAATAGGAAAAGCGTGTTGCTGCAAATAGAGAAACAAGGATCAGAAGTTCTGAAGCCAAGCGTGTGATTCAGAAGGAAGCATTAGAATCATAAGTTCTGATTTCGTACACTCTGAGTTCCTGCAAAAACGTCAGAGGGAAAAGCAGAGGTTCTGGGTGGTGTTCAGCCAGTGAACCTAAAGTCAGAAGTTCTGTATTACGCTGAAACAGTGAGCACGTCAGCAGTTCAGTGTATTTGACATGTAAGGAGAACTCAGAAGTTCTATGTTGTGTTAGAACAGTGAGTGAGTCATCATAAGTTCAGTGTTGTGTTGAACCAGTGAATGAACCTTAGCAGTTCAGTGTTGTGTTGAACCAGTGAATGAACCTTGGCAATTCAGTGTGTTATCAACATGTAAGAATCAGAAGTCCTATATTACATTTCAACTCTTTTCTCATATTAATCAGCATGTCAACAACTCATTCCTTTTTGGCAAACAGCAAATCATAAGAATAACAGCATAACAGTTCATAGAAGTTCTAATCCTAAGTCTAAATCTAGCATTATTCTAGAAGTTTTGATCCCTAGTTTTCAGTTCATGCAATGATATGTACAACATTAATACTATTATATTTACATGTTAATGATGTTTAGAATGAAAAGCAACTAAAGTCAGAAAGACTTACCTGGAGCGTGCTTGGAGCTTTGAATGGCTGCCTCTGGACGTTCTGAGTCAGCAAGAGAGACGGAAGAGTGGTTGTGTCCTTTTGTTCAAAGGGAAGAACAAAGGTTTGTTTTTATGTATGAGAGATATGGGTTTTTTATGAAGGTTTCACAAATTCCTTTTCTCTCTTTTAGGCTAATCTCTCTCTTCAAAAGCCAACCAGCCTTTAGCCTCTCGTCCCAAAAGCAACCGCCCTTGAACGTATGATGGAGCCAAGTATTTATAGATGAATTTGTTGTGATTTTGGGGGGAAAACAAATAGGATTTGAACCTGTTTTGGCATCCTCTTCCTTTGCTTTTTCATCACAGTTTTTGTATGCTAGTTTGGTGTAATCATGGGATGCAGGCGTAGGCTAAGCTAGCTGTTGGTTATAGGTCTGCAGCAAGTTGCATGAACAAGGTTTTTGGGATTTGGTCAAGTTCTGACCAAAGAGTTGAAATAGCCTTCATGTGCTGAAGTGCTGCCTTGTCTTTGAAGCAAGCATGGTGGATGTCAGCAGGAATTAAGGAAAAGCAAAAAGCAAAGCATGGGCTTAGTAGCAAAGTTGCTATCCCAAGACAGTAGAGGTACACGTGGTGAGAATCCTTTGGATAAAGACTCAGAAGGTGGTTGTGAGCATTAAATGATTATGAGACATGTCATAACCAGAAATCCTGCAACGTGATACTCTACACCAAGGCTTTGTTCTGGATCAGAAGTTCTGCTTCAGCGTAGCATCCGTCTTCTGATCCCCTTATCTTTTGGCTCCAGCATGTTCTGAAGGAGCTTTCAGACTCTCTAGAAAACTTGCAGCACGCTCCTTAACCTGTTTTGCATTACCCTAACAAACTCTGACTAAACTTACGTAGATGCTGAAGAGCCATGTTCTGACTGGAGACTAAGTGTTGAACCATGTTTACATCTTCTGACTGCTCCTGCCTGGAGGCTGGCTCAGAAGTTCTGAAGTTCCATTTTTCTTAAACACCCTTTTTTTATTAAAAAATTCTAAGTATTTAGAATTTAACTTTATCAAGGTAAATTTTTTTACTTTTGAGCTTGCAAATGACCATTTTGCTCTTGTAAATGGTTTACCTGGAAAGGAATGATAATTCAGGGCTTGGATTTGTTTAAGAAAAACTCTGAGAATTCAGGATGAATTCCTGAAGGATGAGAGGGAAAATTTTGGGGTACAACACACCCAATCTTCAAATGCAATCTCATCATTTGAATCACCCACAACATTAACTTCATGACTTCCAATACGGAGTGGGGGATTTCCTGCACGAGCGTGCCTCACTTCTTTCTGAGCCTTAATAGTGAAACCCAAACCACATTTGTATGCTTTGAATGGGACCTTGAGGAGTTTCCCCCAAGTATCACAGCTTCCTTCTTCAACTGCAGCACGAGTCTCTTTGAATGAAACCATCTTTGGCACGACCTTAAGAGCTTTGGACACATCAGAGGAACATTTGGAAGTAGAAATCATTGGTGGTACAACTTCAAAAGCTTGACACGGGGTCTCTATAAATTCTCCATCCATCTCCACATATTTGAAAGAGTTAAGGTGGCTTACCATAAACTCCTCCTCACCATAGACAGTGACAATTCTTCCTTTGACTGGGTACTTGAGCTTTTGATGAAGAGTTGAAGTTACTGCCCCAACTCCATGGATCCAAGGGAGACCCAACAAACAGGATTAGGCAGGATGGATATCCATGATGTAGAAAGTAGAGTTAAAAATCTGTGAGCCCGCCTTGATCGGGAGATCCACCTCTCTGCGAACTGTCCTTTTTGACCCATCGAAAGCCCTCACAATAATATCACTTGGTTTCAAGACTAGTCCTTCACAGTCTAGACGGTCCAAATCCCCCTTGGGTAGCACGTTTAAAGAAGAGCCAGTGTCGACCATAACATGTGCTAGGGTAGTCCCCTTACATTCAACAGAAACCTGTAGGGCTTTGTTATGGTTCTTTCTGAGCGGTGTCAGATCAACATCCGAGAACCCCAAACAATTGTCGGTTATCAAGCTTTCCACACAATTTTCAAACTGGTCAGTTGTGGTCTCATGAGGGACATGTGCCTTCTTCAATAATTTGATTAATACCCGAGCACGAGCATCAGAGTAAAGTAGCAAAGATAACATGGAAATCTTGGAAGGGGTTTTCCCCAACTGCTCTACAATCTTGAAATCACTCCTTGTGATACGGTGGCAGAACCGACTGTTAATACTAGTTTGCGTTTTTTGTTCGCAAAATGTCGCGGTAAGCAAGAGTCGCCACCGACTTTTATTTTATCCAATCAGGAAAAGGAAAAAGAACAGAAAAAACCTTTTTCGAGAATGTTTGAGTACGGGGGGTAGACTATAGAAAGGGAAGGTGTTAGCACCCTTTCTATCCATGGTTTTCCATGGGCTCTTAGGTACTTGCTCATTTTGAAAACTGCTTGTGTGTGCTTTGTTTTGAAAAGTTTTGTTTTACTTCGTGTTAACCCTTGTTTCTGTCCTCAAGAGTGTTACGAAGTTTTTTTTGAGAACTTTGTTTGAAAAGTGTTTGTGTGAAAAAAAATTTTTTGTTTGAGCAAGTACCTAGGAACTAATCTACCTACTCGAAAAAAGTTTGTTCGTTTTCCTTTTAGACAATGCTATCCCATTATTGAGTAATAGGTAGCATCATCGTTGGAGTTTTTTAGGGACATTCAAAGGGACAAATACGATCACAAAAGCAATGCTAGGAAATATTAGTAATCATCCTAAAGCCTTAAAGATCTTTTTCCGAGGCAACATCTGAATGGGCCATTTTAGATCTTTCGGGGCTAGAGGACAACCACTAACAAACCCTATACTTCATGACCGTTTACCGAAGGCAACCGGAGTGGAGTAAACCCTAGGAGTGAGCATGTGCGAGTGTATGTTTTCAATTAATTATCTTTGCATAATTAGGGTTTTCTACCATTTTAATTTTCAGTTAGTCTTTCCATACAATCCTATTAACATACATCTAAGCAGTTTATAGTTTGCGAAAATTAAAGCGAGAAAGTTTAAAGTCCTAGCTATTACAGGGGTTTTCAAGATACATAATTATTTTGACTGAAAATAAAAATGTGGAAATTTAAAACCCTAATTACTATTACAAACTCGAAGCAGTTACAATAATAATAAAAAGGAAATTAAAAAATGCGCGCAGCGAATTAAGTGCGGGAATCAAAGTTTAAATTCTAAAAATCTAATCAATTAAAGAGAAAATATTTTTTTATATTTTATTATTGAGAAAAATATTTGAAATCTTAACCTAAATCTAATTAATTAAAGAAAAATATTTTTTGGTATTTTATTGAGAAAATTAAATATTTGTGAATTAAATCTAATTTGTCTAATTAATTTTAATTATGAAAACAACCAAGTCAATATCATTAAATTAATTATTTTCCAAAAAAAACTAATTTTAATAAAAAAAAACTAATTCTACATTTTTGTGGTTTTCTTGATTTATTGATTAAATAAAAAAAATGGTTTTTTTTGTTGTTTTGTAAAAAAGAAATTAATCAAATAAAACAAAAGAAAATAAAGAAAGAAAGTAATTGGGCATGTGGTGAAAGCAGATTGGGGGTGTGAAGCTGAATTTCATTGAGCCCAAATCCTTTGGCCTAATCAGGCGTTTGGATCCAGTGCTAGCCACGTTTGAGGGTTCACCATGGTCTGCATGTGTTGAGTGTTAGATCTGGATATGATGAGATCTTGTGGTATGGTGATGGAAGTGCATGAGGATGCATGATGGCCCTTTTGAAGTTGAGGTTCGCTGGATCTGGGACAAAGAAATTGGAAAATATGAAAACGCGAGATTCTGGGATCGAACCCAGAACCCTTTGCTTCACCACCTGCGCCTTTGCCATCTGTGTTGGGATGGTTAGTTGTAAATATAATAACATAAATAAAATATAAAGGAAATAAAGCAGTCTTTCCCAAACGCGCGCGTGATTTAAATCACCCAATGGGACTCTGCCACCTAATTGTCTTCTTCCCCATAACTGTTATTTTTGGCCACACTTTTACCTACAGTCGTTTCCCTCACTAAAAGCTATAGTGACGGATTTTGTTCGTAGCCATAAACCTGTAAAATTCAAAAACGCAGCACAAGCAGAATAAATTCAAACCAAAGACATGGATCAATTGCAAATCATCTTCTAAGCATGATAGTACCCCTGATTTTGTCCAATTTTGCTTCTATATGGAATTCCCAATTTGGGACCTCAAAACCCTAACAATGGCATCATGTCATTTCTGCAGTTAAACTTCAATCAAACCAATTAAAAACATTGCAAATATGATAGCAAGCATGGATATAATATTAAAACATGTTTATGATGGATAAATTATTGAAAACGAATCTTGAAAAAAGATGCAAACCGTGGCACTGTGAGGCGCGATTTCTGAAGGTTTTTAGCCTTGGGGATGATTGGAATGGCTTCAGAAGATGTCTAGGAACGAATTGCTAGCCTTGGAATTGCTTGAAATGGCCTGTAGAATCGAAACTGACCTGCATTTTTTGACAAAAAATTGGGACTTGTCTCCCTTCTTTCACGACCCCAATCCTCTTTTTTTTGCCTTTAGAATGTTATGTCCTTATATTGGAATGCATTAGGTCAATAAAAACTAATCATATCTTTGCAAATTATGGAGATTTGATTTCATTCTTTGTCTTGTATGATTTGTTTCCAAAATAGACCAAATTGAGATCTTTTCCAATCAATTAGCTCTTGCACGAATTTTTTGATTTGCTAGTTGTTCATGGACTCATAATATGGTCATAAAATCAAATCTTTGATTTTATTTGATTATTCTACTATTTAAATTGATTTATTTTGATTTAAATGGATAAAAAATAAAAATAAATAATAAAAATAATAAAATAATAGGTGGATAAGATCAGGGGTCGTGGGACATCTTAAGAACAAGTTTCAAACAAGAAAACATGGGCCCATTTGCAAAAAAAGTCATTTTGATCAATGTTGACTTCATGCACATTTCCAAAAATTGGTCAACTTTGACAATACATATCTCCATCAATTTTAACCCTTAAGAGGGTGTTATTGGACTTTTTAGAAAGCTTAGGATGTCCCCTAAACAACCCTGTTGGTTTCATCTCAATTGGGTCTTCCATTTTCATGTAAGAAGCTTTGACCCAAAAGGTGTTTTTGTTGACTTTTCAAAAGGACCTATAATGTAGAAATTCATATATTTTGATGAGTGCATATTTTGAACTTGTGGGATGAAGATGAGTTGTAGGGAATTTCATCCTCTTAAAAATGAGCCTTGGATGGAAAATTTCTGATAAAGTATGAAGAAGTTATGCTTGGTCAAAGTTTGGTTGACTCTTCTTGAGAAACCTTAATTTAGCAACTTTTGGGTTTTGATGAATTTGGGGCATTCCTTTGGGAATCATGATCAACATTTGATCAAATGATAAATATCACTTCAAAATGTTGATGTTGACCAAAAATCTTGAAGTTTGACATCATGTGGGTCACAGTTGACTTTTGACCTAACATAGTTGATTTTCAGGCATCTGGGCAATTGACTGAGCAAACTTCTTGTGCAAGGAATGAAACTTAACATGGATGATCTTGAGAACCTATTAGTACCATGGAAGGAATTTAGTACCCATGGACTTCAACCATCTTGATGAGGAGTGAAACCCTGGTTTGAAGCTTATTGCCTTGGGAGGAGGATTTGTCTGGTCAATCCTTAGTCATCCTTGAGCAATTGAGGACCTCTAGAGGCATATCTTGGTGAAATGAGAGGGAAAATTTTGGGGTACTACAGCTGCCCCTGTTCAATCTTCTTAAACCTGAGGATGTAGATTGGTTGTCTGCCTTTCGTAATCTGAAGGTGGAAGATGATTAAACACTAGAGTGCCTAGAAATTTGCACTCGTCTGAGATGGTGCTGGACTGTGTAGGTAGTATCAGGAATGGGCTTACAGATGCCATTTGGAGGAGATGACGGAAGGTCACCGGAGATGGGCTTAAAGATGCCATCCGGAAGATATGATGGGTAATCGTCGAAGATGGGCTTAAAGATGCCATCTAGAGGATGTTGATTTCCCGAGATATTCCTTTGATGAGAATTCCTGTTCCTGTCGTTAAGGAGGAATATGCTGAGGATTTTTGGTCTCTGTCTTAGGAGAAATGGAATTTTAGGAACTTCAGTTGTTCGTTACTCTACTGGGGAATCATCTCTTAGTTGAGGAGGTGAAAGTGAACTGCTATCTGGTTGTGCTCCAGGATTTATAGTGATTTGCTGAGGATAATAAGATTAACTGTTATCCGGCCGTGCTCCAGGTTTCACAGTGACTTACTGGGGAGATGAGATTAAACTTGTTATCTGGTTGTGCTCCAGGCTTTGCAATTTCTCAATTCTTATCTGGTCGTGCTCCAGGTTTCAGAAGAAATTAAGTGGTTATCCGATCGCATCTGGGTTTCAAATTGAATTTAAGGCATACTAATATCTGGTCGATTTCCGAGCTTCATATTAATTGGCCGAGTAAACTGCTATCTGGTCGAATTCCAAGCTTCACAGTACCTCATACTGTTATCTGGTCGTGTTCCAGGTTTCATAGTGTCTCTTGCCGTTATCTGGTCGTGCTCCAGACTTCACAGCGTCTCATACCGTTATTTGGTCATGCTCCAGGTTTCACAGAATTTTGGAGAAATCAAGATGTTATCCGGTCGATTTCCAGGCTTCATAACTTGAATTTGAGATATACCACTATCTGGTCGATTCCAGGCTTCATAGTATTTTGGAGAAATCAAGATATTATCCGGTCGATTTCCGAGCTTCATAGCTTGAATTTGAGATATACCGCAATCTGGTCGATTCCAGGCTTCGTAGTATTTTTTACTATTATCCGTTCGATTTCCAGGCTTCACAGTATGATGGGGAAATTAAGTTGTTATCTGGTCGATTTCCGGGCTTCATAGCTTTTAAACTGGAATAAAAATCTTGGTATCGATTTGACTGAACCAGGGAAAACTTGTGAGAACTTCAACTGGGAGAGAAATATTAGTATCGATTTGACTGATCCCGGGAGAGGTCTCGGATTAACTTTGACTGGCATAGAAATCAGGGGAATCTTTGCGGCGATTCGGTTGACCCAGACGAAAGTCTTAAAACATCTTCAACTAGAATAGAAACCTTAGTGTCGGTTTGACTGAACTAGAGAAAATTTGTGAGAACATCAACTGGGAGAGAAATCAGTATCGATTTGACTAATCCCGGGAGAGGTCTCGGATTAACTTTGACTGGCATAGAAATCAGGGGAATCTTAGCGGCGATTTAGCTGACCCAGACGAAAGTCTTAGAACATCTTCAACTAGAATAGAAACCTTAGTGTCGGTTTGACTGAACCAGAGAAAACTTGTGAGAGCTTGATTGCATCTTTCCCTGAAAGGTAAAGAGTTAGTCATATGTAATGTCGTGATGTATGAAATTTATTGAGTAATGATGTTCTAAAAATAAATGAGATTGTGCTGTATAATATGTATGCGCATGCCATGATGTATGGGTATGCAATGCTATTGTGATATTCTCTAGCTGGGGAAAATAAATCCTGGACTGCTTCTGGAGAGTATAAGGAGTTGAGTTCTTCATTTTCGCTGGGGATAGTGACCGAAGATGATTAGCTGGAGATTAACATCCATTATGCTTGAGAATATTCTTCCTGGAGAGATTCTGTCTGAGAATAATCCTGCGGGGGAATGACTCTGTGGAGAAGAGAGATACTCTGCTGGAAGATCTGCTGATTTGGAAAAATAAACTCAGTCGAGGATGAACTTCCATTGCTGGAGAGGAGAACTCTGTAGGGGATTGAGCCTCCGTAGTCAGAGAAATAAACTTTGCTCGGGAGATGGCTTTATAAACTGCTCATGGTTATAAAACTCGGATGGGGAATGCAGATATCAGCTTTCTGAAGGAACCTGCTGGGGAAGGAATTCCTGCTTGGGGATACGAAGGTCGGACCTTGGTTGTCTCGGCTCTATGGGGAGTATATGTATCACTGGCTTATATGTGATAGTGACTTTTCTTCCAACTGTCTCTGCCCCTTGTACCAGGATGGACAGGGTACATGCAAAGATTTTGTGAATGGATCTATGTCGTGATTGTATTTGAACATGTATTTAATGAGTGTCAGGATGACATCCGTCTCTGGATCGTATCTGAACTGTACCCGAAACATGTGTTGAATGAGTGTCAGAATGACATCCGTCTCTGGATCATATCTGAACTGCATTTGAAACATGTGTTTAATGAGTGTCAGAATGGCATCCGTCTCTGGATCGTATCTGAACTGTATTTGAAACATGTGTTGGATAAGTGTCAGAATGACATTCGTCTTTGGATCGTATCTGAACTGTATTTAGAGGAGAATCTGGAGTAAGTATCAAGATGACATCCGTCTCTGGATCGTACCTGAACTGTTTCTAGAAGAGAAATCTGGAATAAGTACTAGGATAACATCCATCTCTGGATCGTACCTGAACTGTTTCTAGAAGAGAAATCTGGAATAAGTATCAAGATAACATCCGTCTCTGGATCGTACCTGAACTGTTTCTAGAAGAGAAGTCTGGAATAAGTATCAGGATAACATCTGCCTTTGGATCGTACCTGAATTGTTTCTAGAAGAGAGGTCTGGAATAAGTATCAGGATAACATCCGCCTCTGGATCGTACCTGAACTGTTTCTCAATGTATGAAAATCTTGAATAAGTAGCAAAATGACATTCGTGTCTGGATCGTATCTGAACCGTTTCTCGATGTATGAAAATCTTGAATAAGTAGTAGAATGACATTCGTATCTGGATTGTATCTGAATCATTTCTCGATTCTAGTGCTCTTGATGAATGTTGATCAAGGTATAATTTTTCCACTGATAGACAGGTGACGGGACATAGTCGTACGTTTTAAATCCCTAACTTTTTCCTGGACCGCCCTTTCGGGTTTTCAGTCCACCGGGATACCTTTTGCCCAAGCCGCCTTTTCAAGTTTTCGACTTGTCGGGTGTACAGATTTTTTTTATGTATATCCCTAACTTTTTCCCGAACCCTTTTGGTTCGCCGGGATTCCCTTACTTTTGCCTAGGTGTGTCAACCTAGCGGGTCTTTTTTTTGTGCGGAGTATTTTCCGACTATGTCCATGCTTTCAGGATATATAGAGTTGTCACTGCCCATAGTGTTGTGTTGTAGTACTGTAAAAAATGTTTTCTTGACGGCACATGATTCGTTGTTGGAATGCGTACATAATGCCCTAAGCGATTCAGATGGAGATCTGCCCCCGGTTATTTGGCACTTTTAGAGAGACTGCCCCAGGTGTGTTTAGACATCATGTCATGCCCCTTGCTTATGGAAGACCTGTTATTGGAAGTGTCATTCCCGCTGAGGTGATTCTGTCCATTGAGAGGATGCATGTTCATTGAATATCCATTGTGCGGATTTCTTTGATGTCAAACAATTAGTCATATGCAAACAATGTCATTTAAAGAATGCAAAACTCATGTTTGTCTTGAATTTTTTTTGGAAAATGTGTTTTTTGTAGTTAAACTAAATTTGCAAGAATGTGATATCAACTCAGGATTCGTAACAAAGCCTATAGGAGTCAGGATACCTTTGTAACAGTATGCTCTCAAACTAACCTATGCTTCAGCTAGGACATTTAAGGGTTATAACGTGGCCTGGTTCACGGTTCAAGAAACAAATGATAAAGGCTCAAATTTTATTTGTACCCAACCCGCTCTTCGTGATGTTCTTCAGTCCTATGCTCAGTTAATTGCGCGTTTAGATCTTGATTGAGTCTCGAATCTTTGCTCTGATACTTGGTGATGATTCAGAAATTGAACATTTGTTTTGAAAAGGTAGTCATTTTTGTAATCTTCTTTATGTCGAGGATTTGTAGTAACCTCTTTTTTTCTTCTTTTTTTCGTTATCCCTTCTTTTGCCTAAACTGCTTCTTTTGTGATCACAGTCAGCGAGATGCCCCAATTTTTCTCTTAAGTCTACTTCATAGGTTTTAACTTAATGGGCTTTTATTTCGAGAGATAATGATTGCTTGTCTTGACGATTATATGGAACCATCACCGTCTTTTGTTTTGGAAGGACGTCTTCGATGCCATTCATTGTGTACGAAGCGGCAGATTGTGACTGAATACGCCTCTGAATTAACTGAGAAAACTACCCTGCCCCAGGTTATGATTAAGGGTTTTAATTTGTGTGCAAAGAAAAACTCCTACTTCTTTGGATCGAAGGGGTTGACTAGGGATTATCTTCCTTATAACTCCACTATTTAGGATTTGAAACAACGTTTGTACATCGTCAGCGGCGTCTGTTCAAAAGCATATTGTAGAGATTGTGGTATCATTTTTGTCATCCTCCCTCTAAGGCTTAGAGTTTTTTAATCGAGAGTTGAATATCACAAAAGGAAATAAGAACTCATTTTTGAAATAGTGAATATGAATGAATTGATTCAAGAAAAACATGTGTAATGCATTTGCCATATGTGCTGGGGTGGTTAGTTGTAAATATAATAACATAAATAAAATATAAAGGAAATAAAGCGGTCTTTCCCAAACGCGCGCGTGATTCAAATCACCCAATGGGACTCTACCACCTAATTGTCTTCTTCCCCATAACTGTTGTTTTTGGCCACACTTTTACCTACAGTCGTTTCCGTCACTAAAAGCTATAGTGACGAATTTTTGTTCGTAGCCATAAACCTGTAAAATTCAAAAACGCAGCACAAGCAGAATAAATTCAAACCAAAGACATGGATCAATTTCAAATCATCTTCTAAGCATGATAGTACCCCTGATTTTGTCCAATTTTGCCTCTATACGGAATTCCCAATTTGGGACCTCAAAACCCTAACAATGGCATTGTGTCATTCCTGCACTTAAACTACAATCAAACCAATTAAAAACATTGCAAATATGATAACAAGCATGGATATATGATCAAAACATGTTTATGATGGATAAATTATTGAAAACGAATCTTGAAAAAAGATGCAAACCGTGGCACTGTGAGGCGTGATTTCTGAAGGTTTTTAGGCTTGAGGATGATTGGAATGGCTTCAGAAGATGTCCAGGAACGGATTGCTGTCCTTGTAAATGCTTGAAACAACCTGTAGAATCGAAACTGACCTGCACTTTTTGACAAAAAAATTGAGACTTGTCTCCCTTCTTTCATGACCCCAATCCTCTTTTTTTGCCTTTAGAATGTTATGTCCTTATATTGGAATACATTAGGACAATAAAAACTAATCATATCTTTGCAAATTATGGAGATTTGATTTCATTCTTTGTCTTGTATGATTTGTTTCCAAAATAGACCGAATTGAGATCTTTTCCAATCAATTAGCTCTTGCACGAATTTTTTGATTTGCTAGCTGTTCATGGACTCATAATATGGTCATAAAATCAAATCTTTGATTTTATTTGATTATTCTACTATTTAAATTGATTTATTTTGATTTAAATGGATAAAAAATCAAAATAAATAATAAAAATAATAAAACAATAGGTGGATAAGATCAGGGGTCGTGGGACATCTTAGGAACATGTTTCAAACAAGAAAACATGGGCCCATTTGGAAAAAAAAGTCATTTTGATCAATGTTGACTTCATGCACATTTCCAAAAATTGGTCAACTTTGACAATACATATTGTTGTACCCCAAAATTTACCCTCTCATGTTTTTCAAAGGTCTTCCCTTACATGGTTGGTCACAAACCCTTGCCTAAGAAAAATAAAGTTTTTTTTTTGAAGATGAACAAAGTGTCTTTCGATTGGCATCTGGGAAAAGTCTTAGATTGGGCATTTGGCACTCTTCGATCAGGCTTGACTCACCAGTCTTCGATTGAGCGCTGGACACTCTTCGATCAGGCTTTGATTAGTAAGCTTCGATTGGGCATTTGGCACTCTTCGATCAGGCTTGACTCACCAGTCTTCGATTGAGCGCTGGACACTCTTCGATCAGGCTTTGATTAGTAAGCTTCGATTGAGCACTGGACCTCCTTCGATCAAGCTTTGGTCTGCAAGTCTTCAATTGAGCGTTGGACCTCCTTCGATCAAGCTTTGGTGTGCCAGTCTTCGATTGAGAGCTGGACCTCCTTCGATCAAGTCAATGTCACAATGCTTCGAATAGTACTTCAGAGGGTCCTTCGACTAGAACTTCATACTTTACCTCAAGCAGAACACCAGAACAAAATGATCTTCGAATGGAATTTCAGTGGAGAGTTTCTCTTAATCCAAGATGCTCTGATGAAGAAAGTTCTGGACACTTCGAATCAGAACTTAGACTCATCACAAGGCCAAGGGCTGGTCGAAGTTGTCTAATAGGGAATGTGCTAAATATATTCGAACTGGACTTTGAAGCTGGCAAAGAAGGCAGATTCGAAGTAGGCTGGCATGACTAGGCAAAAACATATACCCTAACCTGTCCAGAATACCCAAAGTTCACAATGGCATGTGTCCCTTGCAAATATGCAATCGAAGCAGGGGGAGTCTCAATCGAAGGGGTTGTGACTGGAGTAGTTCAAATGGGGACTTTCAAGCAATTGAAGAGAGCAAGTTCGAAGGGGCAAGTCAGCTTTTGATTTCCATCATATTGGAGGCCCAGACAGCTCATAACAGGCTGGCAGTAAAGCTTGCTAGTAGATTGGCACCTGATTGAATCAAATATAGCAAGTCTTTATGAAGAAATCAAATAAAATCTCTTCATCATAATGGACCAAGATTTGATACACAAATGTTGACCTAATTTCTTTGGCTATATAAACCTCATGCTCATAAACAAATCACACACGAAACCCTGCTGCAGACAAAGAAAAAACGCACAAAAACTCTGTGGAAACGGCCATAACAGTTTTGCAAAAAACCTTGAGCAAGTGGTGATCGGATTTTGGTTTAGAGGTGAATTCAGACCAAAAGAAAGACGCAGCTCTCTTGCCAGCAACCTCCTGAAGCGAGACCAATCAAAAACCAAGCTTTTCACTGCCTATAACGCACTGTAAGCCCCCTTGAACCTTGCTCTGTACATGGAATCGTAACTCAGTTTTTATGCATCTCTGTGCCAAATTTCTTGCATATTTGTATTAACTATTAAATTCCTAAGCAAACTGCATCATTTGATTGTATTTTCGTGATCTCTAACCCCATATCCAGAACCTAGGGTTCTTGTGTATGTTTTTAGGCTTTTTGCGTGCAGGTTAAATCAAGGCCAACAATGTCCATAATTGAATTCAGGGGAGTGAGACGAGTACAGTAGTACTCTTGGATTCCATTGTTGTGACCTAGGGAGCATTTTAGAACCATCCCACAAAACTTCCTGCGGACAAAAATCCGCAGGTAACTGAACCAGGTTTTAGTGAAGAAGATAAAGATGTGGCATAGCGTGATTGGATCATTTGAACATTAGCGCGTTTTTCTTACTTTCCAGCATATTCATTGATTTTCCCATATATTATTTATTTCTTATTCCAATGACAAATTGAACAAGTTGGCTGGTTGGTGAGCGTGTTAGTGCAGGACCCATTGGGACCTGGGTTCGAATCTCAGGTCCCCCAAAACTCTGTTATCATTTTGTTTCAGGTGTTCACACGCAGCGCTTCAGGCAGGGAGCACCATATACCTCCAGATCTCAAAGGCCAGGTGGTTCCAGATCCAGATCCAGTGGTCCAAGATGAGGTTCACCATGAACCTTGGTCAACAAGCGCACAGGCAATCTGAAAGTCAAACGAGGCTGTTCGAATCTGGGCCTGGAATTGCTGAATCAACCTCCCTTCTTCAGGCCCAGCGCCCCAAAGTTTGCTTATGTTTTTTTATTTCCTTTTCATATTTCTTTTACTTTTTATTATTATTATTAAAAACTAACTAATTAATTAATAAACTAACATCTTTTTTCATAAAAAACCAGAAATCAAAAATATTATTTTCATCATTACTTTCATTATTTTTGTAAATAAACCATTAACCAATTAATTTAGTTTTTAATTAGGTTTAATACCAACATATTTTGCAATAAATTAAAATTGACTTAGAATTAGGTTTTTTTTTATTTCTGATTTTATTTCCTTGATTTAAATAAAAAACTCAAAATATTTTCTTTTAATTAATTAATTCCATTATTAATTTAGACTTAATCCTTAATTCAAAAAAGACCAAAAATATGCTTTCTTTAAAAAGGGTCAAAACCCTAAAGGACAATCTGATTCAACTTTTCTCGCGCATATGATTTTGATCCATATATTGTAATTGCTCCGAGGATGTAATAGTTTTAACTTAGGACTATTTTTTACCGCTTTTATTTACCTTTTCGCATTTAATTTTAAGGGTTTGTTTTTGGCGATGTAAATACCCGACGCCTTGTAATAGCTTAGCTTTATTTTCCGCAATTTATTTTCTGCAACCATGAACTGCTAGATGTATGCTAACTAGGCTATGCATGACAAGATCTATCTTAAATTAAAATCAACAATAGCTTACCATGACATGTAAAGATAATATAACTGAAATGACACACTTGCACATGCCACTCCTAGGGTACGCCTCACTTGGTTGCCTCGAGCGTGGTCATTAAGTATAGGATGTTTTAGAGGTCGTCCTCTTGTCCAAAGATCATAAGTCGCCTCGAAACGGTTGCCTCGGATAAAAATGATCTAATACATTAGGGTTACCGCTAAGGCGTCCTAACGTTGCTTTAGTGACCACACATCCCTAAAATCGAATTGACCCAAAAACTCCAACGACAGTGCTACCTACTCCTCAATAGTGGGGATAGCACTGTCTAAGGGACAGTTGCATAGTTTAATTCCTTTTTGAGTAGGTAGATATTCTTAAGTACTTGCTCCTTTTAAAATAAAAACAAACTTTTCGCACTTACACTCTCTTCAAAAAAAAACTCTTTTCAAAACCCACAAAACACAAAAAAAAAGCGAACTTTTGAAAACACAGTGAGCAAGTACCTAAGAGCCCGTGGATAACCACGGATAGAAAGGGTGCTAACATCTTCCCTTTCTATAATCTACCTCCCGAACCCGAGAAACATCTCAAAAAGGAAATTTTCTGTGCTTTTGTCCTTTCCTTGTTGGATAAAATAAAAGACGGTGGCGACTCTTGCTTACCGCGACATTTTGCGAAAACAAACGCAAACGCGAACCAGCATTCCAAAACAGTCAGTTCTCATTCCCACCGATCACAGAACTGGCGACTCTGCTGGGGACTCTTATAAGTGAGGTGTACCTTAGGATTAGATCACTTGTGTTTTCAATTGTATGCTTTGTATGCTTTAAATTTTGTGGGCTTGTATCGGAGTTTTATAGATCCTAACCCGGATCTGGGGTACCCTTTTTTAGGTAAGTAGCAATAAACTGTGAGGGATCTGTCCGGCGTAGACCGACACGGATGAAGCAATAGCTACGTTGGTGTGACACCTTGGTCTGTACCGATATCCCTTGTGTTGGAACGAGGAGAATATGGGTCTTCTGAGGAGTCATTAAGCACCAACTGACCTTAGAACCTTAAATTGACCAACTTGGCCATAGAACAGTAGCAGTATGCTACACTCATTGAGACTAAACTCTCGCGATGATTCCGACCGCAAGAAAAGGTTGCTAAACTAGAATTATGACCGATTGAGGGTAGTCAGTGATATTGAGATCCTCTAGAACCCGGTTACTATTTTTAGGACAGGTCTTAACCAACTGAAACTGAAAGAGGGTAGTACCTAAGCTTCATGCCAGCCTGAAATCTAAGGGGCTCTTCTGTGTGACTTGTGTGCCTTTACCATGTTTGCCTTTTGTGAATACTTATGGTGTGCCTTTACCATGACATCATAACATCATAACATTGCATACATCCTGCATAAGGACTAACCTATTTCAAAGACAAGAGGGTTTCATCTTTGCTCTGTTTTGTAGGACATCATGATGCCCATACGTAGGAATACTATCCGGATCAACTTTGTTCAAGCACCTACTTTGCTTAAAGAGTTGGTTGACAGGATTCCAGACACTACTTCCTTCATCAGGAGGCATGGCTCTCTCCTCAGTTTAGTCACCTTAAAGTTGGACCAACAAATGATGAGTGTCCTGGTCCAGTTTTATGATCCGCTACACCATTGCTTCACCTTTCAAGACTTCCAGCTGGTTCCTACCCTGGAAGAGTTCTCTGAGTTGCTTGGTATCTCTGTTTTGGAGCAGACTCCATTTACTGGTTGGGAAGAGACTCTCAGGCCTGAAGAGATTGCTGCAGCCCTTCACTTGACCAAAAAGGAGGTAATGGCCAACTGGGAGACTAGAAGTGGAGCTAAAGGTTTTTTGGCTAAGTTTCTGGTTAACAAAGCTAATTGTTTCTGGGATGACTTAGACTTCAAAGTGTACGAGGACATTCTGGCTCTCTTAATCTATGGTCTGGTATTGTTCCCAAATCCTGACACTTTTGTTGATGTTAATGCCATAAAGATCTTCATCTCTCGGAACCATGTACCCACTCTCTTGGGTGATATTCTTCATCAGCTCTATGCTCGTACTGCCCAAAAGCGGGGAACTTTGATGTGTTGTGCTCCTTTATTGTCGAGGTGGTTTATTTCGCACCTCCCTAAGTCCATGCTGAAGAACATAGAAGGAATGGGTTGGGCTCATAGGGTAATGTCTCTTACTGATAATGACGTTATCTGGACTCTCAAAGGCTTGGATGGGGTGACTGTCATTGATTGTTGTGGAGAGTATCCTAATGTTCCATTGATCGGAACCCATGGAGGAATTTGCTATAACCCATGTTTAGCTCTCCGTCAGTTTGGAAGAGCCAGAAGAGAAGGACCTCATGAGATGTTGATACCTCATATCATCTTTGATTTTCAGGGAGATAGCGACGAGCTGCGTCGTAGATTCATCGGGGCTTGGGATAGAGTTCACAAATCTGACCCACATGAGTTGGGACCAAAGACTTCTCTGCCAATGGAGCCATATCTCAGATGGGTCCGCATCCGTGCCCAGAAGTTAGGTATGCCATATGAAGCTGTCAGGCCTATTACTCTTGAAGTTGCTGATAAAGACGGGGTTCCTCCAACTATTCTCCATCCTCATACGCCCATTGATAGTGGCACACTGAAGAGGTCTTGGGCGCAACTGCGGGAAGAACGGGATTCTTATCGGGAGAGGTTCAATAAACAAGAACAGAAGATCCAGAAGCTGACTAAGCAACTGGAGAACGAGCGGATCCTGAATGATTATATCCGCACTGAGAAGAAGAGGCCATGGGAGAATTGATGGACCTTTGATGATTTCTTTTACAGTTTTTTATTTACTTTTCAGTATTTCCATTCCTGTAACACCTAAGGGCAATTTGTTGAACAGTTTAAATTCTGAAGTTAAATCTAATAAAGTGTGTTTCCTTTCTTGTTTACAAATTTGAATCCCGATTGTCTTTGAAATCATAAATCATATGCATTTCATCTCATGCACTTCATAAACAGGTACCCTTTTACAGGTTTCTTATCTTCTTCGCTGTTTATTTCAGCAATCATCATGTCTACTGAACCTTTGATCGCACTAAATCGCACTATGTTTCTGACTCAAATATCACATGTTTTCCTTAGTTTTTATTGTCATTTTCTCGTATTATGTTCCTTTTTCCTTTGTTTTCAGGATCCTTGTCATTTCAGAGCCTTCTGTGAAGAAACGAGCCAAAACGCCAAGAAATTAGGGTTTTTCAAGATATTTTGCACTTATGGCGTTCAGCACCGCGCTGGCTACAGGAAACGCGATGACGTGGCCCACTTTCACCCAGAGATCAACTGCCACGTTCCCATGATGTGGCGGTTCCAGGCGCCGCGCCCGCGGCCACCCTCACCGCGCCCGCGGCCTTTACAAAATGGTTCCCGCTCAAAGGAAGTTAAGGGGCATACTGGTCCTTACGCACTTCAAAATTCCTCTATAAATAGCTTTCGATTCTCATTCTTTATTTTCATCCAAGCTTAGTACAATCTTAAGCCATATACTATCAGTTTCTGTAAAGTAATAATCTCTTCACATCGGGGAGTTATTGCGGTGTAGATTGAGTTGTAATCGAGTCTTGGAGCACTTTGGTTGAAGTTCATCATACCGGCCTTACTTTTCCGTAGATTTGTATCAGATTCAAGTCTCCGACCGGAGCAAGGTTCTAATTTATTGCATTTCTTTATTTAATTGC
The DNA here is from genome assembly GCA_948472305.1 of Vicia faba. Classification (NCBI taxonomy): domain Eukaryota; kingdom Viridiplantae; phylum Streptophyta; class Magnoliopsida; order Fabales; family Fabaceae; genus Vicia; species Vicia faba. The sequence goes on along the minus strand of OX451737.1, from coordinate 438,289,473 downwards.
TCTTATCATAGTCTACACGTTTTATAGACTTTAAATGCTCTTACCATAGTCTACACGTTTTATAGACTTTAAATGCTCTTATCATAGTCTACACGTTTTATAGACTTTAAATGCTCTTACCATAGTCTACACGTTTTATAGACTTTAAATGCTCTTACCATAGTCTACACGTTTTATAGACTCGCACTTATTATGTCTGGCTAAACTATAAAGGTTAGGATGTAATGATTGTCATCGTGGTTGTGTTCCAATTATCATGCTAGTGAAAATACTCTGGGGATGTTTTGCTTCTAACTTAAGTCGATTGTGTTTAAATGTTTAATTGGGTAAGATCGAAAGCCGTCCAAACTGATGATACGACTTGATTATTATTTAACCAAACAAAAAGAGCGACAGCCGTTGATTGGTTAAATAGGAATCATTGACCCTTTTTAGAAAACGATTTTGAAACTATTTTCGGACGCGTTTGTAGGTTTAAAATCTGACTCTTGGCCAAAAGCCAAAAGTCTCTTTAAGTTAATCTTTCCGAGTAAGATCACTTTTCTATTAAGTCAAAACTATCAATTTCTTAAAAATAGGTTTACCTCTTTAACGCGGAAGGCACCCTTTATATGTGACAATAAAGGAATTTAATTTAAAGAGTAAACTCGGTTCTTAGTAGTCAAAAGCTACAAGTTCCCGTTAAACTGATTCTTTGCTATCAATAGAAAATACTGCCCCATAAGTAGGTTCATCTACGCATGACCGGACCAATATCTGATTACATGATTTACATTCCAACCTGTCTTTTAAACTGTTATTTCCCTCGCATATTTACTTTGTGCACTGCACTCACATCAATATCCTTATTCGCCTTAGATAAGCACCTTAGCAATAGAGTTGATAGATTGACAATTGGTCTCTGTGGTTCGATAATCTTATATATTACTTCGATAGGCTGTACACTTGCAGTACTATATTTAGGCTATACGTTACAGATTAATACAGCCCCCATCAAGTTTTTGGCGCCGTTGCCGGGGACCAACTTCGTCAAATTTCGTACCCTATTGTTATCCCGTTTAGACTAAGGCTATTCTAGCCGGTAGATGCGTAGAAATCGTAGCACCGGCAACCTAATAGATCCTTTAGTAGAACCTGAACGTTACGCTCGTGCCCGTCTTTTTATTCGCAAGATAAGAAGAGCTATGGCAGAAGATCGTAACCAAAGACCGCTCAAGGAATTCGCCCAACCATCTAACGAGGAACCTAGTTCTAGTATAGTAAACCCTGCTATAACTACCAACAACTTTGAACTAAAGCCCTCGTTACTACAATTAGTACAACAAAACCAATTCGCTGGTCTCGCTACCGAGAACCCGAATCAACATTTAAAGGTATTTATCCAGTTAGCTGACACCCTTAAGGCAAATGGAGCCACGCCCGAAGCCATCCGATTAAGACTATTTCCTTTTTCCCTTAGAGGTAAAGCTCACGACTGGTTAGACGCCCTTCCAACTAACTCAATAACAACTTGGGAAGACCTTAGGAGAGCTTTTCTTGCGAGGTATTTTCCACCAAGCAAGACCGCTGTTCTTAGGAACCTGATCACTTGTTTCACCCAAAACCAAGGCGAATCACTTTTTGATGCCTGGGAGAGATATAAAGAACTTTTAAGAGCCTGTCCGCACCATGGCCTAGAGCAATGGTTAATCATACATACCTTCTATAATGGACTCCATTACAACACAAAGATGTCCATAGACGCTGCCGCTGGCGGAGCGTTGATGAACAAACCTTACCCTGACGCTTGTGCCCTAATAGAGGACATGGCCCAAAACCATGCCCAATGGGGATTAGAACGAGCGACAGTAGAGAAAAAGGAGAGCCATGGAGGAAAGCATGAGGTAAGTTGCATGGACATGATCAATGCCAAGATGGACGCCCTAGCCTTGAGAGTCGAGAACATGTCTCAAAACCCAACCACAGTAGCAGCAATCCAATCGGAGTGCGAACTCTGTGGAGCTCAAGGACATCAAACCGTTGACTGTAACCTTTTGAACGAATCAAGCTCAGACCAAGTTAACTATACTCAAGGGAACCCTTTCTCGAATACCTACAATCCTGGATGGAGGAACCACCCGAATTTCTCTTACAAAAACAACAACCCTATCCAAAATCCCGGACCTTCGAGACCTCAAGGATTCCAAACGCAAAAACAAAACCAACCTATGCAAATAGTACCCCCAAGACCAAACCTTAAAGAAACCATAGACACCTTTATTCAAGCTCAAACCCAGCAAAATAAGGAGTTTATGAACCAACATATTCACACGAACGAACTGGTTACTCAACTAGCAACCAAGTTTGACCAGATAATAACCCACACCAAAATGCTTGAGACTCAGATTTCCCAAGTAGCACAAAACACCTTTGTACAAGTTGCACCTGGAGGACAATTCCCTGGACAAACTCAACCAAATCCAAAAGGCCAAGCAAATTCTATCACACTAAGAAGTGGAACCGCTTATGAAGGACCTAGAAATCCTGACTTAAGCACATCAGAAGATGCTACGCCCAAAGACCAGGTGGAGGAACCAGAGAAACCAGGAAAGCAATCAAAACCAGAAGTAGAGAAAAACACTCAACAACCTTATAAACCACCTATTCCATTCCCACAGAGGCTGAAAAACACCAAAGTAGAAAACCAGTACCAAAAGTTTATTAAGGTAATAGAGAAACTCCATGTTGAGATTCCTTTTACTGAAGCTATAACCCAGATACCATCATATGCTAAGTTTCTGAAAGATATTTTGACCAATAAACGACGACTCGATGATCCCAAGCCTTTAGAATGTCATTTTATATCCGAAAATAAACTCGCCAAGAAAGATAAAGACCCTGGAAGTTTTTTCTATCCCTTGCATCCTAGGTAACCATATGATAGACAAAGCATTTTTAGACCTAGGAGCAAGTGTAAGTCTGATGCCTCTGGCCGTCTGTAAGAGGTTAAAATTAGGAGAACTTCAACCTACTAAGATGTCCTTACAACTAGCTGATAGATCTGTCAAATATCCCATGGGTATTTTAGAAGACATACCTGTCAAGATTGGTCAGTTGTACATTCCGACCGACTTCGTCGTAATGGATATCAAAGAAGATGAAGACATCCCAATCCTCTTAGGAAGACCTTTCCTATCGACCGCCGGAGCTATAATAGATGTTAAGAAAGGGAAACTGACTTTCGAGGTAGGAGATGAAAAGATTGAGTTCATTTTATCAAAATTTCTAATGGCACCAGTAATAGGAGATGCGTGTTATGCCATCGACATCATTGATGAATGTGTAAATGAGCTCGAACAAAACGAATTATTATCAACCCCTATTTTAGAGGATGACGGATTTGAGAGTATCGAACCGTACATTGAAGACAACCTTTTCGAATGCTTAGCTCTTACCCCTGACCTTATGCCGCGTACTGAGAAACCCACTATAGAACTTAAGGAACTACCCAAGAATCTAAGATATGAGTTTTTGGATGAGGAGATGAGTAGACCTGTTATAATTAGCGCCACTCTAAACCAAATAGAAACAAATCAACTATTAGATACCTTGCGAAAATATCCCTCAGCTTTAGGGTATAAAGTTTCAGATTTAAGAGGTATAAGCCCATCCGTATGCATGCATCGGATTATGCTAGAAAAAGATTCGAAACCCTCAAGAGAACATCAAAGAAGAATAAACCCTATCATGAGTGATGTAGTCAAGAAAGAAGTTCTTAAGTTATTAGAGGCTGGTATCATATACCAAATTTCGGACAGTGAATGGGTAAGCCCAGTCCATGTGGTACCCAAGAAAGGAGGTATCACTGTTCTAAAAAATGAGAAAGGTGAGCATGTGGCAAAACGAACAGAAGGAGGATGGCGAATGTGTATAGATTACAGAAGGTTGAATAAGGCAACAAGAAAAGACCATTTCCCTCTCCCATTTATAGATCAGATGCTTGAACGTCTAGCAAGACACTCATGTTTCTGCTATCTTGATGGATATTCGGGATTTTTCCAAATCCCTATTCACCCAGAGGACCAAGAAAAAACCACTTTTACATGCCCTTATGGAACATTCGCTTATAGACGAATGCCCTTTGGACTCTGTAATGCACCTGCCACTTTCCAACGTTGTATGATGTCAATTTTCACAGACTACCTAGATGGAATTATGGAAGTATTTATGGACGATTTTTCAGTGTGTGGGTTTGATTTCAAAAACTGCCTCTCGAACTTGGAGAAAATCTTAAAAAGATGTGTGGAAGTAAACCTTGTGTTGAATTGGGAAAAGTGCCACTTTATGGTAAGTGAAGGGATAGTCTTGGGACACATTATTTCTGAAAGAGGTATAGAAGTCGATAAGGCCAAGATAGAAGTTATAGAAAACTTAAACCCACCTAAGACCGTTAGGGAAATAAGAAGTTTCCTAGGACATGCCGGGTTCTACCGACGTTTCATCAAGAATTTTTCCGCAATAACTAAGCCTTTAACTAACTTATTGATGAAGGATGTCGAGTTTGAATTCGACCAAAAATGTCTTGAGGCCTTTGAAGTTTTAAAGCAAGCTCTTATTTCAGCACCTATCATAAGACCACCTGATTGGACACAACCCTTTGAAATCATGTGCGATGCTAGTGATTTCGCTGTAGGGGCTGTACTAGGGCAAAGAAAAGACAAAAAACTGCATGCAATTTACTACGCTAGTAGAACACTAGACGCCGCCCAGCTAAATTATACAACCACAGAAAAAGAATTGCTAGCCGTAGTTTTTGCTATTGATAAATTTCGATCTTATTTGGTGGGAGCAAAAATAATAGTATACACAGATCATGCAGCAATCCGGTACTTGTTAAGTAAGAAAGATGCTAAGCCTAGATTGCTCAGATGGGTACTTTTACTCCAAGAATTTGACTTGGATATTAAGGATAAAAAAGGAGCTGAAAACTTAGTAGCCGATCATCTCTCTAGGTTAGAACACCTTAAGCCTGAACTTATACCTATAGACGATCACTCTACTTATGAAAGATTAATAGCTGGGATAAACTCGACTGAAGAAGAGACTTATGAGGAAATCTCAACCATGAACGAAATACCATGGTACGCAGATATTGTAAATTATCTAGCCGCTGATATCATACCCTCCGACTTAAGCTACCAACAGAAGAAGAAGTTTTTCAGAGATGTTAAACACTTCTTTTGGGATGAACCCCTCCTATTCAAAAGAGGAATAGATAATATATTCCGACGATGTGTGCCGGAGGAAGAAGTAGGCAATGTCATTAAACATTGTCATGCTTCACCTTATGGTGGACATGCAAGCACGTCTAAAACATGCGCCAAAATATTTCAAGCAGGTTTTTATTGGCCTACTGTATGGCGCGATGTCCACACTTACATTACAAAATGTGACCGATGCCAACGCACTGGGAACATCTCAAGACGTGATGAAATGCCTTTAAGAAACATCCAAGAAGTGGAAATATTTGATGTCTGGGGTATAGATTTCATGGGACCTTTTCCTTCCTCAATGGGTAACAAGTATATCCTAGTAGCTGTCGATTATGTCTCAAAGTGGATCGAAGCTGTTGCATCACCCACAAACGATACCAAGGTAGTTATCAAACTGTTTAAGAATATTATTTTCCCTAGGTTTGGAACCCCGAGGTTAGTCATAAGTGATGGAGGATCACATTTTATATCTAAGATATTTGACAAGCTTCTAAGCAAATACGGAGTAAAACATAGAGTAGCATCACCATATCACCCGCAAACCAGTGGCCAAGTAGAGGTATCGAATAGGGAGATTAAGCAGATCCTAGAAAAAACCGTATCATTATCCAGAAAAGACTGGTCTGGAAAACTTAAAGACGCCTTATGGGCTTATAGAACGGCTTATAAAACCCCTATTGGAACAACTCCTTATCAATTGGTTTATGGAAAGTCCTGTCATTTACCCTTCGAACTAGAACATAAAGCCTATTGGGCCATTAAATCCTTGAATCTAGATTACCTGAAAGCCGGAGAAAAACGTATCCTGGACATTCACAAGCTAGAAGAGCTTCGCTTGAATTCCTATGAGAATGCCATCATATATAAGGAAAGAACCAAAATGTGGCATGATAAAAAAATCATCAAGAAAGATTTCAACATTGGTGATCCTGTTCTCCTATTTAACTCAAGATTACGACTTTTTCCTGGTAAGCTTCGTTCAAGATGGACAGGTCCATTTGAAGTGTCAAGAGTTCTAAAGTCTGGAGCAGTAGAAATCAAAAACAATTCATGTGCTCCATTTGTGGTAAATGGACAAAGACTGAAGCTCTACAAAGGAGGCGATTTGCCTGTTGACTACTCTAGTCATATTCTTATAGACCCACCAATACCCACATAAAGTAAGATCTAATCGTCAAGCTAAACGACGTTAAACAAGCGCTGCCTGGGAGGCAACCCATGGTTTATTCTTTATTTTATTTTATTTTATTTTAGTAATTTATATATTTTATCTGGACTAATTTCTTGTGTTTATATTTTCAGGATGCATCACCCCGATGGTATGGTTGTGATTTTCAGAGATGAAGCGCAAAAGGCCCGATTTGCTACCTTATCTGCTAGACCTATGGTACCCACTAGGTACCCCGATCAGAGCTGCATGGAGGCACTAGGGATTGAGCCAAGTATTCGGTATCTATGCAACCAACTTAGCTGGGATTCTTATGCCGATGATGTCCACAAAACATACAGGAACCTTACTCTGGAGTTTCTCAGCTCTATGGACTATAATCCACGAGTAGGTGAAGGAGATGAGCGAGGACGCCTGAGTTTCAGATTGTTTGGCACCGAGTATACCCTGACCACCAAAGAATTTGGGGATTTGCTTGGTTTCCAAACTGGACCGACCGCTATAACTGAGTTCCCATTGAGTTGCTACATGGACAGAGACATTGACAAATTTTGGCAGGACATTACTGATAGAGCCAGTCTTGACCCCTCTACCCAGCTGTCCCGGAAGATCCATAACCCGGCCTTCCGATACTTCGAGATGATCCTATGCCACACTTTCTTTGGGAGGAGTTACTGTGACCACTTGGTCACCGCTGAGGAGATCCTTTTCTTATACTGTGCTAGTCAGTCCAGACCTATAGCTAGTGGAGGTTTTCTGATAGAGAGCCTCGAGCAGACTGCTCGATCCGCTGTAGGGCTCATTCATTCCGGAGGGAATGTGACACAGATAGCTTCTGCTTTGGGTTTAGACAGTATGATAGCACAGCTGACCCCATACTGTGGATATACTTTTCTAGATTTAGACTTTTGCATGGATCGTGGATTCATGAGGAGGGCCTCTTTCCACCCATATCGGTACAGATTGCTTATCAATGACCAGACAGTTTACACCTTCACCATGCCAGACCCTCAGATGACTTGTGTTTCCAACTCTGCTAATTGGAACTATTCTGTAGAAGGTTGGGGTGAGATATCAGAGTACACTCCAGAATACACTCCTGCCTCCGAAGAGTACACTCCAGAATACACTCCTGCTTCTGAAGATCCCACTCAGGACTACACTCCTGCCTCCGAGGACTCCGCTCCAGATCACACATCCCGACCCGAGGTTACACATACTACTGTTCTTACTAATAACCTCAGCTTGCAGGAACCTGATATTCGCACTCTATTGACTGCTATGCGCACTGAGATAACCACTCTCCGCAATGAGGTGGCTGACCTTCATTTGCAGTTGGAAGTAAACGATGTTACCTTCGCTGGTGAGTTAGATGAATTAGCTCACGAGGTGGCAGAGATTCGACGCCAGCTGACCGAGCTGCGTGGCCCAGGCACTCCTGCAGAGCATCCTACCGGTTGGCAATAGATCTTTATTGTTCACAAGATATCTAGTTTCAGTATTATTAGTATTATGTTGATTTCCTTTTCAGACTCATTTTTATTTTTGCATTATCTGTTTCCTGAGTTGTTAATATTTATTTTGATGACCCAATGTCCGTACCTATATCTATATATATATATATATGCATATGTTTTATTTATTTACTAATGTTTTTTGTTTTTCTAGGTCACCATAGTTTTAATATAAAATTAAAATAAATAAACATGTGTATATGTATTCACGTACATATATGCACATTTATAAGAAAAATAGGTACACCTCCAGAAATTGAAGATAATGGCAAGGAAGAAAAAGCCCAATGGAAAGAAAGCCAGGCCAGCCCAACTGACCTCGACCTCACCGCGCCCGCGGTAGGCCCTGCCGCGCCCGCGGTGACGCAACGGTCACCTAACGGCTAGTAGCTCGTTTTTCCCACCATTTTACCACTTTTTCAATTTCCAATCCCATTTTCTTCCAATTTTAACCCACTTTATTACCCATACCAACCCACTACATTTATTTCCATTATTTTCATCATAAATATTTACAACCACCATTTTCTTTCTTCCCTTCCTATAAATACCCCCTACTATATCATTTTCTTCCTCACACCTTCATTACTTCTACATCCCATTCTTTCTCTCTTTTTACCCACACGAAAATCCTATGGAATATCACGGTTACATTTTACGTGGTGGTCAAGCCGGAGAAAGGCAACTAAAGCGGCTTGAAAAATTGCTGACAACACCAATACACTCTACCAGGTATATCGATGAAAACTGTCTATATTCATTAGGTATATACCATAGTGTATTCTTCCTTCTAGATAAAATAGGTATGCATGATATTTTTGCTACTCAAGCACCAACCTACCCTAGGCTGACGTTCGAGTTTTTAAGTTCTTTAATTTATAACGTCTCCCCTAACACTGCTAGCACCGTAGGTGGAGTCAAATTTAGAATGTTTAATGTCGAATATGATTACTCCACTGACGGTCTAGCCGCCGTGTTAGGATTGCCTTATGGGGATGGTGCCATTTGTGAAGCACCTTTAGACACGGATTGGGCATTTGAAGCATTTTGGGCCAGAATTACTAAACAAAATGCAACATCTTTTGATGGCCTTCTTGCTTCTCACATCCACAATCCTGCCCTTCGTGTCTTTAGATTTCTTTTAGCATCCACCATCTTTGCTCGGGAAAACCCAAACAAGGTGAATGCTAAAGAATTAATTATCATGCAGAGCTGCCTCACAGACACCAAAGTTAATCCCGTCCCATTCATGATTGCCCACATGCACCATGTTTTAAGAAAAGGTGGGCCGATTTCCTTTGGTGGACTGATTACCACTATTGCCCGTGCCATAGGATTGGATACGGAACTTGCCACCCTAGAACCACTTCCTCCTCGGATTGCAAATCTTAAATTTTTCAGGGATATGCGTTTATGCAAGACGAGGAAGGAAGGTGGTTACTTCCTAATGGTTGGAGGTGCTGCCGTACCCAGTGTTGTTATGCCTTGCACCCGTCGTACTGATATTCGATTTGAGCGTAACTGGACCTACGATCTCAACGCTCCTGCTTTTATTGGTCCGTTGCCCCCAAATCTACCTTTAAATGAGGGTAACAACACTGATGATGAGTACGATTTCCAAACAGAGGAACCACCCCATTTTTCACCTTCACACACGGCACCTTCAACCTCTAACCCACATGCAGGTACAGCTCCTAGCTTCCATGTCACTGAGGACATGTGGCGTGAGCATATGGCCCGAGAGGCCCAGAGGGACACCCTCCTTGCTACCTTGCAGCAACAGGCGACCGACAACATGGCCTTCATGCAAGCGTCCCAAGAACAAAATGCTAGCTCTCTGCGCACTATTATGGAAAGTCAGCTGGCTTTTCAGAGAGAACAGCACCTACACCAAACCACAAACGCTCGTCACTTCCAATTGATGGAGGCAACCCAAGGAACCCTCATTGGTCGGACCCAAGAGCTACAAGCGGCAAATGCCGCCTTGTCAGAGAGACTGGAGCAGCTTGTTTTGGACCGAGATAGCCGCCGTCGCAGCCGTAGCCGCCGTTCCGGTCGTACCAACCAGGATGGTGAAGGTCCTAGTGGCCCCCACTAGTGTTTTCAGGTACCTCCTCCTACCTTATTTTGGAACATTGAGGACAATGTCTGATTTAAGTGTGGGAGGAGCATTTATCGCTTTTATTTCCCATTTTTCGCTTTTATTTTCCGTTTTTCCTGCTTTTATTTACCTTCCGCATTTTTCCTTTTTTTTTTCGTAGTTAATAAAATGCATGTGATAGGCGAGTCTTTCTGCGTAGTGTACCCTTTCATTTCCCCCACCTTTTAGCCTTACAAAATTTTTATTTTTCAAAGATTTATGGTTGTTTTTAAGGATTTGGGCTATGAGACAGGTCCTAGATAGGGTCTGTTTCTCGGACACTCACTTTTTGAAAAATTCGTTATCATTTTTACACCATAAGCCTTTTTGAATATTTAGATTAGATCCTTTCTCCCCAATATGCTATGATTTTGAATAAAGCTGTACAAATAGGTCTTCAAGTAGTTTATCTTAGCAGTCAGCTCCGGCCTAAGCATGCTCTAAGTGTGGGATCGATGAATATAAGTGGATGATCTCTATTTTTGCCTTAAAAGTTACAAAATAAAGTATGAATACGACTACGAGTTGGGTAATCCTCACAAAGATTACTTAACTCAAGAAAGTTGTAAACACTAACAAAAACAAAGAAAAAATATATAAGGCATATCTGTTGTAGTTGGTTCAGAGGTATCTGGTGCTGAACTTGGTAGGGCGGACTACGGTCCGATCCCCCGCAACTGCAAATGGGTAAAATAAAAAGGGATTAAACCAACTCTTGTACCAGAATCCCATCACTTGAGATCAGAGTCACTAACCGGTCACTACACCATGAGTATGTACGGATAACGGGCTTAATGTGATTGCGCCTGAATGAAAAAGGACCTCGTACAAAAAGAAGTCTTAGCATAGTAAGGATATTTGAATCAATCTGTATACTTATGAGGTTTATGTCCGCATTTCTGCGAGTAGTGTAATTAAGATACCCTTGATTCAGATAGTTAGTGCCTGACAACACACCCTTACTCGGACTTAGAAGCCCTCTTTGCCCAAAACCTGTATACACCATAAATTTTCTTTCATCTACTTTTAAGAGTCGTTGCTTGAGGACAAGCAAAGGTCTAAGCGTGGGAGGATTTGATCGCACTAAATCGCACTATGTTTCTGACTCAAATATCACATGTTTTCCTTAGTTTTTATTGTCATTTTCTCGTATTATGTTCCTTTTTCCTTTGTTTTCAGGATCCTTGTCATTTCAGAGCCTTCTGTGAAGAAACGAGCCAAAACGCCAAGAAATTAGGGTTTTTCAAGATATTTTGCACTTATGGCGTTCAGCACCGCGCTGGCTACAGGAAACGCGATGACGTGGCCCACTTTCACCCAGAGATCAACTGCCACGTTCCCATGATGTGGCGGTTCCAGGCGCCGCGCCCGCGGCCACCCTCACCGCGCCCGCGGCCTTTACAAAATGGTTCCCGCTCAAAGGAAGTTAAGGGGCATACTGGTCCTTACGCACTTCAAAATTCCTCTATAAATAGCTTTCGATTCTCATTCTTTATTTTCATCCAAGCTTAGTACAATCTTAAGCCATATACTATCAGTTTCTGTAAAGTAATAATCTCTTCACATCGGGGAGTTATTGCGGTGTAGATTGAGTTGTAATCGAGTCTTGGAGCACTTTGGTTGAAGTTCATCATACCGGCCTTACTTTTCCGTAGATTTGTATCAGATTCAAGTCTCCGACCGGAGCAAGGTTCTAATTTATTGCATTTCTTTATTTAATTGCTCTTATCATAGTCTACACGTTTTATAGACTTTAAATGCTCTTACCATAGTCTACACGTTTTATAGACTTTAAATGCTCTTATCATAGTCTACACGTTTTATAGACTTTAAATGCTCTTACCATAGTCTACACGTTTTATAGACTTTAAATGCTCTTACCATAGTCTACACGTTTTATAGACTCGCACTTATTATGTCTGGCTAAACTATAAAGGTTAGGATGTAATGATTGTCATCGTGGTTGTGTTCCAATTATCATGCTAGTGAAAATACTCTGGGGATGTTTTGCTTCTAACTTAAGTCGATTGTGTTTAAATGTTTAATTGGGTAAGATCGAAAGCCGTCCAAACTGATGATACGACTTGATTATTATTTAACCAAACAAAAAGAGCGACAGCCGTTGATTGGTTAAATAGGAATCATTGACCCTTTTTAGAAAACGATTTTGAAACTATTTTCGGACGCGTTTGTAGGTTTAAAATCTGACTCTTGGCCAAAAGCCAAAAGTCTCTTTAAGTTAATCTTTCCGAGTAAGATCACTTTTCTATTAAGTCAAAACTATCAATTTCTTAAAAATAGGTTTACCTCTTTAACGCGGAAGGCACCCTTTATATGTGACAATAAAGGAATTTAATTTAAAGAGTAAACTCGGTTCTTAGTAGTCAAAAGCTACAAGTTCCCGTTAAACTGATTCTTTGCTATCAATAGAAAATACTGCCCCATAAGTAGGTTCATCTACGCATGACCGGACCAATATCTGATTACATGATTTACATTCCAACCTGTCTTTTAAACTGTTATTTCCCTCGCATATTTACTTTGTGCACTGCACTCACATCAATATCCTTATTCGCCTTAGATAAGCACCTTAGCAATAGAGTTGATAGATTGACAATTGGTCTCTGTGGTTCGATAATCTTATATATTACTTCGATAGGCTGTACACTTGCAGTACTATATTTAGGCTATACGTTACAGATTAATACAGCCCACATCAACCTTCCACTGAGCAAGCTATCAAGGCCCTCCAGGCCCAGAATGCCCAATTTCAAGAGTTGGTCATGAGCCTAGCCAAGGGTCAGCAGGACCTGAAGACCCTGATTCTGAAAGAGAGGAAGAAGAAGAAAAAGAGCACTGTCCTGTTCAACACCGGACGCAGGTTTGGAAACGGGCTGCAAAACGAAGTTGATCTGGCCACCTCATCTGGAGGGAAAGACAGTCCACAAGAAAGGAGGGCTCCTAGCCCTATGGTCTCCGACAACAAGATGGACTATGATGAAGAACAATATCCTCCTGTTGAGGATAAGTACAAACAGCTGGAGGACCGTTTGAGCGCCATGGAAATACAGAAGGTGCCCGGTCTGGACTTTGGAGATCTAGGTCTATCCTCTGGGGTGGTGATTCCCTATAAGTTCAAGGCACCTGCCTTTGCCAAGTATGACGGAGCTTCCTGTCCAAAGTTGCATCTCCGGTCATATGTGAGGAAGATCCAACCCTACACTGCTGATAAGAACTTGTGGATCCATTTCTTTCAAGACAGTCTCTCAGGGACTCAGCTTGAGTGGTTCTATCAGCTGGATGGAGCCAGTATCCGCAGCTGGGAGGATTTGGCTACTGCGTTCTATAGGCAGTATCAGTATAACTCCGACCTCGCTCCTACGCGTACCCAACTCCGGGGTATGTCGATAGGGACGGGTGAAGGATTTAAAGAGTATGCTTAAAAATGCAGAGACCTTGCCGGAAGGGTGCAACCACCTTTAGCTGATCGTGAACTTGTTGATATGTTTTTGGGGACCCTGTCTGGTCCATTCTTTAACCATTTGATTGGAAACTCTTCAGTCGGGTTTACAGACCTTATCTTGACTGGTGAGAGGATTGAAGCTGGTATCAAGGTTGGGAAGATACAGAAGGGCGCCTCCTCGGGCACCGAGAAGAAGCCGTTTAAGAAAGAATCCAGTGCTGTCTACGGTTCAAGAAGACAGAATAGACCGGAACACCACCAAGCTGTCAACGCGGTGGTTATTTCAAAACCTGCTGGTGCTCCTTAGCATCACAACCAACAAAGGGGCGAGAGACCTCGAAGGCAATTCACTCGTCTCAGCATGACCTTGTATCAGATATTGCCACAGTTACTGACGACTAATCTGGTAACTCTAAAAGAAGCTCCAAAGATTTTAAACACAACGTCAACAAAGTATAATTGTTGTACCCCAAAATTTTCCCTCCCTTTTCTCATCACTAAGCCGTTGGAGCTCAAGATCCAGTTAGGGTTTCATCTGCTCAAGACTTCTCCTTGCACTGTTGACCCAAATTAGGGTTTGTGTTTGCACAAAGATGTTTTGACCAAAATTGCCTAAGATGACTTTCATGCTTCATATTGGACTCCCAAGTTTATCCATACCAAGTTTCAAGTCTTGATTCCAAGTTTTGCCCAGTCAATTGGACAGTTGACCTAGAAATCAACTATATTGGGGGAAAAGTCAAATGTGGCCAATTGACAGTCAAATCTCATGAAAATTGACCCACATCAACATTATGAACTCACATGGACCATTTGATCAAGTTTGGATCACAATTCCACAAGAAATTTGATCAGATCACCAAAAGGGCAAAATGGTCATCTTTAGGGTTTTGACTGCACAAAGGCAATTTTTGACTGTTTGACCTAGCCAATGGCAAACCAAGCTCACATATGGACTCAAGGACCCCATGGAATTGTCTTGACATGCTCAACAAGTTCAAAAGATCCCAAATGCACAAGATTGACAGTTGAATTTCTCAGTCAATTGATCAATTTTGACTGTATACTGAAAAGTCAAACTTTGACTTTTTGGTCAAAATCAAGTGTCAAGATTCATTTTTCATCAAAACATGCCAAGTCATGAAACTTGTTCATCAAGAAATCAAGAAATCAAGAAATGCAAATTAGGGTTTGAAATGAAGATTTTTCATAACTTAGAATTTTTCTAAGTTATGAAAAACCCTAATTTTTTCCTAACTTTGTCCCACTTTATCACCAAGATTCATTTGGATTCAAGCAAAAGTCAAAACATGAAAGTTGTAGCCTATTGCATAATCTATAACTTTGATTCACAAAGTTTTCCCAAAAGAAGCTTGTAGCTCAGGTTACAATTTTTGGAATAAGGGTACCAAACCATTCTTAACTTAGAGAAAATTTGACCTATTTTAGGCAGGATTTTTGCCTAACTTCAAGACCATTTTTCATATAATTCCACTTGGAATTTCAATTTGCATTTCAAAGATGGATTATAGTACACATTCCAAGATTTCCAAAATGTCCAAGAACTCATAAAACAACCTCATGGTTAGAGAGAATCGAATTTTGCAATATGGGAAAAACTCACTTTTGATTTGGTCAATTTACATGTTCATACATTTGTGCCATTTTGAATTCAGCATGCTTTCCTTGATTACAGGCCTCTAAACCATCCAACACTCAATAATTTAATGCTAACTCATTGTGCCAAGGCCTTGTTTTATGAGTTTAAGCATTACATGTTGAACTAAGCCATTTATAGAAAAAGCAAATTAGCCATTCTTGAAAAGTGAACTTTATGTCAAAATGCAAATCCAAGCAAGTACAGTTAAGATCTCTTTGGAACAAGTTTATGGACTAATTGCACTGATCAATACTGAGTTATGTAGCACATTAGGGGGGCCTGTACAAGCTAGAAACTCAACTTGGCCATTGGTTGCTTAAAGTAGAAGAAATTTGCCATAACTTAAAACAACTCTCATATCAGCTAACACATGTTTAGAAAAACTTGTCAAGCACTTTCTAAACATCCATTCTGAGCTAGAACACGAGCCAACCAAGTCCCAAACACTCTCATTTACAAAATCACCATTGAACTGCACAAAAACAGGGCCTGCTGCAGATTGAATCCCACAACTCATTTCCATCATGCATTCTTGCTAAAACCACTTCAAACACCTTTCCTACCATCAATGCAAACTATCCAAAGCATTAGAAGTGGACTGTAACTCCTCTAATCAGTTTGACCATTTTCATTTTCTTGTTTTGCAGTTGAAGTTTCATAACACGATTCAGCTAGTTTCAAAGCAAAGCAAAGCTTGGAATAGCATCCCTGGACCTCAAGGAAGCTGTACCAATCATCACCTTGCACTGAAAGTACCTCAATCATCAGATACAACTTCAACTGAACAGGTAAGTTCATGAATTCGTATCTCTCTATCTAGGCATTGTTAGCTTTAGGTTTGTGAAGAAAATATGTCACATTCATAGCCCTGAACATGCCCATGTAGTTAGTTTTCATTTATGTTACGTGTGTCATGAGAATTTGATGTCTGAACATTGATAAAAAATTAGGTTAAGATTTGGGAATGGAGAAATTCTCTCTCATTTTTTAGAGTTAGATCAAGTTTTAGGTATGTATGAATTCGTTGTTTGATGCTGAACATTTTTGATGTTGTGAGTTTTCATTAAAAAGCCAGGAATCAAGGTGTTTGAATCAGGTCACAAAGCGCGCGTTTTTGGACAAAGAATGGCTGGAGGTTGAAGAAGTTCCACATGGGCTGGGCCTGTTTGGTTATTTTTGTTTACACCACCTTTTTGCTTTCACACCCCCTAGGCCCATTTGGCTTATTTTTATGATTTTTTGACTTTTTCTTTTTGCTCTGACTTATTTATTTTTTCTTATAATATTAAAAAATATAAAAAATATTTTTCTCACCATTTTTGAATTTATTAGGCATTTATTTGGTTTCTTTTAGTTTTTGTACATAAATGAATATAAACATACTTTTATTTTAAAATACTAAAAAATATGCAAACATATTTTATTTCTGATTTTTATTTCATTTTATCTTCTGAAAATATTTCATATAAAATATACCTTTTTATTTATTTATTATTATTTTTGTACATATAATATATATTTAGTAAATAATAATAATACATATATATTTATTAGAATATTTAGGGCAAAAATACAAAATATATACATTTTTTATTTTTTTATTAATATTTGACATTAAAAATACCTTTTTTATAAATATACTTCTTTTTTATTTTATTTTTTGTATATAATTATTAAACATTGTATATCTTAAATAAATAATACCTTTTACCTAATAAAATTAGGGTTTTGCCCTAAAACATGGAAAATACTCAAAAAATAATACTTTTCATTTTATTTTATTTTGACATATAAAAATACTTTTTTCATACATATAAAAAACCTTTTTGCATCTTGCATATTTATTTTATTTCCATTTAATTTGTGCAATCAATTATCTTGTAAATAATTCCAAATTGATGTAATAGCTAGGTTTAAATTCTTTGTCAAATACCCCCCATTTGAACATTTGTACCCCCCTTCCCATATTGTGTTGTAATAGCTTAGGAACTTTAATTTTCGCACTTTAAAGTTTTTCTAAATATACCATGATAGAATTAGGGTTTGTATGCAAATAAAAACAACAAAATAGCTTGACCTAATTTCAAGATAATCAAAGCATGAAAATGGACAACACTAATCACACTTGCACCCCTAGGGTATTCCACTTGTTGCCTTCAATAAATGGGCCATATTGCATGTTAGGTCTCTTTGGGCAAAAACAAAACAAACAATCAAATGATCATGGTCCCTCGATGACGCTTTCGAATGTTGCCTAAAAAATGATCAAGTCCCTTAAAGGAAAATTGCCCAAAGATACTTGGCACCATTGCAATTATGGTCTAAGCGATGACCCGTGCCCGTCCCTTTCACATCCTAACACAAGATTGTCCACCAAATGCAATGGTGGAACAAAATTGTTAAAAGGGGTAAAACATAGCAAAAATCTTTGAGAACTTTAGGGTAGATAGCTCTTAAGTACTTGTCAACTTGCAAAACAAAAACACTTGCCTATTTTTCAAACCACACTTCACAAACACTTTCAAAACAAACTTTCAAAAAACCTTGAAACATCTTTTCAAAAAGACAAACACCTTTTGTAAAACATTCGAGTAAAGAATTGTTACAAGGGTAGCCTAGACAAGGCATCTTTTTCAAAACATTTTCAAAACCACACACAAAGCACCATTTCCAACAATTGAAAACCAAGGCAAGTTGATCTAAGAAAGTACCTAAGAGCCCATGGATAACCATGGATAGAAAGGGTGCTAATACCTTCCCTTTCTATAATCTACTCCCCGAACCCAAGAAAATATCTCAAAGGTTTTTGCTGTGCTTTTTAACCTTTCCTTAGGATAAAATAAAAAGTCGGTGGCGACTCTTGCTCAACTGAAACATTTGCAAATACAAACGCAAAACCATAGTCAGTTCTCCCACCGTATCACAGAACTGGCGACTCTGCTGGGGAGAATTTTAAAAGTGGAGTAACCTTAGGGCTTAGATCACCCTCTTGCATGACTAATTGTTTGACTTGATTGCTTTATACTTTGGCTCTCTTGTTTGGGTTTGCAATCCAACACTCGGATTTGGGGAAACATTTCATAGATAGCAATACGTTGTGGAAACTGTGCGGGGTATACCGACACGGTCGAAGCAATAGCTATATTAGTGCGACATATTTGTGAGTACCGGTAACCCTTGAGTTCAATCAAGGAGAGTACGGGGCCGCTGAGTGATGTCACTAAGCACTAATGACCTAGAACCTTACTTGACCATCTTGGCCTTACATTAGGGGTAGTGAGATGACCGGCTTTGGTGTAGTCCGAAGTTGGTAGATACTCGATACTACACTCATTAAGGGTTGTTTTCTTGGAATATTTTGGTCGCTAGTTAAGTGGCTAAACCAAAACCATGGACGATGAAAACAATCCAATGATATTGAGCTCCTTAGAACCCGGTTACTATTTATAGGACAGGTTTTTAAGCCAACTACACTCAAGAGGGTACTTACCTATGAAACCTCATGCAAGCCTGAAACTAGGGTTTGGTGTGAATTGCTTGTACATATGTTTTGTGCGTACATTATAAACATCATAAAACATCATATGCATTCACTAACCATTTCAAGGGTTTAGATCTTCATCTTTGTTCTTGTTTTGTAGGTCATGGAAATTCCTCGCAGAAAAACCATCCAAGTCAACCTTGTGAGAATCTCTCCTCAACTCAAGGATCTCACCTCAAGAATTCCGGAAAGCTCATCCTTCAGTGAAAGACATGGTAGACTGCTCAGCTTAGTCAACACCAACATTGAAGAAGACATGATGAAAGTGCTATTCCAGTTCTTTGACCCTCTTCACCACTGTTTCACTTTCCCCGATTACCAGTTGGTGCCCACTTTGGAGGAGTTTTCTCAACTCCTGAGAATTCCTATCCTTAATCAACTACCCTTCAACGGTACGGAAAAGGAACCAAAGCCGGAAGATGTTGCTCGAGCATTACATCTACAACCATCCGACATCAAGGGGCATTGGGAAACCAGAAGCGGCGTCAAAGGATTCTTAGCAAAATTCTTGTTTGAGAAGGCACAAGAATGTTGGAATTCATTGGACCTACAAGCCTTTGAAGAAATTGTGGCACTCCTTATCTATGGGTTGGTCTTGTTCCCAAATTCTGACCAATTGGTAGATGTCAACGCCGTCAAAATCTTCTTGTCCAGAAATCCAATACCAACATTGCTTGGGGACATCCTTCACTCATTTTACACACGAACAATGAGAAAGAGGGGTGTTCTCATGTGCTGTACTCCTCTCCTTGCAAGGTGGTTTATTTCGCACCTTCCACAATCTGTCTTGAAGAATGACCAAGGCTCAAGGTGGTCCCAACGATTGATGACTCTTACTCACTCTGATGTACATTGGTGTTCTCGGTCCAGAGAAAATGTCATCATCGTCGATCGTTGCAGAGAGTTTCCTAATGTTCCTTTACTTGGAATCAGAGGAGGTATCACCTACAACCCTTGCCTAGCTTTGAGGCAATTTGGATATGCACGGAGGGATGGCCCTCACGACATGTTGATTCCTGACCTAGTTTTTGACTTCGATAACGATGCGCAAGGACTTCGCCAAAGATTCATCAGAGCTTGGGGGAGGCCCAACAAGGTTGATAGCAAGACACTGGGACACAAGAACTCTATCCCTCTTGAACCTTATCTCAAGTGGTACGAGCCCGAGCCCAGAGTCTAATGATGCCTTATCCTCATGTTCTCCCTGTGATTAAAGATCCTGTCATGGAAGGAGAGGTTCCCTACACCATCCTACATTCTGACATGCCTACATCGTGGGAGGAAATGCAGAAAAGTTGGATTCAGCTCAAGGAGGAACGGAACACTTTTGAAGCCAGCTTCTATGCTAGCGAGAAGAAGGTTCTAGAGCTTACCCGCCAACTCCATGAGCAAGAGGCCCTCAACACCTACATCACACCAAAGAGGATGCGCAATGTCTTTTTACCTTGAGAAGTTGTTTTTGTAATATTTGGCCCATGGGGCATTTTTGTACTAACAAATTTCTTCTTATCAATATGACGTGCGTTCTTCTTTGTCTGCAACAATTTTGAATGTTCTAAATCCTTGAATGCATTGCATACATAAGCATATCATTCATCATGTGCATAAGCAAGTCTCACTCTAGGTTTCCTTATCTGTCTGCTGTTTATTTCAGTACGATGGATCTCGAGCAAACAGTCAAAGACCTGCAAGCTCAAAATGCACAGTTCCAGCAACTCCTGATGACCTTGGCTAAGGGTCAGGAGGATCTCAAGACCTTGCTGGGGAATAAAGACCCAGTGAAAAAGAAGAAAAAGAGACTCGGGGTGGCTACTTTAGGAAGAAGATTTGACGGAGAGGCCAGGAGAGTGCTTGAATTTCCTCCTACTTCTGATGAAGGAACCAGTAAAGGAGGTGGGGTTGCGGTACCTTCCGAGTCCGATGTGGAAGAAGAGGAGGTCGAAGAGGATGAAGACTACTCTGATCAACAATACCCTCCAGCTGATGATAAATATAAGGGTTTAGAAGACAGGTTGGCCGCCATGGAGCTACAGAGAGTACCGGGTTTGGATTTTGAAGACTTGGGTCTAGTTGCCGGGATTGTGATTCCCCCAAAGTTCAAAGTGCCAGTTTTTGTGAGGTATGACGGGTTGTCCTGTCCAAAGATGCATCTCAGGTCCTACGTAAGAAAGATCCAACCTTATACGGCAGATAAGAACCTTTGGATCCATTTCTTTCAAGACAGCCTTTCTGGGGCTCAATTGGAGTGGTTCTATCAGCTAGAGGGAACCAGCGTCCGAAACTGGGAAGACTTGGCCACCGCCTTTTACAAACAATATCAGTACAATTCTGACCTTGCTCCTACGCGTACCCAACTTCAGGGTATGTCACTGGGAACAGGCGAAGGATTCAAAGAATATGCACAAAAATGGAGGGATTTGGCTGGCAGGGTGCAACCTCCTTTAACCGACCGTGAACTTGTTGATATGTTTCTAGGGACCCTATCTGGGCCATTTTTCAATCATCTAATTGGTAACTCTTCTGCGAGGTTTACCGATTTGATCTTAACAGGCGAAAGAATAGAAGCAGGCATCAAGTCAGGAAAGATTCAGAAGGGTGCCGCTGCAAGTGTTGAGAAGAAACCTTTCAAGAAGGAAACGGTTGTGGTATATTCTCAGAGAAGAGCAGGGAAGACTGAGCACCGGCCGACCGTGGGGGCCGTAATGATTCAAAACCCTTCAAGTGAGCAACCTCGCTATAACCAGTTCAGACCAAATCAGCAACGGGTGGAACGGCCACAATGGCAGTTCACCCGCATTAATATGACTCCAGCGCAAGTGCTTCCCCATCTGTTAAAGTTGAATCTCGCCACTATCAAAGAGGCACCAAAAAATGTGAATACGTCCTCTCCGCATTATCATCCTAATGCTAAATGCGCCTACCATTCTGACAGTGTCGGGCACGACACCAACGATTGTTGGGCACTCAAGCATAAAATCCAAGACCTGATAGAGGCGAAGGAGGTGGAGTTTGACGCTCCGGAGAAGCCTAATGTGATATCTGCTCCCATGCCGAAGCACGGCCGAAATGTCAATGCCATTGAAGAAGATTTGTATGTTGCTGACGTCAATGATCTGATAACTCCTTTGCTAACCATCAAGTTGAATTTGTTAAGGGCCGGAATCTTCCCGGGATGTAAAGAAAATTGCTATTGTTGTTACTCTCTGCCGTTTGATTGTCCGTTATTGAAGAAAGGCATCCAAGGCCTAATGGACAGTCGACAAATTTTATTTGAAAAAGTTTCTGCTATTCCAACCCATACTGAAGATGTCTCAATCATAACCATTCACGCCAATTTTTCCAAGGCCGTCAGAAAGCCTGTTAAGATTACACCAGCTACGAAGTCTGTTCCTTTGAAGATAACAATGCCAGGGCTTGTCCCCTATGTTTCTGAGAAGTCAATACCATGGAACTACGGTGGTGATGTCTACTACCATGGTATTAAACAAATCTAAATAACTGAAGAAAGTTCGGATGATGAAGAAGCCAGCATTGGAAACATTGCAGGCACGAGCAAAATCACCCGGAGCGGGAGAATATTTTCTCCAGAGATTGCCCCTCCAAGAGCAATCTTTGGACCCTCATCTACTGACAAGGTCATCCCTGCACCAATAAAACTCTCCGCTAGAACCCCATTGATTGAAGATGTTGTTGTTCCTAGTATTGTCCCTCCTACCGCTGCTGATAAAGGTAAGGGAATCCAAGATGAGCTCGTCAGGACGAGGGCTCAACCCTTGGTCATCCCGGAAACCTCCAAGAAAGAAATGGATGAGATCTTGAAGATAATCAAAAGGAGTGATTATGATGTGGTAGAACAGCTGGGGCAAACCCCCTCAAAGATCTCCATGCTGGCACTACTACTTTGCTCGGAAGCGCACGCTAAAGCTCTGATAAAATTCCTGAAGGCAGCCCATGTGCCCCAGGAAACCTCTGCAGATCAATTTCAAAATTGTGTGGCTAGCCTTACTGCGGATAATGGATTAGGTTTCTCTGATGCTGACCTAACTCCTAAAGGTAGAAACCACAATGATGCTTTTCACATTTCAGTCGAGTGCCGAGGAACTACTCTCGCACATGTCTTGGTCGACACTGGTTCGTCGCTGAATGTACTGCCTAAGAAGGCCTTGGACCGACTAGATTGTGAAGGGTTGGAGTTGAAGCCGAGTGATATTGTTGTCAGAGCTTTCGATGGTTCGAAGAGAATGGTCCATGGGGAGGTTGATATTCCCATCAAGGTGGGCACCGAGGTGTTTAAATCTACTTTCTATGTGATGGACATCCGTCCGTCATACTCTTGCTTGTTGGGTAGGCCTTGGATACACCATGCTGGGGCAGTCACCTCCTCCTTGCATCAGATGTTGAAGTATCCTGTCAAGGGAAAGATTATAACCGTCCATGGCGAAGAGGAGTACATGATCAGCCACTTGAACTCCTTCCGGTATGTGGAGGTAGAGGGGGAGTTCATTGAGACGCCTTTCCAGCATTTCGAAGAAGTCCTTCCTGAAATAACAGTAGCAAAGTTGGCAGCTGAAGTACCGAGGCAGATGGCCAGGATTGCATCTCTGGAGGACGCAAAGGCCGCAATAAAGGAGGGGAAGAATTCAGCATGGGGGCAGTTGCCTGACATTCCACATAAAAGAGACAAATTTGGATTAGGGTTCACTACCGCGGGCCAGAAAGCTATGCGCCGTTCGAAGATTGAAAGAGCGCCAGTCAAAATTTCTCCCTACGGAATCAACGCTTTGGAGGATGAAGACAAAGAGAGCAGCATCGAAGAGTGGATTTACCCAACTGTCGAAGGAGGATTGTGAAACTGGGAGGCAAAAGACTTTGTCCCCATCACTTTTATTCATCAATAATTTATCTGTCAAACATTTCCTATTCGGTCTGTAATATTTATTTTCGACAATCCGTACACTATCTTTTTACCTCATGCCTTTCCCGGGGCATGTAGGTCCATTTGTAAGGGTTTTGATTATTTTCATATACATATGCCATGTTTAATGATTCATTGGACGTTTTTCATTTGATAAACTGCTGTGTTCATTTTCTTTCCTTTTGCATTTTTGTTTAAGGATGGCTATCCCTTACACGCACCCACACTCACAAATGCAGGTACCCATCCACTCCGGATTCCATGGGTGACTATTCTGCTATGTTCTTCAATAACTCTGAAGATCTGGTCAACCAAGTCGAGTATGAAGATGACGAAGGTTGTGAAGTACCAGGGGAACTAGCCAGACTCCTACAGCAAGAGGAAAGGGCCATCTTACCGCACGAAGAGTCATTGGAAACTGTCAACTTAGGGACCGAGGAAGACCGGAAGGAGGTGCAAGTGGGTGCCAATCTGGAACCAAGTGTCAAGGAACGCCTGATACAGTTGTTGAATGAGTATGTTGAAATCTTCGCTTGGTCTTATGAAGACATGCAGGGTTTAGACACAGACATCGTGGTTCACCGTCTCCCCACAAGAGAGGATTGTCCACCGATCAAGCAAAAAGTCTGCCGAATGAGGCCTGACATGTCTGAAAAGATCAAAGCAGAAGTGATGAAGCAATTCGACGCTGGCTTTCTGGCTGTTACTTCCTATCCTCAATGGGTCGCTAACATCGTGCCAGTACCTAAGAAAGATGGCAAAGTCAGGATGTGTGTGGACTACTGGGATTTGAATAGGGCCAGCCCCAAAGATGATTTTCCACTTCCACACATTGATATTTTGATCGACAATACAGCTCAGCACAAAGTGTTTTCCTTCATGGATGGATTCTCGGGCTACAATCAAATCAAAATGGCCCCCGAGGATATGGAGAAAACAACTTTTGTCACACAATGGGGCACTTTCTGTTACAAGGTGATGCCGTTCGGACTGAAGAACGCTGGGGCAACTTATCAACGCGCCATGGTAGCTTTGTTTCATGATATGATACATCATGAGATTGAAGTTTACGTAGACGATATGATAGCTCGGTCACAAACAGAGGAGGAGCACCTTGAACATCTAGAAAAGGTGTTTGCCAGGTTGAAAGAATACAAACTCAGGCTGAATCCAAGTAAGTGCACTTTTGGAGTTAGGTCTGGTAAACTTCTAGGATTCATTGTAAGCAACAAAGGCATTGAAGTCGATCTGACAAAAGTGAAAGCAATACAAGAGATGCCTGCTCCCCGTACTGAAAAGGAGGTTAGAGTGTTCTTGGGGCGCTTGAACTATATTGCCAGATTCATCTCTCATCTGACTTCTACCTGTGAGCCAATTTTCAAACTCTTGAAGAAAGATCAGGTAGTCGAGTGGAACGAAGATTGCCAAGCTGCTTTTGATAAAATCAAGGAGTATTTGCTAGAACCTCCTATCCTGATGCCACCCGTCGAAGGAAGACCTTTGATCATGTATCTGACCGTCTTGGATAACTCAATGGGGTGTGTTTTGGGCCAGCATGACGAGTCTGGTCGAAAAGAGCATGCTATTTATTACCTTAGCAAAAAGTTTACCGACTGTGAGACTCGCTACTCACTGCTCGAGAAAACTTGCTGCGCTTTGGTATGGGCTGCTCGCCGACTAAGGCAGTATATGTTGACTCATACTACCTTGTTGATTTCCAAAATGGATCCTACTAAGTATATCTTCGAAAAGCCCGCCTTATCCGGAAGGATAGCTAGATGGCAAATGATCCTAACTGAGTATGACATCCAGTACACCACCCAAAAAGCTATAAAAGGAAGTGTACTAGCTGACCATCTGGCTCATCAAGCTATCGAATATTATCAACCCATGAGATTTGACTTCCCAGACGAGGACATCATGAATTTGGACAACATTGAAGGTAACAGACCGTATAACGGACCCGAAAAGGGATCCCGATGGACCCTGTACTTTGATGGTGCTTCAAATGCACTTGGAAATGGTATCGGCGCAGTACTCATTTCTCCGGAAGGTTGTCACACACCTTTCACGGCCCGACTTTGCTTCAGCTGCACAAACAACATGGCTGAGTATGAAGCTTGCATCTTTGGTCTCAAGGCTGCTATAGACTTGGGGATCAAATCTTTGATCGTATTTGGGGACTCGGCTTTGGTTATCAGTTAAATCAAAGGAGAGTGGGATACCAAACACCCTAATCTTATCCCATACAAAGAACATGTCTTGACATTGTTGCCTCATTTCGAGCAAATTACCTTCGAGCATTTCCCGCGAGAAGAGAATCAGCTAGCAGATGCTCTAGCTACAATGTCCTCCATGTTTAAACTCAACTGGGATAACGAGGCTCCCCAAATCACCATTGAGCGAATGGATGAACCCACACATTGTCACGAGATTAATACCGAAGAAGTAGTGGAACAACCCTGGTTCCATGAAATCAAAAGGTATCTCCAGACTAGAGATTATCCCGAAGGAGCTTCCGTAAATGACAAGAAGTTCTTAAGGAAATTCGCTGCTAAGTTCTTCCTGAGCAACGGCATCCTTTACAAACGAAGCCATGATTGTGTATTACTCCGATGCATAGACAAAGCTGAAGCAGAGTTGATCATGACTGAGATACACAGCGGCACATTTGGCACTCACTTGAGCGGGCATACAATGGCTAAGAAGATCCTAAGGGCAGGCTATTACTGGTCTACCATGGAAGCTGACTGCCATCAACATTCCCGTACTTGCCACAAATGTCAAGTCTACGCTGACAAAGTTCATATCCCTCCGGTTCCTCTCAACGTTCTGACTGCTCCTTGGCCATTTGCAATGTGGGGCATTGACATGATTGGAGAGATCAAGCTCACAGCTTCCAACGGACATCGCTTCATCCTAGTTGCCATTGACTATTTCACCAAATGGGTCGAAGCAGCTTCCTTCGCCTCTGTTACTAAAAATGTGGTTGCCCGCTTCATCAAGCAAAATCTCATATATCGGTATGGTGTTCCAGACAGGATCATCACAGACAACGGTACAAATCTGAATAACACGATGATCACCGCATTGTGCAAACAGTTCAAGATTTATCATCACAATTCATCTCCCTATCGGCCGAAGATGAACGGTGCTGTTGAAGCTGCGAACAAAAACATTAAGAAGATCATTCAGAAAATGACAGTCACTTACAAAGACTGGCATGAGATGTTACCGTTTGCTCTACATGGATACCGTACGACGGCACGTACTTCAACCGGGGCAACCCCATTTTCGTTGGTATATGGCATGGAAGCTGTCCTACCCATGGAGGTTCAGATTCCTTCTCTAAGGATTATGAAGGACACAGGTTTGAATGAAGATGATTGGATTCAGACCCGACTTGATCAACTCAATCTGATCGACGAGAAGCGACTCGCTGCTATATGCCATGGTCAGACGTATCAAAAACGCATGATCAAGGCCTTCAATAAGAAAGTCAGACGTCAAGTGTATCAAGTCGGAGATCTCGTAATCAAGCGGATTATCTTGCCGCAAAGTGATCCCAGGGGCAAATGGACTCCTACATATGAAGGACCATTTGTGATCAAGAGCATATTTTCTGGTGGTGCAATGATTCTGACCACCATGGACGGCGACGATTTGTCGCACCCTGCGAACGCAGACATAGTCAAAAGATACTACACATAAAATAACCCGACAAGTTGAAAACCCGAAAGGGCGGCTTGGGCAAAAATGGGCATCCCGGTGAATCGAAAACCCGAAAGGGCGGTTCAGGCAAAAATTAGGGATAAAAACAAAAAAAATCTGTACACCCGGCAAGTTGAAAACCCGAAAGGGCGGCTTGGGCAAAAAGGGGTTTCCCGGTGGATCGAAAACCCGAAAGGGCGATTCAGGCAAAAATTAGGGAATTAAAGCGTATGACTATGTCTCGTCGGATCACTTCAAAGATAATCTCTTCATCAACCAGTTCCAGGTTTCTGATCAATCCAGTCATCGGCAAACGAAGCATTGGATGGACAGATATTCAGAGTTGTGAAGGCTATAGCGGAATGGAATCCCATGGAATTATTTCACATAGCCATCTTTATTTTGTATAAATCTTTCAATATTTACGACAAAATCCCCTTACTAGGATGATTGTCTCCTTTGTACAAACATACTCAGAGAAAGTTAATACAAATACTCTTCCCAGAAATTTGTGTCATTTCCCTTTTCTTTTTCTCTTGCACTAATTGTTTTATTTTGAGAAACGTCCAATGTTTTGTTAAATAGGCATATGCATTTGAACATAATCATTTCCTTATGAATCAAGAAAGAGGATTACTGATAGGTTGAAGGTGCAGTTGGATATCTTGATACCCTTTCAAAGGAAACCCCCAGGAGATTTGGAATCCATATCCCCAGCAAGTCTTGAAGCTTATCTCCAGTAGATTCTAGAAGCTTATCCCCTGCAGAGTACGTACGTCTCTCTCGAGCTTTATTCAAAGTTATTCCTCATAAGGGCTTATAACTGGGTTATCCTCAGCTAATTGCCACGGAAGATCGCACTCGGCAAATTTCTCCCTATCCCCAGCGGAGTTCATCAGAGTTCCCCAACATAACTTATCAATACAATCCCCCAGAGGAGTTTATCTTTGTTATCCCCAGCCAGAGAATCCTCCAGAACTCGATTCCCCTCAGAGTTTAAGTTTCAGTATCCCCAGCAGAGCTAAAACTTCAAACTATCAATCCCCAGCGGAGCCAGACTAGTGAACCTTTTCCCCACAGAAATGCTTCTCACTAGACTAGAGATTCTCAGTCTTATCTCCCCAGCTTAAGTCTGCCAGGTTCTAAAATCCCCAGTAGACACCATCAGAAATTCTCTTACCCTGCAAGTCACCAAGGAAATTCCAAGTCCCCGCAAGTGGTTCTAAGGCCCCTCGACGATTGAAGGTCTGGTATTCCCCAAGCAAATCTGAAGACTCTCAGTTCTCAGTTCCTCATTGTATATTCAAGATTCTCCAATGAAGATCTCCTCAAGACAGGAATTCCCCAGAAGATTGGTATACGACCCAAGCTCCTTATTCCCCAGCAACAACCAGGAATTATTCTTCCCGGCAGCAGTCAGGATGCTTTTATCTTGAGGCATCTCGGATTCATCTATCCTTTGTAAGACAGCTCTCCAGCTTACATGCGCATCCATTTAAATTCATATTATATAACATACATTGTATCATGCATCATGACATTGCATACAACTAACTCTTTACCTTTTCAGGTAAGATCAGTCAACAGACAAAAAAAAATCATCATTATCTTCCGAGACACTTTTGAAAACAGTTTACGGACGCTTCCCAACAACGGATGCTGCTCTATTGCTTATTCAACTTCAAGATTTCTGAAAACAGTTCACGGGTTCTCCAAGTAACGGATGTTGACCTATCACTTGTTCAGATTCTTCTCAAGACTTCTGAAAACAGTTTATGGATTCTTCCCCACAACGGATGTTAATCTATCGCTTGTTCAGACTCTTCTCAACTTTTGAAAACAGTTTACGGACGCTTCCCAACAACGGATGCTGCTCTATTGCTTATTCAACTTCAAGATTTCTGAAAACAGTTCACGGGTCCTCCAAGTAATGGATGTTAACCTATCACTTGTTCAGATTCTTCTCAAGACTTCTGAAAACAGTTTATGGATTCTTCCCAACAACGGATGTTAATCTATCGCTTGTTCAGATGCAACTTTTGAAAACAGTTTACGGACGCTTCCCAACAACGGATGCTGCTCTATTGCTTATTCAACTTCAAGATTTATGAAAACAGTTCACGGGTTCTCCAAGTAACGGATGTTAACCTATCGCTTGTTCAGATTCTTCTCCAGACTTCTGAAAACAGTTTACGGATTCTTCCCAACAACGGATGTTAATCTATCGCTTGTTCAGACTCTTCTCAACTTCTGAAAACAGTTTACGGATGCCTCCAGATACGGATGTCAATCTATTGCTTATTCAGACCCCCAGTTCGGAGATGGTCCTAAACACGGACACCTTTCTGATACTCATTCCAGATGGCATCTTTAAGCCCATCCCCGACAAGTTTCTGTCACTCCTCCCGATGGCATCGTTAAGCCCATCTCCAAATGGCATCTCTAAGCCCATTCCCGCATCCATTGCTTTGACGAGTGCAAATTTCCGGGCACTCTAGTGTCCAATCTCCTTTTACCCTCGAGTCACGAAAGGCAAACTTGCCAATCTAATTCTTCGGATTCAAGAAGATTGAACAGGGGCAACTGTTGTACCCCAAAATTTGCCCTCCCTTTTCTCATTGATTTCTCATCACTAAGCCCTTGGAGCTCAAGATCCAGTTAGGGTTCCATCTGCTCAAGACTTCTCCTTGCACTGTTGACCCAAATTAGGGTTTGTGTTTGCACAAAGATGTTTTGACCAAAATTGCCTAAGATGACTTTCATGCTTCATATTGGACTCCCAAGTTTATCCATACCAAGTTTCAAGTCTTGATTCCAAGTTTTGCCCAGTCAATTGGACAGTTGACCTAGAAATCAGCTGTATTGGGGAAAAAGTCAACTGTGGCCAATTGACAGTCAAATCTCATGAAAATTGACCCACATCAACATTATGAACTCACATGGACCATTTGATCAAGTTTGGATCATAATTCCACAAGAAATTTGATCAGATCACCAAAAGGGCAAAATGGTCATCTTTAGGGTTTTGACTGCACAAAGGCAATTTTTGACTGTTTGACCTAGCCAATGGCAAACCAAGCTCACATATGGACTCAAGGACCCCATGGAATTGTCTTGACATGCTCAACAATTTCAAAAGATCCCAAATGCACAAGATTGACAATTGAATTTCTCAGTCAATTGATCAATTTTGACTGTATACTGAAAAGTCAAACTTTGACTTTTTGGTCAAAATCAAGTGTCAAGATTCATTTTTCATCAAAACATGCCAAGTCATGAAACTTGTTCATCAAGAAATCAAGAAATGCAAATTAGGGTTTGAAATGAAGATTTTTCATAACTTAGAATTTTTCTAAGTTATGAAAAACCCTAATTTTTTCCTAACTTTGTCCCACTTTCTCACCAAGATTCATTTGGATTCAAGCAAAAGTCAAAACATGAAAGTTGTAGCCTATTGCATAATCTACAACTTTTATTCACAAAGTTTTCCCAAAAGAAGCTTGTAGCTCAAGTTACAATTTTTGGAACAAGGGTACCAAACCATTCTTAACTTAGAGAAAATTTGACCTATTTTAGGCAGGATTTTTGCCTAACTTCAAGACCACTTTTCATATACTTACACTTGGAATTTCAATTTGCATTTCAAAGATGGATTGTATTACACATTCCAAGCTTTCCAAAATGTCCAAGAACTCATCAAACAACCTCATGGTTAGAGAGAATCGAATTTTGCAATATGGGAAAAACTCACTTTTGATTTGGTCAATTTACATGTTCATACATTTGTGCCATTTTGAATTCAGCATGCTTTCCTTGATTACAGGCCTCTAAACTATCTAACACTCAATAATTTAATTCTAACTCATTGTGCCAAGGCCTTGTTTTATGAGTTTAAGCATTACATGTTGAACTAAGCCATTTATAGAAAAAGCAAATTAGCCATTCTTGAAAAGTGAACTTTATGTCAAAATGCAAATCCAAGCAAGTACAGTTAAGATCTCTTTGGCACAAGTTTATGGACTAATTGCACTGATCAAGACTGAGTTATGCAGCACATTAGGGGGGCCTGTACAAGCTAGAAACTCAACTTGGCCATTGGTTGCTTAAAGTAGAAGAAACTTGCCATAACTTAAGACAACTCTCATATCAGCTAACACATGTTTAGAAAAACTTGTCAAGCACTTTCTAAACATCCATTCTGAGCTAGAACACGAGCCAACCAAGTCCCAAACACTCTCATTTACAAAATCACCATTGAACTGCACAAAAACTGGGCCTGCTGCAGATTGAATCCCACAACTCATTTCCATCGTGCATTCTTGCTAAAACCACTTCAAACACCTTCCCTACCATCAATGAAAACTATCCAAAACATTAGAAGTGGACTGTAACTCCTCTAATCAGTTTGGCCATTTTCATTTTCTTGTTTTGCAGTTGAAGTTCCATAACACGATTCAGCTAGTTTCAAAGCAAAGCAAAGCTTGGAATAGCATCCCTGGACCTCAAGGAAGCTGTACCAATCATCACCTTGCACTGAAAGTACCTCAATCATCAGATACAACTTCAACTGAACAGGTAAGTTCATGAATTTGTATCTCTCTATCCAGGCATTGTTAGCTTTAGGTTTGTGAATAAAATATGTCACATTCATAGCCCTGAACATGCCCATGTAGTTAGTTTTCATTTATGTTACGTGTGTCATGAGAATTTGATGTCTGAACATTGATAAAAAATTAGGTTAAGATTTGGGAATGGAGAAACTCTCTCTCATTTTTTAGAGTTAGATCAAGTTTTAGGTATGTATGGATTCGTTGTTTAATGCTGAACAAATTTTATGTTGTGAGTTTTCATTAAAAAGCCAGGAATCAAGGTGTTTGAATCAGGTTACAAACCGCGCGTTTTTGGACAAAGAATGGCTGGAGGTTGAAGAAGCTCCACATGGGCTGGGCCTGTTTGGTTATTTCTGTTTACACCACCTTTTTGCTTTCACACCCCCTAGGCCCATTTGGCTTATTTTTATGATTTTTTGACTTTTTCTTTTTGCTCTGACTTATTTATTTTTTCTTATAATATTAAAAAATATAAAAAATATTTTTCTCACCATTTTTGAATTTATTAGGCATTTATTTGGTTTCTTTTAGTTTTTGTACATAAATGAATATAAACATACTTTTATTTTAAAATACTAAAAAATATGCAAACATATTTTATTTCTGATTTTTATTTCATTTTATCTTCAGAAAATATTTCATATAAAATATACCTTTTTTATTTATTTATTATTATTTTTGTACATATAATATATATTTAGTAAATAATAATAATACATATATATTTATTAGAATATTTAGGGCAAAAATACAAAATATATACATTTTTTATTTTTTTATTAATATTTGACATTAAAAATACCTTTTTTATAAATATACTTTTTTTTTTGTATATAATTATTAAACATTGTATATCTTAAATAAATAATACCTTTTACCTAATAAAATTAGGGCTTTGCCCTAAAACATGGAAAATACTCAAAAAATAATACTTTTCATTTTATTTTATTTTGACATATAAAAATACTTTTTTCATACATATAAAAAACCTTTTTGCATCTTGCATATTTATTTTATTTCCATTTAATTTGTGCAATCAATTATCTTGTAAATAATTCCAAATTGATGTAATAGCTAGGTTTAAATTCCTTGTCAAATACCCCCCATTTGAACATTTGTACCCCCTTCCCATATTGTGTTGTAATAGCTTAGGAACTTTAATTTTCGCACTTTAAAGTTTTTCTAAATATACCATGATAGAATTAGGGTTTGTATGCAAATAAAAACAACAAAATAGTTTGACCTAATTTCAAGATAATCAAAGCATGAAAATGGACAACACTAATCACACTTGCACCCCTAGGGTATTCCACTTATTGCCTTCAATAAATGGGCCATATTGCATGTTAGGTCTCTTTGGGCAAAAACAAAACAAACAATCAAATGATCATGGTCCCTCGATGACGCTTTCGAATGTTGCCTAAAAAATGATCAAGTCCCTTAAAGGAAAATTGCCCAAAGATACTTGGCACCATTGCAATTATGGTCTAAGCGATGACCCGCGCCCGTCCCTTTCACATCCTAACACAAGATTATCCACCAAATGCAATGGTGGAACAAAATTGTTAAAAGGGGTAAAACATAGCAAAAATCTTTGAGAACTTTAGGGTAGATAGCTCTTAAGTACTTGTCAACTTGCAAAACAAAAACACTTGCCTATTTTTCAAACCACACTTCACAAACACTTTCAAAACAAACTTTCAAAAAACCTTGAAACATCTTTTCAAAAAGACAAACACCTTTTGTAAAACATTCGAGTAAAGAATTGTTACAAGGGTAGCCTAGACAAGGCATCTTTTTCAAAACATTTTCAAAACCACACACAAAGCACCATTTCCAACAATTGAAAACCAAGGCAAGTTGATCTAAGCAAGTACCTAAGAGCCCAAGGATAACCATGGATAGAAAGGGTGCTAATACCTTCCCTTTCTATAATCTACTCCCCGAACCCAAGAAAATATCTCAAAGGTTTTTGTTGTGCTTTTTAACCTTTCCTTAGGATAAAATAAAAAGTCGGTGGCGACTCTTGCTCAACCGAAACATTTGCGAATACAAACGCAAAACCATAGTCAGTTCTCCCACCGTATCACAATAACCCTAACGCCCGTTGCGCTTATCACTCTGATAGCCCGGGGCATAATACGGATGATTGTTAGGCTTTGAAGAACAAGGTTCAAGACCTAATCGATGCAAAGGAGATTGAGTTTGAGGCGCCCGAGAGGCCTAATGTTGTGACTGCTCCCATGCCTAAACATGGGGTAAATGCTGTAGAGGAAGACTTGTTTGTTGTTTCTATGGATGATGTTGTTACCCCTCTAATGACTGTCAAGAAGAACCTGTTGCTAGCCGGTTTATTTCCGGGCTGTGGTGAAGGTTGCCATATATGTTCTGTTTTACCTACTGATTGCCCATCTTTGAAGTCAGGCATCCAAAACCTGATGGATAACAAGGAGATCCTGTTTGAGAAGATTGTTGTTCCTGCCACCCCTACTGAAGAAGTTTCCATTATTACCATTTTCAACAATTCTCCCAAGGCTCCCTCGAGGAAGCCTGTCAGAATTACGCCTGTTCCGAAGATTGCGCCCATAATCATCACTGTTTCGGGGCCCATCCCCTACACCTCTGACAAAGTTGTCCCTTAGCACTATGGAGCAAATGTTTATGTCCTTGGAGTTAAGCAAGAGTTTGATGTTGATACCGGCGTCAGCAACATTGTTGGGCCTACTAAAGTCACCCGAAGTGGTAGACTTTTCTCACCTGATATTGCTCCACCAACTATCCGACGACCTGTTGTCATTTCACCTGCAAGTGTACCTACTTCCATTCCTGATCAGGTCCCTGTTCCTACCCCTGTCGCCGAGTCATCTAACGCTCAGGGCAAAGGGATCACCACTTATATGCTTTCCCAGACGGAGGCGCCAAAGACAACCACTGTTGAAGCTTCCAAACAGGAGATGGAAGAGATTCTGAAGATTATTAAGAAGAGTGATTATAATGTAGTTGAGAAACTGGGGAAAACCCCATCCAAGATTTATATGTTATCGCTGTTGTTGTGTTCAGAGGCCCATGACAAGGCTCTGATTACCTTCCTGAAGACGGCCCACGTACCACAAGAGACATCAGCTGATCAATTTACCGATTGTGTGGCTAATTTAACTGCTGATAATGGTTTGGGTTTCTCCGACGCTGATCTGACCGCTAAAGGGAAGAACCATAACGATGCCCTGCATGTCTCCATTGAATGCAGGGGCACTACTCTTGCACATGTGTTGGTTGACACTGGCTCCTCATTGAACATCTTGCCCAAGAAATCTCTAGACAGGTTGGATTGCGAAGGGTTGGAGCTGAAGCCAAGTAACATTGTTGTCCGGGCCTTTGATGGGTCTAAAAGGATGGTGCATGGTGAAGTTGATATTCCAGTCAAAGTTGGTTCTCAGGTCTTCAATTCTACATTCTACGTGATGGACATTCGGCCGTCCTATTCTTGTTTGCTGGGTCGTCCATGGATCCACAAAGCTGGAGCTGTAACCTCAACACTCCATCAGAAGCTGAAGTACCCGGTCAGAGGGAAGATTGTGACAGTACAGGGGGAGGAAGAGTATATGGTCAGCCACCTCAACTCGTTCAGATACGTAGAGATGGATGGGGAGTTCATTGAGACCCCATTTCAGCACTTTGAAGAGGTTCCTCAGTGTGATCGGTGGATCTGGAACTGACTGTTTAACGCTGGTTCGCGAAATGTCGCGGTAAGCAAGAGTCGCCACCGTCTTTTATTTTCTCCAAATGGAAAGGACAAAAGCACAGAAAAATTCCTTAAAGAGATTGCTCTCGGTTCGGGAGGTAGGTTATAGAAAGGGAAGGTGTTAGCACCCTTTCTATCCATGGTTATCCATGGGCTCTTAGATACTTGCTCATTTGTGTTTTCAAAAATGGTTTGTTTGCTTTTCAACTGTGGGTTTACAAAGTTTCTTTGAAAAATTTCAGATCGACTCATACGTCAGAGTGTTTGAAAAGTTTGCTTTGAAAGCTTTTGAAAAGTGTCAGTGTGAAAAGTCTTTTTGAGTTTGTTTTGAGATTAGAGCAAGTATCCTTGAGAACCTACCTACCCTAAGGAATTCGTCTGTGTAGATGTCCTTAAAAGTAGTGCCATCCCACCATTGAGAGGTAGGTAGCACCACCGTTGGAGGTGTTCGGGTCAATTCGATTTTGAGGGACATGGTGATCACCAGAGCAATGGGAAGACACCTTAGAAGCTACCCTCATGCCAGGTTCCCGGATCATGAGGACTTACTAAGACGTCCTCTACTCGACGACCACCTTTCGAGGCAACAGTGAGGCGTACCCTAGGGGTGGTGTGTGCGAATTGTGTGTCATGTTCCAGTTATTTGTCTTGTCATGTTTGTCGTGTTCTACGCTTGATTTTAATTTGTCCATTCATTCTTGCATGCTCGATTAACAGTTAAATATTTTGCGGAAAAAATAAATCTAAGACTATTACAAATGGCGCGGGTCCACATCGCCAAAATAAACCGGACCCGATTTAGCGGAAAATAAATAAAGCAATAAAAGTGCGATAAATAAATGTACATGGCTTTGGGAGATTTACAGAATTATAATTAAACGACATAAGATAAATGCGCAAAATAATTAAAACGAAACTAGGGCGTTGGACCCTTTTGCAGATAATTAAAATTAATAAGGATTTAAAAATTAAAATTAAAGGAGAATGATATTTTTGTGTTTTTTAGATTTAATGAGAAAAAGGAATTAATTCAATTAAATTAAACGGCAAACCCTAATTCTAATATTTTTATTTATTATGAAAGAATTAAAATATGATCTAAATTAAAACCTAATTTATTTATGCACAATTTTTAATTTATGAAAATAACTAAATAATATTATTCTAAAAAAAAGGGAAAAATTAAAAGAAAAATCAAAAAAAGATATTAAACCTAAATTCTATTTTTGGTGTTTTTTATTAAAAAGATTAAAACTATAACCTAAATTAAACTAAATATTTACATATATTAATTTATTGATGAAAATAATTATAATATAATATTTATTATCCTTTTTTATATTTTCTGATTTTTGTGTATGTTTTTTTATATTTTGTAAAAAAAGAGAAAATTAATTAATTAAAGCAATAAAAATAAATAATACAATAATTAAAATAATAAAAGAAAAGAAAAGCAAACCAGAGTGGGGTGTTGCCCCAAATAAGGAGGTTCAGGCCTTAGAACATTGGCCCATTAAGCTTGAATCCGTTGACTTTGGGAATCATGTATAGCGCGTTTGACCAGGTGTACGCTGCACCCTGAAGCTTGGTCATTGATCTGATCATTGTGGACGCGTGGCTAATGGATGAGGAGGACGTATGGTGGTACCCCCCTAATAGCGCTGCATATGAACAATTATTGAAAAATAATAGTGAACGTTTGCCAGACCTGGGACTTGAACCCAGGTCTTGAAGATTACAAGTGTTAGTCCCTGCCAGCTGAGCTACGTGAATCAATTGATATATTATAATAAACAAATAACAAAAAAGCAAAACCAACGCATGATAACTAAAACGCGCGTAAATTTGAAACATCCAACCAGGACCTGCCAACGCATCATCGTCTCCATCCCTTTTTTTATTTTTTCTGAAACATAAGCATACGGCAACGGTTTTAGAAACGTTGCATTAGGGGGGATTCAAGAAAATAGCGAATAGCTTTCCTTGATCCATAAATCCATCGCGAGGTATGTGTCTTGTTCATGGGAGCGCGCTGAATTCAACCATGGTGGTCTCAAAGGCCAATTTTACTGTATTACAAAAGCCCTAAATCTAAGAACCTGCAAACCTAAAAAACGCGCATGGTGGATTCTTATACACAACAAAAAAATGCAATTAAGCGTAATGGTTAGTTTGTAAACTTCATCAGGAACATGAATATGTAAACAAAAATGCAAAAAGACGCATGATTTATGATATGCGGTTTCAAAAATTTCAAGGTTCAGTCAAGGTTCTTGATACCAATTCAAGGCGTTTTTGTTGATGTTAATGATGGAGGAACGTTCAATGATGTCTCAGAATGATGATGGAATGGAAATTTGTGCTTGAATCGCCCTGGAAACTAGATTTCAGTGTTTGAGTTTTTGTGAAAAATTTCAATATGCCAATGTTTGTTTGGGCGCAGCTTGTAGTCTTCTTGGCATTAGGTCTTGTTCTTGTATATGTAAGGAACGATTTAGGTCAAAAACATTGAACAAAATCCTTTGCCATGATGATTTCAATCTTTGATTTGTTAAGGATCTTTTCTAATCTTTTTCTC
Source organism: Vicia faba (assembly GCA_948472305.1). Classification (NCBI taxonomy): domain Eukaryota; kingdom Viridiplantae; phylum Streptophyta; class Magnoliopsida; order Fabales; family Fabaceae; genus Vicia; species Vicia faba. The sequence continues at coordinate 438,251,179 of OX451737.1, read as the reverse complement.
ATGCATTTTGGTTCAATCATGATCAATTAGCACCAAATCTTGCCTATTTAAGATATGCACGAAATATTAAGAATAAACATGCATGAAAAGATTTTTTTAGGTTAAGTTTGATATTTTTCATATATTAAAATCATTTAAATGAATATAAATTAATATTAATTCAAATAAATAATTAAAAAATATGAGAATCCTTCCCTTTGGGCCTAGTGGTCGTGCATAGGCTTGGCATGAAGAAACTTGGAAGAAAAATGGGCCCATTTGCATTTTTAGGCCTTTTGCATCAATGTTGACTTTCAAAAATTTCCAAAAATTTCCCAACTTCAACAAGGCATAACTTGGTCAATTTTTAAGCTTTTCACATGTTCTTGGACATTTTGGAAAGGTCTTTGAGTCCTTTAACCAATGCCTTTGGTCCCATGTAATTTTGATTTACCAATCTCAAGTTATGGCCTTTGACTTAAAGTCACTTTTTGTTGACTTTTGAAAATGACCTATAATGTTGAAATTGATAACTTTTTGTGAGAGCATTTCTTGGACTTGGGACATGAAGATGAATTGTAGGAAATGTCTTTCTCTTCAAAATGAGCTTTGGATGGAATTTTTCTGATAATCCATGTGAAAGTTATGCCCTGGTCAATTTCAGTTGACTTTTTCAGCTGTCCAAATATAGCAACTTTTGCATCTTTGATGATTTCTGAGCCAAATTTTGAGAATCATGATCAAGCATTGATCAAATGATGTTTGTGGCTTCAAAATGATATATTGACCAAAAATTTGAATTTTTGACTGTCAAATGACCATTTTGCCCCTACAGTTGACTGTAGTGCAATTTAGGGTTTTGACTGTGCAATTTTGAGCTGAATGCCTTGAAACTTGACATGAGGATACTTGACCATCTTTGTAAGCATATGAGACTTGATTGGGCCTTTGAAAAGTTCATTTGCTTGACCAGAACTCAAACCCTAGTTTTGACTGTATAGGAGACAGTTGAGCTGCACAACCCTTGGGGCATTTTGTGACCTTGACTTGGCAATTTCTTGATGAATATGGGAGGGCAAATTTTGGGGTACAACAGTTGCCCCTGTTCAATCTTCTTAGACCTGAGGATGCAGATTGGCTGACGTGCCTTTCGTAATCCGAGGGTAGAAGATGATTGGACACTAGAGTGCCCAGAAATTTGCGCTCACATAGTAGCAATGATGATGAGGGAATGGGCTTATAGATGCCATTTTAGAGGTTGCTGGATAGGATGATGGGCTTATAGATGCCATCTGGACGTTGATCGCGTAGGAGATTCCTTAGCGAGAACCTGCATACCTGCAACACAGAAAATGAGTACCTGACACGCTGCAGGAGCTGATTTTAGATGCTTGGTATAGATATGTCCTGACTGGTTACAGGAGCTGGGTCTGGAGCTTCAAACGCTGATGAATGAACCAGGGATGGTTACTGCCTTAACATGAATGATAAGTGAACCTTGGACGATTTTAACTTCAACAACGCTCGTTGAGAAAATCTTGGTGAGGATTACCATCTTCGTAGTGTCAGGAAGAGAACCAAAGGACATTATAATATCAAAGGGAGTCACCTCACTCACCGTTGGAGAGGGAACTATAGGAAATTATAATCTGGAAGGAAATATCACCTCACGCTCATGCCGGAGAGGGAAACATCTGAAGAAGGAATTACCACCTCACACGCCGTTGGAGAGGGGACCATAAGAGAATATCACCTCACGCTCATGCCGGAGAGGGAAACATCTGAAAAAGGAATTACCACCTCACACGCCGTTGGAGAGGGGACCATAAGAGAATATCACCTCACGCTCATGCCGGAGAGGGGAACATCTGAAGAAGGAATTACCACCTCACACGCCGTTGGAGAGGGGACCATAAGAGAATATCACCTCACGCTCATGCCGGAGAGGGAAACATCTGAAAAAGGAATTACCACCTCACACGCCGTTGGAGAGGGGACCATAAGAGAATATCACCTCACGCTCATGCCGGAGAGGGGAACATCTGAAGAAGGAATTACCACCTCACACGCCGTTGGAGATGGGACCATAAGAGAATATCACCTCACGCTCATGCCGGAGAGGGAAACATCTGAAAAAGGAATTACCACCTCACACGCCGTTGGAGAGGGGACCATAAGAGAATATCACCTCACGCTCATGCCGGAGAGGGAAACATCTGAAAAAGGAATTACCACCTCACACGCCGTTGGAGAGGGGACCATAAGAGAACTTCTACTGAGTCTTTATCAGAAAAATCTGTTTGGAGTTGATTTAACTGGACTAGAGAGGTCTTTGAAATATGTTTGAGAATTTCAACTGCACCCTTCCTGAAAGGTAGAGGTCAGTTATATGCGATGCATGATATGGATCAAGCAATGGTGTTCTCAATATGGATGCGACTTATATGATATGATGTGTACATGCATGTTATAATGATGTATGTGATGATTCATGTATGTTTTTGTCTAGGAAAATAAATCCTTGACGGATGCCGGGAAGTCATATCCTGGGCTGATGTTGAGGAAGAGATTTTGCTTCCGCTGTGGATGATTGTTGCAAGAATACCGGTAGGAGAAGATAACTCCGTTGAGGAATAAACTTGGCAAATGAAATAATTCTGCGGGAGAAAAGATACTCTAGCGATCATGCTGGGAAGTCACTCTGTGGGGAGATGTTTTTGCTGAATTGTTGAGGATAACTCCGCTGGGGATACCGTTGATGAGTTATGCTGGGGATATCCTTGTTGTGCTGGAAGATGGACTTCGCTGGGGGTAGGAAGATACTTTGCCGAGGGCGCTCTTTCCGTGGCTTTTGGCTGAGGATAACCCAGTTATATCCTGTTACGGAAATAACTCTTTAAATCAAGCCGGGACGACGCATTCGTGCTCTGCGAGGGGATAAGCTTCCAGAATCTACTGGGGATAAGCTTACTGCTTGAGGGATATGACTTCCAACTTTGTTGGTGAAGCTGGATTGGACTCTTCTGGGGAGTTTGATATGCTGGAGGATGATCCCTTAGAATGTTGGTATACCGCCGGGGAACAATCTTTAGACCAAGACTGCCGGGGATGCTTGTATGTATTGCTGCTGGGGAAGTATTGAGATCTGCGGGAGGATACTCAGTTTCCTTGATAATTGTAATTTTGCTTGGAGAAGAATGTATTGACTTGTTGAACCACTCTCTGGGGAATTAAGATACACTTGGCCGTGTTCTTTAGCTGAACCTACCTTGGTACCTTGGAGGATAGAACAATTAGACTGCTCAGACAACTCTTTATTGCCCCTGTTTCCAGTGTTACCTGCAATTAATTCCTTTGTTTCGTATGCAAATATTCATGAGTTAGCAAATTATTGTCAATGCATACATCACAAATTGAACCTTGGACGTTCTTCGCAAAACAAAACAGAAAAAAGAAAAACACTTGGCACATTTAACTGAAGATATATTTTTATTGATTTTTGAATGGCCTGAAAATAGGCATTTTGTGTACAAGAGGCTGACGTCCTAGTAAGAGGTACGTCGCCGATCAAAAGAGTTTATACAAGTTTTGTACAAAAGAAAATAAAACAGCTGTGTGAGAGATGTATGATCCACTGGGTTTCAACTCTGCTATTGTCTTTATGACTCCGAGCGTCTCATCACTTGATGACCTTGGTTGAAGGTGAAGCTGACTGATCGATGCCGTTTGAACTTGATATAGATACCAGATTCTGGATGCAAAGTGATCCAATGAGACATAGTTTTACGCTTTTATCCCTAACTTTTGCCTGGACCGCCCTTTCGGGTTTTCAGTCCACCGGGATACCCATTTTTGCCCAAGCCGCCCTTTCAGGTTTTCGACTTGCCGGGTGTACAGATTTTTTTTTCATTTTCATCCCTTACATTTTGCCCGAACCCTTTTGGTTCGACGGGAAGCCCTAATTTTTGCCTAGGCATGTCAGCCTAGCGGGTCATTTTTTATGCGTAGTATTTTTTAACTATGTCTGCATTGGCGGGGTGAGGAAGGTCGTCACCGTCCATGTTGGTTAAGATCATTGCCCCTCCTGAGAACACATGCTTAACCATAAATGGCCCTTCGTACGTAGGGGTCCATTTGCCCCTTGGATCACTCTGAGGAAGGATGATTCTCTTGATAACCAGATCCCCAACTTGATATTCTTATGGTCTGACTTTCTTGTTAAATGCCCTGATCATCCGTTTCTGATACGTCTGACCATGACAGATAGCAGCGAGTCTTTTTTCATCAACGAGATTGAGCTGATCAAGTCGTGTCTGGATCCAATCATCTTCGTTCAGATTTGCATCCTTCATTATCCGGAGAGAGGGAATTTGCACTTCAATTGGCAAGACTGCCTCCATGCCATAAACCAGAGAGAAAGGAGTTCCCCCGGTTGACGTCCTAGCTGAGGTACGGTACCCATGCAGAGCGAACGGTAACATCTCGTGCCAATCTTTATAAGTTACTGTCATTTTTTGCACGATCTTCTTGATGTTCTTGTTAGCTGCTTCTACAGCCCCATTCATCTTCGGTCTGTAAGGAGAAGAATTGTGGTGCTGTATCTTGAATTGTTCGCAAAGCTCGGCGATCATCTTATTGTTCAGATTGGTACCGTTGTCTGTAATAATCCGCTCAGGGACGCCGTATCGACAGATCAGGTTGTGCCGAATGAACCGTGCCACAACAGTCTTGGTTACCGTAGCATAGGATGCTGCTTCAACCCACTTCGTAAAATAATCAATCGCTACTAGGATGAAGCGATGTCCATTAGATGCCGTAGGTTTTATCTCGCCGATCATGTCTATGCCCCACATTGCAAACGGCCAAGGCGCAGTCAGAACATTCAGGGGAACCGGAGGAACATGCACCTTGTCTGCATAGATCTGGCACTTGTGGCATGTCCTGGAGTGCTGGTAGCAGTCGGCTTCCATTGTGGACCAGTAATATCCTGCCCGTAGGATTTTCTTAGCCATGGTATGCCCACTGGAATGCGTACCAAAGGTCCCTTCATGTAGCTCTTCCATGATTCGTTCTGCTTCAGTTTTGTCCACACAACGCAGTAGGGTTGAATCATGGTTTCTCTTGTACAAGATGCCGTTGCTTAGAAAGAATTTGGCTGCGAACCTCCTCAGGAATTTCTTATCGTTAACAGAGGCACCTTCAGGGTATTCCTGAGCTTCCAGATATCTCTTCACTTCGTGGTACCAAGGCTTCTCAGTTACCAATTCAGTTTCGAGATCACAACAGTATGCCGGTTCGTCCAGTTTCCAGATGATGATCCGGGGAGCTTCATTATCCCATTTAACCTTGAACATTGAAGACATTGTAGCTAACGCGTCCGCTAACTGATTCTCTTCTCTTGGAAAGTGCTCAAAGGTTATCTCCGTGAAGTGGGGAATCAGGGTCAACACACATTCTCTGTAAGGAATCAAGTTTGGATGTTTCGTATCCCACTCTCCGTTGATCTGATTGATCACAAGAGCGGAATCTCCGAAGACACTTAGAAATTTGATCCTTAGGTCGATCGCAGCTTGAAGACCCATGATACACGCCTCATACTCCGCCATGTTGTTGGTACAGTTGAAACACAGCCGGGCAGTGAGTGGAGTATGAGTACCTTATGGAGATATGATGATGGCGCCGATACCATTTCCCAAAGCATTGGAAGCTCCGTCAAAGTGCATAGACCATCGGGATCCTGGTTCAGGTCCTTCATCCGGTCCAGGTACTTCACAATCAGTTACAATCATGATGCTTTCATCAGGAAACTCGAAGTTCATTGATTGGTAGTCATTTACAGCTTGATGAGCCAAGTGGTCTGCCAATACACTTCCCTTGATAGCTTTCTGGGTTGTGTACTGAATGTCGTATTCCGTCAAGATCATCTGCCATCTTGCAATTCTCCCAGACAGAGCAGGCTTTTCGAATATGTACTTTATCGGATCCATTTTTGAGATCAACAGGGTAGTGTGAGTCAGCATATACTGTCTCAGCCGGCGAGCAGCCCATACCAAAGCGCAGCAAGTTTTCTCAAGCAGTGAGTATCGGGTCTCACAGTCGGTAAACTTTTTGCTAAGGTAATAAATGGCATGCTCTTTTCGGCCAGACTCGTCATGCTGCCCCAGCACACACCCCATTGAATTGTCAAGCACTGTCAGATATAGGATCAGAGGTCTTCCTTCAACCGGTGGCATAAGGATAGGTGGTTCTTGGAGATACTCTTTGATTTTGTCGAAAGCAACCTGACATTCATCGTTCCAACGTACTACCTGATCTTTCTTCAGCAGCTTGAAGATTGGCTCACAGGTAGCAGTCAAATGAGATATGAATCGAGCGATGTAATTCAGGCGTCCTAAAAAGCCTCTGACTTCCTTCTCTGTCTTAGGGACTGGCATCTCTTGAATAGCTTTGACCTTAGCAGGGTCCACTTGAATACCTTTATCACTGACCACGAAGCCTAGCAACTTCCCAGATCTCACCCCGAAGGTGCACTTGTTCGGGTTCAATCTCAGCTTGTACAGTTTCAACCGGTCAAATAACTTCTGCAGATGATCTAGGTGCTCTTCCTCAGTCTGGGACCTAGCGATCATGTCGTCCACATACACTTCAATCTCGTGATGGATCATATCATGGAATAAGGCAACCATGGCACGCTGGTAGGTTGCCCCAGCATTCTTTAATCCGAACGGCATGACCTTGTAACAGAAGGTGCCCCACTGAGTAACGAATGTAGTCTTTTCCATGTCTTCAGGTGCCATTTTGATCTGATTGTAACCTGAAAAGCCATCCATGAAAGAGAATACCTTGTGTTGAGCTGTATTATCCACAAGGACATCAATGTGAGGTAAGGGGAAGTCATCCTTGGGGCTGGCCCTGTTCAGATCCCTGTAGTCGACACACATTCTAACCTTGCCGTCCTTTTTGGGTACCGGCACCACATTAGCAACCCACTGCGGGTAAGAAGTCACTGCGAGGAAACCGGCATCAAACTGTTTCATCACCTCGGCCTTAATCTTCTCGGACATCTCTGGACGCATCCGACGAACCTTTTGTTTAACTGGAGGGCAGTCTTCCTTAGTCGGCAAATGATGGACAACAATATCGGTATCCAACCCTGGCATGTCTTCGTAGGACCAGGCAAAGATCTCCATATAGTCATGCAGCATCTTGGTTAACCGTTGCTTCACGCTGAGCTCTAGGTTAGCACCAATCTTTACCTCTTTTCTGTCTGCCTCGGTACCCAAGTTTATGGTTTCTACTGGCTCTTCATGGGGTTGAATTTCCCTCTCTTCCTGAAGCAACAGTCTAGCAAGCTCGCCAGGCACTTCGCAATCATCTTCACCTTCGTCTTCGGCTAAGTTGATCGGATTTTCAAAGTCATAATTGGCATTAGCAGAGCTGTTATCAGTGAGATCCAGAGTGGATTGGAACCTGTATGAGTGAGTGTGTGTGTAAATACAGCTGTTTTTGAAAATTATGTAAAAGAAAAGAAAGACAGAAAAGGAACACAATATTTGCAATGCGAAAGACGTCCAAGATTTTCATTCATGATGTATAAAATGACAGTTCGTATGCCCTCACAAACAAAACCACGGTGCCTCGGGTAAGACACCGGGCCATAGAGTTTATCAATGTTTATTACAAAATATCAAAACAAAGAAATTTATTACTTAGTGTCAAAAGAAACATGGAGGTTGTCCTTTGCGCTCCAATTGTTGGGTCCACCATCAGTTGCCGGGTAAATCCAGCTATCGAACTCAGCTTCATCCACTTCCTCTTCATTACCAATAGCATTAACTCCATGAGCAGGCAGGGGAGCTGTCACCACATTAGGTTTGTCAGATGCCTCGAACTGTACTTCCTTAGCATCAATGAGGTCCTGCAGCTTGTTCCTTAGTGCCCAACAGTCATCAGTGGCATGCCCCGGGCTATCTGAATGGTAAGCACAAAGGGCATTCGGGTTGTACTTAGGAGAGGTAGTGTTAGGGAACTTTGGTGCCTCCTTGACAGATACCAAATTGGTTGCGAGCAGCTGTGGCAGAATCTGCGATAGGGTCATGCTTAACCGGGTAAACTCTCTCCGGGGTCTATCAACCCTTTGAGGATTGTTTGGCCGGGGAGCGGCAGCAGGCTTAGCGATCATTACCGCGCTGACAGATTGGCGGTGATCAGGTCTTTCTGATTTCCTGGAGCCATACACGGCACTAGACTCCTTCTTAAATGGTTTCTTGTCCGGCCCAGATGATGATGCAGCCTTTGCAATCTTCCCAGATTTCAGCCCAGCTTCAATTCTCTCTCCAGTTAAGATCAAATCAGTGAAACCAGCCGAGGAATTCCCAATGAGATGGTTAAAGAAGGGCCCAGATAGGGTCCCCAAGAACATGTCCACTAACTCTCGATCAGTCAAAGGTGGCTGCACCCTGCCAGCCAGGTCTCTCCACTTCTGCGCGTACTCTTTAAAACCTTCACTTGCACCTAACGACATACCCTGGAGTTGGGTACGTGTGGGGGCAAGGTCGGCATTATACTGATACTGCTTATAGAAAGCAGTAGCCAGCTCCTCCCAGTTACGAACTTTGGTCCCATCCAGCTGATAGAACCATTCGAGATGAGTCCCTGAAAGACTCTCCTGGAAGAAGTGGATCCATAGATTCTTGTCTGCAGAGTACGGCTGAATCTTCCGAACATAGGACCTCAAATGCAGCTTGGGACAGGACGCCCCGTCATACTTGGAGAAGGTGGGAGCTTTGAACTTGTGCGGGATAATTATACCAGTCGACAAACCCAGATCTCCGAAGTCCAGCCCAGGTGCCTGCTGCACCTCCATAGCCTTCAACCTGTCTTCCAGTTGTTTGTACTTGTCATCTGCAGGAGGATACTGTTCCTCATCAAAATCCGTCTCGTCGTCGGAGACCACTGGAGTAGGAACCTTGACTTCTGCCTGAGAAGGACTCCTGCCAACAGAAGAACCAGCCTCTTCATGTTGCAGAGTATTACCCAACCTTCGGCCCGAGTTGAACAGAACAGTTCTTCTCTTCTTCTTCTTTTTTAGGAGCATAGTCTTCAGTTCTTCTTGGCCCTTAGCTAGACCCATGATCAGTTCTTGAAACTGCGCATTCTGCGCCTGGAGAGCCTTGATTGATGTCTCTGTTGATTCAGATCCGGGATTCATGATGCTGAAATAAACAGCGAAGAACTGTAAGCAACCTGAAAAAAGGGAAAAACCTGTTATGCACATGATGTATGAAGTGCGTATGCAATGCATTCGAGGGTTCGAAAGTTCAAATTCATTGTAGACAAGAAAAGAACACACGTTATCATTAAAGGAATCATTGTTTAATACATCAAGGCCTCATGGGCAAAAAGAAATACAAAAGTCAAGTCAATCCCAAAATACACTGCGCATCCTCTTCGAAGCTATGTAGGTGTTGAGATTCCTCTCCTCATGCAACAGGCGAGTGAGCTCCAGGACCTTCTTTTCACTGGCATGCAGACTAGTCTCGAGAGAATTCCTTTCCTCCTTAAGCTGGATCCAGCTCTTCTGCATCTCTTCCCAGGATGTGGGCATGTCAGGGTGCTGAATAACATGAGACACTTCCCCTTCCAAGACAGGCTCTTTGATAACTGGAAGCATGTGAGGATAAGGCATAATTAACTTCTGAGAGCGAGCGCGTACCCACTTGAGATAAGGTTCCAAAGGGATGGAGTTCCTATGCCCCAGTGTCTTGCTGTCTATCCTACTAGGCATCCTCCAAGCTCTGATAAATCTCTGACGAAGTCCTTGAGTATCACTGTCGAAGTCAAAAACTATGTCAGGGATTAACATGTCATGAGGACCGTCCCTCCGAGCATAACCAAACTGTCTCCAAGCCAGGCATGGGCTATAAGTAATACCTCCTCTGATTCCAAGTAAAGGAACATTAGGGTACTCCCCACAACGATCAATGATAGCGACATCTCCTCTGGATCTAGGACACCAATGTATATCTGCATGGGTAAGAGTCATCAACCGTTGTGACCATCTCAAACCCCGTTCATTCTTCAGGACTGATTGGGGAAGGTGCGAAATAAACCACCTTCCCAGGAGAGGAGTGCAACACATAAGGACACCTCTTTTTCTCATGGTTCGAGTGTAACATGAGTGAAGGATGTCCCCCAGCAATGTAGGTATAGGATTCCTGGACATAAAGATCTGAACGGCACTGATATCAATGAGCTGATCTGGATTAGGGAACAATACCAAACCATAAACAAGGAGGGCCACAACCTCTTCAAAAGCTTGCAAGTCAAGGGAGTTCCAACATTCAAGAGCTTTTTCAAACAGAAACCTGGCTAAGAACCCTTTGACACCACTTCTAACTTCCCAATGTCCCTTGAGGTCAGATGACTGTAGATGCAAGGCCTTAGCAATCTCTTCAAGCTTAGGTTCCCTTTCTGTACCGCTGAAGGGTAGCTGATCAAGGATAGGGATCTTCAGGAGCCGGGAGAACTCCTCCAATGTAGGTACCAACTGATAGTCCAAGAAGGTAAAGCAGTGATGTAGAGGGTCAAAGAATTGGAACAAGACCTTAATCATATCTTCCTCAATGTTGGTGTTGACCAAGCTGATGAGGCTTCCATGCCTGTCACTGAATGAAGAGTTCTCGGGAATCCTGGATATAAGCTCCTTAAGCTGAGGAGGGATCCTTACAAGATTGACCTGAATTGTCTTTCTACGAACAGTTTCCATATCCTACAAAACAAGAACAAAGATGAAAATCCGAACCCCTGAAATGGTTAGTCAATGCATATGATGCTGGATGATGTCATGATGCTATGATTAAACACACCACAGATATTTACAAAGACAAACATGTAAGGCACACAAGGCACACAAGACAGGCCCTTAAGGTTTAAGGCCAGCATGGGGTTTGGGTAGTACCCTCTTGAGTTGGTGGGTTCATACCTGTCCTAATCAAAGTAACCGGGTTCTAAGGTTCCCAATATCACGGGATTGCTTTCATTGTTCATCGTTTCGATTTAGCCACTGAACTGGCGACCGAAATATTCCAGGAAAGCAACCCTCAATTGAGCGTAGTATCGAGTATCAACCAACCTCGGACTGCACCAAAGTCAGTTATCTCACTACCCTAAAGAGGCCAAGATAGTTCAATTAAGGTTCCTAAGGTCTGTTGATGCTTCACGACACCACGCGGAGGCCCCGTACTCTCCTTGACTGAACTCAAGGGTTACCGGTACACACCAAAGTGCCACATCAACGTAGCAGACTGTTTCAACCGTGTCGGTATACCCCGCACAGTTCCCTCACAGCCTTGTTGCTACTTTCTAAGAAAGGTATCCCCCAGATCCGGGTTTAGGATCTATAGAACTCCCAAGCAACCCCCAATTTAAAGCACACAAGGAAAACAATTGAAAACATAGTTATAAGCTAGCCCTAAGGTACACCTCACTTTAAGTTTAAGGGTCCCCAGCAGAGTCGCCAGTTCTGTGATCGGTGGATCTGGAACTGACTGTTTAACGCTGGTTCGCGAAATGTCGCGGTAAGCAAGAGTCGCCACCGTCTTTTATTTTCTCCAAATGGAAAGGACAAAAGCACAGAAAAATTCCTTAAAGAGATTGCTCTCGGTTCGGGAGGTAGGTTATAGAAAGGGAAGGTGTTAGCACCCTTTCTATCCATGGTTATCCATGGGCTCTTAGATACTTGCTCATTTGTGTTTTCAAAAATGGTTTGTTTGCTTTTCAACTGTGGGTTTACAAAGTTTCTTTGAAAAATTTCAGATCGACTCATACGTCAGAGTGTTTGAAAAGTTTGCTTTGAAAGCTTTTGAAAAGTGTCAGTGTGAAAAGTCTTTTTGAGTTTGTTTTGAGATTAGAGCAAGTATCCTTGAGAACCTACCTACCCTAAGGAATTCGTCTGTGTAGATGTCCTTAAAAGTAGTGCCATCCCACCATTGAGAGGTAGGTAGCACCACCGTTGGAGGTGTTCGGGTCAATTCGATTTTGAGGGACATGGTGATCACCAGAGCAATGGGAAGACACCTTAGAAGCTACCCTCATGCCAGGTTCCCGGATCATGAGGACTTACTAAGACGTCCTCTACTCGACGACCACCTTTCGAGGCAACAGTGAGGCGTACCCTAGGGGTGGTGTGTGCGAATTGTGTGTCATGTTCCAGTTATTTGTCTTGTCATGTTTGTCGTGTTCTACGCTTGATTTTAATTTGTCCATTCATTCTTGCATGCTCGATTAACAGTTAAATATTTTGCGGAAAAAATAAATCTAAGACTATTACAAATGGCGCGGGTCCACATCGCCAAAATAAACCGGACCCGATTTAGCGGAAAATAAATAAAGCAATAAAAGTGCGATAAATAAATGTACATGGCTTTGGGAGATTTACAGAATTATAATTAAACGACATAAGATAAATGCGCAAAATAATTAAAACGAAACTAGGGCGTTGGACCCTTTTGCAGATAATTAAAATTAATAAGGATTTAAAAATTAAAATTAAAGGAGAATGATATTTTTGTGTTTTTTAGATTTAATGAGAAAAAGGAATTAATTCAATTAAATTAAACGGCAAACCCTAATTCTAATATTTTTATTTATTATGAAAGAATTAAAATATGATCTAAATTAAAACCTAATTTATTTATGCACAATTTTTAATTTATGAAAATAACTAAATAATATTATTCTAAAAAAAAGGGAAAAATTAAAAGAAAAATCAAAAAAAGATATTAAACCTAAATTCTATTTTTGGTGTTTTTTATTAAAAAGATTAAAACTATAACCTAAATTAAACTAAATATTTACATATATTAATTTATTGATGAAAATAATTATAATATAATATTTATTATCCTTTTTTATATTTTCTGATTTTTGTGTATGTTTTTTTATATTTTGTAAAAAAAGAGAAAATTAATTAATTAAAGCAATAAAAATAAATAATACAATAATTAAAATAATAAAAGAAAAGAAAAGCAAACCAGAGTGGGGTGTTGCCCCAAATAAGGAGGTTCAGGCCTTAGAACATTGGCCCATTAAGCTTGAATCCGTTGACTTTGGGAATCATGTATAGCGCGTTTGACCAGGTGTACGCTGCACCCTGAAGCTTGGTCATTGATCTGATCATTGTGGACGCGTGGCTAATGGATGAGGAGGACGTATGGTGGTACCCCCCTAATAGCGCTGCATATGAACAATTATTGAAAAATAATAGTGAACGTTTGCCAGACCTGGGACTTGAACCCAGGTCTTGAAGATTACAAGTGTTAGTCCCTGCCAGCTGAGCTACGTGAATCAATTGATATATTATAATAAACAAATAACAAAAAAGCAAAACCAACGCATGATAACTAAAACGCGCGTAAATTTGAAACATCCAACCAGGACCTGCCAACGCATCATCGTCTCCATCCCTTTTTTTATTTTTTCTGAAACATAAGCATACGGCAACGGTTTTAGAAACGTTGCATTAGGGGGGATTCAAGAAAATAGCGAATAGCTTTCCTTGATCCATAAATCCATCGCGAGGTATGTGTCTTGTTCATGGGAGCGCGCTGAATTCAACCATGGTGGTCTCAAAGGCCAATTTTACTGTATTACAAAAGCCCTAAATCTAAGAACCTGCAAACCTAAAAAACGCGCATGGTGGATTCTTATACACAACGAAAAAATGCAATTAAGCGTAATGGTTAGTTTGTAAACTTCATCAGGAACATGAATATGTAAACAAAAATGCAAAAAGACGCATGATTTATGATATGCGGTTTCAAAAATTTCAAGGTTCAGTCAAGGTTCTTGATACCAATTCAAGGCGTTTTTGTTGATGTTAATGATGGAGGAACGTTCAATGATGTCTCAGAATGATGATGGAATGGAAATTTGTGCTTGAATCGCCCTGGAAACTAGATTTCAGTGTTTGAGTTTTTGTGAAAAATTTCAATATGCCAATGTTTGTTTGGGCGCAGCTTGTAGTCTTCTTGGCATTAGGTCTTGTTCTTGTATATGTAAGGAACGATTTAGGTCAAAAACATTGAACAAAATCCTTTGCCATGATGATTTCAATCTTTGATTTGTTAAGGATCTTTTCTAATCTTTTTCTCATGCATTTTGGTTCAATCATGATCAATTAGCACCAAATCTTGCCTATTTAAGATATGCACGAAATATTAAGAATAAACATGCATGAAAAGATTTTTTTAGGTTAAGTTTGATATTTTTCATATATTAAAATCATTTAAATGAATATAAATTAATATTAATTCAAATAAATAATTAAAAAATATGAGAATCCTTCCCTTTGGGCCTAGTGGTCGTGCATAGGCTTGGCATGAAGAAACTTGGAAGAAAAATGGGCCCATTTGCATTTTTAGGCCTTTTGCATCAATGTTGACTTTCAAAAATTTCCAAAAATTTCCCAACTTCAACAAGGCATAACTTGGTCAATTTTTAAGCTTTTCACATGTTCTTGGACATTTTGGAAAGGTCTTTGAGTCCTTTAACCAATGCCTTTGGTCCCATGTAATTTTGATTTACCAATCTCAAGTTATGGCCTTTGACTTAAAGTCACTTTTTGTTGACTTTTGAAAATGACCTATAATGTTGAAATTGATAACTTTTTGTGAGAGCATTTCTTGGACTTGGGACATGAAGATGAATTGTAGGAAATGTCTTTCTCTTCAAAATGAGCTTTGGATGGAATTTTTCTGATAATCCATGTGAAAGTTATGCCCTGGTCAATTTCAGTTGACTTTTTCAGCTGTCCAAATATAGCAACTTTTGCATCTTTGATGATTTCTGAGCCAAATTTTGAGAATCATGATCAAGCATTGATCAAATGATGTTTGTGGCTTCAAAATGATATATTGACCAAAAATTTGAATTTTTGACTGTCAAATGACCATTTTGCCCCTACAGTTGACTGTAGTGCAATTTAGGGTTTTGACTGTGCAATTTTGAGCTGAATGCCTTGAAACTTGACATGAGGATACTTGACCATCTTTGTAAGCATATGAGACTTGATTGGGCCTTTGAAAAGTTCATTTGCTTGACCAGAACTCAAACCCTAGTTTTGACTGTATAGGAGACAGTTGAGCTGCACAACCCTTGGGGCATTTTGTGACCTTGACTTGGCAATTTCTTGATGAATATGGGAGGGCAAATTTTGGGGTACAACACTCAGACACTAGCATCAGCTGAGACTGTGGTTGAAGATTCTCCGATGAAGATGGCCTCCTTAAAGGATGCCCGGGCTGTTATTGAGAAGGGTGAGTGTGCAAACTGGGGCTGACTTCCTGATTTCACTCAGAAGACTAACAAGTTTGGTTTGGGTTTCACTGCAGAAGCTCAAAGGGCTGTTCGTAGTGCAAGGATTGGAAGACCTCTTGTGTTCATCAGCAACCTGGGAGTAAATGCCATCGAAGATAACGTGGAGGAGTCTGAATTCGACAGCTGGATCTATCCTACGACCAACGGTGGACCAAGCAACTGGACAGCAAAAGACATCATCCCTATTACTTTTGTTACCCAGTAATGAACTCTTTGTTTTGAATTTGTAACAGACAATATTGTGAAACTTTATGGCCCGGTGTCTTACCCGGGGCACTGTGGCTTCATTTGTGAGGGCTTTTGTGTGCCATTTTCATATATCATTAATAAAAGCATTGGACGTTTTTGCATTTCAAATCTTGCGCTCCTTGTCTTTATTATATATTGCAAAACAGCTATTTTACACACACTCACATATACAGGTCTCAATCCACTCTGGATCTCATTGGTAACGACTCTGCTACTGCCAATTATGACTTTGAAAATCCGATCAGCTTAGCCGAAGACGAAGGTGAAGATGATTGCGAAGTGCCTGGTGAACTTGCAAGACTGTTACTCCAGGAAGAGAGGGCCATTCAGCCACATGAAGAGCTAGTGGAAACAGTGAATCTGGGTACTGAGACAGACAAAAAGGAAGTCAAGATCGGTGCAAATCTGGAGCTTAGTGTGAAATAACGGTTGATTCAGATGCTGCATGACTACGTGGAAATCTTTTCCTAGTCTTACGAAGATATGCCTGGGTTGGATACCGACATTGTGGTTTATCGCCTGCCTACCAAGGAAGACTGCCCTCCCGTAAAACAGAAGGTTCGCCGTATGCGCCCAGAGATGTCCGAGAAAATCAAGGCCAAAGTTATGAAACAGTTTGACGCCGGTTTTCTATCAGTAACTTCTTACCCTCAGTGGGTTGCCAATGTGGTTCCAGTGCCGAAGAAAGATGGTAAGGTCCGAATGTGTGTCGACTACATGGATTTGAACAGGGCGAGCCCTAAGGATGACTTCCCTCTACCTCATATTAACGTTCTGGTCGACAATACTGCTCAGCACAAGGTCTTCTCCTTTATGGACGGTTTCTCCGGTTATAATCAGATAAAGATGGCTCCTGAAGACATGGAGAAGACCACTTTTGTTACTCAGTGGGGTACCTTTTGTTACAAGGTCATGCCTTTTGGGTTGAAAAATGCTGGGGCAACATATCAGCGTGCCATGGTTGCTTTGTTTCATGACATGATCCATCACGAGATTGAAGTATACGTCGATGATATGATTGCGAGGTCCCAAACTGAGGAGGAACTACTTGACCATCTAAAGAAGCTGTTTGATCGTTTGAAGTTGTACAAGCTAAGATTGAACCCGAACAAGTGCACCTTCGGGGTGAGGTCTGGTAAGCTACTGGGTTTCGTTGTAAGCGACAAAGGTATTCAAGTGGACCCTGCTAAAGTGAAAGCCATTCAGGAGATGCCAGCTCCCAGAATAGAGAAAGAGGTCAGAGGCTTTCTAGGACGATTGAACTACATTGCCCGATTCATCTCGCACCTAACTGCTACTTGTGAGCCAATCTTCAAGCTGTTGAAGAAAGATCAAGTGGTACGTTGGAACGATGAATGCCAGGCCATGTTTGAAAGAATCAAAGAGTATCTCCAGGAACCACCCATTCTAATGCCACCAGTTGAAGGGAGACCGCTGATCTTATACTTAACAGTACTTGACAACTCAATAGGGTGTGTGCTGGGGCAGCATGACGAGTCTGGCCGAAAAGAGCATGCTATTTATTACCTTAGCAAAAAGTTTACCGACTGTGAGACCCGATACTCACTGCTCGAGAAAACTTGTTACGCTTTGGCATGGGCTGCTCGCCGGCTGAGACAGTATATGCTGACTCACACTACTCTATTGATTTCAAAGATGGACCCAATCAAGTATATCTTCGAGAAGCCTGCCTTGTCCGGAAGAATAGCAAGATGGCAGATGATCTTGACTGAGTATGACATCCAGTACACAACTCAAAAATAAATCAAGGGAAGTGTATTGGCAGACCACTTGGCACATCACGTAGTGGATGATTACCAGTCTATGAACTTTGAATTCCCGGACGAGAATATCATGTTGATAACTGATTGTGAAATACCTGGACCGGATGAAGGACCTGAGGAAGGATCCCAATGGTCTATGCAATTTGATGGAGCTTCAAACGCTTTGGGTAACGGCATTGGAGTTGTGATCATATCTCCTAAGGGCTCTCATACTCCGCTCACTGCCCGACTATGTTTCAACTGCACCAACAATATGGCGGAGTATGAAGCATGCGTCATGGGTCTTCGAGCTGCAATTGACCTAAGGATTAAGTTTCTAAGTGTCTTCGGAGATTCCGCTCTCGTGATCAGTCAGATCAAAGGCGAGTGGGATACGAAACACCCAAATATTATTCCTTACAAGGAGTATGTGTTGACGTTGCTTCCCCATTTCGAGGAGATAACCTTTGAATACTTCCCAAGAGAGGAGAATCAGTTGGCGGACGCGCTAGCTACGATGTCTTCTATGTTCAAAGTCAAATGGGACAACGAGGCCCCCCAGATCATTATTTGGAAATTGGATGAACCTGCACATTGCTGTGATCTTGAGACCGAAGAGGTAACAGAAAAGCCTTGGTATCATGAAGTGAAGAGGTACCTTGAAGCTCAAGAATACCCCGAGGGTGCATCTGTTAATGACAAGAAGTTTCTTAGAAGGTTCGCGGCAAAGTTCTTCATCAGCAATGGCATTCTCTACAAACGTAACCATGATTCAACCTTACTGCGCTGTGTGGATAAGATGGAAGCAGAAAGGATCATGGCAGAGTTGCATGAAGGTACCTTCGGAACTCATTCCAGTGGACATACCATGGAAAATAAAATCCTTCGGGCAGGATATTACTGGTCCACAATGGAAGCCGACTGTTATCAGCATTCTCGGACATGTCACAAGTGCCCGGTCTATGCTGATAAGGTGCATATTTCTCCAGTTCCTCTGAATGTCTTGACAACACCTTGGCCTTTTGCAATGTGGGGCATTGATATGATCGGCTAGATCAGACCTACGGCATCCAACGGGCATCGTTTCATCCTGGTAGCGATTGATTACTTTACAAAGTGGGTTGAAGCATCTTCTTTTGCTACGGTAACCAAGAACGTTGTGGCACGGTTCATTCGGCACAACCTGATCTGTCGATGCGGTGTACCAGAGAGGATCATTACGAACAATGGTACCAATCTTAATAACAATATGATCACTGAGCTCTGCGAGCAATTCAAAATACAGCACCACAACTCTTCTCCCTACCGGCCGAAGATGAATGGGGCTGTCGAAGCGGCAAATAAGAACATTAAGAAGATTGTGCAGAAGATGACAGTGACCTACAAAGACTGGCACGAGATGTTACCAATTGCTCTTCATGGGTACCGTACCTCAGCACGGACGTCAACAGGGGCAACGCCCTATTCCTTGGTTTATGGTATGGTGGCAGTGTTGCCTATTGAAGTTCAGATACCCTCTCTTCGGATCATGAAGGATGCAGATTTGAGCGAAGACGACTGGATTCATACCCGACTTGATCAACTAAACCTAATCGACAAAAAGAGACTTACTACTATTTGTCATGGTCAGACGTACCAAAAATGAATGATCAAGGCATTTAACAAGAAAGTCAGACGACAAGAGTATCAAGTCGGGAACCTGGCAATCAAGCATATTATTCTACCTCAAGGTGATCCCAGGGGCAAATGGACCCCTACTTACGAAGGGCCATTTATGGTTAAGAACATTTTCTCAGGAGGAGCGATGATTCTAACCACCATGGATGGTGACGACCTTCCTCACCCCGTCAATGCAGACATAGTGAAAAGATACTACGCATAATCAAAGACCCGCTAGGTCGACTGGCCTAGGCAAAAATAAGGGCTTTCCGGCGAACCAAAAGGGTTCGGGCAAAATAAGGGATGAAAATAAAAAATCTATACACCCGGCAAGTCGAAAACCTGAAAAGGCGGCTTGGGCAAAAATGGGTATCCCGGTGGACTGAAAACCCGAAAGGGCGGTCCAGGCAAAAGTTAGGGATAAGCGTAACACTATGTCTCATTGAATCACCCTGCATCCAGACTTCGGTATCAACTATCAGGCTCGGACGGCGCCAATCAATCAGATTCATCTCCAACTAAGCAGCAAAGTGATGAGACGCTTGAAGATATAAAGGCGATAATAGAGTTGGAACCCAGTGGGATTATTCACATGGCTGTTTTGTTTTCTTTTTAAAAAATTGTATAAATCCTATTTGTTCGGCGGCGTTCTCTTACTAGGACGTCAGCCTCTTGTACAAAAGCTCCTATTTACAGGCAAACTTCAAAATCAATACAAAGTCATTTTCAGACAAATTTCAAATTGTTTTCTCTTTAACTATTTTGTATTGCAAAGAACGTCCAATGTTCATTTTTTATATATGCATTTGACATTAATTGCTTCTCATAAATATTTACATGCGAAACAAAGGATTAATTACTGGTGATATCAGAAGTAGGGGCAATAAGAATGGGCTGAGCGGTCTAGTTACTCTGTCCACCAAGGTACCAAGATATATTCAGCTGAAGAATATGGCTAAGATACCTTCACGCCCCGAAGAGTAAGACAGTAATGATAGCTCTCCCCACTGAGACTTGCAACCAGGAATGAATCAGCCATACTCTCCCCCGAGCAGAGTTAGTCTATCATCAACCCTAAAAAGGTCTGGTATCCCTAGAAGGTCTTAATATTCCCCAACGGAGTATAAAGACATTCTCCAGCAAGCATAAGAGTATCCCTGGCAGTCTTAATATTCCTCAACGGAATATAAGAATGTTCCCCGGTAGAATGCAAGATACCCCCAGTGGATCCATTTCCCCAGCGAAGTTCTTTCTATCCCCAGCGAAGTTCATCATCAAAATCCCCAACAGAGCTTATCAACGGAATCCTCAACGGAGTTTATTAGTAAAATCTCAGCAAAGCATCTCTTCCCCACAGAGTAATTCCCCACAGAGTAATCTTTTCACCGTGTTTATTCCCCAACAGAGTTATCTTCTCCTACAGGTTTATTCTCACAACCATCATCGTTCGTCATCCCCATCAGAAACATCCTAAGCAAAGTTTGAAGACACACATACTCTTCAACAGCAGTCCAGGATTTAACGAACTCCCTGGCATTTGTCAAGGATTTATTTTCCCAGACGAAAATACATTCATAAACATTTCATATTTCATACCTCCTATTTACATACATGATAAAGTGCATACGACACAATCTCATCTACTTTCGAGAACATCATGACATCATGCATTTCATACATCATGACATTGCATACAGCTAACGTTTACCTTTTTCAGAAGAAGGTCAACCAAAAAATGGCTGCCATCAACCTTTTCAAGTCCCAGTTTAATACCTGTAGCAAGCCAGGAAAATATCTGTGGACGACTGATTGTAGATTAATACCTGTAATAAGCCAGGAAAATTATCTACATGAAGAGATTGAAGATTAATACATGTAACAAGCCAGGAAGACTTTCTTTCTCAGGTCAGAGATTAATACCTGAAACCAGCCAGGACAACTATCTCCTAGACAAACCTTTTCAAGTCCCAGTTTAATACCTGTAGCAAGCCAGGAAAATATCTGTGGACGACTGATTGTAGATTAATACCTGTAACAAGCCAGGAAAATTATCTACACGAAGAGATTGAAGATTAACACCTGTAACAAGCCAGGAAAACTTTCTTTCTCAGGTCAGAGATTAATACCTGAAACCAGCCAGGACAGCTATCTCCTAGACCAACCTTTTCAAGTCCCAGTTGAATACCTGTAACAAGCAAGGAAAACTATCTATGGATGACTGATACCTGTAACAGGCCAGGAAAACCATCTACACAAAGAGATTGAAGATTAACACCTGTAACAAGCCAGGAAGACCATCTTTCTTTCTCAAGTATGCAAGTTCTCGCTAAGGAATCTCTTATGCGATCGAAACTCCTGCAGATGGCATCTATAAGCCCATCCTCCTACCAACAATCTCCAAATGGCATCTGTAAGCCCATTCCCGACGTCACAATGCTGATACTACACCATGCGAGTGCAAATTTCTGGGCACTCTAGTGTTCAATCATCTTCCACCTTCGGATCACGAAAGGCACGCAAGCCAATCTACATCCTCAAGTTTAAGAAAATTGAACAGGGGCAACTGTTGTACCCCAAAATTTGCCCTCTCATGTTTTTCAAAGGTCTTCCCTTACATGGTTGGCCACAAACCCTTGCCTAAGAAAAATAATTTTTTTTTTGAAGATGAACAAAGTGTCTTTCGATTGGCATCTGGGAAAAGTCTTCGATTGGGCATTTGGCACTCTTCGATCAGGCTTGACTCACCAGTCTTCGATTGAGCGCTGGACACTCTTCGATCAGGCTTTGATTAGTAAGCTTCGATTGGGCATTTGGCACTCTTCGATCAGGCTTGACTCACCAGTCTTCGATTGAGCGCTGGACACTCTTCGATCAGGCTTTGATTAGTAAGCTTTGATTGAGCGCTGGACCTCCTTCGGTCATGCTTTGGTCTGCAAGTCTTCAATTGAGTGTTGGACCTCCTTCGATCAAGATTTGGTGTGCCAGTCTTTGATTGAGCGATGGACCTCCTTCGATCAAGTCAATGTCACAATGCTTCGAATAGTACTTCAGAGGGTCCTTTGACTGGAACTTCATACTTTACCTCAAGCAGAACACCAGAACAAAATGATCTTCGAATGGAATTTCAGTGCAGAGTTTCTCTTAATCCAAGATGCTCTGATGAAGGAAGTTCTGGACACTTCGAATCAGAACTTAGACTCATCACAAGGCCAAGGGCTGGTCGAAGTTGTCTAATAGGGAATGTGCTAAATATATTCGAACTGGACTTTGAAGCTGGCAAAGAAGGCAGATTCGAAGTAGGCTGGCATGACTAGGCAAAAACATATACCCTAACCTGTCCAGAATACCCAAAGTTCACAATGGCATGTGTCCCTTGCAAATATGCAATCGAAGCAGGGGGAGTCTCAATCGAAGGGGCTGTGACTAGAGTAGTTCGAATGGGGACTTTGAAGCAATCGAAGAGAGAAAGTTCGAAGGGGCAAGTCAGCTTTTGATTTCCATCATATTGGAGGCCCAAACAGCTCATAACAGGCTGGCAGTAACGCCTGCAAGCAGATTGGCACCTGATTGAATCAAATATAGCAAGTCTTTATGAATAAGTCAAATCAAATCTCTTCATCATAATGGACCAAGATTTGATACACAAATATTGACCTAATTTCTTTGGCTATATAAACCTCATGCTCATAAACAAATCACACATGAAACCCTGCTGCAGACAAAGAAAAAATGCACAAAAACTCTATGGAAACGGCCATAACAGTTTTGCAAAAAACCTTGAGCAAGTGGTGATCGGATTTTGGTTTAGAGGTGAATTCAGACCAAAAGAAAGACGCAGCTCTCTTGCCAGCAACCTCCTGAAGCGAGACCAATCAAAAACCAAGCCTTTCACTGCCTATAACGCACTGTAAGCCCCCTTGAACCTTGCTCTGTACATGGAATCGTAACTCAGTTTTTATGCATCTTTGTGCCAAATTTGTTGCATATTTGTATTAATTATTAAATTCCTATGCAAACTGCATTATTTGATTGTATTTTCGTGATCTCTAACCCCATATCCAGAACCTAGGGTTCTTGTGTATGTTTTTAGGCGTTTTGCGTGCAGGTTAAATCAAGGCCAACAATGGCCATAATTGAATTCAGGGGAGTGAGACGAGTACAGTAGTACTCTTGGATTCCATTGTTGTGACCTAGGGAGCATTTTAGAACCATCCCACGAAACTTCCTGCGGACAAAAATCCGCAGGTAACTGAACCAGGTTTTAGTGAAGAAGATAAAGATGTGGCATAGCGTGATTGGATCATTTGAACATTAGCGCGTTTTTCTTACTTTCCAGCATATTCATTGATTTTCCCATATATTATTTATTTCTTATTCCAATGACAAATTGAAGAAGCTGGCTGGTTGGTGAGCGTGTTAGTGCAGGACCCATTGGGACCTGGGTTTGAATCCCAGGTCCCCCAAAACTCTGTTATCATTTTGTTTCAGGTGTTCACACGCAGTGCTTCAGGCAGGGAGCACCATATACCTCCAGATCTCAAAGGCCATGTGGTTCCAGATCCAGATCCAGTGGTCCAGGATGAGGTTCACCATGAACCTTGGTCAACAAGCGCACATGCAATCTGAAAGTCAAACGAGGCTGTTCGAATCTGGGCCTGGAATTGCTGAATCAACCTCCCTTCTTCAGGCCCAGCGCCCCAAAGTTTGCTTATGTTTTTTTATTTCCTTTTCATATTTCTTTTACTTTTTATTATTATTATTAAAAACTAACTAATTAATTAATAAACTAACATCTTTTTTCATAAAAAACCAGAAATCAAAAATATTATTTTCATCATTACTTTCATTATTTTTGTAAATAAACCATTAACCAATTAATTTAGTTTTTAATTAGGTTTAATACCAACATATTTTGCAATAAATTAAAATTGACTTAGAATTAGGTTTTTTTTTATTTCTGATTTTATTTCCTTGATTTAAATAAAAAACTCAAAATATTTTCTTTTAATTAATTAATTCCATTATTAATTTAGACTTAATCCTTAATTCAAAAAAGACCAAAAATGTGCTTTCTTTAAAAAGGGTCAAAACCCTAAAGGACAATCTGATTCAACTTTTCTCGCGCATATGATTTTGATCCATATATTGTAATTGCTCCGAGGATGTAATAGTTTTAACTTAGGACTATTTATTTACCGCTTTTATTTACCTTTTCACATTTAATTTTAAGGGTTTATTTTTGGCGATGTAAATACCCGACGCCTTGTAATAGCTTAGCTTTATTTTCCGCAATTTATTTTCCGCAACCATGAACTGCTAGATGTATGCTAACTAGGCTATGCATGACAAGATCTATCTTAAATTAAAATCAACAATAGCTCACCATGACATGTAAAGATAATATAACTGAAAAGTGACACACTTGCACATGCCACTCCTAGGGTACGCCTCACTTGGTTGCCTCGAGCGTGGTCATTAAGTATAGGATGTTTTAGAGGTCGTCCTCTTGTCCAAAGATCATAAGTCGCCTCGAAACGGTTGCCTCGGATAAAAATGATCTAAGATATTAGGGTTACCGCTAAGGCGTCCTAACGTTGCTTTAGTGACCACACATCCCTAAAATCGAATTGACCCGAAAACTCCAACGATGGTGCTACCTACTCCTCAATAGTGGGGATAGCACTGTCTAAGGGACAGTTGCACAGTTTAATTCCTTTTTGAGTAGGTAGATGTTCTTAAGTACTTTCTCCTTTTAAAACAAAAACAAACTTTTCGCACTTACACTCTCTTAAAAAAAAACTCTTTTCAAAACCCACAAAACACAAAAAAAGCGAACTTTTGAAAACCCAGTGAGCAAGTACCTAAGATCCCGTGGATAACCACAGATATAAAGGGTGCTAACACCTTCCCTTTCTATAATCTACCTCCCGAACCCGAGAAACATCTCAAAAAGGAATTTTTCTGTGCTTTTGTCCTTTCCTTGTTGGATAAAATAAAAGACGGTGGCGACTCTTACTTACCACGACATTTTGCGAAAACAAACGCAAACGCGAACCAGCATTCCAAAACAGTCAGTTCTCATTCCCACCGATCACACATATCTCCCTCAATTTTAACCCTAAGAGTGTGTTCTTGGACTTTTTAGAAAGCTTAAGATGTCCCCTAAACAACCCTTTTTTTCATCTCAATTTGGTCTTCCATGTTCATGTAAGAAGCTTTGACCCAAAAGGTGTTTTTGTTGACTTTTCAAAAGGACCTATAATGTAGAAATTCATATCTTTTGATGAGTGCATATTTTGATTGTGGGATGAAGATTAGTTGTAGGGAATTTCATCCTCTTAAAAATGAGCCTTGAATGGAAAATTTCTGATAAAGTATGAAGAAGTTATGCTTGGTCAAAGTTTGGTTGACTCTTCTTGAGAAACCCTAATTTAGCAACTTTTGGGTTTTGATGAATTTGGGGCATTCCTTGGGGAATCATGATCAACATTTTATCAAATGATGAATATAACTTCAAAATGTTGATGTTGACCAAAAATCTTGAAGTTTGACTGCATGTGGGTCACAGTTGACTTTTGACCTAGCATAGTTGATTTTCAGGCATCTGGGCAATTGACTGAGCAAACTTCTTTTGCAAGGCTTGAAACTTGACATGGATGATCTTGAGAACATATTAGGACCATGGAAGGAATTTAGGACCCTTGGACTTCAACCATCTTGATGAGGAGTGAAACCCTGGTTTGAAGCTTGTTGCCTTGGGAGGAGGATTTGTCTGGTCAATCCTTAGTCATCCTTGAGCAATTGAGGACCTCTAGAGGCATGTCTTGAGTGAAATGAGAGGGAAAATTTTGGGGTACAAAACTACTTTTTATAATATTTAAGATCTCATCCATTTCACGAGTAGAAAGTTCTTCATCAGCAATGTCCTTTGCGGGTATCTCTGTCTCAACAGGCTCAACTATCTTCTCTTTCCCCTTGTGTCAGCACTAGGCTTAGCAGTTGTAATGCAGACAAGCGCCTTTGTAACAACTGGTGGTGAGATGTTGGGTGAGAAGATTCTCCCAGTTCTGGTCACCTTACTAGAGCCAGTAATGTTACCAACATCACCAGCTTTACTTTCTTCAATCCAAGCATCTTGCTTTATCCCATGGTAAAACACCTTAGTACCATGGTTCCATGGCACTGCGTTATTGGAAGAGTATGGAATTGGTCCGGGAGCGGTAATTATCAGAGGAGTAACAGTTGGTTCATTTGAAATACTGATAGGACCCTTGGAGGAGATCCTAAGAGGCTTCTTTAAGATGGTTATGATGGAGAGATCTTCACACTTACTGGTCAAACTTTTGGCGGATGGAGTCTTATCAAATAGGATCTCATGGCTATTCATCAGGTGTTGAATACCTTCCTTTAGCCCTTCGCATCCATTGAGTTGTTTGGCACAATAAACACAATCCTTCAAACAGCCAGGGAAAATCCCGGCTTTCAACAGATTCTTTTTGATGATGTTTAACAGAGTAGTCAAGTCTTCGGCTGAGGAAACAAAAATTGTATCTTCAACAGCATTGACACCCTTGCCATGATTTGGCATAGGCACGGTGATTACATTCGGAGTTGGAGGAGGATCAAATTCAATGGTCTTGTTGTATATTAAGTCTTGAATTTTATTCTTCAGTGCCCAGCATTGGTCAGTCTCATGCCCAGGACTACTTGAGTGATATGCACATTTGGCGTTCGGATTGTACTTTGGTGAAGAGGTATCTGGATTGCCTGGAGGATCACGCAGTGTCGCCAAATTAGCCTTTAACAAGTGTTGTAAGGCTTGGGATAGTGACATGCCTATCCTTGTGAATTGTCTTGGTGGAGCCTGAAATCGTTGATGATTGGCAGATTGTCTCTGAGCAGAAGTTGGATTGGAAATCCGGATAACATTAACAGACGGACAATCATCCTTCTTGGTACAAGCCCTTGCCTCATACACAACATTCGTTTCTTTCTTCCCGAAAAAAGGTTTCTTTATAGGATTGGAGGTGGAGGCAGGTGCCATGGGTATCTTCTCGCTTTTGATGCCACTTTCAACTCTTTCACCGGTTAAGATTAGCTCGGTGAAACCGGATGAAGAACAACCAACTAATAAGTTAAATAATGGACCAGATAAAGTGCCCATAAACATTTCAATATGCTCCCTATCAGTCAAAGGTGGTTGAACCATACTGGCAAGGTCTCTCCATTTTTGGGCGTACTCTTTGAACCCTTCATCCTTACCCATTGTCATGTCTTGCAACTGAACTCTTGTCGGAGCCAAGTCGGTATTATACTGGTATTGGTGGTAGAAAGCGGTGGCTAAATCTTCCCATATATGGATACGGGAACCATTCAATTGGTAAAACCATTCTAGTTGCGTCCCATCCAAACTTTCTTGAAAAAAGTGAACCCAGAGTTTCTTATCAGTGGTGTGCGGTTGAATTTTGCGCACATAAGACTTCAGGTGAAGTTTTGGACAGGAAACTCCATCGTACTTTGTGAATACTGGTATTTTTAATTTGTGGGGAATGACAACCTCAAATATTAAACCTAAATCATCAAAATCCAAACCGGGGACGGCTTGAATCTCAACAACGTTTAATTTGTCTTCTAGATACTTGTACTTGACATCGGAGGGAGGATACTGCTCGTCAAAATAATCATGATCATCAGACGCTTGATCATTGATACACCTAGCCTGGGTACTCTTAGCTTCTCCAATTTGATTCTCGTCTTCCTCAGATGAGTCTTCCACTACCGGGATCTGACGGACCGATTCTTTGAATCTTCTACCCATATTGACTAGGGCTTTCCTCTTTGGTTTCTTTTTGGCTGCTAGCATCACCATCAAATATTGTTGCCCCTTGGCTAGGGTCAGCAGAGTCTCTTGAAACTGAGAGTTTTGTGCTTGTAGGTTCTTCATTGTTTTCTCGATATCCATCTTGCTGAAGTAAACAGCATAAAGATAAGGAAACCTGTTATGTTATTATGCATGGAAGATGTGTATGCAAATGATTTCAAGGATTTATGATATTTAAATTTGTATAGACAAAGAATGAACAAACTTCAATTTTCATTAATTAGTTCAAAATGATTACAAAATGCCTCTTGGGCTTACAAAACTAAATCTCTAAGATAAAAAGGTCGAACGAATCCTCTTTGACGGAATGTAGGCGTTCAAGCTTTGTTCTTAATGGAGTTGCTTTGTAAGCTCCAAGACCCTTTTCTCACTAGCGTAGAATTGAGCTTCGAAGGTATCTCTTTCTTCCTTTAGCTGAATCCAACCCCTTTGCAAGTCTTCAAGAGAAGTAGGCATGTCGGGATGGAGGACAGTGTACGGGACATCTCCTTCAACCATAGGCTCCATGATAACTGGTAGGATGGATGGATAAGGCATCACGAGCTTCTGAGAACGAGCTCGTACCCACCTAAGATAAGGCTCAAGTGGAATAGAATTCTTGTGTCCTAGCATTTTACTGTACACTTTGCTTACCATCCTCCAAGCTCATATAAACTTCTGACGGTAGCCTTGATCGTTGCTCTTGTAGTTGAATACCACTCCTTGGATGAGCATATCATGCGGACCATCCCTTCGGGCATAACCAAACTGTTGCAAGGCTAAGCAAGGGTTGTAAGTGACACCTCCCCTAATTCCAAGTAAAGGGACATTAGGGAATTCCCCATAACGGTCAATGATAGTAACATTCTCTAAGGATCGAGAACACCAATGAATATCCTAATGTCTGAGCGTCATCAACCTATGGGACCACCTCAAACCTTGCTCGTTCTTCAACACAGACCGGGGAAGATGCGAAATAAACCATCTAGATAATAGAGGAGTGCAACACATGAGGATCCCTCTCTTCCTCATAGTGCGAGAGTGAAAAGAATGTAGGATATCTCCCAATAAAGTAGGCACCGGATTGCGAGACATGAATATTTTTACAGAATTTACATCTATAAGTTGGTCAGGGTTTGGAAACAAAACCATCCCATAGATGAGAAGGACCAAGATTTCTTCAAAAGCTTGTAAGTCCAAATAGTTCCAACAATCTTGAGCTTTCTCAAACAAGAACTTGGCTAAGAACCCTTTGATACCACTCTTTGTTTCCCAATTAGTCGTGACATCAGATTGTTGCAAGTGTAGTGCTCGAGAAATCTCTTCATGTTTTGGATCTCTTTCCGTACCGTTGAAGGGTAGTTGATTGAGAATGGGAATCATCAAGAGTTGAGAGAAATCTTCCAGAGTAGGTACAAGCTGATAATCAGGAAAGGTGAAGCAATAGTGTAGAGGATCAAAGAACTGGAAAAGCACATTCATCATATCTTCATTTGTGCTAGAGGTAACCAAGTTTAGGAGGCGGCCATGTCTTTCAGTGAATGAAGATTTCTCAGGGACCCTTGATGCTAACTCTTTGAGT
This sequence comes from Vicia faba, assembly GCA_948472305.1. Lineage (NCBI taxonomy): Eukaryota > Viridiplantae > Streptophyta > Magnoliopsida > Fabales > Fabaceae > Vicia > Vicia faba. The sequence continues at coordinate 438,221,709 of OX451737.1, read as the reverse complement.
TGAGAAGGAATTCTGTTGAATTGGATAGTATTCCTGCGGATGGAAGCCATGTCCTACAAAATAGAACAAAGATAAATCCCAATAATCCTTTAAATGGTTAGTGAGAATGAGTATGATTGTGATGCGGTGGGAGAACTGACTTGATTGTTTTGCGTTTTATCGCAAATGTTGCGGTTAGCAAGAGTCGCCACCGAATTTTCTTTTATCGAAAAGGAAAGGTGAAAAATCACAGGAAAGACCTTTGAGATTGTTTCTTGAGTTTGGGGGTTAGATTATGAAAAGGGAAGGTATTAGCACCCTTTTCATCCATGGTTTTCCATGGGCTCTTAATTACTTTCTAGATCACTTGCTTTTGTTTGAAATTGTGCTTTGTGTGGTTTTGAAAGTGTTTTGTAAAAGAGGACATTGTTTAGGAAATCTTTGTAATGATTCTCGTTCGTAAGAATGTATGCAAAGATGTTTGTCTTTTTGAAAATGTTTTCAATTTTGTAAGATGTTTGAAAATGTGTGTGTTTGTTTTGAAAATAGCAAGGATATTTGTTTTGAAATGGAGCAAGTAACTAAAAGTAATCTACCTACTCAAATGTCTTTCTTGTTCATTTTCTTTTCCTTTGATATTGTTGTCTTACCATTGATTTGGTAGGCAACCCTATCTTTGGATGTAAACGGGACGGGCATGGGTCATCGTATAGCCATGATTAGCAATGTTGCAAAGTATCTTAGCATTTTTGAGGGACTAAGATCATTTTTGTAAGGCAAATTTGAATAGCATCATCAAGGGACTATGATCTTGTATTTGTTTATTTTTGCTAAGACACTTTACATGCGTAATATGGCCATTTTTGTATAAGGCAACCAAGTGGAGTAACCTTAGGGGTGCTTGTGTGCAAGTGTTCCATTTTCATGCTTGATTTTGTCTTGAATTAGGGTTTTCTATTTGGTTGATTTTATCTTGCCATGCAAACCCTAATTACTAGCATGTTATATAAAAGCGATAAATTGCGAAATTTAAAGATCACTACGCTATTACAACACTTTATGGGAGGGGGTGTACAATATACAAATGGGGATTTGCAATAATATAAACCTAATTAAGCTATTACAACCAAATTGAATATGTACAAATATTGGAATAAGTAATGTACAAGATAAATTAAATATGCAAAGACATGTAAATGCAAAAGAAGATTTTGTTTGTTTTTTTTATGTGAAAAAGTTTTAACCTAAACCTAATAGATAAATCAAGATTAAACTCAAATTAATTAGGAAATAAAATTATTTTTAGAAAGGATTTTGATTAAACCCTAATTCTATTTTATCAAAAGGGAATAAATTTCTTTGAGAAAAAGTAAGTATTTTTGCATTTTTTGTCTTTGAAAAATAATATATGGTATTTATGAGGTATTTTGGTCTTTTGTATTAAAAATAATATGCTTAATGAGTGTGAAGAAAAAATAAATATTAAATTTAATTTACAAGTTTATTATAAAAAAAATATATGATATGTAACTAAAAATAAAATATTTTCTATGAGAAAAATAAAATAAAATGAACCAAAATATAAATCTAGCATTTTTATATTTTTTATGATTTTTAATATTAAAGAAAATATATTTAATAAAATAGAAATGAAAATAAAATGAATAATAAAAATATATGGGCCAGGGGTGCTGCAAGCAAACAGGGGTAGGAAGTTAGAAAAAAAACAAAGCCCAAAGTTCCAGAAGCCCACGCTGCAAAACAAACAAAAAAACTGGAAAAAATATGAAAAATTGCAAAAGGCAGCGCCAAGGCTCGAACCCATGACCTATGGCATTTTTGCACGTTGCCTTATGTTGTACCCCAAAATTTGCCCTCGCATTTTTCCCAAGAAATATCAGCTTCAAACATTTCCTGACTTTTCAAACTGGCTCAAGAATCGGACAAACGAACTTTTCTTGACAGTCAAGCAAGATTAGGGTTTTACTGATTTTTAGGACTCTGAATTATTTCATACAGTGGGCTTAGGGTTTGGATGGTTTTTTGATTCAATTTTGATCAGGCGAGCGTTATTTGGCATTTAATCAGGAGTTAAGGTTTTATGGGCATATTCTCAGAATAATTCAAATTCCACAGCACTTCGCAGTTTATTCCGAGATTCGGGTTAAATTTGCATTGTTTTGATTTAATCAGTAAAAGAAACAGTGGTTGGAATTCATGTTGTTTTCTTTGAGTCAGTCAAATACAGGATGCAGTATTGGATTCACAGTGTTTATGCGTTTGATCAGTCCATTTGGGTTAACTGCTGCTTTGTTTTGGATATTGGATAAGACAGGTTTAATTGACCAATATTGTTATTATTTAAGTTATTTATTATTCTAAAAAATTGGATGATTGAAATTTATTTTTCAATTGTTTTGATTCTAAGAATTTTAAATAAATAAATAAACAATAAAGAAAATTAGAATTAATTGGATAATTTAGATTTTATTGATATTTGAATTATTTGTACAAATTGTTGTTTATAATTTAAATTATGAACAATAATATACATTAATTTAAATATTACATAAAATAAAAAACTATCCTATTTTCTAATATTCTTCATTCTTCACTCCGCTCCGATGCTCCATGTCTTATCTGCAAAAAAAAAAAGAACAAGAAAAGTCAGAAGGCAGTTAAATTAAAAAAGACAGTTAAAGTTGCTCATCATTAGGGGCCACTGACTGGGATCAGTTGACCCTCTCTGCAAATCACGGGATTTCTCCCGGTTCACAAAGAGGGAAGATTTTTTGTTCATGAAATGCAAATGTCAAAAGTATAAGTTCCAAAATTCAAGACTGCATAGAATCTCAACTTCAAATTCAAACTAAACTGAAAAAATCCAATTTCAACTTTCTATCAAAAGCAAAAGGCAAGTTACTGTCAAAATGCCAAAGTCCACTCAAAGAAAATCAAGAAAGTACTCAAAAGCTGTCAAAGAAGATTTTGGAAAGGATATCAAAATGCAAAGTCAGATCCAAACTGTCAAAAGAGAGATAAAGAAGATGCAGAAAATGTGTTATGCAAGCTAAACATCATTTCCCATAGGCCCCTTCAGAACATAGTACAACAATAATCATATAAAATTCTAAAGATGTACTATAGAGTGAGAAGAAGAGAGAAATAGGCAAGGGTTCAGGCTTTATGCAGAGGCAGGTATAGAACAAAAAGATATAACACAAAGAAAAGGAACTCAGTTCAATATAGCAAAAAAGAGAGAAAAGATACAAACTGTCAAAAACCATCAAACCTCATCAACCCTGCCTCAACTTTCAAACATTCAAACCTGAATCAAGAACCTAAGAAACCTGCATCAGTCTCACACAACCTCAAGCTTCAAACTGATAACCTGCCTGTCATCAAACAAGCCAATAAACAAAACATACAAACACATACACAGGACAACCAACACCCTGTCCAACCACATAGCCTGATAAACCAAATCCACAAGCCAATACAAAGCAGTTCAAGAGATAAGAAGAAAAGAGACAATCTGCAAAACCTGCTAATGCCTTAACCTGCCTGCATCATCCAAACACATACACAGAAATACCAACAACCTTCCTGTCCAGTTCAAACCTCCTAGCCTGTACAAAAACCATATCCAAACCAACCTCTCAAGCATATCTAAACCAACCTCTCAAACATATCCAAACCAACCTCTCAAACATATCCAAACATACCCCCTCAAGCATGTCAAAACATTCAAACCAACTTCTAAGCCTCAGAATTTCTTCATCATAGGCAAATCGTTCAAGGGCATCAATCTCAGAAAGCATTCAAAGGCCTAAAGGCAAGCAAACATACAGGAGAGGCAAGTATAAAAGGTAACCTAGACCCACGAGCCCTCAGTGTAAACCTCACAGGGCAACGTAAACAATCGTTCAAGGGGCAACAAGAGATACAAATACTCAGGCAACAATTCAAAGCAATCAGTGACATAGAAGAAGAAGAAAGAAGGGAAAAGGTTTTCAGTGTAAAGCATCATAAAACCTAATAAGCAAAAGAAATATACAAGAATACCAGGGACATCAAGTTCATCAGCATCGCGTTCTCTTTCCCCCTCCGCTCGCTCCGGCCTCCTCAGCGCCTCCACTCTTCTCTCCTCCTCCTCCAGGATAAGGTAGCGAGCTTTATTCCTCTTTTTTCTCCTTCACCTCATAACAATGAAAACTCAACTTAAAACAAATCTAAAACGCGTATCGTTCACAGAAGAGAAAAGAAAAAGAAGGAACATTGAAACAAACCTTGAACCACGAATCCACTGAGCTGGAGGGAAGAGAGGTCTGAGGGTAGCGCTGGTGGCCTCGAAGCGAAGGGAGCACTGAGACAGCAAACGAGATGATCGGAGAAGACGAACACGAACGGCGCGCCGCTACGAGCCCTAGCTTTCGTTCTGAACAAACCTTCCCTAACCCTAAATTCATTTCAAGTTTGACATGGGCTTGACCCGTTTCTGCCTTCCCCAAAGCCCATCAAAAATCATTAACATTTTCTTTACAAACATTTTCATTAATACTAACCTATTCTTTTTTTTTTTATAAATCATATACTTTTTTTTTAACAAAATATTAACAACTAACCTTTATATAAACACCTTTTTTTTTTTTAATTTAATACATTTGCACTTAACACATTGAAATACATTTGTACATATTATTTATCATATAGTTAAAATATCTCTTTTAAATATATTCGTATATGAAATGACAAAATACTTTTTATACACAATTAACTTGAAAACATTTCTAATACACATTGAAATACATTTGTACATATTATTTATCATATAGTTAAAATATCTCTTTTAAATATATTCGTATATGAAATGACAAAATACTTTTTTATCATATAATTAAAATTGAAAATATTTTTAGTTAACATACATATTTTGTACATAATAATTTAAATACATTTTTCTAATATTAAATTCACAACATTTAATCAAAATACTTTTTGCAAATAAAGATACATTTTTTAATTAAAACATTTTCTTTTGTACACAATTAAGCATATAAATCAAAAATACAAGATTTAAATATATGTCTAGGCCAAAAACCCTAATATGCCTCAATTCCACAATTCGCACCTGTAAATAATTACACAAATACATTCACATTTCCCTATACACATTTTTATCTTATATTCGTATATTCGATATTTACATTTTGATCGCACATTCGATTTGGTTGTAATTTATTGGATACTATGAGTCTCATCCCCTTGTACATTTATACCCCCACTCCCGGACACTATTTTGTAATAGCGTAGATTTTACATTCCGCAATTTACAGTTTTCAATTATACCATGGTTAGACCTAGGGTTTGTATGTACATAAAATCAAACGCTAGATAACCTAATACAAGACAAATACATGTAATCAATACACAATCACACTTGCACCCTCTAGGGTAATCCCACATGTTGCCTTCCAAAATGGGCCATGCTTGCACGTCGAGTATCTTTGGCAAAACAAAATCAAATGATCATAAGCCCCTCGATGACGCTTTCGAATGTTGCCTAAAACGGAATGATCATAGTCCCTTCAAAGCAAATTGCCAAAGACACTTGGCATCATTGCATTCATGGTCCATACGATGACCCGCGCCCGTCCCGAATAAACTTCCTAAAATGCAAGATTGTCTGCCAATTTCAATGGTAGAACAAAATTGTTAAAAGGGGTTAAAACATGACAAAAAAACCTTTGAGTACAATAGGGTAGACAAAACTCTTAGTTACTTGAGATAAAACTTGCAAAAACACTTGCCTTCTTTTCAAAAACCACAATCCACAACACTTTCAAACAAACTCTCAAAAACATTTGAAAACATCTTTTCGAAAAGATTCACACTTTTGTAAAACACTCAAACACGAGTCAAATACATTAGTTGCCTAAGACAAGGCATCTTTTTTCCAAAACATTTTCAAAAAGCACCCACACACACACCATTTTCAAAGCAATCAAAAAAAAAAAACAAGGCAAGTGATCTAAAAAACCAAGTAACTAAGAGCCCATGGATAACCATGGATGAAAAGGGTGCTAACACCTTCCCTTTTCATAATCTACCCCCCGAACCCACGAAATATCTCAAAAGGTTTTTGCTGTGCTTTTTTAACCTTTCCTTTAGGATAAAATAAAAAGTCGGTGGCGACTCTTGCTCAACCGCACAAGTGCGAATACAAACGCAAAACACTAGTCAGTTCTCCCACCGTATCACAGAACTGGCGACTCTGCTGGGGATTACTTTTAAAGTGGGGTTACCTTAGGGTTTAGATCACTTTTGTTTTCAATTGATTGCTTTGCTTGCTTTACATTTGTGGGCTTTGTATCGGAGTTTTATAGATCCTAACCCGGATCTGGGGAAACCCTTTTAGGTAGCATAATCTGTGAGGGACCTGTCCGGCGTATACCGACATGGGTGAAGCAGTGGCTACGTTGGTGTGGCGTCTTGGTCTGTACCGATATCCCTCGTGTTCAGACGGGGAGAATATGGGTCTTCCAAGGAGTCATTAAGCACCAATCGACCTTAGAACCCTAATTGACCAACTTGGCCATTAGAACAGTAGCAGTATGCTACACTCATTGAGGCTAAACTCTCGAGATGGTTCCGGCCGCGAGAAAAGGTTGCGATGCTGGAGTTATGACCGATTGAGGGTAGCCAATGATATGAGATTCTCTAGAACCCGGTTACTTTTAATAGGACAGGTTTTAACCAACAAACTGAAAGAGGGTAGTACCTGAACCTCATGCAAGCCTAAACCTAAGGCCTTGTGTGCTTTGTGTGAATATTGTTTGCCTGTATATACACTTGCCTGCTTTTCGCATACATGTACATAACATCATGACATCATACCATAGCATTTTAGCATTTTCAATAACCATTTCAAGGATCTCGAGGGTTCTGTTGATGCAGGGTTACGTTGAACCAGACATCTATCAAGGGGCGAGGGGGTTTCTCCTCTAACCAATCCAGCCAAAGTTCAAGTGCAACAACTTGAGTCAGCGGCTATGACCCACTCGACATGGTGAGCTTGATTCTAGTGGAAAGACATCCTCCAATACAAAGTTCTCCAATCAAAGATCAAGTACAACAACTTGAATCGGTGGCTATGACCCACTCGACATGGTGAGCTTGATTCTCGTGGAAGGACGTCCATCGGTGCAGAGATCTCCAATCCAAGAGCAAAGTTCAACCTCTAACATTTTCTTGTGTTTACCCCAAGAGACCCTTGAAAGCATGCATCCACATATCATGCATTTCATTTTGACAATCTTTCCTTTTTCAGGTTTCCTTACTCTCCTGCTGTTTATTTCAGCAAGAGATGGCTCTAGAAAGGTCTGTCAAAGACATCCAAGACCAGACTGCTCAGCTGCAGGAGATGTTCCTGAACTTGTCTCTGGGGCAAGAAGAGATGAAAGCTCTCCTCACCAAGGGCTTGGGGAATTCCAACAATGCCAGGAGTGATCAGATTGCGGAGCTGCAGTTTGATCTGACAACACTGAGGACTCAAATGATGGGACAGTTGGTGGGCCAGATGGCTCTCATCCAAGACCTATCTCAAAGACAAGAGGAACTCAGAGTTCTTGTCCGCCAACTGCTTCCAAACAACCAACTGGGGCAAACATCTGAGGTCGAAGAGCAAGTCACCGCTCAGCCTCCATCCACTCAAGAAGACAAGGGGAAAGCTCCTTTGCTAGCTTCAGGGTCACAAACCCATCCACAACCTCGCCAGCGTCAACGGGGGAATCGGCGTAAACAAGAAAAGTCGGGAAGACAGTTTACGGAGACTGAAATACCATCATTCTTCATACTGAAGCGCCTGTTGGAGGTCAATTTGCTCACCGTAAAGGACCCTCCTCAGAAGCTCAATATCTTCTCTCCTCACTTTAATTCCGACGCATTCTGTGTTTACCACTCCTACAGCCCGGGACACAGCACCAACGACTGTTGGGCCTTGAAGAACAAGATTCAAGATCTGATCGACATTGGGGTGCTGGAATTCATGCCAGACGGTGAGATGAAGATCTTCCGTTAAAGGGTTCTCCGCTTGAAGTGACGAAGCTCAAACTGAAAGACTTTTGCTTCTTTTTGAATTTTCAAAGTTGTAATTTCTTTTGCTGTCAAACAATTATCTGTCGATGTTAAACTCTGTTTTCATTAATGCATTGCATATGTTTGTCTTGAATTCATCCATTCGTTTCACTACTCTTATGCTTTTCTTTATGATATTTGACTCTTGATAAAAAGCTGTAAGCCTTTAGAGGGAGGATGACGAAACAATACCATAATCTTATACAGTATGCTTTTGAACAGACCTTGCTGATGATGTACAGGCATTTCTTTCAATTCCCAAACACTGGAGTTATAAGGAAGTTAATCCCTAGTCAACCCCTTCGAGCCAAAGAAGTAGGAGTTTTCTGTTCTGACACAATCAAAACCTTTGATATAAACCTGGGGCAGGGTAGTCTCTCAGTTAACTCAAAAGAAAATGCGCATTGAAGTCGCAAACTCTCAGTTCGTAACACAACGAACAAACATCGAAAAAGAAAACGTTCCTTTGGAATCAAAAGACAAGGTTGGTTCCCTATCACATAGACAGTCAATCTCTCAAAAGAAAGAAGCCCACTGAGCCAAAACCTATAAAGGAGGCTTAAGAAAGCTGGGGCATCCCGCTGACAGTAATCCCGAAAATGGTAACGGTCAGGCAAAAGTTAGGGATAACAAATCAAAATCAAAATAGTGAGGTCATTACAAAATCCTCAACAACATGAAAAGTGTTGAAAAAGAAAAAGGAGATGATGACTGTCTCCCAAAAATTCAAACTGGTGAACCATCGCCCAAAAGTCGTTCCGAACTCAAAACAGAGTGCGACGCACAGTTAACTGAGCTTAGGTTGAAGAACATCACGAAGAGCGGGCGGGTACAGATATACTTTGAGCCTTTATCCTTTGTTTCCTAAACCGTGAACCAGACCACGTTACAACCCTCCAAAAGTCCTAATTGAAGCATGGGTTAGTTCGAAAGCATACTGTTACAAAAGGTATCCTGACTCCTGTAGGGCTTTGCTCTAAATCTTGTGTTAACTTGTCTTATGAAAAGTTTTTCTGCTAAAAAACGCATTTTTCAAAACTTCGAGACAAACATAAACTTTGCATTGCTTGAATATCACTGTCTGCATTTGACCCTTTTGTTTGACAGCGAAGAAATTCATACGGCGAATGTTCGGAGGAACGAAAACTCTCTCAGCAAGTCAAAATCACTTCAAGAGGATAACACTTCCATCAAATCCCTTATCAGCAAGGGGCATGACATGTCACAAATCAATTAACCTGGGGCAGTCCAGTCAAGGTCCAACAGATCTTTCAAAGTACAATTAACCTGGGGCAGTCCAGTCAAGATTTCAAGAAATCTCTCAATATGCAGAGTAATCTGATTTAAGACTCCTTCTTCACCGCTTGGGGCATTCGAATGTCAAAAGTGTTCAACAAATCAACTACAACATTTCCAGATTCGATTCCTGTATCCAGCCAGGGCATATCTGTTGACTACATTTCCAGACTCGACTCCTGTATCTAGCCAGGGCACGTCTGAAGAGTTCGAAGATTCGATTCCTGTATCCAGCCAGGGCATATCTATCAACTATCACCTTTCCAGATTCGATTCCTGTATCCAGCCAGGGCATGTCTGAAGAATTCCAGATCAACACCTGCAACAACCCAGGAAACATCTGTGAACGACCGATTGTAGACCAACACCTGTAATAAGCCAGGATTTATCTACATCACCACTTGGGGCATTCGAATGTCAAAAGTGTTCAAAACCCGATGCAGTTTTTACACAAGCTCATCTTCAGGAAGCCCTACACCGGTTCCTCTTCAAGACTTCTGAAACAAGTTTACGGATTCTTCCCAACAACGGATGTCAATCTACCAACTTGTTCAGACTCTTCTCAACCGTTGAAAACAGTTTACGGACGCTTCCCAACAACGGATGCGGCTCTATTGCTGATTCAACTTCAAGATTTCTGAAAACAGTTCACGGGTTCTCCAAGTAAACGGATGTTAACCTATCACTTGTTCAGATTCTTCTTCAAGACTTCTGAAAACAGTTCATGGATTCTTCCCAAGTAACGGATGTTAATCTATCAGCTTGTTCAGATGCAACCTTTGAAATTAGTTTACGGACGCTTCCCAACAACGGATGTTGTTCTATTGCTGATTCAACTTCAAGATTTCTGAAAACAGTTCACGGGTTCTCCAAGTAAACGGATGTTAACCTATCACTTGTTCAGATTCCTCTTCAAGATTTCTGAAAATAGTTCACGGGTTCTCCAAGTAACGGATGTTAACCTATCGCTTGTTCAGATTCTTCTCAAGCTAACAACCACGGAAGATCGAGCTCGCCAAAATTCTCCCTATCCCCAACGGAGTTCATCAAAATCCCCAGCCAAAGAATCCTCCGGAGTTCATCTCCCCACAGAGTTTCGAGAGGACAAATCCTGAGTTCCCCAGTGAAGTCGCCAGAGTTACTTCCCATCAAGCCGAAGACTCTCAATCTGGTCTCCCCGGCATGGGTCTACTAGTTGGAACCCCCCAGTAGAGGTCATCAGGAATTCTCTTCCCCAGCGACAGCCAAGGATTTATTTTCCCCGGCAGCAGTCAAGATGCTTTTTTCTTCAGCCATCTCGGACTCATGTATCCTTGGCAAGATTAGCTCTCCAGCTTACATGCGCATTCATTACATTCATATCATAAATATTGATGTCACGTACATTGCATCATGCATCATAACATTGCATACAACTAACCTTTTGCCTTTTCAGGGAAGATCAGTCGGCAGACACAGATCATCTCCCAAGATGCATCCAGAAATAGTTCAGATGTGACCCGGACACGGCGACATTCTGATACTTATTCCAGATCCATCCAGACGCATCAGCAGAAACCTTACACCGGTTCCCCTTCAACTTCAAGACTTCTGAAACAGTTTACAGATTCTTCCCTACAACGGATGTCAATCTACCAACTGATTCAGGCTCTTCTCAACTTTTGAAGACAGTTTACAGATTCTTCCCTACAACGGATGTCAATCTACCAACTGATTCAGACTCTTCTCAATTTTTGAAAATAGTTTACGGACATGTCCCAACAACGGATACTGCTCTATTGCTTGTTCAATCCCAGATAGTTTACAGATTCTCCAGACATGGACGTCAATCTGTTGCTTGTTCAGACCTAATCCAGAGATGTTCCAAAACAGGGATGCCTTTCTGACACTTATCCACTCACTTCTGACATACATTTCAACATTTCCAAATGGCATCTATAAGCCCATCCTCCTACCAGCAGTCGCTGAATGGCATCTTTAAGCCCATTCTCAGATGGCATCTCTAAGCCCATCCCCCGACAAAATTCTCTCGCACCAGATGGCATCTTTAAGCCCATCACCAAATGGCATCATTAAGCCCATTCACATCTACCATCACACCGCCGAGTGCAAATTTTCTGGGCACTTTAGTGTCCAATCTTCTTTTACCTTCAAGTCGCGAAAGGCAAGCTTGCCAATCTAACTCTTCAGGTTCAAGAAGATTGAACAGGGGCAACTGTTGTACCCCAAAATTTGCCCTCGCATTTTTCCCAAGAAATATCAGCTTCAAACATTTCCTGACTTTTCAAACTGGCTCAAGAATCGGACAAACGGACTTTTCTTGACAGTCAAGCAAGATTAGGGTTTTACTAATTTTTAGGACTCTGAATTATTTCATACAGTGGGCTTAGGGTTTGGATGGTTTTTTGATTCAATTTTGATCAGGCGAGCGTTATTTGGCATTTAATCAGGAGTTAAGGTTTTATGGGCATATTCTCAGAATAATTCAAATTCCACAGCACTTCGCAGTTTATTCCGAGATTCGGGTTAAATTTGCATTGTTTTGATTTAATCAGTAAAAGAAACAGTGGTTGGAATTCATGTTGTTTTCTTTGAGTCAGTCAAATACAGGATGCAGTATTGGATTCACAGTGTTTATGCGTTTGATCAGTCCATTTGGGTTAACTGCTGCTTTGTTTTGGATATTGGATAAGACAGGTTTAATTGACCAATATTGTTATTATTTAAGTTATTTATTATTCTAAAAAATTGGATGATTGAAATTTATTTTTCAATTGTTTTGATTCTAAGAATTTTAAATAAATAAATAAACAATAAAGAAAATTAGAATTAATTGGATAATTTAGATTTTATTGATATTTGAATTATTTGTACAAATTGTTGTTTATAATTTAAATTATGAACAATAATATACATTAATTTAAATATTACATAAAATAAAAAACTATCCTATTTTCTAATATTCTTCATTCTTCACTCCGCTCCGGTGCTCCATGTCTTATCTGCAAAAAAAAAAAAAGAACAAGAAAAGTCAGAAGGCAGTTAAATTAAAAAAGAACGTTAAAGTTGCTCATCATTAGGGGCCACTGACTGGGATCAGTTGACCCTCTCTGCAAATCACGGGATTTCTCCCGGTTCACAAAGAGGGAAGATTTTTTGTTCATGAAATGCAAATGTCAAAAGTATAAGTTCCAAAATTCAAGACTGCATAGAATCTCAACTTCAAATTCAAACTAAACTGAAAAAATCCAATTTCAACTTTCTATCAAAAGCAAAAGGCAAGTTACTGTCAAAATGCCAAAGTCCACTCAAAGAAAATCAAGAAAGTACTCAAAAGCTGTCAAAGAAGATTTTGGAAAGGATATCAAAATGCAAAGTCAGATCCAAACTGTCAAAAGAGAGATAAAGAAGATGCAGAAAATGTGTTATGCAAGCTAAACATCATTTCCCATAGGCCCCTTCAGAACATAGTACAACAATAATCATATAAAATTCTAAAGTTGTACTATAGAGTGAGAAGAAGAGAGAAATAGGCAAGGGTTCAGGCTTTATGCAGAGGCAGGTATAGAACAAAAAGATATAACACAAAGAAAAGGAACTCAGTTCAATATAGCAAAAAAGAGAGAAAAGATACAAACTGTCAAAAACCATCAAACCTCATCAACCCTGCCTCAACTTTCAAACATTCAAACCTGAAGCAAGAACCTAAGAAACCTGCATCAGTCTCACACAACCTCAAGCTTCAAACTGATAACCTGTCTGTCATCAAACAAGCCAATAAACAAAACATACAAACACATACACAGGACAACCAACACCCTGTCCAACCACATAGCCTGATAAACCAAATCCACAAGCCAATACAAAGCAGTTCAAGAGATAAGAAGAAAAGAGACAATCTGCAAAACCTGCTAATGCCTTAACCTGCCTGCATCATCCAAACACATACACAGAAATACCAACAACCTGCCTGTCCAGTTCAAACCTCCTAGCCTGTACAAAAACCATATCCAAACCAACCTCTCAAGCATATCTAAACCAACCTCTCAAACATATCCAAACCAACCTCTCAAACGTATCCAAACATACCCCCCTCAAGCATGTCAAAACATTCAAACCAACTTCTAAGCCTCAGAATTTCTTCATAATAGGCAAATCGTTCAAGGGCATCAATCTCAGAAAGCATTCAAAGGCCTAAAGGCAAGCAAACATACAGGAGAGGCAAGTATTAAAGGTAACCTAGACCCACGAGCCCTCAGTGTAAACCTCACAGGGCAACGTAAACAATCGTTCAAGGGGCAACAAGAGATACAAATACTCAGGCAACAATTCAAAGAAATCAGTGACATAGAAGAAGAAGAAAGAAGGGAAAAGGTTTTCAGTGTAAAGCATCATAAAACCTAATAAGCAAAAGAAATATACAAGAATACCAGGGACATCAAGTTCATCAGCATCGCGTTCTCTTTCCCCCTCCGCTCGCTCCGGCCTCCTCAGCGCCTCCACTCTTCTCTCCTCCTCCTCCAGGATAAGGTAGCGAGCTTTATTCCTCTTTTTTCTCCTTCACCTCATAACAATGAAAACTCAACTTAAAACAAATCTAAAACGCGTATCGTTCACAGAAGAGAAAAGAAAAAGAAGGAACATTGAAACAAACCTTGAACCACGAATCCACTGAGCTGGAGGGAAGAGAGGTCTGAGGGTAGCGCTGGTGGCCTCAAAGCGAAGGGAGCACTGAGACAACAAACGAGATGATCAGAGAAGACGAACACGAACGGCGCGCCGCTACGAGCCCTAGCTTTCGTTCTGAACAAACCTTCCCTAACCCTAAATTCATTTCAAGTTTGACATGGGCTTGACCCGTTTCTGCCTTCCCCAAAGCCCATCAAAAATCATTAACATTTTCTTTACAAACATTTTCATTAATACTAACCTATTCTTTTTTTTTTTTATAAATCATATACTTTTTTTTTAACAAAATATTAACAACTAACCTTTATATAAACACCTTATATTTTTTTTTTTAATTTAATACATTTGCACTTAACACATTGAAATACATTTGTACATATTATTTATCATATAGTTAAAATATCTCTTTTAAATATATTCGTATATGAAATGACAAAATACTTTTTATACACAATTAACTTGAAAACATTTCTAATACACATTGAAATACATTTGTACATATTATTTATCATATAGTTAAAATATCTCTTTTAAATATATTCGTATATGAAATGACAAAATACTTTTTTATCATATAATTAAAATTGAAAATATTTTTAGTTAACATACATATTTTGTACATAATAATTTAAATACATTTTTCTAATATTAAATTCACAACATTTAATCAAAATACTTTTTGCAAATAAAGATACATTTTTTAATTAAAACATTTTCTTTTGTACATAATTAAGCATATAAATCAAAAATACAAGATTTAAATATATGTCTAGGCCAAAAACCCTAATATGCCTCAATTCCACAATTCGCACCTGTAAATAATTACACAAATACATTCACATTGCCCTATACACATTTTTATCTTATATTCGTATATTCGATATTTACATTTTGATCGCACATTCGATTTGGTTGTAATTTATTGGATACTATGAGTCTCATCCCCTTGTATATTTATACCCCCACTCCCGGACACTATTTTGTAATAGCGTAGATTTTACATTCCGCAATTTACAGTTTTCAATTATACCATGGTTAGACCTAGGGTTTATATGTACATAAAATCAAACGCTAGATAACCTAATACAAGACAAATACATGTAATCAATACACAATCACACTTGCACCCTCTAGGGTAATCCCACATGTTGCCTTCCAAAATGGGCCATGCTTGCACGTCGAGTATCTTTGGCAAAACAAAATCAAATGATCATAAGCCCCTCGATGACGCTTTCGAATGTTGCCTAAAACGGAATGATCATAGTCCCTTCAAAGCAAATTGCCAAAGACACTTGGCATCATTGCATTCATGGTCCATACGATGACCCGCGCCCGTCCCGAATAAACTTCCTAAAATGCAAGATTGTCTGCCAATTTCAATGGTAGAACAAAATTGTTAAAAGGGGTTAAAACATGACAAAAAAACCTTTGAGTACAATAGGGTAGACAAAACTCTTAGTTACTTGAGATCAAACTTGCAAAAACACTTGCCTTCTTTTCAAAAACCACAATCCACAACACTTTCAAACAAACTCTCAAAAACATTTGAAAACATCTTTTCGAAAAGATTCACACTTTTGTAAAACACTCAAACACGAGTCAAATACATTAGTTGCCTAAGACAAGGCATCTTTTTTCCAAAACATTTTCAAAAAGCACCCACACACACACCATTTTCAAAGCAATCAAAAAAAAAAAACAAGGCAAGTGATCTAAAAAACCAAGTAACTAAGAGCCCATGGATAACCATGGATGAAAAGGGTGCTAACACCTTCCCTTTTCATAATCTACCCCCCGAACCCACAAAATATCTCAAAAGGTTTTTGCTGTGCTTTTTTAACCTTTCCTTTAGGATAAAATAAAAAGTCGGTGGCGACTCTTGCTCAACCGCACAAGTGCGAATACAAACGCAAAACACTAGTCAATTCTCCCACCGTATCACACCTTACCACTAGGGTGGCTGTACATCCATTCATATAAACAAAGGCATAAATATATATTATAAAACGCCCCCTGAAGGCAACTTCATCTTCAAACTTGAGCCATGGCCGGACCACCTGTATCTCTCTCATTTCTCCATGAAAATGGTTAGTCCAAACATGAAAATCATGGTGTTTCTTCCCACGAGTTCAACCATATAATTTTTGTAAACTAACAATCAAAGATCAAAGTTAATTTTGCTTGCCCTAATTTAAAACCTAATTTTTATAGAAAATTCAAATCCAAAATTCTCTATACACAATGAATATAAATGAAAACTATGAACATGGTTAGCTTTAATGCAAGGATATCTACATTTTTCTTTCACAAATACGGACCAAAGGATGCTTGTGTGAAGAGATAAAAGTTTGAGTTCTTACCTCTTTCAGTTGAGATCGTGAATGGAGTTTGGGCAAGTTTTGAGAAGGCCTGAGGATCTGTTTAGCTTGCCTGGACCTCCCTGAGTGTGTTTCAATCCTTACCTTACTTTGAAAGTTCCTGAATATCCCTACTCAAGTCAACCTTCAAGCTTGAAATGTAAAAATGGCAGATGGAGGAGGAGGAGTTACAGTGAAGGGACAGGGGTTTGGAACACTTAGATATGGTGTATATTAAGTGTTTAGGTGGTTAAAATTCAAAACGCACGAGTGGTTCTTGAGATTGCTATGTAAGGTGCAAAACTGCAAGTTATGGTAGATTTTCAGTGGTAGAGAGTTTGGGAGAGTTTCTGAGCTTTATCCATCGTGTTCTAGGTTCTAATGTATTTGTGTATAAGTATAGAAAAGGTTTGACATCAAGCTTCCTCAAGATTTCTGACTTCTAGCCTTTTGGCTCTATTGCTTGCTTTTGAAGAAAAGTGAGGAGACAAGTCTCTATGTTTGTACAAGCATGGTATGGTTTGGTAGAGGTTTTAGACAAGTTGCTTTTGGTTTATAGGGTTTGTGTGTGCAGAAAGAACAAGTGCAAAGCTCAAGGAGTTTACAATTTGCAAAAATTGTGCTTTATCAAAATGGAAGTGGCAACTTTGTGCCATAAATGGAAATGTAGCTTGGACAAAGGCTCTAATGCTTGGATTAAAGCTCTATCAGCTGTGTAAACATTTAATTATGGAGTGAGAAACGAGTTTGAGGCCTGCAAAGCAAAGATTATGCAGCCTAGGCTTGAATTTGAATTTTGGTTCATCATGAAATGGCTTGAAATCAAAGTGAGAAATTTCCAACTTCATCTTTTCGATTCTCCCTACTCAAAAATGATCTCAAGGAGTTCTTGGACATTTTGGAAATCTTGCAATGTGCTCCATTACTCATCTTTGAATTTCTTTCAAATAATCCCCTTGGAACTATGTGAAAATTTGGCATGAAGTTAGGTCAAAAACCTGCCTAACTAGGGCAAAATTTCACTAAGTTATTTTAGTTCATGAGCATGTATTCACAAAATTATATCATGAGATCCAAGCATCTTTAGGAGAAATTGTGTGAATCAAAGTTGTATATTTCATGGGGATCTACAACTTTCATGTTGGGAACTTCCTTTGAATCATCTTGTATCATGGTGAAAATTTGGCTTAAAGTTGAGAAAAAATAAGAAATTTTCCATACTTAGAAAAATTTCTAAGTTAAGAAATTTCAAATTTTAAAACAAAATCTTAAGTCTTTGATATCTTGATGAACAAGTTTCACATTTTGACATGTTTTGATTAATTATGATCTTTGGGACTTGATTTTGACCTAAAAGTCAAAGTTTGACTTTTCAGTATACAGTTGACTTTTGATCAGTTGACTGAAAAATTCATCTGCCAATCCAATGGATTTGTAATGTTTTGAACCATGCCATTAGGTCAAAATGATGCAATTGAACTCTTGAAATCATGCTTAAAACCAATTGATCATTTGCTAGGTCAAAAATCAGAAATTGCCCTGTCTCAGTTAAAACCCTCATTTTGACCATTTTGCCCTTTTGATGATTTGATCAAATTTCTTGAGGAATTATGGTCCAAACTTGATCAAATGATACATATGAGTCTAAGATGTTGATGTGGATCAAAAATTATGAATTTTGACTATAAATTGGCCATGGTTGACTTTTTCCCCAATACAGTTGATTTTTAGGTCAACTATCCAATTGACTGATCAAATATGTGATTCAAGGCTTGAAACTTGGCATGAGTAATATTGGGGGTCCATAATTATCCTTGAAAGTCATATGGAGCGTTGATAGTCCAAAAATACTTGTGCAAACTCAAACCCTAATTTTGGTCATTAGTGCATGAGGAGGTGTCTTGAGCTGGTCAAACCCTAATCCAGTCTTGAGTCAAAGAGATTTTGTGAGGAAATTCTTGATAAGTGAGAGGGCAAATTTTGGGGTACAACAATGATGTTATGATGTTTATGATGCTATGTACAAGTAAGCATATACAAACAAGGAAAACAAGTCCTTAGGTTTAGGCTTCATGGAGCCTTATAGGTAAGTACCCTCTTGAAGTTTAGTTGGCTTAAACTTATCCTAGAAATAGTAACCAGGTTTTAAGGGATCTTAATATCACTGATCTTTCTCTTTGGGCATTGTTTCAGCGTAATCCTCTTTCATGGCGACCGAAATATCCCGAGAAGTCTGATCTCAATGAGCGTAGTATCGAGTATCAACCAACTTCAGACTGCACCAAAGCCGGCTATCTCATTACTTCCTAATGGCTAAGTTGGTCAAGTAAAGGTTCTAAAGTCAGTTAGTGCTTCATGACACCACACAGCAGCCCCGTATTCTCCTTGACTACTCAAGGGCTACCGAAACCCACAAATATGTCACACTAACATAGCTATTGCTTAGCCCATGTCGGTATACCCCACACAGTTTCCACAACGTATTGCTACTTACCTATAAGGTATCCCAAATCTGGGTAGATGATCAAAACAAGCCCAAACAAGGAACCAAAATGTAAAGCAAGAAAGTCAAACAATGAAAGCAAATAAAGGTGGTTTATCCCTAAGGTAACCCACTTTTAAGTCTTTCCCCAGCAGAGTCGCCAGTTCTGTAATACGGTGGAGAACTGACATGGGATGTTTTGCGTTTGATCGCAAATGTTGCGGTTAGCAAGAGTCGCCACCGACTTTTCTTTTATCCAAAATTAAAGGTGGAAAAGAACAGGAAATACCTTTGAGATTATTTCTTGAGTTCGGGGGGTAGATTATGAAAAGGGAAGGTGTTAGCACCCTTTTCATCCATAGTTATCTATGGGCTCTTAGTTTCTTGATAGATCACTTGCTTTTGTTTGAAAATGTGCTTTGTGGTGGTTTTTGAAAGTATTTTGAAAAGGCGCCTTTGTTTAGGCAAACTTTGCAATGGTTCTCGTTCGTAAGAACGTATACAAAGTGTTGAACCTTTGAAAATATTTTATGTTTTGAAAGTTTGTTTTTTGAAAGTGTTTGATATTTGTTTTGAAAATGAGCAAGGATGTTTATTTTGAAAATGAGCAAGCAACTAGGAATAATCTATCTACTCAAAAGTCTTTTGTTCATTACCTCATTTCCTTTGATATTGCTATCTCACCATTGATTGGTAAGAAGCCTCATCTTTGGATGTAAAGGGACGAGCGTGGATCATTGTATAGTCATGATAGCAATGTTGTGAGATATCTTAGCATTTATCTTTGAGGGACTAAGATCATTTGAAAGGCAACATTTGTAGCGTCATCGAGGGACTATGATCTTGTATTTTTTATTATTTTGCTAAGACATCCCACATGCATAACATGACCGTTTTTATAAGGCAACAAATGGAATTACCCTAAGGGTGCATGTGTGAATAGTGTGTTTGAATTTCATGCATTTAATCTTGGATTAGGGTTATCTACTTATTGATTTTATCTTTCCATACAAATCCTAATTACTAGCATTTATATGAAAGCGATAAATTGCGGAAAGTAAAATTACTACGCTATTACATCATTAGGGGATGGGGTATACAAATTTACAAATGGGGATTGCAAGAAGTTAAACCTAATTATCTATTACAACCATATTGAATAATGTACAAAAATAAAAATATAAAGGATATAAATGGAAAGGAAATGATTTTTTTTTGAGGAAAAGGGTTTTAATCTAATTATCTAAAAGAAAATTATTAATTAAGACTAAACAAAATTAAACCTAAACTAAATAAGCAAATAAAATTAAGTTAGAAAGCATTTTTAGGGTTTTTAAGAAAAGATTTTTTAGTTTAATAAAAATAATATGAAAATTAATTAATTAGAAGAAACCTAAGTTCTAAGTTAGTTTTAAATAAAAATAAAATAAATAAACCTAAATCTCATTATTTAATCTATTAAGAAAAAGAATCAAATTTGTTTAGGAAAATAATTTTGTCTTTTTAGTTTTATAAAGAAAATAAAAATATAAGTATGTAAATAATATTTTTGGATTTTTATTAATAATAATAATAATTATTATTATTATTATTATTATTATTATTATAAAAATAATAAATAAAATAAAATAAAATAAAAATGAAAATAAAGTCAGGAGGTGAAAAAAAGGAATTTAGGGGTTTATTAGAAAAAACAGATTTTTGAAGTTTGGCCCAATGGGATTTTTTGTATTCAGAAAAAATAAAACAAAAGGTTGGGCCAGTGTTGTGCAATGAAGTGGGGGTGAGAATCAGCAAAAATGGTAGAGGCCCAGTATTGGAGGCCTAGCGCGCTGACTTGTAACAAGGAGAAAGAAAATGTTGAAAAATAATAAAAAGTGGCAGCGTTGGGGCTTGAACCCACGCCCTTGACATGAAACGTGCGCTGCCTTACCACTGAGGTGGCTATACATCCGTTAACTTAACTGAAACAATAAATATATAACATAAATCCAGTCCTAGAAATGATTTTATCTTCAACCTCCAACCATGGTTCCTGTAACTCACTCATCTCTCATCCATTCACAAAACTTCCAACATCAAACTTGTTAGAAATTTCAACACGATTCTGAATATGTAAATAACTTAAACTAATTCTCAAAGATGAACATGAATTTCTAAAAGTACCAAATTTTGACCTAACTTTTTTCAGAGATTCAAACCTAAAATACTCTAAGCTCAATCAATATAAATGAAAACTATGAATATGTACAACTTCAGGGCAATGATATCTACATTTTATCTTCACAAATCAGAATCAAATGATGCTTGTATGAAGAGATAGAAGTTCAGAAAAAATACCTCAAAACTGGAAATCGTGAAATGAGTTTGAGCTGCTTTCAAGGAGTTGTGATGACCAGGTTAGCTTCCTCAAGTTCCCAGGAAGCTAATGCGATGCTTACTTGATGCTGGGAGTGCTTGAATCGTGCTAGAGAAGTCAAGGTGCAAACTCTGTTTTTTGGTTATGAATTTTGACTTTTCAATTCCTTGATGAACAAGTTTAATATTTTTGATATGTCTTGATGAATTGTGATTTTTGAAACTTGATTTTGATCAAAAAGTCAAAGTTTGACTTTTCAGTGTACAGTTAACTTTTCATCAATTGACTGAAATTCAATTATCAATCAATTGATCTTGAGAAATATTTTGAGCCATGCCATTAGGTAAAAATGATGTATTTAAATCCTTGAGATCATGTCTTAAATAAATAAGTCATTTGTTAGGTCAAAAATTGAACCTTCTCAGTCAAAACCCTAATTTTTACCATTTCTGCCCTTTTGATGATCTGATCAAATTTCTTGAGGAATTGTGATCCAAACTTGATCAATTGACATATATGAGTTCATGATGTTGATACGAATAAAAAATTATGAAGTTTGACTATAAATTGACCACAGTTGACTTTTCCCCCAATACAGCTGATTTTAGGTTAACTGATCAATTGACTGAGCAAAAATGTGATCCAAGACTTGAAACTTGACATGAGCAATCTTGAGGGTTCCTAATGATCCATGAATTGTGCAAACTCAAACCCTAATTTTCAGTTGTCAGTGGTTGAGATGTCTTGAGCTGATCAAACTTTATGTAGTCTTGAACCAAAGGAGATCTTATGAGAGATTTCTTGAGAAATGAGAGGAAAATTTTTAGAGTACAATAGTAGTGTATATTCTTCACAAATGTTTTGGATAAGAAGTATAATATATTATTAAAAAATACAATTTACAATTTTTGCATTTTATCTAGAATTGCTAAATTTCGAAACTCATCATCACGCCTTCTCAGGCACTTCGAGACGCGACTGAAACATAGAACATGAAAAACATGGTGCATTATTTAAGGATAAGGAACCTATAAGACTTTTGAATTATTAGATAATATTGATTGAAGGTCGTACCAAAAAGTTTATCATGGTTCTCAATACTTATATTATTTCATGCCTGTCGAAATTGTGGTATAAATCATTCATCTTCACTTACTTACTTCAGGGCAATTTGTAGCAGGATTGTATAACTGAATATCAACAATAATAGTTAGCTATGTAATAATTTAATGAAGTTGCGAGAATTTCAATTACTATAACTCATAACTAAACAAAATCATATATTATAAATGGACTTTTAATTAAGTCATCCACATGAAAATGATTATATCACATGCAGATATACCTTTGGAACTCACACATATTCATTGGTAGGCCCACTTGGTAGTCGAGCATATGCAGTTCTTTTCTTGATTCAGGAATTGAATATGTACCGAAAATATACGTATCCAAATTAAGTAGATCAATAACTTTATTTAGATCAGACACAATTTGGTTTCTTAGGTCGACCCAAGCACCGATATGCGTATTAATACTCATGAAATCTAGTTCTTGCTCAATTGTTAAAGGCAGTTCAATGGATGAAGGGAAATTGGAGTAGCAATTGACTATTTACCTCTTATGACAAAAATATGTAGATTTACCATGACCTAATGAATCATGATTTTGATAGTGAAATGTTCTCTTCGTAACACTCTGGTAAATTTAAAGGATCAATATGCATATTTTTCAACAAGAGGACCAATATGAACCTCGAGGTAGAGATAATGGACCAAAAATATGATTTTGGAAACAGATTAATATACATTAATTTATATATTGATGACCAAGTGGCTTCAAACAGAATAAGGGGATGAATTGCTATTTAATTTTTTTAAAATTATTGCAAATGATTGATTTTAAGGTTGGTTGATTTTAAGAATGAGAAGCAGAAGAGATTTAGCGGCTGAAAATAAAATATGGAATAATAAAAGATAGAGATAGAAAGAAATCACCAGGATTTATATCGGTTCGGTCTTAAACCATGTGACCTAATCCATCCCCCAAGAGTTTCCCCGTTAATTTTTCATTAAACAACATGGGCATTTACACCCGGATCATACTAACAAACTTCCTTCTACCAAAATTTCCATAAGCTTATCTTACAACATAAATGTATGGTCTTGAATTACAATTACAACTCAATATGATTAAACAACATAAATAAACAATTCTCAGTATAAGCATTTCACTCTCTCTACACTAAATCAATGTATAGTGAATATAAGTAGTTTATAGAAAGAGAGTGAGAGCATAGGATGGTGTTAAATCATAAAATTGGTTCTTTAGAGGAGTGCACAAGACTCTTATATGTAAGAAAAAAGTTGGCTGAAAATAAAATAATGCATGGGTTTTGACCACACTCTAATCGATTAGCATGTGGTGCTAATCAATTAGACCTAGAAAATGTGGAAACACTTAAGCCATGTTTTCATCCTAATAGATTAAAAGTGTTCCTAATCAATCAGGTGGCGAGCTTGCTCCTTAATCTATTAGATATAAGTTCTAATGGATTAGACAACACGGTTTAGCTTTACTAATCGGTTAAGACACTTCCTAATTGATTAGGTAAAGGCCAGAAGCATTTTTTCTAGAGGTTTTGAAATATATGAAGATTTGAAATAGATCAAAATACATTATATAATTCAATCAATGATAAATCAAAATGCAAAATTCATAAAATAAAAACTAGTATACAAATGATCAAATAACAAATAAAAAGTCAATTATTGGGTATATATGATCCCCCTGCCTCATATACTAAAAGGCACTTTGTGCCTTGGCTATCATGGTCTTTACAATGGCCTTTTTATGAGTGCCTTCCCGAAACGCTCCTCTATCTCTCTCTATATACATGCTCTCTTGATAGTCGTAATAGGCTGACATGTTGGTAACACCTCAATGACATGATACGCCTTAGCATGCTCCTCCTTTAATATCTCCTAATGAGTTTTCTTAGGTGGTTCTCCCTCTGCATCCGGAGTCGTGTAAGGATACAACACTCTAAAAACTATTGGATGTAGCCAAATGTTGAAATCAATGGCATAGGATCTAACACACTACATACATCCTCTAGGACCAGGTGATTAAGGTACTCTTACAGATATCTCATCAACATCTCTGTGGTGGGTTATGGAAGGAGAAGTAACAGTGGGGGCTCTAAGAATACACTATAGATACCTGAGTAGATGAATGAATCACTCATCCCAATGTAGATACATCATTTATGACCCATAAGATAGACATCTAGAGTAGAAGGATACCTCATCAAAATGGGGTGTCTCATAATGAATGTCGTACGGTGTGAAGTTCATATCATCTATCACGATGTGGTCATGATAAAATTTGAATGGCTCGATTACATGATCCCATCTTAATGGGATATAGGATCAAGCACAATGAAAATCCTCGTCATAGTCATCCATATATGCCCAACCGGGGAGGAGTGGAAAGTGTTGGATGATTTATGTCTAAAAATGGTTCAGGTGAAATATTAGTAACGATGTTGAACAAGTCTTATAAAATATTAGTAATAACAAAGGTGAAAATATATTACCGTAAATAGCGTGTTGATTGTTGTCATTCATGTAGTCTTACATAGACAAATGTTGCCTAATTTGGAGTAGGGGTAAGCCAAACAAGATGCTCCTAAATTTTACTCATTACTCCTCTCCAAGTTAATAAAGTATCTCATATACACAACATTGACATAATATGTATTTTTTTTCCATGACTATGGATGTGTCAACCAAATACAAAAGGTATGACCTCAATGCACATACTATATGATGTGTTACCTATGCATCATCACCGTGAACTTCCACATCCACGTGGTATTTGTATAGCCTCTCTAGAAATACAAACTTGACATGACATCCTCTAGTTTCATCCATCTCCTGCTGGGAAACACCAAGGTTAGCTCCCAAATATTGCACCATCATATCCACTGACTCATGTCTAGTGAGTCTGGATTAGTTTAAAATCTCCTCTTGAGTCTCTTTGTGCCATCTCTCAATGAAAGCAGACAACACACCATGGTTAATAAATATATATCCAGTCCTGGATAAATCTTGCATCCCAAATAGCTGCATGACACTCTGAAATCATGGTTGAGTAGGTCACAACGACTACATAATCTTCCTATTGTGGTTGATAAATTTCAATGACTCATGGTGTTGTAAAAGAATATAGATCAATGTCAAAATGTTTGTCTTGTAAAACATATATTTAAAAAAATATATACCTCTAGGGCCCATCCCTGTGGGACATGCAGATGTTGTAACAATAAATAGTTAAAAACAAATCGAAAATCCTGAGGAGAGTGATAAAAAGGTTGAGGAAAGTTCTGGTGAGAAAAGAGTAGAGATTAAGAAAAATCCACTGACAACACCTGAAAGGAGGTTGTCAAAGAGGTAGAGTATGAAACACATTTTGTTGTTCCTCCTCCCTAAAACCCTCTTATTCCTTTCCTGTAAATATTTGTAGAAAATAATGTAGACTCCCAATCCAAAAGTTATGTGGAGGTATTGGAAAATATCCTCACTAATGCACCTTTATCTCAGGTCTTGCATAAAAAGAGAAAATTAGATGACCATGAAACTAGAGAAATCATTAGTGTTAAGAGGGGAATGTTAATATTTGAGATGGTGGATGAAAGAACTAAACTCAACCCTGAAAAGCTGACACTCAGGTAGATCCAAAACCACCGCCACAAATTCAGAAGAATGAACCACCCCACATAAGTAAGAAAAGAAAATGTGAGGGATATGAGAGATTGCTCGATATGTAGCCATGGAAACTGAATATTATTAAAAGTTTGACTGAGGAATCATTCTCGAAAGAACCTTCATGAGTACACTCCTGAGCCATCGAGCTACCGATGTTAAAAGAAGCGTTGCATGGGAGGAAACCCATGTGTTTTTTATTTAATGTTATTTTCTTTTGTGTGAATTTTTAGAAAATAAAGATATTGATCTCTTGACACCCACCTATCAGTTACATGCAAACGCGACTCTCCAGGTTCTTCCCTCCTCTCTTACTCTTCTACCCTTACATTGAGGATAATATAAGATTTAAGTGTGGGAGAGGAACTTTACTTTTTCTTGCTTTCTAGTTACCTTTTCATGCTTTCTAGATAGATTTATTGCTTTCTAGTATAATTGCTTAGGATTTATTTTTCTAGTTTTAGTTTGTTTATTTGATTTATCGAGTCATTGCATGTGTTGTCGAGTCTTTATGTGTGGTTTGCTATTTATTAAATATTTTCCTTTTCTTGAGCCATACCAAAATTTTTGCAAAAAGTAACAGTGTTTATTTTTAATTTGTAGGCTATTAGACAAGCTTAGGACAGGTTATAAAGAGTTGGGAAATATCCTGAAACATCAGTATCGTCGTAACACCGTAAGTCTCCAAATTATAGAGGTCGATCTGGATAATTGTTATGCCTTAGACTTAAATTCTTATCCCAAAATAAGTCTTTAAGTAGTTTATTTCAGCAGTCAGCTCCGGTTTAAGCATGCACTACATATGGAAGCCGATGAAAATAAGTGAATGATCCTAATTTTTACAGCTATAATTAATTAATAATAGGAAATGCAACTCCTAAGTTAGGTGACCCCCATCCGGTCGCTTAACCCAATGGTTGTGGAACCTGCAAAAATAGAATAAAATACTCATTGTTAGTTGATTCAGAAGTTTCTGGTGTTGAACTTGGTAGGGCGGATTACAGTCTGACCCCCCTCAACTACAATAAGAGAAAATAAAGGGGTTATACCAATTAGTGTACTAGAACCCAATGCAAAGGATCAGAATCACTAAATGGTCACCTTACTATGAGTATGTACGGATAACATAATTAATGTTATTGCGTCTAAATGAAAAAGGATGAAAAAATTGGATGAGTAAATTAGGCTTAAGCATAATAACATAATACATATTGGTTTGTATAGGAAAGAGACTTATGCCCGCAAAGTGCGAAATGTGTTATTACAATGCCCTTGTTTTTGTGAATTAGTACCTATTGACATAACCTTGTTCAAAGTAAAGTCTTTAAGCCTAGAGTAGCTATCGAGTGTCACTGTTAACTTTCATTTTTCTTGAGGACAAGTAGTAGTTCAAGTGTGGGAGAGTTTGATAACACCAAAACACACCATATATTTGACTCGATTTACATATGTTTTATTGTTATTTTATCTCCATTTCCAGTATTATATTGGTATTTTATATCTATTTCAGGTATTTGACCAAATGGAAGTCGTACACGAAGAACACAAAGTAATTCAGATGAAAAATAGATGAGAAAAATGCATTTTACACTCAAGGCGACCACCATGGCGTTCACCACAGAGGTGGCCATGGGTGGTCCACGCGCTAACAGTCATAAGACCAAGTCATAGCCACATTGAGAGCATGACGTTCTCCATGAGGGGTGTGAAGGTTGGCATACTTTGAAAAGCGCAGCAGTTACAAATGGGCTTGGCTTGGTCTCCCATTCACTACATTCACTCCTATTTCTTATCCCACGAATCCAACAACTTCCTTGAGTTATTTTAGGACTTTGGAACTCTATAGATAGGCCTTTAGCTTCACTTTTTGGATCATCCAAGCTTAGTACAAACTTAAGCCATATATTGTTGCATTGTGTAAGCTTTAACTCTTCACATTTGAGGGTTATAGCACTGTCAATTGAGTCTGTATCGAGTTTGGAGCAACCTTTGTAGAGTGTAATCTCGGTGCCATTTTATTTCTCACATTCAAGTCTTTCCGTTGATATATTTCCTATACCAGATTATCGCATCTTCGGAGCAGATTTTTATTAATCGTATTACTTTTATTTTATCGTCTCTTAATTTATCTGCACTTAATTTGTTTTAAATTTGTTTCTATCAATTTCATGTTTCCAACTTTATTTTCTATGCCTATTATGTTTTATTCTATGATTGAATCAATTATTTTGTCATATGTTATAATCATGTCTAGCTAAATTATAAGTGTTGGAATGTTAGGACCATCGGTTTGACGATACTCTAAATTGTTGTTCTTTGAGAAATACTTATGGGGTTGTTTTGATTTTATAACAACTTTTCTAAACTTAATTTGTTCGGTTACTACGAAAGTAGAACCATTTATATGTCGAGTAAGATAAAAAGTCATCTGGTACAAAAGATTAAGGTTGTTTAGTTTTTAATTAATAAATACCGTGAAAGCTCTTTGTTAATTAATTAGGAAAGCTAATATTTTTTAGAAAGTTTTTTTAAACCCATTTTTGGACGTGTTTATGTCTTTAAGGTGCGGTTGGCCGAGCGAATGTCGGGAAGCCTTTAAGGTCTGATTTTCCAGTCAAAACTACTTTTCATCTAAGTAAAAGAAACTTACTTGTAAAAAGGGTATTTACTTCTTTAAAGCAAAATGCGTCGGGCATGCGACAACGAACTGTATAAATTAGAGAGTAAAATCAGGTTTCGATTACGCGACAAAAACAATTCCTTTTTAATTAGTTCTTTTTCAAAGAGGAAAACATTGTCCCATAGGTATTTCAATTTAGGAATAATAAGAGTATCAACGAATTGATGAGATATGTATTACAACATTGCATTTCTGAAATAATTTTATTCTCTTATCCTACTTTATTTTTCGCATCTCTAATCATTATTTTAATTGCCTTAGATAAACACCGTAGCAATAGAAAACAATATCTTAACTATTAGGTCTCTGTGGGTTCGACACTCTTTATATTACTCTGATACTTTTCGTGCACTTACGAAATAGCCCATCCCTTGGATCCTTCAGGATTTCACACACATCTCCAGCTAGTCATGTGTACCGACTTATACTGAGAACATGCCACATGCTTCTGCATTCGCCCCGCTCAGAGAGAACCGGGTGACAAAGTAATTCAGAGTGTATCTTAACCACTTGGTAATAGATGATATACACTTTCATTATTACATCGATCACCGTGAGACATGTCCCTTTGACGACATAGTCTTATACTCAGGATGGTTGATTTACAGGTCACGTCTGACGTTTCCTCATCTGCCTGAGCGTGTCATATGTCAGTTCGGCTACATGCAGTACATTCCCATAGATCCTTCTGTGTATGATCCTCTCACTACGACATGTAGATATATGGATGTTATGTTTAATGATATTTTAATCATCTGGTATCGAAGGAGGCACATTGTACCATAGTTGAGAGTGATTGTAGCTATGCAGGCAGTTACATCTCGTGGTTCTTCTGGGTGTTACATCTTTATATGGTGTAGGATACTCCGGGAGATACATCGAGGCTTGCTCATTAGAAGATACTATAGGTGAAGCAACCTAGGAGAGATCATATTGTTGATATGTTGCTTAGATGTTATCGAATCATGGAGATTGGACATGCAGGTATTGACAGAGAACTATTTTTGGATGGCTCTGAGATTAGAGACGTCGTAGATGCCATGATGACAAAGGCAATAGAGTACATGAGGCAGCGTAGGAATATGGGGTCATGAGGTCGAGTCTATCATACGCAGTAGATTATAGTACTTGTACTATGTTTATTTTAGATTGTATTTTATTTATCGACTTTGTTATAACCTTTGGATTGAATTTATGTGCTCTTGACTTATAACTATATATATGTTATTTTTGTATATCCTTTGTGTTGTACCCCAAAATTTGCCCTCCCATTTCCTCAACATTTTCTCATCACAAGACCCTTGGAGTTCAAGATCAAGTTAGGGTTTGCTCTGATCAAGACTCCTCCTTCCACTGTTGACCCAAATTAGGGTTTGTGTTTGCACAAAGATGTTTTGACCTAAAATTCCCAAAGTGACTTTCATGCTTCATGTTGGACTCACAAGTTTATCCATATCAAGTTTCAAGCCTTGATTCCAATCTTTGCCCAGTCAATTGGACAGTTGACCTAGAAATCAGTTGTATTGGGGAAAAAGTCAATTGTGGTCAATTGACAGTCAAACCTCATGATTTTTGACCCACATCAATATTATGAACTCATATGAACCATTTGGTCAAGTTTGGATCACAATTCCACAAGAAATTTGATCAAAACACCAAAAGGGCAAAATGGTCATTTTTAGGGTTTTGACTGCACAAAGGCAATTTTTGACTGTTTGACCTAGCCAATGGCAAACCAAGATCACATGTGGACTCAAGGACTCAATGACATGGTCTTGACATATTCAACAAGTTCAAAAGATCCCAAATGCACAAGATTGACAAATGAATTTTCCAGTCAACTGAGCCAAATTTGACTGTATACTAAAAAGTCAAACTTTGACTTTTTGGTCAAAATCAAGTGTCAACATTCATTTTTCACCAAAACATGTCAAAATATGAAACTTGTTCATCAAGAAATCAAAAATCACAAATTAGGGTTTGAAATGAAGAAATTTCATAACTTAGAAATTTTCTAAGTTATGAAATTTCCTAATTTTTTCCTAACTTTGTCCCATTTTTTCATAAAGATGCATTTGGATTCAAACAAAACTCAAAACATGAAAGTTATAGTACATTGAAAAATCTACAACTTTGATTCACAAAGTTTCCTCAAAAGAAGCTTCTAGCTCAAGTTATGATTTTTGGAACAAGGGTGCAAAACATTCTTAACTTAGAAAAATTTTGACCTATTCTAGGCAGGATTTTTGCCTAATTTCATGGCCACTTTTCACATGCTTCCACTTAGAATTTAAACTTGAATTACAAATATGTATTGTAGTACACATTCCAAGCTTTCCAAATTGTCCAATAACTTCTCAAACACCCTTGTGGTTAGGGAGAATCGAATTAGTCAATATGGGCAAAAGTCACTTTGATTCATGGCCAAAGGCATGTTCATACACTTTGCATTTTTGAAATCAGCTTGCACGAGCTAGTTACAGGCCTCTAATATCATTTACACTCAATAATTAAATGCCAATCCATTGTGTTCTAGCATTATTTTATGCATTTGGACATTACATGAAGAATTAAGCCATATTTGGAAAAAGCAAGTTATCCATTCTTGTAAAGCATGACTTTATGTCAAACACAAATCCAAGAAGTACAATGCAAATCTCTGAGGCACAAGTTATTGAACTAATCCCACTGATCAAGACTAACTTTGCAGCATGTTTAGGGGGCCTGCATAAGCTTGTAACAAGACTTGGCATTTTTTGACTTAAGATAGAGGCAACTTTGCAAACACAACAACATCTCTCATTCCGGAAAGAACTAACCAAGACAAACTTGTTGAACACATTCCAAACATCAAACCTGACCTAAAACACGAACCAACCACCTCCAATACCTCCTCATCCATCAAAGCCCATTTTTTCTGCAAAACAGAGTCCCTGTTGCAGATTGACTTGGCCAGTTCATTTCCATCATGCATTTTCATCCAATCCACCTCAAACACCTTCCATAACATCCATACAAACTATCCCAAGCCTTGGAAACAGACTGTAACACCTCTAACCAGTTTTGCCATTTTCACTTTTCTCTCTTGCAGGTTGACTTCTGTAGCCTGATACAACAAGATTCAAAGCACACCAAGCATTGGAGAAGCATCCATGAACTTCAAGCAAGTTGTACAAGTCCTCACACTGCAGTGAAAGTGCCTCCATTGTTGTACACGACTCAAGCTGAACAGGTAAAACTTTGAACTTCTATCTCTCTATCCAGACATAGTTAGGCTTAAGTTTGTGAAGAAAGCATGTTCTAATCATAGCCCTGAAGCCATCCATATAGTTACTTTTCATTTATATTGTGTGTGCTAAGAGTATTTTGAACCTGAACATTGGAAAAAAGCTAGGTCAGGAATTGGGGGAGAAGAAATTCTCTCTCATTTCTGAGAGTTAGATTGACTTTTTTATATGTTTAGAATCGTGGCTTCAAGCTCTACAAGTTTCATGTTTTAAGATTTGTCAAAAGATCAAAGAATCAGGATGTTTGAACAAGGTGTGATTGGCGCGCGTTTTTGACAGAAGTTTGGCTGGAGGTTGAAGAAGCCTCCTTGGGCTGGGCCTGAGTTTTGTCTTTCTATTTGCACCACTTTTTCACACTTGCACCCCCTTGGCCCATTGTGTTTATTTTTATCATTTTTTGACTTTTTCTTTTTGTTTGACTTATTATTTTTGGCCAAAATATATAAAATATTAAAAACATTTTTTCAACCTTTTTTGCATTTTATTTGGATTTTTGTTTGTTTTATTTGAATTTATACATGTAAATAAACATATTGCCTTTTATTCAAAAAAACAAAAATAATACAAACACATTTTGTTTTCTAATTTTATTTTATTTTATCTTTTGAAAACATTTTCTAAAAATAAACTTTTTTTGTAAATAATAAATATTATATTCTTGTACATATTTAATATATTTAGTAAATAATATAAATACTTATATATTTATTAGAATATTTAGGAAAATAATACATTTTTGTTTTTATTAATATTTAACCTCAAAAATACTTTTTTTACAATATACTTCCTTTTTATTTATTTTTTGTATATAATTAATAAACATTTTATATAATATATAATAAAAACCTTTTTATTTATAAAATTAGGGTTTTACCCTAAAAAACATGAAAATATCCAAAAATTACCCTTTTTTATTTTTGTTTATTTAAAACATGAAAAATATTTTTACATACATATAAAAATCTTTTTTTTTACTTCTTGCATATTTATTGTATTTTTATTTAATTATTGTACATCAATTATAATTTGTATATTCAATTTGGATGTAATAGTTTAGATTTAATTTTTCTTGCTAAATATCCCCCATTTGAACATTTGTACCCCCCATCCCATAATTGTGTTGTAATAATTTAGGACTTTTATTTTTCGCATTTAAAAGCTTTCTAAATATGCCATGATAGACTTAGGGTTTTGTATGCAAAAATCAACCAAACAAATAGCTTGACCTAATTCCAAGATAAAAGCATGAAAATGAACAAATACCAATCACACTTGCACCCCTTAGGGTTACTCCACTTGTTGTCTTCAATAATGGGCCATATTGCATGTTGAGTGTTTTTGGCAAAACAAATAATAACAAATGATCATAGTCCCTCGATGACGCTTTCGAAAGTTGCCTAAAAATGATCAAGTCCCTCAAAGGAAAAAGTTGCCAAAGACACTTGGCACCATTGCAATCATGGTATAAACGATGACCCGCGCTCGTCCCGTTAACATCCTAACACAAGATTGTCCACCAAATACAATGGTGGAACAAAATTGTCAAAAGGGTTAAAACATAGGAAAGATCTTTGAGAAATTTAGGGGTAGACAAACTCTTAGTTACTTGATCAAAACTTGCAAAACAATCCTTGCCTACTTTTCAAAACACACATCACAACACACTTTCAAACAACTTTCAAAAACATTGAAAACTTTTCAAAAGACATACACCTTTGTATACATCCCAACATGGATTATTACAAAGGTTGCCCCCATATTGGCCTCTTTTCAAAACATTTTCAAACACACATACAAAGCACCATTTCAAACAATTGGAAGCACCATTTCAAACAATTGAAAGCACCATTTCAAACAATTGAAAATGCAAGGCAAGTGATCTAAGCAAGTAACTAAGAGCCCATGGATAACCATGGATAGAAAAGATGCTAATACCTTCCCTTTCTATAATCTACTCCGCGAACCCAAGAAAACATCTAAAAGGTTTTTGTTGTGCTTTTTAACCTTTCCTTAGGATAAAATAAAAAGTCGGTGGCGACTCTTGCTCAACCGAAACATTTGCGAAAACAAACGCAAAACCCAAGTCAGTTCTCCCACCGTATCACAGAACTGGCGACTCTGCTGGGGAGAATTTTAAAAGTGGAGTAACCTTAGGGCCTAGATCACCCTCTTGCATGACTAATTGTTTGCTTTGATTGCTTTATATCTTGGTTCTCTTATTTGGGCTTGAAATCCTACACCCGGATTTGGGGAAACATTCATAGATAGCAATACGTTATGGAAACTGTGCGGGGTATACCGATACGGTTGAAGCAATAGCTATATTAGTGCGACATATTTGTGAGTACCGGTAACCCTTGAGTTTAATCAAGGAGAGTACGGGGCCGCTGAGTGATGTCACTAAGCACTAATGACCTAGAACCTTACTTGACCATCTTGGCCTTTCATTAGGGGTAGTGAGATGACCGGCTTTGGTGCAGTCCGAAGTTGGTAGATACTCGATACTACACTCATTGAGGGTTGTTTTCTTGGAATATTTTGGTCGCTAGTTAAGTGGCTAAACCAAAACAATGAACATGGAAAACAATCCAGTGATATTAAGCTCCTTAGAACCCGGTTACTATTTATAGGACAACTTTTTAAGCCAACTACACTCAAGAGGGTACTTACCTATGAAACCCCATGCAAGCCTGAAACTAGGGTTTGTGTGAATTGCTTGTACATATGTTTGTACATACATCATGAGCATCATAAAGCATCATATGCATTCACTAATCATTTCAAGGGTTTAGATCTTCATCTTTGTTCTTGTTTTGTAGGTCATGGAAATTCTTCGCAGGAAAACTATCCAAGTCAACCTTGTGAGAATCCCTCCTCAACTCAAGGAGCTCGCATCCAGAATTCCAGAAAGCTCTCCCTTCAGTGAAAGACATGGTAGACTGCTCAGCCTAGTCAGCACCAGCATTGAAGAGGACATGGTAAAGGTGTTGTTCCAGTTCTTTGACCCCCTTTACCACTATTTCACTTTCCCCGACTACCAATTGGTGCCCACTTTGGAGGAATTTTCTCAACTCTTGAGAATTCTTATTCTTAATCAACTACCCTACAACGGTACGGAAAAAGAACCAAAGCCTGAAGATGTTGCTCAAGCACTACACTTGCAACCATCTGACATCAAGGGGCATTGGGAAACTAGAAGCGGTGTCAAAGGCTTCCTGGCAAAATTCTTGTTTGAGAAGGCACAAGAATGTTGGAATTCATTGGACCTACAAGCATTTGAAGAAATTGTGGCACTCCTCATTTATGGGTTGGTCCTGTTCCCAAATCCTGACCAGCTTATAGATGTCAACACCGTCAAGATCTTCTTATCCAGAAATCCAATACCAACATTGCTTGGGGACATTCTTCACTCATTTTACACACGAACAATGAGAAAGAGGGGTGTTCTCATGTGTTGTACTCCTCTCCTTGCAAGGTGGTTTATTTCACACCTTCCACAATCTGTTTTGAAGAATGACCAAGGCTTAAGGTGGTCACAACGGTTGATGACCCTTACACACTCTGATGTACATTGGTGTTCTCGGTCTAGAGAAAATATCATCATCGTCGATCGTTGTGGAGAGTTCCCTAATGTTCCATTACTTGGCATTAGAGGAGGCATTACCTACAACCCTTGTCTAGCTTTGAGACAATTTGGATATGCACGGAGGGATGGCCCTCACGACATGTTGATTCCTGACCTAGTCTTTGACTTCGAAAACGATGCGCAAGGACTTCGCCAAAGATTCATCAGAGCTTGGAGGATGCCTAACATGGTAGACAGCAAGACACTGGGGCACAAGAACTCCATCCCTCTCGAGCCTTATCTCAAGTGGGTACGAACCCGAGCCCAGAGTCTAATGATGCCTTATCCTTATGTTCTCCCTGTGATTAAAGATCCCGTTAAGGAAGGAGAGGTTCCCTACACCATCCTATATCCTGACATGCCTACATCGTGGGAGGAGATGCAGAAGAGTTGGATCCAACTCAAGAAGGAACGGAACACTTTTGAAGCCAGCTTCTACGCCAGTGAGAAGAAGGTTTTGGAGCTTACCCGCCGACTCCACGAGGAAGAGACTCTCAACACCTACATCGCACCAAAGAGGATGCGCAACGTCTTTTTACCTTTAGAAGTTTTTTGTATTATTTGGCCCATGGGGCATTTATGTACTGACAAAATTTCTTCTTATTAATATGACGTGCGTTCTTTTTGTTTGCAACAATTTTGAATTTGCTAAATCCTTGAATGCATTGCATACATAAGCATATCATTCATCATGCACATAAGCAGGTCTCCACACCAGGTTTCCTTATCTTTCTGCTGTTTATTTCAGTAAGATGGATCTCGAACAGGCGGTCAAGGACTTGCAGTCTCAGAACTCACAGTTTCAACATCTCCTGATGACCTTGGCTAAGGGTCAGGAGGATCTAAAGGCCCTGCTGGGGAACAAAGAGCAAGTGAAAAAGAAGAAGAAAAGAATCGGGGTGGCTACCCTAGGAAGAAGGTTTGAGGGTGAAGCCAGAAGAGTGATTGAATTTCCCCCTACATCTGAAGAGGGAACCAGTAAAGGGAATGCGGCTGCGGTACCTTCCGAATCCGAAGCTGAAGAAGGAGAGGCTGAAGAAGATGAAGACTACTCTGAGCAACAATACCCGCCCGCCGATGATAAGTACAAAGGCTTGGAAGACAGGTTGGCAGCTATGGAGCTGCAGAGAGTTCCCGGCTTAGATTTCAAAGATTTGGGATTAGTTGCTGGAATTGTCACCCCCCTGAAGTTCAAAGTGCCAGTTTTTGCAAGTTATGACGGGTTGTCCTGCCCAAAAATGCATCTCAGATCATATGTAAGGAAGATCCAACCTTACACTGCAGACAAGAACCTGTGGATCCATTTCTTTCAGGATAGCCTTTCAGGGGCTCAGCTCGAATGGTTCTATCAGCTGGATGGAGCCAGTATCCGAAACTGGGAGGACTTGGCTACTTCATTTTATAAACAGTATCAGTATAATTATGACCTCGCTCCCACGCGTACCCAACTCCAGGGTATGTCACTTGGGACGGGCGAAGGATTCAAGGAGTATGCGCAAAAGTGGAGAGACTTGGCTGGAAGGGTGCAGCCACCTTTGACTGATCATGAACTTGTTGACATGTTCCTAGGGACCCTGTCTGGTCCGTTCTTCAACCACCTGATTGGTAATTCTTCTGCAGGGTTTACAAATTTGATCTTGACTGGTGAGAGAATAGAAGCTGGCATCAAGTCGGGGAAGATACAGAAAAGTGCCTTCGCGAGTACTGAAGAGAAGCCCTTCAAGAAGGAAGTCAGTGTCGTTTATGGTCCCAGAAGACAAATTAAACCGGAACGCCGCCAAGCTGTCAACGCGTTGGTAATTTCAAAGCCTGCTGCTGCTCTTCAGCAATACAACCAACCAAGGGGTGAGAGACCCAAAAGGCAGTACACTCGGCTCAGCATGACCCTGTCTCAGATTTTGCCGCAACTACTGTCAACCAATCTGGTAACTGTCAAAGAAGCTCCGAAGGTAGTGAACACAGCTTCTCCAAAGTACAACCCCAACGCCCGTTGCGCTTATCACTCTGATAGCCCGGGGCATACCACGGATGATTGCTGGGCTCTGAGGAATAAGGTTCAGGACCTTATTGATGCTAAAGAAATACAGTTTGAGGCACCCGAAAGGCCCAATGTTGTGACTTCTCCCATGCCCCAGCATGGAGTGAACGCTGTGGAAGAAGACCGGTATGTGGCCTCCGTGGAAGAGATTGTTACTCTGTTATTGACTATCAAAAGGAACCTATTGCTAGCCGGTTTATTTCCGGGATGTAGCAAAGGTTGCCTTCTTTGTGTTGTTTCACCTGCTGGTTGTCCCTTGCTGAAGTCAGGCATCCAAAGCCTGATGGATAGCAAAGAGATCTTGTTCGAGAAGATTGCCGTCCCTGCTACCCCTACTGAAGAAGTTTCTATTGTCACTATTTTCAACAAACCTCCTAAGGCTCCTTCGAAGAAGCCTGTCAAAATCATGTCCATTCAGAAGATTGCTCCTATCATCATCACTGTTCCGGACCTCTCCCTTATACATCCGACAAGGCTGTCCCATGGCATTATGGGGCAGATGTTTACGTTCTTGGAGTAAAACAAGAGTTTGATACTAGTACCAGCGTCAGTAATATCACCGGGCCTGCCAAAATTACTCGCAGTGGTAGGCTGTTCTCACCAGATATTGCGCCACCAGCTATTCAGAAACCTCTTATCATCACACCTGCAAGTGTGCCTGCTCCCCTTCCTAATCAAGTTCCTGTTTCTACCCCTGCTGTCGAGTCATCTGACGCTCGGGGCAAAGGGATTGCTACTGATTTTCCTGCCCTGACGGAGGCACCAAAGACAACCACTGTTGAAGCTTCCCAGCAAGAGATGGAAGAGATTCTCAAGATCATTAAGAAAAGTGATTTCAATGTAGTTGAGCAGTTGGGGCACACCCCCTCAAAGATTTCTATGCTATCACTGTTGTTGTGTTCAGAGGCCCATGCCAAGGCTCTGATCTCCTTCCTGAAAACGGCCCATGTGCCACAAGAAACGTCTGCTGATCAATTTACCGATTGTGTGGCCAACTTGACTGCCGATAATGGGTTGGGCTTCTCTGACGCCGATCTGACTGCCAAGGGAAAGAACCATAACGATGCCCTGCATGTCTCCATTGAATGCAGGGGCACTACTCTTGACCATGTGTTAGTAGACACCGGTTCTTCATTGAACGTATTGCCCAAGAAGGCCCTAGACAGGTTGGATTGTGAGGGTTTGGAGCTCAGGCCTAGCAACATTGTTGTCCGAGCCTTTGACGGTTCGAAAAGGATGGTACATGGGGAAGTTTACATTCCAATCAGGGTTGGTTCTCAAGTTTTTGATTCTACTTTCTATGTGATGGATATCCGACCATCCTATTCTTGTTTGCTGGGTTGTCCGTGGATCCACAAGGCTGGAGTTGTGACCTCCGCACTACATCAGAAGCTGAAGTACCCGGTCAGAGGGAAAATTGTGACAGTTCAGGGGGAGGAAGAATATATGGTCAGCCACCTTAACTCGTTCCGGTACATAGAAATGGATGGGGAGTTCATTGAGACCCCCTTTCAACACTTTGAAGACGTGCCTCAGACACTGGCATCAGCTGAAACTGTGATTGAAGACCCTCCTTTGAAGATGGCTTCCTTAAAGGATGCCCGGGCTGTGATTGAGAAGGGTGAGTGCGCAAACTGGGGCCGACTTCCTGACTTTACTCCGAAGACCGACAAGTTTGGTTTGGGTTTCACTGCAGAGGCTCAGAGGGTTGTTCGTAAGGCAAGAATTGGAAAACCTCATGTGTTCATCACCAATCCGGAAGTAAATGCTATTGAAGACGACGTGGAGGAATCTGAATTCGATAGCTGGATCTACCCAACAACCGACGATGGACCAAGCAACTGGACTGCGAAAGACTTCACACCTATTACTTTTGTCACTCAGTAATGAACTCTTTTGTTTTGAATTTGTAACAGACAATGTTTTGAAACTTTTATGGCTCGGTGTCCTACCCGGGGCACCGTGGCTTCATTTGTGAGGGCTTTTGTGTATCATTTTCATATATCATCAATAAAAACATTGGACGTTTGTTGCATTTCAAAATCTTGTGCTCCTTTTCTTTATCATATATTGCAAAACAGCTATATTTACACACACTCACTTATACAGGTTCCAATCCACTCTGGATCTCGCTGGTAACTACTCTGCTACTGCCAGTTATGACTTTGAAAATCCGATCAACTTAGCCGAAGACGAAGGTGAAGATGATTGCGAAGTGCCTGGTGAACTTGCAAGATTGCTACTCCAGGAAGAAAGGGCCATTCAGCCACATGAAGAGCCAGTGGAAACGGTAAATCTGGGTACTAAGACAGACAGAAAGGAAGTCAAGATTGGTGCCAATCTAGAGCTCAGTGTGAAACAACGGTTGATTCAGATGCTACATGACTATGTGGAAATCTTTGCCCGGTCTTACGAAGACATGCCTGGGTTGGATACCGACATTGTGGTTCATCACCTGCCTACCAAGGAAGAATGCCCTCCGGTAAAACAGAAGGTCTGCCGTATGCGTCCAAAAATGTCCGAGAAAATCAAAGCCGAGGTTATGAAACAATTTGATGTCGGGTTTCTAGCAGTGACTTCTTACCCTCAGTGGATTGCCAATGTGGTTCCAGTGCCGAAAAAGGATGGTAAGGTCCGAATGTGTGTTGATTACAGGGATTTGAACAGGGCGAGCCCTAAGGATGATTTCCCTCTGCCTCATATCGACGTTCTGGTTGACAACACTGCTCAGCATAAAGTTTTCTCCTTCATGGACGGCTTCTCCGGTTATAATCAGATCAAGATGGCTCCTGAAGACATGGAGAAGACTACTTTTGTTACTCAGTGGGGCACCTTTTGTTACAAGGTCATGCCTTTTGGGTTGAAAAATGCTGGGGCAACCTACCAACGTGCCATGGTTTCTTTATTTCATAACATGATCCATCACGAGATAGAAGTATACGTCGATGATATGATTGCAAGGTCCCAAACTGAGGAGGAACACCTTGACCATCTGTGGAAGCTGTTTGACCGTCTGAAGTTGTACAAGCTGAGGTTGAACCCAAACAAGTGCACCTTTGGGGTGAGATCTGGAAAATTGTTAGGCTTCATCGTAAGCGACAAAGGCATTCAAGTGGACCCTGCCAAAGTGAAAGCCATACAAGAGATGCCAACTCCCAAGACAGAGAAAGAAGTTAGAGGCTTTCTAGGACGTTTGAGTTACATTGCCCGATTCATCTCACATTTAACTGCTACCTGTGAACCAATCTTCAAGCTGCTGAAGAAGGA
Organism: Vicia faba; assembly: GCA_948472305.1. Classification (NCBI taxonomy): domain Eukaryota; kingdom Viridiplantae; phylum Streptophyta; class Magnoliopsida; order Fabales; family Fabaceae; genus Vicia; species Vicia faba. The sequence continues at coordinate 438,180,751 of OX451737.1, read as the reverse complement.
TCAAGTAGTACGTTGGAACGATGAATGTCAGGTCGCTTTCGAAAAGATCAAAGAGTATCTCCAAGAACCACCCATTCTTATGCCACCGGTTGAAGGGAGACCTCTAATACTATACTTGACTTTACTTGACAACTCAATGGGGTGTGTGCTGGGGCAGCATGACGAGTCTGGCCGAAAAGAGCATGCCATTTATTACCTTAGCAAAAAGTTTACCGACTGTGAGACCCGATACTCACTTCTCGAGAAAACTTGCTGCGCTTTGGTATGGGCTGCTCGCCGGCTGAGACAGTATATGTTGACTCACACTACTCTGTTGATTTCAAAAATGGATCCAATCAAGTACATATTCGAAAAGCTTGCTATGTCTGGAAGAATAGCAAGATGGCAGATGATCTTGACGGAATATGACATCCAATACACGACTCAAAAAGCAATCAAGGGAAGTGTATTAGCAGACCATTTGGCACACCAGGCAGTGGACGATTACCAGTCGATGAACTTTGAATTTCCAGACGAAGATATCATGGTAGTGACTGATTGTGAAGTACCTGGACCGGATGAAGGACCTGAGGAAGGATCCCGATGGTCTATGCACTTTGACGGAGCCTCGAACGCTCTGGGTAATGGAATCGGCGCCGTGATCATATCCTCTAAAGGCACTCATACTCCACTTACCGCCCGGTTATGTTTCAACTGCACCAACAACATGGCAGAGTATGAGGCATGTATCATGGGTCTTCAAGCTGCAATCGACTTAAGGATCAAGTTTCTGAGTGTCTTCGGAGATTCCTCTCTCGTGATCAATCAGATCAAAGGCGAGTGGGATATGAAACACCCAAATCTTATTCCTTACAAGGAGTATGTGTTGACATTGCTTCCCCACTTCGAGGAGATAACTTTTGAGCACTTCCCAAGAGAGGAGAATCAGTTAGCGGACGCACTAGCTACGATGTCTTCTATGTTCAAAGTCAAATGGGACAACGAGGCTCCCCGGATCATTATCTGGAAGTTGGATGAACCCGCGCATTGCTGCGATCTCGAAACCGAAGAGGTAACAGAAAAACCCTGGTATCACGAAGTGAAGAGGTACCTTGAAGCTCAAGAATACCCCGAAGGCGCATCTGTTAATGACAAGAAGTTCCTGAGAAGGTTTGCGGCAAAGTTCTTCCTCAGCAACGGCATTCTGTACAAGCGGAACCATGATTCAACCTTACTGCGTTGTGTGGATAAGACTGAAGCAGAAAAGATCATGGCAGAGCTACATGAAGGTACCTTCGGAACACATTCCAGTGGACATACCATGGCAAAGAAAATCCTTCGGGCAGGATATTTCTGGTCCACAATGGAAGCTGACTGTTACCAGCATTCTCGAACTTGTCATAAATGCCAGATCTATGCTGATAAGGTGTACATTCCTCCAGTACCTCTGAACGTCTTGACAGCACCTTGGCCTTTTGCAATGTGGGGCATTGATATGATCGGCTAAATCAGACCGACGGCATCCAACGGGCATCGTTTCATCTTGGTAGCGATTGATTACTTCACAAAGTGGGTTGAAGCAGCTTCCTATGCTACCGTAACCAAGAACGTCGTGGCACGGTTCATTCGGCACAACTTGATCTGTCGATACGGTGTACCTGAGAGGATCATTACGGATAATGGTACCAATCTTAACAACAAAATGATCACTGAGCTCTGCGAGCAATTCAAGATACAGCACCACAACTCTTCTCCCTACCGGCCAAAGATGAACGGGGCTGTAGAAGCAGCGAATAAGAACATCAAGAAGATTGTGCAGAAGATGACAGTGACCTACAAAGATTGGCACGAAATGTTACCGTTTGCTCTTCATGGGTACCGTACCTCAGCACGGACGTCAACAGGGGCAACTCCCTTTTCCTTGGTCTATGGCATGGAGGCAGTCTTGCCTATTGAAGTCCAGATACCCTCTCTACGGATAATGAAGGATGCAGACTTGAGCGAAGATGACTGGATCTAGACTCGGCTTGATCAATTAAACCTAATTCACGAAAAGAGACTCACTGCTATTTGTCATGGTCAGACGTACCAAAAATGGATGATCATGGTATTTAACAAGAAGGTCAGACGACAAGAATATCAAGTCGGAGATTTGGTAATCAAGCGCATCATTCTTCCTCAAAGTGATCCCAGAGGCAAATGGACCCCTACATACGAAGGGACATTTGTGGTTAAACATATCTTCTCAGGAGGAGCTATGATTCTAACCACCATGGATGGTGACGACCTTCCTCACCCCGCCAATGTAGACATAGTAAAAAGATACTACGCATGAACTAAAGACCCGCTAGGTTGACACACCTAGGCAAAAATAAGGGCTTCCCGGTGAACCAAAAGGGTTCGGGCAAAAATAAGGGATGAAGTGAAAAAAATCTGTACACCCGGCAAGTTGAAAACCTGAAAAGGCGGCTTGGGCAAAAATGGGTATCTCGGTGGACTGAAAACCCGAAAGGGCGGTCCAGGCAAAAGTTAGGGATAAAGCGTAATACTATGTCTCGTTGGATCACCTTGCATCCAGAATTCGGCATCAACTATCAGACTTCGGCATCGATCAATCAACTTCATCTTCAACTAAACAGCAAAGTGATGAGACGCTTGAAGACATAAAGGCGATAGCAGAGTTGGAACCCAGTGGGATTATTTTTCACATTGCTGTTTTGTTTCCTTTTCAAAATTGTATAAACTCTATGTTGCTCGGCGGCGTTCTCTTACTAGGACGTCAGCCTCCTGTACATAAAATGCCTATTTACAGGCAAATTTCAAAATCAATACAAGTTCAATTTTTCAGACAAATTACCCATCGTTTTTTCTTTTTCTGTTTTGTTTTGCAAAGAACGTCCAATGTTCATTCTTGATATATGCATTTGACACTAATTGCTAATCATAAATATTTGCATGCGAAACAAAGGACTAATTACAGATGACATCAGAAACAGGGGCAATTTAGAAGTGTCCAAGCGGTCTAGTTGCTCTGTCCACCAAGGTACCAAGGTAGGTTCGGCTGAAGAACGTAATCAAGTTACCTCAACTCCCCACAGAGTAAGACAAGATTCAGCAATACTCTCTCCAGGAAGAGTTGGTCTCCCATCAACCCTAAAAAAACATAATGTTCCCCTAGCAAGTCAGCGATACTCTCCCCAAGAAGAGTTAGTCTACTGTCAGCCTTAAGGAAGTTAGGTATCCCCAGAAGATCTCAACATTTCCCAGCGGAGTATAGGCATTCCTCAGCAGGCATCCCCGACAGTCTTAAAATAAGATTGTTCCCCGGCGGAATACCAGACACCCCCAGTGGAACCATTCCCCAGTACAATCCAAGGTTTCCCCAGGAAAGTAGAATCATCCTCCCCAGTAGATTCTGGAAGCTTATCCCCAGGAGATTCTTGAAGCTTGTCCCCTGCAGAGTATGAACGCATCTCCCCGGCTTCATTCAAAGGTTATTTTCCCACCAGGGTATAACTGGGTTATCCTCAGCTAATTACCACGGAAAGTTCGTCCTCGGCTAAGTTCTTCCTATCCCCAGCGGAGTTCATCAAGTTCCCCAACATAACTTATCAGTGGAATCCCCAGCGGAGTTCTCATCAAAACCTCAGCGAAGTATCTTTTCCCACAGAGTAGTTCCCCGCAGAGTAATCTCTCCAACAAGTTTATTCCCCAACGGAGTCACCTTCTCCTACCGGTTTATTCTGGAAACCATCATCCCCAGCGGAAACGAAGAACTCTACTCTTTAACCTCAGCTCAGGATTCAACAAAGTTCCCGACACTCGTCAAGGATTTATTTTCCTAGACGAAAATACATTCATAGACATTTCACATTTCATACATCCTGCTTACATACATGATAAAGTGCATACAACACTATCTCATTTTGAGCATCATGACATCATGCATTGCATACAACTGATGTTTTGCCTTTTTAGGAAAAGTTCAATCCAAAGATGATTACTATCAACTATCGCAATTCCATATTCGATACCTGTATCTAGCCAGGGCATATCTGTGAGCGATTGATTGTAGATTCGATACCTGTATCTAGCCAGGGCATATCTGCATGAAGAGTTTGAAGATCAACCCCTGTAACAGGCCAAGAAATTATCTTTAATTCTCAGGGCAGAGGTTTACACCTGTATCCAGCCAGGAAAGCTATCTCTACCAACCTTTTGCAAATTCCAGATTCGATACCTGTATCCAGCCAGGGCATATCTGTAGACGATAATTTCCATATTCGATTCCTGTATCTAGCCGGGAAATATCTGTAGACGACCAATTTCCAGATTCGATTCCTGTATCTAGCCAGGGCATATCTGTAGACGACCAATTCCAGATTCGATTCCTGTATCTAGCCAGGTCATATCTGTGAGTGATTGATTGTAGATTCGATACCTGTATCCAGCCAGGGCATATCTGCATAAACAGTTTAGAGATTCGATACCTATATCCAGCCAGGAAAGTTATCTCTACCAACCTTCGACAAATTCCAGATTCGATTCCTGTATCTAGCCAGGGCATATCTGTGAGTGATTGATTGTAGATTCGATACCTGTATCCAGCCAGGGCATATATGCATAAACAGTTTAGAGATTCGATACCTATATCCAGCCAGGGCACTTCTGTAAGCAACCTTTTTGAAGTTCCAGATTCGACTCCTATATCTAGCCAGGGAATATCTGTGAGCGTTTGATTGTAGATTCGATACCTGTACCTAGACAGGGCATATCTGCATGAAGAGACTGAAGATCAACACCTGTAACAGGCTAGGAAACCATCTTCCTTTCTCAAAGTACGCAAGTTCTCGCTAAGGAATCTCTTACGCGACCAACACTTCCAGATGGCATCTATAAGCCCATCCTCTTATCCACCATCTCTCCAAATGGCATCTATAAGCCCATTCCCGCCATCACATTGCTGATACTTCATTATGCGAGTGCAAATTTCTGAGCACTCTAGTGTTCAATCATCTTCCACCCTCGGATCACGAAAGGCACACAAGCCAATCTACATCCTCAGGTCTAAGAAGATTGAACAGGGGCAACTGTTGTACCCCAAAATTTTCCCTCCCATTTCCTCAACATTTTCTCATCACAAGACCCTTGGAGTTCAAGATCAAGTTAGGGTTTGCTCTAATTAAGACTCCTCCTTGCACTGTTGACCCAAATTAGGGTTTGTGTTTGCACAAAGATGTTTTGACCTAAAATGCCCAAATTGACTTTCATGTTTCATGTTGGACTCACAAGTTTATCCATATCAAGTTTCAAGCCTTGATTCCAATCTTTGCCCAGTCAATTGGACAGTTGACCTAGAAATCAGCTGTATTGGGGAAAAAGTCAACTGTGGTCAATTGACAGTCAAACCTCATGATTTTTGACCCACATCAATATTATGAACTCATATGAACCATTTGGTCAATTTTGGATCACAATTCCACAAGAAATTTGATCAAAACACCAAAAGGGCAAAATGGTCATTTTTAGGGTTTTGACTGCACAAAGGCAATTTTTGACTGTTTGACCTAGCCAATGGCAAACCAAGCTCACATGTGGACTCAAGGACTCAATTACATGGTCTTGACATGTTTAACAAGTTCAAAAGATCCCATATGCACAAGATTGACAGATGAATTTTCCAGTCAACTGAGCCAAATTTGACTGTATACTGAAAAGTCAAACTTTGACTTTTTGGTCAAAATCAAGTGTCAAGATTCATTTTTCACCAAAACATGTCAAAATATGAAACTTGTTCATCAAGAAATCAAAAATCACAAATTAGGGTTTGAAATGAAGAAATTTCATAACTTAGAAATTTTCTAAGTTATGAAATTTCCTAATTTTTTCCTAACTTTGTCCCATTTTTTCATCAAGATGCATTTGGATTCAAACAAAACTCAAAACATGAAAGTTATAGTCCATTGCAAAATCTACAACTTTGATTCACAAAGTTTCCTCAAAAGAAGCTTGTAGCTCAAGTTATAATTTTTGGAACAAGGATGCAAAACATTCTTAACTTAGAAAAATTTTGACCTATTCCAGGCAGGATTTTTGCCTAACTTCATGGCCACTTTTCACATGCTTCCACTTGGAATTTCAACTTGCATTACAAAGATGGATTGTAGTACACATTCCAAGCTTTCCAAATTGTCCAAGAACTTGTCAAACACCCTTGTGGTTAGGGAGAATCGAATTTGTCAATATTGGTAAAAGTCACTTTGATTCATGGCCAAAGGCATGTTCATACACTTTGCATTTTTGAAATCAGCTTGCACAAGCTAGTTACAGGCCTATAATCTCATTTACACTCAATAATTAAATGCCAATCCATTGTGTTCTAGCATTATTTTGTGCATTTGGACATTACATGAAGAATTAAGCCATATTTGGAAAAAGCAAGTTATCCATTCTTGTAAAGCATGACTTTATGTCAAACACAAATCCAAGAAGTACAATGCAAATCTCTGAGGCACAAGTTATTAAACTAATTCCACTGATCAAGACTAACTTTGCAGCATGTTTAGGGGGCCTGCATAAGCTTGTAACAAGACTTGGCATTTTTTGACTTAAGATAGAGGCAACTTTGCAAACACAACAACATCTCTCATTCCTGCAAGAACTAACCAAGACAAACTTGTTGAACACATTCCAAACATCAAACCTGACCTAAAACACGAACCAACCACCTCCAATACCTCCTCATCCATCAAAGCCTATTTTTTCTGCAAAACAGAGTCCCTGTTGCAGATTGACTTGGCCAGTTCATTTCCATCGTGCATTTTCATCCAAGTCACCTCAAACACCTTCCATAACATCCATACAAACTATCCCAAGCCTTGGAAACAGACTGTAACACCTCTAACCAGTTTTGCTGTAACACCCTCTAAAAAACCCCAAATAAAATTTTCGCAATTATAAAAATCATAATTTCAGAGTACATGTATAATCGAGGATGTCACAATTCTCTTTAAATAACACAAATTCCTGTCATGCATAATCTTAGTAGTAACTCATACATGTTTACACAGCGGAATAATTTATTTAATAAAACCAATGTTATAATATTCTCAAAATCATCAGGGATTAACACCTGGAAAATGTCAACATCCTATTATAACCAAACATAAGGAAATTAAACGAGTCTGATTAAAGCAGCTCGACAAACAAACGTTCCCGGAGTTACAACTATCAGAGCATGACCCGGACAATACTAAAACGGAAATAAACTAGAACGACAAGCCTTCGCCAAGCACCTGAACGAAGCTCCTCAATCTGAAATATTCAACAGTAAGGGTGAGCATCTCAATTATACATTTGATTATACGTTCATAACAATCAATTCATGAAATCATAAACATCACCCAATAATTAGCATATTTCACAGTTTACCAAAAACCTTTACAATTCATATACCCATAATATATTGCTTTTCATATTTGTAATTAACGTCAAACATCGTCAACCATTTAGCAACCATACGTGCATACAACAATCAAATACAACATTGGAAAAATCATCCATTCATGTTATATTCAAGGTAATGCAACACACCCATGCATGTGGTACCACTTTACCGCCCCATTAAATCTCGGGTCACGGATAACTCACCGTTCCATTATATCGCGGACACGGCTACCACCTCAACGTTCCATTAAATCGCGGACACGTATATTGGCCACCATGTTAATTCCACACAATGGGAATTAACAAATGCAACATGATATGTAAGTATGTAACACTCAGCATACTATGAACATCAATCAACATATCATGCAATATCAACAACATCAAATCATAACAAGATATGGATAGCATGTAATCACTCAGCATACTATTTAAACATCAATCATATCAAGTCATGTCATAATTCATGCTCGATAACATTATCCAAAAGCACGACAATAAAATCCGCAATAACGCACAAAAACCAAAATTCAGAAAAATCAACACAGCAGAGCAACACGGGTGCCCGTGTCGTGCAACACGGCCCGTGTCTCTGAACACGTCCAGAAAACACACATTTTTCTTTTCTCATTACAGGGGACCTAACACGGGTACCCGTGTTGTGCAACACGGCCCGTGTTGTGCAACCAGAAGCACACCATCTCCCAACACAGAAGAGCAACACGGGTGCCCGTGTTGTGCAACACGGCCCGTGTTGCTGAGCGCGTACAGGATTTTCCTGAACCTGCAGCAGCTCAGGACAGCAGCCAAACGCGGGAAAAATGCCGGCTAAACGCGCATTTCGGTACCTAACGACATCGATATTTCACAACTCAAAACAACACATCCATTTCATAATTACCAACAATTATTATAGTAACCTTAACAGTGATTACTCGTCCCTTTTTGGGGAAGTTCTGACAACATTAAGGTTATCCCTAAACCTCTAAGGTAAATTCACGACCATGCAAATATACTCCCAATCCACCATTTGGAACCTAAAATTCCTAATCGATTCATAAAAATTGGGAACCTAACCATTTTCTAACAAGGTTCAATCCTAAGGGTATCGATTCCTATTAACATCTAACAATTGGGGTTTTTCCCTACGACTACCCAAATCAACCGTACATAAACCCATAAACAAAGGTAAACCGAGTAATAGCCCCCCTTACCTTATCAATTAGCAGCTTTGAACTTTTTGGGCGATGTTCTTCGTTCTTCGTCCTTCGTTCTTCGTACCTTCAGAGCTCTATTTCCCCAAATTCCCAACTTCTGTTTATCGTGAAAAATGAGAAAACTAACTTGAGTTCCAAAACATAACTTTACTTCTTTTGCACCCCCACTCTTTACTAACAACATCCAAGCCCAATAACTTAAAAACTCAGCATTTTCTTATTTCTTTTATTTTCCTCCATATTTCAAAATAAATAATTCCTTTTTATTTTATTAATCCTAATAAAATAATTCCCCAAATTTAAATAATTCAAATAATAGAAACTGGGGTGTTACAACTCTCCCCCACTAAAAGAGTTTTCGTCCTCGAAAACATACCTTAGACGAACAGTTCCGGATAAGCCTCTTTCATCTGGCTCTCCAGCTCCCAAGTGATATTTCCATCTGCTGGACCTCCCCAAGCAACCTTCACTAATGCTATCTCTTTACCTCTTAACTGTTTCACTTCCCGATCTTTTATCCTCATAGGAAATGTTTCTACTGTCAGGTTATCTCTCACCTGTACATCATCTATTTGGATTACATGAGATGGGTCTGGAATGTATCTCCTCAACTGAGAAACATGAAAAACATCGTGCAAATTCGCAAGTCTCGGAGGTAAAGCAATACGATAAGCAACTTCCCCAACTCTTTCTGTAATCTGAAACGGACCAATAAAACGCGGAGTCAACTTCTTAGATTTCAACGCTCGACCAATACCTGTCATCGGAGTAACCCTCATAAATACATGATCTCCAGCACTGAATTCTAAATTCTTTCTCCTCTTATCATGATAACTTTTCTGACGACTCTGAGAAGCTCTCATCTTCTCTTGAATCAATTTGATCTTTTCAATAGTCTGCTGAACAATCTCTGGCCCAATTACCGAATTCTCTCCAGATTCATACCAACACAAAGGTGTTCTACACCGTCTACCATACAATGCCTCGAACGGAGCCATACCAATACTCGAATGGTAACTATTGTTATAAGTAAATTCAATCAATGGCAAATAGCTATCCCAAGCTCCACCCTGCTCTAAAACACAAGCACGCAATAAATCTTCCAACGATTGAATCGTCCTCTCCGTCTGTCCATCAGTCTGAGGATGATAAGCTGAACTCAACCTCAATTTAGTGCCCAAGGCCTTCTGCAATCCTTCCCAAAATTTCGAAGTGAATCTCGGATCTCTATCCGACACAATACTAGAAGGAACTCCATGCAAACTCACTATTTTCTCAATATATAATTGTGCCAATCTCTCCATTGAGTAATCCATTCGCACCGGTATAAAATGAGCAGACTTAGTCAACCTATCCACAACGACCCATATCGCTTCACAATTCATAGGAGTCCTCGGCAACCCAGATACAAAATCCATCGAAATGCTATCCCACTTCCATTCTGGAATAAACATTGGTTGCATAAATCCAGACGGCTTCTGATGCTCAATCTTCGATTTCTGACAGATTAAACATGCATACACAAATTCAGCTATTTCCTTTTTCATTCCCGGCCACCAAAACAATTTCTTCAAATCATGATACATTTTCGTGGCACCCGGATGAATACTCATCCCACTGCGATGTCCTTCCTCTAATATACTCTTCTTGATTTCTGCGACATCAGGAACACAAACTCTATCGCCAAATCTCATAACATCATTTTCATCGATTCTAAACTCACCACCTTGACCTTGGTTGATCAATGTCAATTTATCAACTAAATTAACATCAGATTTTTGCCCGATCCTGATCTCTTCTAGAATACTACTAGTAAGTTTCAACATACCCAAACGAACACACTTCGGAGTACTTTCACAAATTAAACTCAAATCTCTGAATTGTTCAATTAAATCCAATTCACGAACCATCATCATAGACATATGCAAGGATTTCCTGCTCAAAGCATCCGCAACCACATTTGCCTTACCAGGATGGTAATTCAAACCAAAATCATAATCTTTGAGAAATTCCAACCACCTTCTTTGCCTCATATTGAGCTCTTTCTGATCGAAAAGATACTTCAAACTCTTATGATCACTATACACTTCAAATCTCGAACCATACAGATAATGTCTCCACAATTTCAAGACAAACACAACTGCTGCCAACTCCAAGTCATGAGTAGGATAGTTCCTTTCATGAACCTTCAACTGCCTCGAAGCATACGCAACTACCTGTTGATTCTGCATTAAAACACCACCTAAACCCAACAGAGATGCATCGCAATAGACCACAAAAGATTCCACCGGATTCGGCAAAATCAGAATAGGAGCACTAGTCAATCTCCGCTTCAATTCTTGGAAACCTTTCTCACAATCAGAATCCCAAATAAACGCTTGTCCTTTACGAGTCAATTTCGTCAACGGCAATGCTAACTTTGAGAATCCTTCGATAAACTTTCTGTAATAACCTGCAAGACCAAGAAAACTTCTGATTTCAGAAACAGTCTTCGGCGCTTCCCACTGAGATACTGCTTCTACTTTTGTAGGATCCACTGCAATACCATTCTTAGAAATCACATGTCCAAGAAAACTAACTTCATTCAGCCAGAACTCACATTTGGACAACTTTGCATACAGCTTCCTATCTTTCAACAACTCTAACACAATTCTGAGATGTCCCGCATGCTCTTTGTCATTCTTGGAATAAATCAGAATGTCATCAATAAAAACCACCACAAATTTATCCAGATACGGATGAAAAATCCTGTTCATATATTCCATGAAAACACCAGGTGCATTAGTAACTCCGAACGGCATAACAAAATATTCATAATGCCCATACCTCGTTCGAAAAGCAGTCTTTTGAATATCTTCCGCTTTCACACGAATCTGATGATATCCAGATCTCAAGTCAATCTTACTGAATACACTGGCTCCAATTAGCTGATCCATTAAATCATCAATCCTCGGTAACGGGTACCGATTCTTAATGGTTACCTTGTTCAATTGCCTGTAATCAACACACAGTCTCATAGAACCTTCTTTCTTCTTAACCAACAATACCGGAGCACCCCAAGGCGAAACACTTGGACGAATAAACTTCTTCTCCAGTAAATCTTCCAATTGACTCTTCAATTCAGCCAACTCAGACGCAGACATACGATATGGCGCCATTAACACCGGTCTCGTACCAGGAATCAAATCTATAGAGAATTCCACTTCTCTCTCAGGAGGTAGCTCACCAACATCATCCGGAAAGACTTCTGGAAAATCACACACCACTGGCAATTCCACACTCCTGACCTTTCCTGTTGCATCTAACGAAGCAAGTAACATAAACACATTAGCACCGTCTTCCATTGCTTCTTGTACCTGCCTAGCAGTCATAGTCAAATTCTCGACACCAACTGCTTCTGGAAAAATCACCATCTTAGCAAAGCAGTTCAGATGAACCCGGTTGAATCCCAACCAGTTCATCCCAAGGATAATATCAATTTGTTCAAGCGGTAGGCACACTAAATCCATACCGAAACCTCTACCAAAAATCTCAATAGGACAATTCCTACATACAAGTGAAGTTGTCACTGAACCCGATGCAGGAGTATCAACAACCATGCTACCTCGCATACCAGATATGTCCAGTTTCAACCTCTCAGCACAATCCAAAGAAATGAAAGAATGAGTTGCACCAGTATCAATAATTGCAACTAAAGGTGTGCCATGAATAAAACACGTACCTTTAATCAATCGATCCTCTGGAGTAGTCTCAGATCCAGACAAAGCGAACACTTTTCCACCTGACTGATCCTTCCTAGGCTTAGGACACTGCGGACGAATGTGACCTTCTTCGCCACAATTGTAACAAGTAACAGACTTCCCTTTGCAATCAATAGACAAATGACCAGCCTTTCCACATTTATAGCACTTCTTCTCATCACTCTTGCAATCTCGAATATGATGACCAAACTCACCACACTTGTAGCAACTGATAGGAGCCTTAGAATCTCCCCCACTAGGCCTTTTCCAACCGCCTGATCTCTGGTTATCTCTACCATATGGCTTGCCACGGTCCATATGTTGCTTTCCTCTTTTGTAAACAGCCCCACGAGAGTGAGACGACCTATTCTTGGTAATATCTTCTTCCAAGATTCTGCTACAATCCACCAGATCAGAAAATCTACGAATACGCTGGTACCTGATTCCCTGCTTAATCTCATCTCGGAGACCATTCTCAAATTTGATACATTTAGAGAATTCTCCAGCCTCATCATTGTTGTAGTGTGCATAATACTTTGCCAGCTCAGTGAACTTAGTAGCATATTCACTGACTGTCAGATTGCCCTGCTTAAGCTCCAAAAACTCAATTTCCTTTCTTCCCTGAACATCTTCAGGAAAGTACCTCCTCAGAAAAGCCCTCCTGAAGTTAGCCCAAGTCATTGCCCCTCCATCCTGAACCATTTCAGTCCTTGTGGCAACCCACCAGTCGTCGGCCTCTTCTGCCAACATATGCGTACCATATCTGACTTTCAGATCTTCAGCACAATCGATCACACGGAAAATCCTTTCGATTTCCTTCAGCCACTTCTGAGCACCTTCAGGGTCATGTGTACCTTTGAACAACGGAGGATTGTTCCGTTGGAAATTTCCCAATTGCCTATCAGCACCAATCACGCCTCCAGTTGGGCTTCCAGCAAGTACACCAGCTAACATCCCCAAAGCCTCAGCGAGTGCAGCATCATTTCGTCCGTTACCTCCAGCCATATTCCTGAGAATTAAAACATACTCCACATCAGAATACAGTATCGACAGTGTTGCCTTACACTAATCGCATACAAAAGGGATGACTGACTCAAGACTCTGGTCACAACGACCGACTATGCTCTGATACCACTATTGTAACACCCTCTAAAAAACCCCAAATAAAATTTTCGCAATTATAAAAATCATAATTTCAGAGTACATGTATAATCGAGGATGTCACAATTCTCTTTAAATAACACAAATTCCTGTCATGCATAATCTTAGTAGTAACTCATACATGTTTACACAGCGGAATAATTTATTTAATAAAACCAATGTTATAATATTCTCAAAATCATCAGGGATTAACACCTGGAAAATGTCAACATCCTATTATAACCAAACATAAGGAAATTAAACGAGTCTGATTAAAGCAGCTCGACAAACAAACGTTCCCGGAGTTACAACTATCAGAGCATGACCCGGACAATACTAAAACGGAAATAAACTAGAACGACAAGCCTTCGCCAAGCACCTGAACGAAGCTCCTCAATCTGAAATATTCAACAGTAAGGGTGAGCATCTCAATTATACATTTGATTATACGTTCATAACAATCAATTCAGGAAATCATAAACATCACCCAATAATTAGCATATTTCATAGTTTACCAAAAACCTTTACAATTCATATACCCATAATATATTGCTTTTCATATTTGTAATTAACGTCAAACATCGTCAACCATTTAGCAACCATACGTGCATACAACAATCAAATACAACATTGGAAAAATCATCCATTCATGTTATATTCAAGGTAATGCAACACACCCATGCATGTGGTACCACTTTACCGCCCCATTAAATCTCGGGTCACGGATAACTCACCGTTCCATTATATCGCGGACACGGCTACCACCTCAACGTTCCATTAAATCGCGGACACGTATATTGGCCACGATGTTAATTCCACACAATGGGAATTAACAAATGCAACATGATATGTAAGTATGTAACACTCAGCATACTATGAACATCAATCAACATATCATGCAATATCAACAACATCAAATCATAACAAGATATGGATAGCATGTAATCACTCAGCATACTATTTAAACATCAATCATATCAAGTCATGTCATAATTCATGCTCGATAACATTATCCAAAAGCACGACAATAAAATCCGCAATAACGCACAAAAACCAAAATTCAGAAAAATCAACACAGCAGAGCAACACGGGTGCCCGTGTCGTGCAACACGGCCCGTGTCTCTGAACACGTCCAGAAAACACACATTTTTCTTTTCTCATTACAGGGGACCTAACACGGGTACCCGTGTTGTGCAACACGGCCCGTGTTGTGCAACCAGAAGCACACCATCTCCCAACACAGAAGAGCAACACGGGTGCCCGTGTTGTGCAACACGGCCCGTGTTGCTGAGCGCGTACAGGATTTTCCTGAACCTGCAGCAGCTCAGGACAGCAGCCAAACGCGGGAAAAATGCCGGCTAAACGCGCATTTCGGTACCTAACGACATCGATATTTCACAACTCAAAACAACACATCCATTTCATAATTACCAACAATTATTATAGTAACTTTAACAGTGATTACTCGTCCCTTTTTGGGGAAGTTCTGACAACATTAAGGTTATCCCTAAACCTCTAAGGTAAATTCACGACCATGCAGATATACTCCCAATCCACCATTTGGAACCTAAAATTCCTAATCGATTCATAAAAATTGGGAACCTAACCATTTTCTAACAAGGTTCAATCCTAAGGGTATCGATTCCTATTAACATCTAACAATTGGGGTTTTTCCCTACGACTACCCAAATCAACCGTACATAAACCCATAAACAAAGGTAAACCGAGTAATAGCCCCCCTTACCTTATCATTTAGCAGCTTTGAACTTTTTGGGCGATGTTCTTCGTTCTTCGTCCTTCGTTCTTCGTACCTTCAGAGCTCTATTTCCCCAAATTCCCAACTTCTGTTTATCGTGAAAAATGAGAAAACTAACTTGAGTTCCAAAACATAACTTTACTTCTTTTGCACCCCCACTCTTTACTAACAACATCCAAGCCCAATAACTTAAAAACTCAGCATTTTCTTATTTCTTTTATTTTCCTCCATATTTCAAAATAAATAATTCCTTTTTATTTTATTAATCCTAATAAAATAATTCCCCAAATTTAAATAATTCAAATAATAGAAACTGGGGTGTTACATTTGCCATTTTCACTTTTCTCTCTTGCAGGTTGACTTCTGTAGCCTGATACAGCAAGATTCAAAGCACACCAAGCATTGGAGAAGCATCCCTGAACTTCAAGCAAGTTGTACAAGTCCTCACACTGCAGTAAAAGTGCCTCCATTGATGTACACGACTCAAGCTGAACAGGTAAAACTTTGAACTTCTATCTCTCTATCCAGGCATAGTTAGGCTTAAGTTTGTGAAGAAAGCATGTTCTAATCATAGCCCTTAAGCCATCCATATAGTTACTTTTCATTTATATTGTGTGTGCTAAGAGTATTTTAAACCTGAACATTGGAAAAAAGCTAGGTCAGGAATTGGGGGAGAAGAAATTCTCTCTCATTTCTGAGAGTTAGATTGACTTTTTTATATGTTTAGAATCGTGGCTTCAAGCTCTACAAGTTTCATATTTTAAGATTTGTCAAAAGATCAAAGAATCAGGATGTTTGAACAAGGTGTGATTGGCACGCGTTTTTGACAGAAGTTTGGCTGGAGGTTGAAGAAGCCTCCTTGGGCTGGGCCTGAGTTTTGTCTTTCTATTTGCACCACTTTTCCACACTTGCACCCCCTTGGCCCATTGTGTTTATTTTTATCATTTTTTGACTTTTTCTTTTTGTTTCTGACTTATTATTTTTGGCCAAAATATTAAAAACATTTTTTCAACCTTTTTTGCATTTTATTTGGATTTTTGTTTGTTTTATTTGAATTTATACATGTAAATAAACATATTGCCTTTTATTCAAAAAAACAAAAATAATACAAACACATTTTGTTTTCTAATTTTATTTTATTTTATCTTTTGAAAACATTTTCTAAAAATATACTTTTTTTGTAAATAATAAATATTTTATTCTTGTACATATTTAATATATTTAGTAAATAATATAAATACTTATATATTTATTAGAATATTTAGGAAAATAATACATTTTTGTTTTTATTAATATTTAACCTCAAAAATACTTTTTTTACAATATACTTCCTTTTTATTTATTTTTTGTATATAATTAATAAACATTGTATATAATATATAATAAATACCTTTTTATTTATAAAATTAGGGTTTTACCCTAAAAAACATGAAAATACCCAAAAATTACCCTTTTTTATTTTTGTTTATTTGTCACATGAAAAATATTTTTACATACATATAAAAATCTTTTTTTTACTTCTTGCATATTTATTGTATTTTTATTTAATTATTGTACATCAATTATAATTTGTATATTCAATTTGGATGTAATAGTTTAGATTTAATTTTTCTTGCTAAATATCCCCCATTTGAACATTTGTACCCCCCATCCCATAATTGTGTTGTAATAATTTAGGACTTTTATTTTTCGCATTTAAAAGCTTTCTAAATATGTCATGATAGACTTAGGGTTTTGTATGCAAAAATCAACCAAACAAATAGCTTGACCTAATTCCAAGATAAAAGCATGAAAATGAACAAATACCAATCACACTTGCACCCCTTAGGGTTACTCCACTTGTTGCCTTCAATAATGGGCCATATTGCATGTTGAGTGTTTTTGGCAAAACAAATAATAGCAAATGATCATAGTCCCTCGATGACGCTTTCGAAAGTTGCCTAAAAATGATCAAGTCCCTCAAAGGAAAAAGTTGCCAAAGACACTTGGCACCATTGCAATCATGGTCTAAACGATGACCCGCGCTCGTCCCGTTAACATCCTAATACAAGATTGTCCACCAAATACAATGGTGGAACAAAATTGTCAAAAGGGTTAAAACATAGGAAAGATCTTTGAGAAATTTAGGGGTAGACAAACTCTTAGTTACTTGATCAAAACTTGCAAAACAATCCTTGCCTACTTTTCAAAACACACATCACAACACACTTTCAAACAACTTTCAAAAACATTGAAAACTTTTCAAAAGACATACACCTTTGTATACATCTCAACATGGATCATTACAAAGGTTGCCCCCACATTGACCTCTTTTCAAAACATTTTCAAACACACATACAAAGCACCATTTCAAACAATTGGAAGCACCATTTCAAACAATTGAAAGCACCATTTCAAATAATTGAAAATGCAAGGCAAGTGATCTAAGCAAGTAACTAAGAGCCCATGGATAACCATGGATAGAAAGGGTGTTAATACCTTCCCTTTCTATAATCTACTCCCCGAACCCAAGAAAACATCTCAAAGGTTTTTGCTGTGCTTTTTAACCTTTCCTTAGGATAAAATAAAAAGTCGTTGGCGACTCTTGCTCAACCGAAACATTTGCGAAAACAAACGCAAAACCCAAGTCAGTTCTCCCACCGTATCACACTTTGTATTGTCAAATTATTCATAGTATACCTTCTGTCTAATCCGTCTGAGCATTACTAAAAAAACTTAGAATTTATTGTCTGTACTTGATAGGAGACACATCTTTGGATTCTGTCTGGTGAGAATGCAAAGATGCATCTCCGGAACAATGTATGGCAAAAAGGGGCATTTTAAAAATGGTGCATACATAGAATTAATCCGGAGATGCATCACTGTACCAAATCTAATGTTTACCAAATAAAGGTGCATCCAGAAGTACATCTTAGAAATTTGAGGGGCAATATTGAATTTACATAGGGTGTTTTTCAAGTATATAGGGTGGGATAAGAAATTCCCTAATATTATTTGAGGATTTCTTTTTCTATCCTATGTTTTTCTAACGCACCACACAAAATTCAAAAAATACCTCTGAAAATCGAAAATATATTTTTGGTACGCACCAATATACACATAATTCATTCATTTTTTGAGATTCACCCTATTTTACAATAAAATTTATTCTGGAAGTACATTTCCGAAAATGTATTTCCAGTTATGTGTATACAATGTTTCCTCCAAAGTTAAAATAAGTTTATGAAAAACAAGCTTAGTAAGAAGAGGCATGAGTCTAGCTTAGTTATGAAAATTTGAGAAAATAAAATACTATATGTACACCCTCCAGACACTATTATAAGTAATTTTTACTTTTTTGGTACATTTGACTATCAATGTATCTGGTCCATATATGGACCAAATACATTGATAGTCAAATGTACCAAAAAAATAAAAGTTGCTTATAATAGTATCCAGAGGGTGTATCAGAAAAGCATTGAAAACGTCAGCTCCCCATTCTTTACCTTTATTACTATGATTTTTCTTGTACACCCTTTCTTTATAACTGGTTTGCTTGTGGAGTTAGTGGTGCTTAGCGTCTTTAGTTACTCTCTCCGGTCACATTTGTTTATAAAAATGACCAAAATTTAAGTTCATTTTTTTGCTTATAATAGTGACCGTAGGGAGTATCTATGGAGCATAAATCCAATTATAATCATTAAATTTCTTAGTTGTTTTGATGCAGACCGACACTCATTTCTTAACACTAGCAAGTGGGTTGAGGAAGTACGTACAAAACGAGGCAGTGATGTTGTTATCGTTTTGGTTGGAAACAAAATCGATCTTGTTGAAAAAAGGTGAGAGCAGTCACATAACCGGAAGTGCATTTCTGAAAATTATCGGAAGTGTATTTCCGAAATAAATTTTATCGTAAAATAGAACGAATCTCAAAAATAAATGAATTATATATATATATATATATATATATATATATATATATATATATATTCAATTTTCATGAATATTTTAGGAAATACATAAGATATTTTTTTACACTATAAAGTAGAAAAAGAATTCCCTATTATTTTCTCCTAAGTCAGCCAATTGGGCTTTGTTCTAACTATTTTGGGCCAGCTAAATTTCGTTAAAAGAATATACTTGCTAAGTAGTAACCCCTTGTCTACTTCCAATACTCCACATTTTTGCTAAGTTCTACTTTTGTCTTTCGCATGTCACAAAAAGTAAATAGGACAAAAATATATTTTCAGACATTACAAAAACAAAACAAAAATTTTTATAAATTTTTATAAATTTTAAAAATACATTTTACATTATAAAAAAATTTGGAAATTAAAATCCAAAATCCAACCCATTACTTTGCTGAAGTGTTTTCTTATGAGGAGTGAGGACTGGTATACAAATTCAGGATAAAATTGTTTTTGATTTTCCAAAATAACCCGTTTAGTTGTGTTCTGAAAGTTTTGCAAAATATTAGAAACAAAAATATATTGAAATTTAATAAAATAATATAAAGTTGTTTTTGTAATTTCAGTATGTTTGTGGGGGTGGGCCGGTTTGATTAGATGGGCGTATTCAATACATTTTTCAAATTTCATTTTTGAGCAAAAAATATTATAAATAATTTTTTATTACAATTCATAAATATTATATTTATATTTTTTTCATATTTTAAAATAAGAAAAAATAGGACATCCACTGTCTCTACGAGATAATTTTACACTAGCATTTAATAAACAGTGTGTATTATGTCCAACTATAATGTTAATGTTTTCATTATAATTATTTTATATTTATTTATTTATTTAGGTTTACATCTCTTAAATACTTATTTATAATATTAATAAAAATATTTTAATAAATAGTATTATGTTTAATAATGTTTTTGTCTCTTATTTCATTTCATTAAAAAAAATTGATTTGTATAAATCAAATTCATATAATTTTGGCTTTATTTCACATATTTGTTCTTAAAAATAATAATATGTTCATTTTTAAATAATTTTTTATTAATGTCGTGAATATTTTATTTATTTATTTTTAAGAGATAAAAATTTATCAATAAATTATTTAAAAAATCATCAGTAATGAATAAAATAGAGGTGATAAAAAATAAAGAAAAATTTGATTTGTGAAAATTGCATGTCTCAATAAGTAAAAATTAGATTTTTTTTTTAAATAATCATGTTTTCAAAAAATAATTAATTTTTTCAATATTTTTTAAAATACTCATGTTTCAAAAAAAAATTGAAGCGTAAAGTTGAAGCCAGTTGAATTGACACCTCCATTTAAAAATTTAGAAGACAGGCGCCTCGAATAGAACAATTCAATCCAATTAACGCCTCTAATAGATTAAGACAATTGAATTGACGTCTACTCTTTTTCTTCAAAGGGGGTGCCAACTCATCTGACGCTGGTGCATTCCCTTTTTATATTTTTTTTAATTTTTAATTTTAATTAAAGTAATTAATTAATTTAAAAACTTGATTAAATACTAACATTATTTAATTTAAATTGAGTTACATGTAATAATATTTTTTACACTAATGATAACGACTTGTTTGATCATGCAATCCATCAATTTCACACCTTTGAGGTACCTTTTCTCACACAAGTCTCTGTTGATTCATCTGAGGTGTTTGATATGAGATCCCTGGAGCATCACCATCACCATCATCCCTAAAGAGTTATTTTATTTCTATATAGACTTGTGTATGCATTAACACACTTTCGTAATTGATCTTGTTGCCCATGTTGTTGTACTTTGGTTGTGTTGTTTGGGTTTATGGGGTTATTGGGGAGCGATATGGTTGATTGAATGGATATATTGAAATGAATGCTTTGTTAGGAAAAGGAAGAAATAATTATTGTGGTGTTTGGTAGCAAATATTTGTTAGGTGTTTTGGTGTTGTGATGTTTAGGTATTTTGGCTATGGTAGGAAGTGTTTGTGTCATATGTTTGTTGGGTGTTTTGGCTATGGTAAAAGGATGTGTTAGTGGCATATGTTTGTTGGGTGCTTTGATAATAATCATGAGTGTTGCATTAAAATTACCATTTTAAATGAATAATTTTATTTGCAAGTAAGCACTTTAACAATTTTATTCAAAGAAGTTCCAACAATATGCAATCAGTTGAGGAACTTGATCGATCATCCATAAATGGTCTCATCAGGGGCAAACCACTCCAAAAATTAATCACGCTAAACACCAAATCTCCTGAAGATCCTGTTGATCTGGGGAAAATCTCTTCAAGACGTGGAAAATTGCTCTAAGAATCGTTTACTCAAGGACAATCTTGTTTCAAGATTCCAAGTACTGGAGAAAGCCATCTCAAGATCATGTTAAGGCAATGTGTTGCTTCCAAACTCTTGTTGAGGAAAATTGCTTTGAGGACTCTGCAATCTGGGGCAAGATAAGTTACACAGGGATAAGTCTTCTTTATACCTTCAAGTTGCTGGAGCAAACCTTGTAATTCATCAGCAACTACTTTGTTTGGAATGGGTGTCGAGAAATCATGCTTGCACAATATCCTACCAAAGGGCCCTTTTCCCCTGGCAAAAAGCCTTATGGAAAAAATACTTCTCAATTTTAATAGTCCACGACCCACCCTAGGGGCACTTGTTGAAACATTCAAATCGTTATCGTCAATCATATTTGCACATATCATGCATTAATCATCGTTTTCATTACCATGTTTGCATTGCCTTAGCATCAAACCATGCATATAATCTCATTCATTAGGCTTATATCCATAGCATCCACAATAAAAAAGATCAACCTCGCTCGACAATTTTCCAACGAAAACTAAGCCTTATCGGGCAAACTTACTCCAAAGTCCAATATCCATTGGCACACATCCAGTTACTCATTATATGCATTGATCAGTCATTACATGCATCATTGCATGTGTATCGAATCCATAATGTGGTGCACTACACTAAAAAAACCAAAGGCATCCCACGCATCAGTAAATGCATCAGCATAAATTAAGCATGCATATCAAAAGCCAGAATTTAGTAATTGCTCATGGAAGTTTGTATTTATCCCCTACAAATCCAATTGCAAATTATCAGTGCTTGTTGACTTTCGTCAACCTATTGGTTAAAGTTGGTCATTTATTGTCCCGTTAACCTTAGTCAACCCATTTGTTGAACTTGGTCATTTATTGTTTTGTTGACTTGAATTAACCCTTTGGTTGAGGACAATCTTTTACTTTCTTGTGGATCTTCGTCAACCCATTGGTTGAAGTTGGTTATTTCTTGCTTTGTTGATCTGAATCAACCCATTGGTTAAAGATAGTTTTTTCATTCATTTACCTTAATCGACCCATTGGTTGAAGTTGGTTATTTCATGTCGACTTGAATCAATCCATAGGTTGAGGACATTCTTTCGCTTTCCTGTCGACCTTCGTCAACCCTTTTATTTAAGTTGGTTATGTCACGTCGATCTCAATTAATCCATTGGTTCAGGGTTGTTATTTCATATTAATCTAAATTAACCCACTGGTTGAGGAAGATCTTTTGTTTGTCGGCCTTCGCTAACCTATTGGTTGAAATTGGTTATTTCATGTTGATCTGAATCAACCCATTGGTTGAGGATGGTCTTTTGTTGACCTTTATCAACTCTTTGATTAAAGTTGGTTATTTTATGTCGATCTGAATCAACCCATTGGTTGAGGTTAGTTTTTCATTTTCTTGTTGAATTTCGTCAACCCATTGGTTGGTGTTGGTCGTTTACCTTCTTGTCAACCTAAATCAACTCTTTGGTCAAGGACGGCCATTTACTTTTTTATTAGTTATCTCATTTTTATATCAACTTGAACCAACCCTATGGTCGAGGATGGTCATTCACTTCCTTGTTAACCTTCTCCAGTCCGTTGGTTGAATTAGGTTGTTTCCTGTCTTATCGGCCTAAGTCAACCCATTGGTTGAGAACACTTGTTTACTCTTATGTTGACCTGCGTCAACCCTTTGGTTGAGGTTAGTTATTGTCTGTCAACCTGAATCAATTCATTATTGAAAGACGATCATTCATGCTTGTTGATCTTCATCAACCCATTGGTTGAAGTTGATTATTTCATGCTTAGTCAACTCATTAGTTAAAGTTGGCATTTTCTTGATAAATTTCTCCAACCCTTTGATCGTACCTGAATTAACCCCTTGGTTGAGTATGGTCATTTTGCTTGCCTGGCGACCTTGATCAATAACCTGTTGGTTGAGGCTGGTTATTCAAGTCTGTTGTCAATCAACCTATTGGCATAAGAAACTGGCTATCTGATGTGATTTTTGGATGTTTCTTGTTGTTTTGATGGATTTCCATAACATATTTTATTTTTTCACGGTAAGTATTTTCACCTTACCTTATTTAATCCACAGTGAACTTCCTTTACAATTCATCTCAGTAATCTCCATAGAGTCTGTTTCGTAATTTGCATATCCCTAGCAAGAGAAATTCTCCATAAATTCATCCATACTCATTGCATTTCATTCCATCCGAAGGACAAATTTAGGTCATTTGTATTTTATTATCTTTCAGCACGATTATATGAAGTTTGTCGTCATTCATATTCCCGGGTTAAAGGTAATTAAATAGGGGCAACTATCATACCCCAATTTTGTCCAAGAATTAAATCATTTTATAAATATATGTTTTTTGTTATGTTTTTTATCATTTAAAAATATTTCAAAAAAAAGTTTTAATTCACCATTTAATAATAAAAATATTAATATTTAATAATTCAATTAAGTCTATTTTAATTATTACATTCACTTAAAAAAAGATAAAATAAATAAATATTTGGTTTAGATTTAATGTTGGTTGTTGTTTATTTTTTTTAGTATAAGTCAGAGCAAACATTCGTCACAAAATATCTACACCTAAGGGGAAAAGTGGAGAATTTACATCATGACAAACCCTAAAAAATTCGGTATTTAAGTTACATTGTAGAAATTGAGAAAAGAGACCCAATAGAAAGAGGGTGCAGCCGCTACATCCTCCCATCTCATTCTCAAATTCAAAAACAACAAAAAAATCATTTAAAAAATAAAAGAAATGAAAAAATAAAAAAGAAGAAGTTGTTCTTCATGTTCGTGTAATACAACAACACCTATCGACTATATCTCTTATTTTTTCACCACTGGTGCTCTTTCTTTTCATCACCACCAAGCAACACTCACAATCGCCCCTCTCCACCTTCAAATCTCAACTTCCAAGATCCTCTGACACGCCTCCCAAATCCCTACATTGCACCAAGAAATTGTACACCACCACTTTCTATTTGTGATTTATCATGTTGTTGAAGATTAATGTTTTTCATTTTGATTTTATGTATTTCATTTGTGTAGCCACTTTGTGTTTGTTAAGATTGTTGCTAGATTTTTGTAGTGTTAAACACGTTTATGCTTTGAGTTAACTATTTGGTATGATATTGTTGCATTACGTATTTCAAGTTTACCGCAACAAGCGCATTTTGCGTTAACAGCTTGCCGTTGATTTTGTTAGTGTTTGACCTTTAGATTTGTTGTTGTATGTTAACTCATATATGTATATGCTATTGGTAGTTTGGCATAGCGTCAACTCCCATTTGCTTTCTCTACTTTACTTTTCATCATATAACGTTACTTCTCGTTACAATGCGATATGCCGTATTATGTATTGTTCATGTTTTATTTCGTATAGGATGAGCACATTTCGCGTTAGCAACTTGTAGGATTTTATGTATTTATATGCGGCATTTTGCAAATCATTGTCATTGCGTTTCATTATGCCTTTCCGTTATGTTTTCATTATTGTTATGACACTTACCATTATGTTATACTAATTGTCACTTTACTTTTCATCGCGTGATATTTTGTGACATTTCACATGATTCGTTACATTATGTTATGCCTCGCCTTATGTGAACTCAATTCGCTCATCGCGTTATTCCAACTCAACATATGCACGTTGTGTATTGTTTTCTTTTTTATTCGATTTCGATGAATACATGTTGGTTATGATTATTGTATGCACGCTAATTCTCCTATCTTTTGTTACTTTTGTGTGTGACATTGAGTACATTATGTTACTTTTTAATATGTTTTATGTATCATTAAGCTTATCTTCCACATCAAGATCAATAATCAAACTTTTTCCTCAACCCTCGTCAAACTTCATAACCATTTCACAACCAAATAAAAAAACTTTTCTAATTAATTTTAAACCAATTTCAAATCAAACACTTGATCAATAATAAGTCTTTTTTTCAAACTTAATCGAAAGCGCTTTCAAATATCTTCGCAAGAAAAAGGATGAAAAATGACTATTTAGGAGTATGCCCCACTTTTCCCTGAGTATTCAGATGCTTGTTGTATAGCTGGTTGTTTGGATACTCGTCTCCATTAAAAAATGTAATAAACTCAATCGAATGCCATAAACCCTAAGTGGTGAAGAAAGAATAATTAGATGTACGTCCCTTTGTTCTGAGTAGTTAGACACCTTTTTTATAGATAGTTGTTCAAGTGCTCATTTTTATCCATGGACTTTAATACGATTATTATTAACCACCTTTCACAATATCAGGTGAAAAGGACTAGTTAGGCGTATGCCCCTCTTTTCCCCGAAATTCAGATACCTGTTGTATAGCTTGTTGTTTGGATATCCGTATTCCATTTAAAAACATCTCAATTAATAAAATTAGTTTATCTCCCAAGCATAAATCTTGTATCGACGAAGCTCTTTTCTTGCCCAAGTGCGAGTATTTTTATCAACAAGTCTTTCTTCGCCTAAGTGTGAGTCTTTCTCAATCATTGAGTCTTTTTTCCACCCAAGTGCGACTAAACTCATTTTTTACAATTAAAATAAACCAATATATACTTAGTTTTCTATCCAAAACTACGTAGCCTTGAGTTCTCTATCGCACCTAGGGATACGTATGAGCGAGATTCAAAGTCTCGTCAAGCACCCTAACAAAAAACCCAAAAAATTTCACTTTTTTTCCTTTGTAAATATCCTGCAATAATTAGAAGAAAACAAGTACATTTCGCTAACAGTCTTTTGCAAAACTACCTAAACGGTTCCCATTGAGTACAACGAATGTGAGGGGTCCTAGTACCTTCCCCTCTCATAATCGACTCTTGAATCTGAATTTGATTGTGGCAACCATATTTTTGTTATTTAAGGGTTTTATTGACATTTTATCTTACCTTTTGGAATAAATAAATTTTGGTGGTGTCTCAGTTGTATTTCGAGCGTTCGTTATGCTCAGGTATTTTTCGCACCGTGACAACTGGCGAATCTTCTCCTAATTGAGTCCACCCTAGTTTAGTTATTTTTGTGTTAAATGTTAGATTTTATTTACTTGTTTTCTTCATCATCTTTTATATTTTATTGTTTATATTATTCACCTGTTGTATGCTTTCTCATACATCGTGGTTAGAATTTTCTGATTGTTGGTACATTATAAGGAAATGCTTTATACCTGAGCCAGAGAAAACACCTAATTTAATATGGTGGTTGCATAGTGTTGACCTTTCTATGGCATGTCTTACTTGGTTGGCGTGAAGACCATTCCTATAATAGATCCTCTTAAGGGTGTAGTTCTCTTACGAGTTTTAGTTATGGAGATTATATTTTCTAATGGGATTTGTGAGTCTAGGGACCTTTCTTTAGAATCCAAACTCGTTGTTGTTAGGAGTTGATGGTTGCACAGTGTTTACCCTTATGGCATATTTCTTGCTTGGCTGGCATAAAAGCATAATTCATAAGAGATCCTTTTTAGAGTATAGTTGTCATACGAATATTTGTCATGGAGATTATATTTTCAAATTTCATCAATGACTATGGGAACCGTGTCTAGAACCTTTAAGTCAATGGTCGTGTCGTGTTGACCTTCCTAGTGTATGTCTTACTTGTTGGTGCAAAGACCTCACCTAGAAGAGATCCTCTTGAGGGTGTATTTATCTTACGGTTATTTGTTATGGTGATTATATTTTCAAATAGGATCCATGACTCTAGGAACCTTCTCAAGGCCCTAGAGCCACCCAGTTATGAGAATTACTCTGTGCCAAGTATCCAGAACCTTCTCGCCGCTACGAAAATGAGGGGAGACTTTGCATTCCCTTTTAGAATTATGCATCTACATTCATCAACATGCATGCACATTCTTCAAAAAAAAAACTCATTCCATTATTTCCATCCTCAAAAATTCAGACCATTAGCCCAACAAGTTGATTTCCCGACACACCTATAGGACTAGAGCCAATACGATAAAAAAGATGGAAAACCTCAATCAAGGACAACACAAAATGAGGGGAGACATTGGTGAGCTCAATGGGACTATGATTAAGATGATGTAAATGCTACATGCATTAACCACTAAGTATGCTCAACCCAACAACAGTGATTTCAGATATTTTCAGCCTCTCCATAGATCCGCAATATTCTCAAAAAGTAAATGTTTCCTAGACATAGTACAATATGTCACCCAACTAATCTCTATCATTCATAGATACTCATGGAATTGGTCATTATACTCAGAAAGATGTACAAATTTTGTTAGTCATTGAGTCACAACCTATTGTTCATATTTTCGATTAGGGCCCTTTCAATGATCCACACTTTGTGTACCACAGTGTTGGTCCCCAAGACAATGATCAAGAAGAGGCCAGAGATATCAAAGATGTGAAGGAACAATTTCAAACCCTAGAAAGAAGGATGGGAGCCATATAGGGAAATGATATCTTTAGAGCAGCTGCTATGGACATGTGTTTAGTCTCAGACCTAATTATTTTGTCCAAATTCAAAACTCTTGATTTCGAGAAGTACAAGGGCCATACATGCCCGATAATCCACTTAGTCATGTATTACCAAACATGGTTTCCCATACGAAGAATGACAAGTTATTAATCCATTGTTTATATGACAACTTAAGTGGGGCCTATTTGAAGTGGCATATGGGTTTGGAGAAGAGACGCATTCAGAATTGGTAAGATCGGGCTAATGTATTCCTGAAGCAATACAATTATAACCTGGACATGGCGCCAGACTAACGACAAATACAGAGCATGGCCCAGAAAGAAAAGGAATCCTTTAAGGATTATGCCTAGTGATTGAGGGAACTGGATGCTCAGGTATAGCCACCATTAGTCGAGAAAGAGCATACATACATGTTCATGGATACATTGCAACCTATCTTCTATAATAAGATGGTAGGAAGTGTGTTATCTAGATTTTCTGGCCTGGTCACATCGGTGAAAGAATAGAGCAAGGGCTGAAAAATGGTAAAATTGTTAGTGCTACTGGATCATCTGGTGGTGTGAAGAAATTCTTTGTAAATTTATAGAAGTTGAAAGAAGTAGAAACAAATGCCATTTGTTGCACCACGAAAAAACAGAGAGTCCACTAAACTTTGTTTATCCTGAAGGAAGCAAAAATATCAAGGAAGGATAAATGGTCTTGCGACCAAGAGAAAGGGTACGAAAGTCGGTTATACAAGGGGAAAATATCAACACCCCTCACATCCGTTGTACTAAATGGGATTCATTTTAGTTAATTGTTTCTAAGGGTGTGTCTATATAAAGCTTACTTGCTAAGGAAATTCATGAATGAATTAATAGGGTGTTGTACCCCAAAATTTGCCCTCCCATATTCTTCAAGATTTGTCAAGAATCATCTTCAAATGGTTCAAGATTTCTCAAGGGTTGCACAGTCCAAATGCCTCCTAAGCCAGCTGAAATTAGGGTTTTGGTTCTTTCAAGGAATTTGGGGTTTGCAATGGTCCAATCAAGTCTCATAGGCCTCTACCCATTCTCAAGAACCTACATGCCAAGTCTCAAGACTCACGGGGTCAAATTCCACAGTCAAAAGCCCTATTGGCTTCACAATCAACTACAGGGGTAAAATGGTCATTTCACAGTCAAAAGTCAGAATTTTTGGTCAACATCTTATTTTGAGTACACAATCATCATTTGATCAAGTCTTGATCATGATTCCACAAGGATAGCTCAAAAATCATCAAGGATGCAAAAGTTACTATTTTTGGACAGCAGAAAAGTCAACTGTATCTTGACCAAGGCATAACTTTTTCATGGTTCATCAGAAAAATCCCATCCAATGCTCATTTTGAAGGGGATGCCATTTCCTACAACTCATCTTCACATTCCAAGTCCAATAAATGCTCTCACAAAAAGTTATTAATTTCTACATTATAGGTCAATTTCAAAAGTCAACAAAAGTGCACTTTAAGTCAAAGACCATAACTTGAGATTGATAAATCCAAATGACATGGGACCAAAGGCATTGGTTATAGGACTTCAAGACCTTTCCAAAATGTCCAAGAACATGTTCATAGGATCAAAATTGAGCAAGATATGCATTGGAGAAGTTGGGAAATTTTTGTGAATTTGCAAAAGTCAACTTTGCTCAAAACACCTTGTTTTTGCTAATGGGCCTCAAATTCCTTCTTGAAACTTTATCCATGACTTACGCACGACCCATCAAGCCTATTTGAATTTATTTTCTTATTTTTTATTAGTTATTTGGATTTTTAATTTATTTTAATTCATTTTATTAATTTAAATTGTAGGAAATTCAAAGATATGGTTTTTCAATCTTTTTTTGAAGCAAGAATGACCTAATCAAGCTGGAAAATTCGTGTGCAAATCAAAGGGACAAAAATCTCCAAGTTTGGCAAGTTTCTTCAATCAAAAAGATTCAAAAAGATGTGATTGCAAATCAAATATTCAAACCATCATGCAATGGATTTTTTGTGCAAGATTTAACCTAATTCTCTTCTACTATATATACACAAGCTAACCTAATGCCATAGAGGGGTTCCCAGGAACGTATAGCAATTAAATTCACACGCTAAAGCTACAGGAATACTCAACTAATGGTATTGGTTAATTGGATTAAAATGCCTAGAATCATAAGTTACCATTGAAGAAATTTAGGGTTCTTGAGCTTCCAGATTGGGGCTTTACAGTACAGGCAAAATTAGCACCTCTAATGCCTATGGTTGAACTCGTCAAGACCGGACGAACACGCTGAGACCGTCGCGAAATATTTATATTCATCCTAGGGCTAATCGCTATTACTCGTGGTTGCAGGTTGTGGGGGTTAAAAACCCCCGCTATTTAACTTTTTTTTACAGGAAATCTGAGGAAGACGATGACGTGCTGGTTCATGGTTGGGCCATTCAAAAAATAGCGCGCGTTTTATTTACTTTCCAGCATAATTGTTGTTTTTATATATTAATTTCATTGTGCATTATAATAACAAAGGCGTTCAGTTGGCTCAGTGGATGGTGCGTTGGCTGGTGTCCATTGGGACCTGGGTTCGATTCCCAGGTCCACCCAAAATGTTTCTATTATTTTTCTTAGCATATTCATGTGCAAGCATTCAAAGGTATTCCACCATACACCTCAAACAATCAGGCGCCAAGTGGCTACATGCTTAAATCTGATGGCCATGAGATGCTGACCATGGTACTCCTGGTCAACCCTGCGCGTGGACAATTCCCCAAAGTCAGAAGGGCTTGATTGTTAATGGGCCTGAGAAATTGCTTCTTCACCTCCATTTGGGCCCAGCACCCCCTGGGTTTTGTTTTCTTATTTTTCTCTTTTATATTTTATCTTTAATTATTTTATTATTAATATTATTATTATTTAATTAACTTAACTATTATTTTCATAATAAATTCAGACAATTAAAAAATGTAAATATTTTTATTATTATTATTATTTATTAATTCCAATTTAATTATTTTGTAAATAAATGCTAACAAATTAATTTAGTTTAATTAGGTTTAATTTTGACTTTTTTATAATAAATAAAATAAATTAGAATTAGGTTTTACTAACTTTTGACTTTATTTCATTTTTATTTTTATTTTCATTAAAGACCTAAAAAACTAAAAATACTTTTTTTTTGTAATTATTTAATTAATTAGTAAAATAGGTTTAATATTAATTAAGTGCAAAAAAGGGACCAAAATTCATTCTTTTCTCAAGAAGGGTCAAAACCCTAAGACTTTTCCCGATTCAATTTTTCTCGCGCATATTTATTCTTGATTATTATTTTGATCATATTTATGTAACTGTTCTGAGAATGTAATAGTTAATTAGGACTTTTATCGCTTTCTTTATTTTTCCGCAATTTATCTTTTCAAGGGTTATGTTTTTGGCGATGTAAATACCTGACGCCTTGTAATAGCGTAGATTCACTTTCTGCAATTTACTTTCCGCAAATTATTAACTGTTAACTATGCATGACAAGACTTGTTCTCAAAATAAAATCAACTCGTAGCTCACCATAATACTTGTGCAAAGATAATTAAATTGAAACCTGACACGCGTGCACATGCCACTCCTAGGGTACGCCTCACTTGGTTGCCTCGAGGTGGTCATTAAGTATAGGGTGTTTTAGAGGTCGCCCTCCTGTCTAAAGATCCAGTTGCCTCGAAACGGTTGCCTCGGATAAAAAGGATCTAGGACATTAGGGTTACCGCTAAGGTGTCCTACTATTGCTTTGGTAACCACATGTCCCTATAATCGAATTGACCCGAATAACTCCAACGACGGTGCTACCTACTTCTCAATAGTGGGATAGTACTGTCTAAAGGACATTTACACAGCTTAATTCCTTAGAGTAGGTAGATTTCTCCTGGGTACTTGCTCTTTCAAAAACAAAAAAAAACAACTTTTCGCACCTACACTTTCAAAAAAATTTCAAACAAACACTTCATACACTCTTGAGGACTGATACAAGAGTTACCTAGAAGTTTTCAAAACAAACTTTTTTTCAAAACCCACAAACACAAGAAAAGCAAACATTTTTGAAAACATAGTGAGCAAGTACCTAAGAGCCCGTGGATAACCACGGATAGAAAGGGTGCTAACACCTTCCCTTTCTATAATCTACCTCCCGAACCGAGAAACATCTCGAAAAGGAATTTTGCTATGCTTTTGTCCTTTCCTTGTTGGAGAACATAAAAGACGGTGGCGACTCTTGCTTACCGTGACATTTCGCGAACCAGCATTTCAAAACAGTCAGTTCTATTTCCACCGATCACATAGGGGAAAAGAAATAGTTCACCCAAGTCTTGCAACCCAGTGCCTACGTATCCCCATAGAGAAATTAAGAAATCAGAACGTCATAGTTCTTCTAAAAAATATTGGTTTGTGTTATTTCTCTGAAATTCTGATTGGCATACATTCTGGTTAAACCAACCTGACAGCAATATGTTGAACAAGATGTTCCAACTTGAAATTTTCAACATGTCGAATAATATGTCCTAACCAGAAGGATAGGACATTGTATCTACAGTAGTTGACAGTTGTCTTTCACTGATATGTTAGTTGCTGAATATTTAAGGAATATTCAGTAAGCTTATGTGGCGTCCAAGATTGACAAATAAGAGATTCTATGTTGGTTTTCTAAGATAAGCAAAGTTTCTAAATATGGAGACATTTTAGGAGACTTTGTGCAACCTCACTGCTGCATTTTTGAAGCCCAACCCAGTCCAGAATAATGTTATATATTGACTGGTGTATACCTAGTTTAGGTAGAACTTACGTGTGTGTTTTGTTAGGGATTTTAGAACCCTTATTGTTGGGTTATAAGTTCTGTCAGGCATCCATAAGCTTTTAAGCATTCGATGTTTGTGTGTCAGATGCTCATAAGCTTTTAAGCATTGAGTATTTGTGTGTCAATTCTCTTAAGCTTTTAAGCATTGAGGATCGCGTGTCTCGGAAGAGTGACTTCCTATTTTTGTTCTCTACTATGTTTAGTGTTGCTCCAATCGCTGAGTGTGATTGAAGAGGGATTTGAGGAGGGCTTCATACCTAGGTGTGTTGTAGGTAGAAGTTAAGCAAAGGGTATTGGTTAAGTGCATAAGTTTTAAACTGGTGAGTTTGATGTGTGGTCTATAAATTGATACTATTTAGTTGATTTCGTCCTTGGCTCGGTAGCCTCCAAAGTAGGTGTTGTTGTCACCTAACTGGGTAAACATATATGTGTGTTATTTACATTTAACACTGTTTGTTTTACTTGTATATCCTATTGTTGCATGTTGAAGTCAGATCTGGTGTCTCGACATCTCTTAGGACATTCGGGATCTGATAGCCAGAATTTAAATTGATATAAGAGTAGGTATCTTACCGACTCTGAGTGAGATTCAGGGAAGTTATTTTTGGTGCAATGGATAAGTGTGATCGGTGGATCTGGAACTGACTGTTTTACGCTGGTTCGCGAAATGTCGCAGAAGCAAGAGTCGCCACCGTCTTTTATTTTTCTCCAAATGGAAAGGACAAAAGCACAGAAAAATTCCTTAAAGAGATTGCTCTCGGTTCGGGAGGTAGATTATAGAAAGGGAAGGTGTTAGCACCCTTTCTATCCATGGTTATCCATGGGCTCTTAGGTACTTGCTCAATGTGTTTTCAAAAATGCTTGTTTGCTTTTCAATTGTGGGTTTTAAAAAGTTTGAAAATTTTCAGTTCGACTCGTACGTCAGAGTGTTTGAAAAATTTGCTTTGAAAGCTTTTGAAAAATGTTGGTGTGAAAAGTCTTTGAATTTTTGTTTTGAAGAGAGCAAGTATCCATGAGTCGTCTACCTACCCTAAGGAATTCGTCTGTGTAAATGTCCTTTAAAGTAGTGCCATCCCACCATTGAGAGGTAGGTAGCACCACCGTTGGAGGTGTTCGGGTCAATTCGAGTTTGTAGGGACATGGTGATCACCAGAGCAATGGGAAGACACCTTAGAAGCTACCCTCATGCCAGGTTCCCGGATCATGAGGACTTACTAAGACATCCTCTACTCGACGATCACCTTTCGAGGCAAGGCAACAGTGAGGCGTACCCTAGGGGTGGTGTGTGCGAATTGTGTGTCGTTTTCATTGATATTTGTCTTGTCATGTTTATTGGTGTTCTACGCTTGATTTTATTTTTAAGGCCATTCATTCTTGCATGTTTATTTAACAGTTAATATTTGCGGGAAAGTAATTCTAAACTATTACAAATGGCGCGGGTCCACATCGCCAAAATTAAACCGAACCCGATTTGACGGAAAGTAAATAAAGCAAATAAAAGTGCGAGAAATTAAATTGTCCGAGTTACATGGCTTTGGGAGAGATACATAATTATTTAAGCGATAAAATAAAATAACTACGCAAATTAAACAATTAAAAATATGGGCGTTGGATCCTTTTGCAAAATTAAAATTAATAATGAATTAAAATTAAGATTTAAATGTTTTTGGTATTTTTAGTGTTTTTAGGAATTAATGGGAAAAAGAGAATTAATCAAAATTAAAATTAAATGTTAAACCTAGTTCTAATTATTTTTAAGTTTATTATGAAAGTATTAAAAGTTAACCTAAATGCAACCCTAATTAGTTTACAAGTTTAATTATGAAAATAAATAAATCACTAATATTATGGCAAAAAAAAAGGAAAATTAAAAGGAATAAAAAGTTACTAAACCTAATGCTATATTTTTGGATTTTTTTTATGAAAAAAAGAATTAATATTGCAAACCCTAATTTAAATTGAATTTATTTACATGCTAATTTATGTATAAGGAAATAATTAAAATAAAAATTATTGATCATATTTTTGTCTTTTCTGATTTTTTTATGATGTTTTTTATATTTGTGAAAAAAAAATAATTAATTAAATTAAAACAAATCAGGAAAATAAAATAGCAATTAAAAAATAAAATAAAAAATAAAAAGAATTGCAAACCAGGGGGGGTGGAAGTCCCCAAAGTGGAGGTGTGGACTTGGCAAATCTGGCCCAATGACCTTCAGAATCCGTTGACTTTCCAGGCGCCATGTGGCTCTTTGACTGAGGCTTATGGTACACCTCTGAGCATGGCTTTCTGATTGATTCTCTTAGGCACGTGGACGTCTTGATGATGGTGGTGTACCATGCGCTCCACCTTTGAAATTGCACAGGAAGACGTTTGGAAAAATAATATTGAAATTATGCAAGACCTGGGACTTGAACCCAGGTCATGAGGGTTACCAGTTAACACCTGTACCGCTGCACCACAATTCCTGGAGTTTAAGTTGACGTTTTGGATTGCAATGTGATCAGGAGCACTTGAGAAAGCTATTGGAAAAACTTTTATGCCTTGAATCCACCTAGAACATTGATTTCAGATTTGAGTTTTTTGGACAAATTTTCAAGTTTGCAAATTGGTCTCTAGCGCAGCCTTTTGTGTCCTGTGATTAGGGTTAGACTCAGTACTTATGAGGGAAGGGAATTAAGTCATTAGCTGGCCTTGATCCATGCCCATGAGAGAACTAGTCCTAGGTTTTTCACCATTAACAAACTTTCCCTTTTTTTTAGCAAGACCAAGACTTGGTGTACAACCTAACCCTAGCATGAGTTTGTGAGCTGGCACATGATATATGGAAGCTATCCAAATTCAAATGACACTATTCCATTGATTTTTAAATTTTATTTGAATTATTAAAGATTTAAAATGAATTAAATTAATAAAAATTAAATAAAATAGAAAAATCAATGTTTGATCTTGAAATTAATCATGGGACACGTGTGTGGCATGACAAGGCTGAATCAAGTGGAAGAAAGTGGGCCCTTTTGTCAAAAATTGAAGTTTCAAGGATAGTTGACTTTTGCCATTTCACAAAAATTTCCCAACTTCTACAAGGCATAACTTGCTCAATTTTTAAGCTTTTCTCATGTTCTTAGACATTTTGGAAAGGTCTTTGAGTCCTTTAAACAATGCCTTTGGTCCCATGTCATTTTGATTTTCCAATCTCAAGTTATGGCCTTTGACTTAAAGTCCCTTTTTGTTGACTTTTGAAAATGACCTATAATGTTGAAATT
The DNA here is from genome assembly GCA_948472305.1 of Vicia faba. NCBI lineage: Eukaryota > Viridiplantae > Streptophyta > Magnoliopsida > Fabales > Fabaceae > Vicia > Vicia faba. The sequence continues at coordinate 438,144,662 of OX451737.1, read as the reverse complement.
GATAACTTTTTGTGAGAGCATTTCTTGGACTTGAAGTATGAAGATGAGTTGTAGGAAATGTCTTTCTCTTCAAAATGAGCTTTGGATGGAATTTTTCTGATAATCCATGTGAAAGTTATGCCCTGGTCAATTTCAGTTGACTTTTCCAACTGTCCAAATAAGGAAACTTTTGCATCTTGATGATTTTCTGAGCCAAATTTTGAGAATCATGATCAAGCATTGATCAAATGATGTTTGTGGCTTCAAAATGATATGTTGACCAAAACTTTGAACTTTTGACTGTCAAATGACCATTTTGCCCCTACAGTTGACTGTAGTGCAATTTAGGGTTTTGACTGTGCAATTTTGAGCTGAATGCCTTGAAACTTGATATGAGGATGCTTGACCATATTTGTAGACATGTGAGACTTGATTAGGCCTTTGAAAACTTCCTTTTCTTGATCAGAACAACAACCCTAGTTTTGACTGTATAGGAGACAGTTGGACTGTGCAACCCTTGGGGGAGTTTTGTGACTTGGCTTGGCAATTTCTTGAAGAATATGGGAGGGCAAATTTTGGGGTACAACAGTTGCCCCTGTTCAATCTTCTTAGACCTGAGGATGCAGATTGGCTGACGTGCCTTTCGTAATCCGAGGGTAGAAGATGATTGGACACTAGAGTGCCCAAAAATTTGCGCTCACATGTTAGCAATGCTGGGGGAATGGGCTTATAGATGCCATTTGGGGGTTGATGAATAGGATGATGGGCTTATAGATGACATCTGGATGTTGATCGCGTAGGAGATTCCTTGGCGAGAACCTGCATACCTGCAAGACAGAAAATGAGTACCTGACACGTTGCAGGAGCTGATTTTTAGATGCTTGGTATAGATGTGTCCTGACTGGTTACAGGAGCTGAGTCTGGAGCTTCAAATGGCGATGAAAGAAACAGGGATGGTTACTACCTTAGCATGAATGGTAAGAGAACCTTGGGCGACTTTAACTTCAACAACGCTTGTTGAGAAAAATCTTGGGTGTCTTTAACTTCAACAACGCTTGTTGAGAAAAATCTTGGGTGTCTTCTACTGGAATAAGAATCAGGGAGATCTTAGGGTCGATCTGACTGAACCAGAGAGGCCTTTGACTGGGTAAGAATCAGGAAAATCTTAGGGTCGATTTAACTGAACCGGACAAGGTCTTGAAATATCTTCAACTGGATAAGCATCAGGGAGATCTTAGGGTCGATCTGACTGAACCAAGAGAAGGCCTTTGACTGGATAAGCATCAGGAAAATCTTAGGGTCGATTTAACTGAACCTGACAAGGTCTTGAAATATCTTCAACTGGATAAGCATCAGGGAGATCTTAGGGTCGATCTGACTGAACCAGAGAAGGTTTTTGACTGGATAAGAATCAGGAAAATCTTAGGGTCGATTTAACTGAACCGGTCTAGGTCTTGAAATATCTTCAACTGGAATAAGTGTCAGAACGTCGCCATATCTGGGTCATATCTGAAACTATATCTGGAAGGAAATCTGGAAGCAGCATCAGAACGTCGCCATATCTGGATCATATCTGAAACTATATCTAGAAGGAAATCTGGAAGCAGCATCAGAACGTCACCATATCTGGATCATATCCGAAACTATATCTAGAAGGAATTCTGGAAGCAGCATCAGAACGTCACCATATCTGGATCATATCCGAAACTATATCTAGAAGGAATTCTGGAAGCAGCATCAGAACGTCACCATGTCTGGTTTACATCTGAAACTATATCTAGAAGGATGTCTGGAAGCAGCATCAGAACGTCACCATATCTAGGTCATATCCGAAACTATATCTAGAAGGAAATCTGGAAGCAGTATCAGAACGTCACCATATCTGGGTCATATCTGAAACTATATCTAGAAGGAATTCTGGAAGCAGCATCAGAACGTCACCATATCTGGGTCATATCTGAAACTATATCTAGAAGGAATTCTGGAAGCAGCATCAGAACATCACCATATCTGGATCATATCCGAAACTATATCTAGAAGGAATTCTGGAAGCAGCATCAGAACGTCACCATGTCTGGTTTACATCTGAAACTATATCTAGAAGGATGTCTAGAAGCAGCATCAGAACGTCACCATATCTGGGTCATATCCGAAACTATATCTAGAAGGAAATCTGGAAGCAGTATCAGAACGTCACCATATATGGGTCATATCTGAAACTATATCTAGAAGGAAATCTGGAAGCAGTATCAGAACGTCACCATATCTGGGTCATATCTGAAACTATATCTAGAAGGATGTCTGGAAGCAGCATCAGAACGTCACCATATCTGGGTCATATCCGAAACTATATCTAGAAGGAATCCTGGAAGCAGCATCAGAACGTCACCATATCTGGATCATATCCGAAACTATATCTAGAAGGAATTCTGGAAGCAGCATCAGAACGTCACCATGTCTGGTTTACATCTGAAACTATATCTAGAATGAGTTGCGATAGTTGATAGTAGTCATTTTTGTATTGATCTTTTTCCTGAAAAGGCAAAACATAATTGTATGCAAAATCATGATGCATGAACTGTATGTCTTCAAAATCAATGAGATTCGTGTAGTATGATGCCTATGCATGCTATAGTGTATGAAGATGTGATGTTTATGAATGTATATTTGTCTAAGAAAATAAATCCTTGACGGGTGCCGGGAAGTCGTATCCTGGGCTGATGTTGAGGAATAGATTTTGCTTCCACTGGGGATGATAGTTGCAAGTATACCGGTAGGAGAAGATGACTCCGTTGGGGGATGAACTTGGCAAATGACGGATTCTGCGGGGAGAAAAGATACTCTAGTGACCATGCTGAGAAGCAATACTCTGTGGGAAGAGGGATGCCTTGCTGAGTGTTAATAATAGTTTGCTGGGGATAGGAAGACTTTGTCGACGACGCTCTTTCCGTGGTTTTTAGCTGAGGATAACCCAGTTATATCCTGGTAAGGGCATAACTCTTTGAATAAAGTCGGACGACGCGTTCGTGCTCTGCGAGGGATAAGCTTCCAGAATCTACTGGGGATAAGCTTACTGCTTGGGGATATGGACTCCATCTTTCCTGGGGAAGCTGGATTGGACTCTCCTGGGGAAGTATTGAACTGTATTGGTTATGTTCTTCAACGGACCCTACCTTGACACCTTAGAGGACAGAGCAATCAGATTGCTTAGACCATCCATTATTGCCCCTGTTTCTGATGTGGGAGCGGAAGATACCTGTGGAGGTGCTTGATAGTCGTTGATGAGCAAACCTTCTTCTGGTAGGCAGGTGACAAGATGACAGGACATAGTCGTACACTTTGATCCCTAACTTTTGCCTGGACCGCCCTTTCGGGTTTTCAGTCCACCGGGATACCCATTTTTGCTCAGGCCGCCTTTTCAGGTTTTCGACTTGCCGGGTGTACAGTTTATTTTCATTTCATCCCTTCATTTTGCCCGAACCCTTTTGGTTCGCCGGGAAGCCCTTATTTTTTCCCAGGTGTGTCAACCTAGCGGGTCTTGGATTATGCGTAGTATTTTTTCGACTATGTCCGTGCTTAGAAAGTCAGGAGTTGCCCCTGTTAGAAGTGTAGTGTTGCCGTACTACCAGAAGATCTTTGTTTGATCGTCCAATGCCCCAAACGATCCAGATGGAGATTTGCCCCAGACTATTTGGCTTTTGCGAGATTCTCCGAATCTTGATTGGACTGCCCCAGATAATGGACCATGATCATGTCTGCCCCTGGATTGGAAGTACTTCTGTTCATTAGGCATTCCTCGTGCGAATTTCCCTGCTGCTCAAACAAAAAGTCATATGCGAACAAAGTTATGTTAAAAATGCAAAGCTTATGTCTGTCTTGAAGATTTTAAAAATGCATTCTTTTTTATAAAACAAGTGAATGTTTGTAAAACGTGATGTCAACTCCGTATTTACCGTGAGCCTTAAGGAGTCAGGATACCTTTCGTAACAGTATGCTTTCGAACTAACCCGTGCTTCAGCTAGGACTTTTGAGGGTTGTAACGTGGCCTGGTTCATGGTTTAAGAAACAAAGGATAAAGGCTCAAATTTTATTTGCACCCACCCGCTCTTCGTGATGTTCTTCAAACCTAAACTCGGTTGATCATACGTTAGACCTTGTTTGAGTCTTTGCTCTGATTTTCTGGTGATGGATAACTTATTTTGAATAGGCAGTCATTCCTTTTTTGTCGAGGGTTTATAAGACCTCTTGTTTTTTTTTTTGATTTTGTTATCCCTGTCTTTTTTGCCTGAACTGTTTCCTTTTTTGGAATTACAGTCAGCGGGATGCCCCAGTTTTGGAAGTCTTCTTCGTTGGCTTTGACTTTTTGGGCTTTTCATTTATGATTTTTTGTTGATAATGACTGCCTGTCCTTATGATTATTCGGAACCATCACTATCTTTTTTCGTTTTGTAAGGATCTCCTTTTGGTGCCATTCGTTATGCACTCGGATCAACTGAGAGACTACCCTGCCCCAGGTTATGATTGAGGGTTTTGATTTTCGAAAATAAAAACTCCTACTTCTTTGGCTCAGAGGGGTTGACGAGGGATTATCATCCTTATAACTCCAGTGTTTAGGGATTGAAACAATGCCTGTACCTCACCAGCGGGGTCTGTTCAAAAGCATACTGTAGCGATCGTGGTATCGTTTTCGTCATCCTCCCTCAAGAGGTTCAGAATTATTAACCAAGAGTTGATCATCAGAAAAAATATGAAAAGAATTTTGAATATAATGAAAACAATTGTATTAATTCCCAAAACAGACGTATGCGATGCATTAATAGAATAAAAGAGTTTGCTATGACATTAATTGTTTATATAAGCAAAGAAAAACACAACTCAGAAATTCAAATAAACAAAAGGTCTTCAACGATTGGGTAACGGAGCAGTGATTATGTTCGGAGTCTCAGGCACTTCAAATTGAATCTCCCCGGCGTCGATCATGTCTTGGATCTTGTTCTTGAGAGGCCAGCAGTTGTCCGTAGTATGCCCCGGGCTATCAGAATGATATGCGCACCTATCGTTGGGATGATAGTTAGGAGCCGAAGTGTTCGGATTCCGAAGAGGAGCCCTTAAGGTGATCAGCCCTGCCTTCAACATTTGTTGTAGTGCTTGATCCAGCGACATGTTGAGTTTGGTATACTGTCGTTTCTCCTTTCGCTGTTGCCCCTGTCCTTGTTGAGCAGGTCCAGGATTGGAGATCTGGATTGCCCCTACCTCATGACGGCTCTTTTTACCGTGCACAGCATTGGATTCTTTCTTTCCCTGATGAGGCTTTTTATCAGAAGGTGCAGCCTCTTGAATCTTCCCAGACCGGATACCAGCTTCTATTCGCTCTCCAGTCAAGATAAGATCTGTGAATCCAGCAGACGAATTCCCAATTAGGTGGTTGTAGAATGGACCAGACAGGGTCCCCAAGAACATATCGACAAGTTCCCGATCAGTCAGAGGTGGTTGTACTCTTCCAGCAAGATCCCTCCATTTCTGCGTATATTCTTTAAAACCTTCACTTGATCCTAACGACATACCCTGGAGTTGGGTACGCGTAGGGGCAAGGTCGGCATTATATTGATACTGCTTGTAGAAAGCAGTAGCCAACTCCTCCCAGTTACGAACTTTGGTCCCATCTAGCTGATAGAACCATTCGAGATGAGTCCCTGAAAGACTCTCCTGGAAGAAGTGGATCCATAAATTCTTGTCCACCGTATATGGTTGAATCTTCCGAACATAGGACCTTAGATGCAGCTTGGGGCAAGACGCCCCGTCATACTTAGTAAAGGATGGTGCTTTGAACTTCCGAGGAATAATCACACCAGTTGACAGACCCAGATCACCAAAATCCAACCCAGGTACCTGTTGGATCTCCATAGCATTCAGCCTATCCTCCAACTGTTTGTACTTGTCTTCGGCAGGAGGGTATTGTTCGTCGTCGAAATCCGTCTCGTTGTCGGAGACCACTGGACTAGGCACCTCTCTCTCATGATGACTGCTTTCCCTCACAGATGGGGTTGTCCTCTCAGTTTCCTCCTGCAGTGTATTCCTAGATCTGCGTCTAGGGCTGAACAAAACAGTCCTCTTCTTCTTCTTTTCCTTCTTCAAAAGCAGAGCCTTCAGATCTTGCTGCCCCTGGGTCAAATTCATGATCAGCCCTTGGAACTGGGCGTTCTGAGCCTGGAGGGCCTTGATGGACTGCTCAGCTGATGATTCAGGATTCATGACGATCAGCTGAAATAAACAGCGAAGAAGGGTAAGCAACCTGCAGAGAAAGGGTACCTGTTATGCAATGAGATGTATGATATGCATGCAATGATTTCAAGGACCTCGCAGGGTAAACAGAGAAATTGTTAGAGTTGAGAACCGGTAACTTGATTGAAGAAGCTTCCTGTTGTAGAGATCCCTTCTTCAAGGGTCAAAGGCTCACCATATCCAGTGGGTCATAGCCCCTGACTCAAGTCATCAACCTTATTTTGCTTTCCAAACAACCTTGGCTGGGGGAACCTTCTTCAGGAGTCAAAGCTCACCATATCAAGTGGGTCATAGCCTCTGACAACTTTGGCTAGAGAAAAATAAATCCTCTTTGCCCCTTGCTAGATGTTTGATTCATCATAACCTGCATCACAAGCCCTTGAGATCCTTGAAATGGGTTAGGATGTATGCAATGGTATGATGGTATGATGTCATGCTATGCATGGGATAACGTAAGTGACCCTATTATGAGCCCCAATTAAGGACTATAAACAAACCCTGCAAGAAACTCAGTATACTTTGTTATGAGTCCCAATTAAGGACTATAAACAACCTGCAAGAAACTTAGTATACTTTGTTATGAGTCCCAATTAAGGACTATAAACAACCTGCAAGAAACTTAGTATACTTTGTTATGAGTCCCAATTAAGGACTATAAACAAAACCTGCAAAAGTTCATGTGTCAGATAAAGCATGTAAGTAGTCAAGTACGAAGGCACGCAAGTCACACAAGAGAAACCCTTAGAGTTTAGGCCAGCATGAGGTCTAGGTATTACCCTCTTGAAGTTGGTGGGCTCAACCTGTCCTAATCAAAGTAACCGGGTTCTAAGGTTCCCAATATCACGGGATTGCTTTCATTGTTCATCGTTTCGATTTAGCCACTGAACTGGCGACCGAAATATTCCAGGAAAGCAACCCTCAATTGAGTGTAGTATCGAGTATCAACCAACCTCGGACTGCACCAAAGTCAGTTATCTCACTACCCTAAAGAGGCCAAGATAGTTCAATTAAGGTTCCTAAGGTCTGTTGATGCTTCATGACACCACGCGGAGGCCCCGTACTCTCCTTGACTGAACTCAAGGGTTACCGGTACACACCAAAGTGCCACATCAACGTAGCAGACTGTTTCAACCATGTCGGTATACCCCGCACAGTTCCCTCACAGCCTTGTTGCTACTTTCTAAGAAGGTATCCCCAGATCCGGGTTAGGATCTATAGAACTCCCAAGACAGTCCCACAATTTAAAGCAAGCAAGTCAATACAATTGAAAACACAGTTATGAACTAACCCTAAGGTACACCTCACTTTATAAGAGTCCCCAGCAGAGTCGCCAGTTCTGTGATCGGTGGATCTGGAACTGACTGTTTTACGCTGGTTCGCGAAATGTCGCGGAAGCAAGAGTCGCCACCGTCTTTTATTTTTCTCCAAATGGAAAGGACAAAAGCACAGAAAAATTCCTTAAAGAGATTGCTCTCGGTTCGGGAGGTAGATTATAGAAAGGGAAGGTGTTAGCACCCTTTCTATCCATGGTTATCCATGGGCTCTTAGGTACTTGCTCAATGTGTTTTCAAAAATGCTTGTTTGCTTTTCAATTGTGGGTTTTAAAAAGTTTGAAAATTTTCAGTTCGACTCGTACGTCAGAGTGTTTGAAAAATTTGCTTTGAAAGCTTTTGAAAAATGTTGGTGTGAAAAGTCTTTGAATTTTTGTTTTGAAGAGAGCAAGTATCCATGAGTCGTCTACCTACCCTAAGGAATTCGTCTGTGTAAATGTCCTTTAAAGTAGTGCCATCCCACCATTGAGAGGTAGGTAGCACCACCGTTGGAGGTGTTCGGGTCAATTCGAGTTTGTAGGGACATGGTGATCACCAGAGCAATGGGAAGACACCTTAGAAGCTACCCTCATGCCAGGTTCCCGGATCATGAGGACTTACTAAGACATCCTCTACTCGACGATCACCTTTCGAGGCAAGGCAACAGTGAGGCGTACCCTAGGGGTGGTGTGTGCGAATTGTGTGTCGTTTTCATTGATATTTGTCTTGTCATGTTTATTGGTGTTCTACGCTTGATTTTATTTTTAAGGCCATTCATTCTTGCATGTTTATTTAACAGTTAATATTTGCGGGAAAGTAATTCTAAACTATTACAAATGGCGCGGGTCCACATCGCCAAAATTAAACCGAACCCGATTTGACGGAAAGTAAATAAAGCAAATAAAAGTGCGAGAAATTAAATTGTCCGAGTTACATGGCTTTGGGAGAGATACATAATTATTTAAGCGATAAAATAAAATAACTACGCAAATTAAACAATTAAAAATATGGGCGTTGGATCCTTTTGCAAAATTAAAATTAATAATGAATTAAAATTAAGATTTAAATGTTTTTGGTATTTTTAGTGTTTTTAGGAATTAATGGGAAAAAGAGAATTAATCAAAATTAAAATTAAATGTTAAACCTAGTTCTAATTATTTTTAAGTTTATTATGAAAGTATTAAAAGTTAACCTAAATGCAACCCTAATTAGTTTACAAGTTTAATTATGAAAATAAATAAATCACTAATATTATGGCAAAAAAAAGGAAAATTAAAAGGAATAAAAAGTTACTAAACCTAATGCTATATTTTTGGATTTTTTTTATGAAAAAAAGAATTAATATTGCAAACCCTAATTTAAATTGAATTTATTTACATGCTAATTTATGTATAAGGAAATAATTAAAATAAAAATTATTGATCATATTTTTGTCTTTTCTGATTTTTTTATGATGTTTTTTATATTTGTGAAAAAAAAATAATTAATTAAATTAAAACAAATCAGGAAAATAAAATAGCAATTAAAAAATAAAATAAAAAATAAAAAGAATTGCAAACCAGGGGGGGTGGAAGTCCCCAAAGTGGAGGTGTGGACTTGGCAAATCTGGCCCAATGACCTTCAGAATCCGTTGACTTTCCAGGCGCCATGTGGCTCTTTGACTGAGGCTTATGGTACACCTCTGAGCATGGCTTTCTGATTGATTCTCTTAGGCACGTGGACGTCTTGATGATGGTGGTGTACCATGCGCTCCACCTTTGAAATTGCACAGGAAGACGTTTGGAAAAATAATATTGAAATTATGCAAGACCTGGGACTTGAACCCAGGTCATGAGGGTTACCAGTTAACACCTGTACCGCTGCACCACAATTCCTGGAGTTTAAGTTGACGTTTTGGATTGCAATGTGATCAGGAGCACTTGAGAAAGCTATTGGAAAAACTTTTATGCCTTGAATCCACCTAGAACATTGATTTCAGATTTGAGTTTTTTGGACAAATTTTCAAGTTTGCAAATTGGTCTCTAGCGCAGCCTTTTGTGTCCTGTGATTAGGGTTAGACTCAGTACTTATGAGGGAAGGGAATTAAGTCATTAGCTGGCCTTGATCCATGCCCATGAGAGAACTAGTCCTAGGTTTTTCACCATTAACAAACTTTCCCTTTTTTTTAGCAAGACCAAGACTTGGTGTACAACCTAACCCTAGCATGAGTTTGTGAGCTGGCACATGATATATGGAAGCTATCCAAATTCAAATGACACTATTCCATTGATTTTTAAATTTTATTTGAATTATTAAAGATTTAAAATGAATTAAATTAATAAAAATTAAATAAAATAGAAAAATCAATGTTTGATCTTGAAATTAATCATGGGACACGTGTGTGGCATGACAAGGCTGAATCAAGTGGAAGAAAGTGGGCCCTTTTGTCAAAAATTGAAGTTTCAAGGATAGTTGACTTTTGCCATTTCACAAAAATTTCCCAACTTCTACAAGGCATAACTTGCTCAATATTTAAGCTTTTCTCATGTTCTTAGACATTTTGGAAAGGTCTTTGAGTCCTTTAACCAATGCCTTTGGTCCCATGTCATTTTGATTTTCCAATCTCAAGTTATGGCCTTTGACTTAAAGTCCCTTTTTGTTGACTTTTGAAAATGACCTATAATGTTGAAATTGATAACTTTTTGTGAGAGCATTTCTTGGACTTGAAGTATGAAGATGAGTTGTAGGAAATGTCTTTCTCTTCAAAATGAGCTTTGGATGGAATTTTTCTGATAATCCATGTGAAAGTTATGCCCTGGTCAATTTCAGTTGACTTTTCCAGCTGTCCAAATAAGGAAACTTTTGCATCTTGATGATTTTCTGAGCCAAATTTTGAGAATCATGATCAAGCATTGATCAAATGATGTTTGTGGCTTCAAAATGATATGTTGACCAAAACTTTGAACTTTTGACTGTCAAATGACCATTTTGCCCCTACAGTTGACTGTAGTGCAATTTAGGGTTTTGACTGTGCAATTTTGAGCTGAATGCCTTGAAACTTGATATGAGGATGCTTGACCATATTTGTAGACATGTGAGACTTGATTAGGCCTTTGAAAACTTCCTTTTCTTGATCAGAACAACAACCCTAGTTTTGACTGTATAGGAGACAGTTGGACTGTGCAACCCTTGGGGGAGTTTTGTGATTTGGCTTGGCAATTTCTTGAAGAATATGGGAGGGCAAATTTTGGGGTACAACAATAAGGATGGTGGAACTGTGGTTAAAATACCTATTCTGGATGGTACCAACTATGACAGTTGGAAACCTCGTATAGAAATGTGCATAAAATCCTTAGGCAACAAGGCTTGGAAAAATGTTGTCAAAGCATGGGATCCACCAAAGGTTGTGGGTGCAGATGGAATGATTACTAATGTGTTGAAGCCTGAAGAATATCGGAATGATGATGATGAGCCATCATCTCAAGGAAACTCTAAAGCATTAAATTCCATATTTAATGGAGTTGACAAAATTGTGTTCAAGTTGATAAAGAATTGTAAGCATGCAAAAGTGTCTTGGGAGACCTTAAGGAAGGTTCATGAAGGAAATCCTAAGGTAAAGTTGGCAAAACTTTAACTTCTCTCCAACAAATTTCAGAACTTGAAGATGAAGGAGGATGAAAGTATTCAGGACTTTCACATGTCTGTTGTAGACATTTCTAGTGACTTAGAACACCTGGGAGAAAAGATATCAGAGGATAAGCTGATCAGGAAGATGCTCAGATCTCTTCCAAAGAGGTTTGACATGAAGGTGATTGTAATTGAATAATCCCATGGTGTAAGCACTATGACTATGGATGAACTTGTAAGCTCTCTTAAGACCTTTGAATCTGCTATCAATGAAAGGTCTGAAAAGAAGAAGAGTATAGATTTTGCTTCTAGTATTGAAGACTCAGAGGATATAGGAAATGTGAACTTAGAAGGAGTATCTGAGGACCTTGTGCTACTAGGAAGACAATTTAACAGGGTGTTGAGGAAGTCCGGGTTAAAAGCTAAGAACATGTAATTGACATCAACAAAAACCAGGACCTGGTAAGGAAGTCAAGATTTGAAGAGAAGCTAGACCAATGGAAAGTTGTCCAGTGCCATGAATGTGAGGGATACAGACACATAAGAACTGAATGTGCCACATATTTCAAAAAGCAGGGGAATAGCTTAGTTGTATAATGGTTAGAGGTAGAATCTGAAAGTGACTGCCTTGACTGGAATTTGTGAGTCTGATGAAGAACGTTGTGAGTCTGATAAAGAATCATACATTGGAGAACTTACTGTTAGTGAATTGATGTTGGGTTCATAGAGATGTGCCTCAAGGATAAAAAAATGTGTCAGAGAGTATTAGAGCAAAAGATACTTACTGCTCAAATGGAGGCTGAGAAAGAAGAGCATCTATCTATCATTGTTAATATTAAAGAGGAGGTAATATTACAAAAATCAAAACTTGAGAATATGACCAAATTTGTAAGAATTCTAAACAGTGGTCGTACTGTGCTGGATGGGATTCTTCAAACTGGGAAGAATGCTGGGAATGTGAAGGGTCTTGGTTATAATAACCAAGATATGAATAACAATAAGAAAATAGTGGAGTTTTTTCCTCAAAAGATGAAACAAATGGAGAAGATGTCAAGTCACATGTCCCAACATCAGCTGAGACATCAGAGAAGGTATTATAGTCCCATGTATAAGCCATGAAGATGTCATTATTATGGGTTGTTTGGCCATTTAAAGTCCTCTTGTTACAAACTTTATAGCTATCCCAACCATATTACTCCTTACAGAAGAAAATATGTTAATACTGAGGTAAAGTGAAGAGGAACTGCTGACCATGATTCGTATGGACTCATAGCTTACACTTCTCTTAAAGCCTCAACTAGAGATGATTGTGTGATACGGTGCGAGAACTGACTTGAGGTTTTACGTTTGTGTTCGCAAATGTTTCGGTTTAGCAAGAGTCGCCACCGACTTTTTATTTTATCCTAAGGAAAGGTCAAAAAGCACAGGAAAGACCTTTGAGATGTTTTCTTGGGTTCGGGGAGTAGATTATAGAAAGGGAAGGTATTAGCACCCTTTCTATCCATGGTTATCCATGGGCTCTTAGTTACTTGCTTAGATCACTTGCTTTGCTTTTCAATTGTTTGAAATGGTGCTTTGTGTGTGATTTTGAAAGATGTTTTGAAAAGAGGCCATCGTTGTGGCAACCTTTGTAATGATTCTTGTTTGAATGTATACAAAGGTGTTTTTGTCTTTTGAAAAGTTTTCAATGTTTGAAAGTAGGGTTTTGAAATTGTGTTGTGAAGTGTGTTTTGAAGATAGCAATGATGTTTTTTGCAAGTTTTGATCAAGTAACCAAGATTTATCTACCCTATTTTACTCAAAGATATTTCTTATGTTTTTAACCCTTTTAACAGTGTTGTTTCACCATTGTATTTGGTGAACAACCTTATGTTAGGATGTTAACGGGACAGGCGCGGGTCATTGTATAGACCATGATAGCAATGGTGTCAAGTATTTTTGGCAATTTTCCTTAAGAGACTTGATCATTTTGTTTAGGCAACTCAGATTGTGTCATCGAGGGACTATGATCTTTTGTTTTGTTTTTGTTTTGCAAAATACTTGACATGCAACCATGGCCCATTTTTGAAGGCAACAAGTGGATTGTAACCCTAGGGGTGTAAGTGTGCATTGTGTTTGTTTTTTCATGCATATTTATCTTGGATTAGGTCAAACTTAGTTGTTAATTTTATTTGCATACAAACCCTAGGTCTAAACATGGCATAATTGAAACTTTTAAATATGCGAGAATTTAAATGCTACGCTATTACAACATGATATAGGGAGGGGGTACAAATTTGAATTGAGAGTATTTAACAGAAAAATAAATTCTAAGTTATTACAACCACATCGAATGTATAAGCAATATTTAAATGTACAATAGTTGAATATAATACAATAAATAAATGTAAATAAAAGGTATTATGCAAAAATATTTTTTATGTATGTAAAAAGTATTTTTCAATGTGAAATATAAATAATAAAAAAAAGGTCAATTTTAATCATTTTTCTATTTAGGGCAAAAACCCTAATTCTTAATAAATAGTATTATTTATTAATTATATACAATAATATATTAATTTATACAAACAATAAAAGTATATTGTAAAAAATGGTATTTTTAATGCAAAAATATTAATAAAAATAAAAGTGTAGTATTTTTGTATTTTTTTTGACCTAATTATTTAATAAAGAAAATATATAAGTAACCCTAGGGGTGTAAGTGTGCATTGTGTTTGTTTTTTCATGCATATTTATCTTGGATTAGGTCAAACTTAGTTGTTGATTTTATTTGCATACAAACCCTAGGTCTAAACATGGCATAATTGAAACTTTTAAATATGCGAGAATTTAAATGCTACGCTATTACAACATGATATAGGGAGGGGTACAAATTTGAATTGGGAGTATTTAACAGAAAAATAAATTCTAAGTTATTACAATCATATTGAATGTATAAGCAATATTTAAATGTACAATAGTTGAATATAATACAATAAATAAATGTAAATAAAAGGTATTATGCAAAAATATTTTTTATGTATGTAAAAAGTATTTTTCAATGTGAAATATAAATAATAAAAAAAAGGTCAATTTTAATCATTTTTCTATTTAGGGCAAAAACCCTAATTCTTAATAAATAGTATTATTTATTAATTATATACAATAATATATTAATTTATATAAACAATAAAAGTATATTGTAAAAAATGGTATTTTTAATGCAAAAATATACAAAAATAAAAATTAATTATTTACAAAAAAAATGTGTATATTCTAGAAAATGTTTTTAAGTGTATAAAAATAATAAATAAAAATAGGTATATTTTTTGTATTATTTTTGTGTTTTAAAAAAGAAAATAGTTTATTTACCTATTTATATTAGTAAGATAAAAATAAATATCAAATAAATATGAAAAATATAGAAAATAATTTTTTTGCATTTTTTATATTTAGACAAAAAATAATAAAGTCAGAATAAAAAATAAAAATAACAAAATGACAAATATTCAAATAAATAGGTCAGGGGGTGTAAACAGAAAAGTGGGGTGTCAAAAGTGAAAACAAACAGGCCCAACCCAACCAGACTTCTTCTTCTTCCTCTTGTTCACAAAACACGCGCTTCTGTACATCAATGGCTATCTCCTGATTCTTTGATTTTTTTACAAAACTTATAACATGAACATTGTAGAGAATTAAACAACGAATCCAACCATATAAAAAACTTGGATTAACTCTCAAAGACCAGAGAGAATTTCTCTGGCCCTAATTTCTAACCTAGTTTTTTCAGAAAGTTCATGAGTGAAATTCTCTTAGCACGATTAATGTAAATGAAAACTAAACATATGTATGGCTTCAGGGCTATGAGTACAACATATTTCATTCACAAACCTAAGCCTAACCATTCCTAAATAGAGAGATAGAAGTCCATGAAATACCTGTTTCAGTTGACTTCGAGCTGGGCAATGTAGCAACCTTCAATGGAGTTTGAGCTTCTGTTGAGCTTGCCTGAAGTCAAAGGAACCTTTTCCAATGCTTGGCTTGTTTTGAAACAGCTTTAATCGTGCTGTAGAACTCAACCTGCAGAGCTTTGAAACAAAAATGGAAAAGTGTGTTAGAGGTGTTACAGCTTGCAATGGGGGCCTAGGATAGTTCAAGTGAGTTGATTGGAAGGTGTTTGAACTATCTTTGGACAAAACGCACGATGGAATTTGGTTGTAGCTTTCAAAATGCAGAACTTGTCCTGTTTTGCAGCAAAACAGGGATTTTGAGTATGAGGATGTTTGAGTGATGAAAGGGTCGTGTTTCAGGCTTGTTGGGAGGTATGGAACTTGTCTACAATGTTTTTCTAAGCTTCTGTTAACAGATATCAGAGATGGCTTATGTTTGGCAACTTTTCTTCTTTTTCAAGGAAGCATGTGGAAGTGATGTTATAGCTTGGTACAGGCCCTCCTATCATGCTGCATCTTTTGCTCTTGGTTCTTGGAATTGATAGCTTCAATCTTGCTTCATAGATATGGCTCCATACCTCAAAGATTTTGGTTTGACATAAAGTGCACTTTTACAAAAATGGCATTTTACCTTTTTCCAAATAAGGGTTAATCTTGTATGTAATGCCCAAATGGCCAAGATAACACCTTAATTCAATGGTTATGCATTAAATTATGAAGTGAAAGTTGGTTTTGAGGCATGCAAGCTAGCACCAAACATGTTGATTTGAAAATGCAAGTTTGTATGAACATGTATTGGTCATGGACAAAAGTGAGTTTTTGCCAACTTCAAGCATTCTATTCTCTCTAACCACAAGGGTGTTTGAGGAGTTCTTGGACAATTTGGAAATATTGGAATATGTACTATAATCCATCTTTGAAATGCAATTTGAAACTCCAAGTGGAACTATGTGAAAAATGGCCAAGAAGATGGGTTAAAACCCTGCCTAGATTAGGGCAAATTTTCTCTAAGTTAAAAGTTTTAGGTACCCTTGTTCCAAAAATCATAACTTGCGATACAAGCCTCTTTTGAGAAAACTTTGTGAATAAAAGTTGTATACTTTGTGATGGACTACAACTTTCATGTTGCAAGCTTTGTTTGAATCTATTTTCATCTTGGTGAAAAAATGGGACAAAGTTAGGAAAAAATAAGAAAATTTTATAACTTAGAAAATTTCTAAGTTATGAATTTTTTCCATTTTAAACCCTAATTTGCATTTTTGGGTTTCTTGATGAACAAGTTTCATAATTTGACATGTTTTGATGAAAAATAACTCTTGGCACTTGATTTTGACTAAAAAGTCAAAGTTTGACTTTTCAGTGTACAGTCAAATTTTGATCAGTTGACTGAAAAATTCATCTGTCAATCCTATGCAATTGAGATCTTTTGAACTTGTTGAATGGGTCAAGACAATTTCATTGAGCCCTTTTTTCCATGGTTGAGCTTGATTTGCCATTGGTTAGGTTAAACAGTCAAAAATTGCCTTTGTGCAGTCAAAACCCTAAAAATGACCATTTTGCCCTTTTGGTGATCTGATCAAATTTCTTTTGGGATTGTGATCCAAACTTGATAAAATGACATATATGAGTTCATTATATTGATGTGGGTCAAAAATCATGAGGTTTGACTGTCAATTGGCCACAGTTGACTTTTTCCCCAATATAGTTGATTTCTAGGTAACTATCCAATTGATTGGGCAAAAATTTGAATCAAGGCTTGAAACTTGGTATGGATAAACTTGTGAGTCCAACATGAAGTATGAAAGTAACTTTGGGCATGGTGGGTCAAAACATCCCTGTGCAAACTCAAACCCTAATTTAGGTCAACAGTGCAAGGAAGTGTCTTGAGCAGAGCAAACCCTAGCTTGATCTTCAGTTCCAAGAGTCTTGTGATGGGAAAATGTTGATGAAATGGGAGGGAAAATTTTGGGGTACAACAGTTGCCCCTGTTCAATCTTCTTGAACCTGAAGAGTTAGATTGGCAGGTTTGCCTTTCGTGACTCGAAGGTAAAAGAGGATTGGACACTAGAGTGCCCGTAAATTTGCACTCGTCAAAACATGGCTGAAGAAATGGGCTTAAAGATGCCATTTGGAGATGGTAGAATCTTGATGGAGATGGGCTTAAAGATGCCATCCAAGAATGTTTGTTGAATTGCAATGCTGTAGGTCAGAAGAATGAGCATCAAGATGGTATCCGTGTCTGGGATACCATTGAACTGTATCTGGAGATTGAGTCTGTATGAGCAAAAGAATGGCGGCCGTGTCTGGCGCGTATCTGAGTTGTAACTGTATTTGAACTTTGAATGAATATCAGAATGGTTGCCGTGTCTGGAGGGTATCTGTATTGTATCTGGGTAACAGAGAAACATCTGTGTATGGAGCAACTGTGTGCTGGGGCTAAACTCCGAATGAGTGACAGAATAGCAACTGTGTCTGGAGCGTATCTGAACTCCGAATGAACAGATTAATATCATAATATAAAATCTAGTTTTAATTATTTTTTGTGCTTCAGTGGGATTTTTAGACAGACATGCATCTATTGATAGTTCATACAGTTATCCTAATAATCGTTGGAAAAATGTTCTTTCTACGCTTGTCTACTAAAATAGACATATTGCACAAATTTCGTGCGGGAAATCAAAGACAAGAGTCTTCAGAAAAATGTTTTGAACGTAATGTATGCTTTAAATCAACCATCATTTAGACAGTTCCACGAGGAAATTGTATTGTCAAATGTCGATGCATTATGGTGGGTCGATAATATTCCAAATGCATTATGGTGGATCATTTAAACAATGCCTCGTGGAAATTAGTACACATCTAGTCACAATATTTGATTGTCATACTACAGCTTCATTGTAAAGGATACAATGCACCATAATAAGAGGGGAAATGGGATAATACATGTTCGAACTACATAGAAATTAGAATCGAAATGTATATGGCCGACAAAATGGAAAGAAAGTATGATACATATCGTCAGACCGAATACACACAGAAATGTTGTCTCAATGTTTGAACAAGCTCTAAATGATAATTTGTTATGTCAATACTTTTTTTGTAATTTAATATGTTGTTAAATTGTTACCTTGGAATTTAATATAGAGAAAAACTTTTTGGTTACAACAAAATGAACACAAACATGCATAAAACAACAACAAAGAAAGACTTAACACTACAACACATATAAGAGCATACAACAATCAAATCAATATCATCTACTACAAACATCATAATCTTGACATCATTGTCATCTTTAACTGACATTCATGTACACAGGATATCGTCATTGTCATCTGAAATACAGATGTACAAAACAAGTCTCTTAATTTTTCTAACTCTTTCACTGTCATTAATGTCTCTGTCTAACCAAAGGATCGAGTTCCTCTCAAGTTGCTCCAAAATTCGGATGTTCTAAAAACGCATTTTCGTTAAAGGCTTCAGAATGTCTTTTACTACTTGCCAATGTCTTTTACTACTCATGTCCATGTTTTTACTACTCATGTTAGAACAAATGAAAAAAATTAAGAAGAAAGTGAAAAAATGTGTGAAAATGATTCACATCACACCTCTATTTATACAAAATGATATCTATTAAAATATAATATTATATTTTATTACCAATTAAAAAAAGACAAATAATAAAGGCACTAGATGAATTGGTGTTACCTTTGAAGAAGATAGTAGAGACACCAATTGAATTGACTTACACGATTAGAGGCGCCAACTTACACGATTAGAGGCGTCAACTTGCATGACTTGCCTTCTAAAGTCTTAAATGGGGGTGCTAGTTCAATTGACTTCAACTTTGTGTTTCAATTTTTTTTTTTAGAAATAGATATTTTAAAAAATAATAGGAAAACATGATTATGTTGGTATTTTTGTTAAAAAAATATGATTATTTTTTAAAACAAAATTTGAACATTAATCTACAAAATTGTAAATTACATATGTTGTTCATTTTACTTCTTTCAAAAACTGATTAAATATGATAATATTTACTTTGACCACACTTAAAATATTGCAGACAAAATTATATCAGAAGTCCTTTAAATTTTTTTTATAATATATTGATCCTTTAGAGTAATTTTTACATTATTTTTCTCATATTGTAATATCTAAAAATGTACAACTATTGTATTTTTAATTGCATTCAACATATTCACTCTATTAAAAAAATAACAGTACACGTTTGATAACTTAAAAGGCCAAAATGTTAAAAATAACTTTAAAAATTAAATATTAAAAAATAACTTAAAAGATCTCTCTTATGTAATTTTATCAATGTTGTATAAATAATTTATTTATATTTTTCAATTTAACCGTTGTTGTTTAAATTGGATTTTTTTTGGAATAACCAGGTATTAAAATTTTTTTCCGCAAATAACCATGTTTCCGAAAACCCTACAAGGGAGGAGCCAACCCAGTTGGCGCATCCACTCCCCATTTTTCCCTAGGCGCCTCCTCTCTCTTTTAGTCAAGTGAGATGGCGCATGCACTTTAAAAGTGAGAGGAGGTGCCATCTCACTTGGCTCCTAGGGAAAAATACAATTTTTATAAATAATTCGTCTGTTTCTCCGTCATTCCTCACACTTTCTCGCATTGTTCTCTTATTTTTTTCTCTGTTATTTGCGTCATGACATCGTCCATGATTTTTACCAGAGATGGTTATGTTATTTTCTCCGCCACAAAACCTCCGATGAAAATGAAATTCTGGCACATTCACTCTCTCTTTTCGTAGACGGTTTATCGTATTTTATTTCTTGTTCGCGCAAGGTTTATTGTAACAAATATTGTTAATGAAAAACCCTAATTTTTACAACTTAATAAAGGAAAGATGTTTTGTAATACAATTTTTATGTGGTTGAGCCAGTAGCCCGATTTAGACAATTTTTGCGATTGTGTCCGACCTGACGACATAAACCACACTTTCTTTCCAGCTTGTCAAGGGAGTCCATTTCAGTTGTGATGTGCTTACTTTTGGGACGACCCTTTTTATTCCTTCGCATTTGGTCATTGTTCCATACTATTTCGCCGTCGTAAGCAGGCCAATAATCAGGTTTTGCTACCAAAGGGAAGTTGTTGTTGTATACGTTGAGCAAGGTTTCAGATTTGTAAATGGGAGACAGAAGTTGTAGTGCGTCTTGATGAGTATAGGAACACGCAGCAATGACATGAGAGCAAGGCATACAAAAGGCTTGAAACTTGCCACAATCACACCAACGAGAAGGTAGTATAACCCTATACTCTTGTCTTGGCAGGCCCTCGTTGTGGTTGATTGTCTCTTTGACAATGAAGTTGTGGTTGTGTCGGTCAAACCGTATAACCAGATGGGTGTTGGCTTTGGCACTTTCTTCCTTAATGTACTTCATGCAACTTTCACTCCATAGTTGTCCAGATTGCAACACATCATTCCATATTTAACCTCTTTTAGCAAACAACGAAGCCATCCTAAAATATGTTGATTTAACCAAAGCAGTTACTGGGAGGCTTTGTATGCCTTTGAATACCCCATTCATGGATTCAATTAGATTTGTTGTCATGTGGCCCCATCTTTGTCCATTGTCGTATGACCTAGTCCATTTTTCTACCGGAATATTATTGATCCACCTATCAGCGTCAGATTTGACAAACGGATCTTGTTGCGATAATATTTGAACGTAGATTGTGTCAATGAATATCTCGCATTCATAACTGCTTTCCTAAGAGCTTTGTCTTTGATCTCCCTCGTGAAATTTTGGACGATATCTCTAATGCAATAGACATGCGTAGAAGGAGGGTCATGCCAACTGTTTGCAGGATTGTTGTATGCACTTTAAATGGATGCATGTCTATCAGAGATCAAACAGAGATCTGGTTGAGGATCCACGTGTGTTCGGAGATTCTTGAGAAAAAAGCTCCAAGCACCACCAATCTCTCCCTCGACTAGGGCAAAGGCAATTGGCAAAATGTTGTTGTTGTCATATTGTGCAACTGCCATCAGTAGCGTGCCTTTGTATTTACCATACAACCAAGTCCCATCAATTTGTATAATTGGTTTGCATGACGCAAACCCTGTGATGCAAGGTTGAAAAGCCCAAAACACTCGACTGAATATTCCATTTCTGTTGAGTTGACTACCATCTGGGGCGTATGCTAACAGTGTTTCCAGAATGTAAACAGTACCCGGAGAATAAGTATGGAGTGCATTTAGGTAGCGAGGAAGTTCTTGGTATGACTCTTCCCAGTTTCCATATACCTTTTCAATCGCCTTGGTCTTTGCTAACCACGCCTTTGGGTAAGACAGAGTATAGTTAAATACCATAGTGATGTGGGAGATTATGGTTTTCACCTTCAATGATGGATCGTTGCTGACGAGTGGTAGGTTTTCTTGACATATGAGATCATAATTTAGTTTCCGATGATCCTGTGATTGAGTAGAACTGACACACGTGTGGGTGGACATAGAACCTATGACCCAACAATCACCTCTTAATCTGTATGATGCGGTGAGATTGAACATACAATCTGGGTGGACACACTTGATCTTGTACCTACACTACAACCCATGCCACCTCTTATTCGCCAACAGGGATGGCGACACCTTTCATTTTTGTACTCTTTTTCCAAGTCCAATGATGCCTCCCTTCACGTCCAATCGTGTTACATGCATGCAGAGATGCCTTCTCCAAGGCTGTCACCTAGCCTGCACCTACACTGCAACCCATTCCACCTTTTATTCGCCAACAGGGATGGCGACACCTTTCATTTTTGTACTCTTTCGCCAAGTCCAATGGCGCCTACCTTCACGTCTAATCGTGTTACATGTATGCAGAGATGCCTTCTCCAAGGCTGTCACCTAGCCTACACCTACACTGTAACCCATGCCAACCTCTAAGGCGCCTCCCTTCACGTCCAATCGTGTTACATGCATGCAGAGATGCCTTCTCCAAGGATGTCACCTAGCCTTCACCTACATTGTAGCCCATGCCACCTTTTATTCGCAAACAGGGATGGCGACACCTTTCATTTTTGTACTCTCTCGCCAAGTCCAATGACGCCTCCCTTCATGTCCAATCGTGTTACATGCATGCCGAGATGCCTTCTCCAAGGCTGTCACCTAGCTTGCACCTACACTTCAACCCATGCCACCTCTTATTCGCCAACAGGGATGGCGACACCTTTCATTTTTGTACTCTTTTGCCAAGTCCAATGGTGCCTACCTTCACGTCCAATCGTGTTACATGCATGCAGAGATGCCTTCTCCAAGGCTGTCACCTAGCCTGCACCTACACTGCAACCCATGCCACTTTTATTCGCCAACAGGAATGGCGACACCTTTCATTTTTGTACTCTTTCACCAAGTCCAATGGCGCCTCCCTTCACGTCCAATCTTGTTACATGCATGCAGAGATGCCTTCCCCAACGCTGCCACGTAGCCTGCACCTACACTGCAAGAGTGACACTTATCATGCATGCATGCACCCACCTACCACCTCACTTACTCTATGATAAAATTTTGCCTATAAATATAGAGCCTCACATACTTCTATCGCATCCACAATCGTCTCACTCTCTGCTACAAACTCTTTCATAATCTCATACAATTTCAAACTCTTTCATAATCTTAGACATTTTCAACAATGGCTCTTCTCACAATGGGCCATTCTCACAGAGGCACAAGGGACAATATTGCAGAGTTTGTAAGTTTCTTGTATACTTATACATTTTTCATACTTCTATTAATTATTTATTCATCTTACCTACTCTTACACTTTTTACATTATTAACTTAGGATACTAAAAAATTCAGAATCCGGTCACACAACTACCTTGCTCCTGACTCGTTGATCATACCCTATCTCGAATACGCAGGTTTCAGAAACGTTATAAATATCTCCAACTGCACGATTGATTCAAAGTTCATACTTGCAATGTTGGAAAGGTGGAGACCAGAGACCCATACATTTCATCTACCAATAGGTGAATGTACTGTCACACTAGAGGACGTGCACATGTTATTGGGTCTCCCAGTTGACGGTGTTGTACCCCAAAATTTTCCCTCCCATATTTCTCAAAACATTTCATGAAAGATCTCCAAGTTGCTCAAGGAAGTCCAAGGGTTGGCCAGACAAGCTCTCTCCTAAGGAAGTCTACCCCAAATTAGGGTTTCCTGTTGCATCAATATACTTGATTCCAAGTGGTCCCAAATTCTCAACATTGTCCTAATATGTTCTCAAGATCATCCATGTCAAGTTTCAAGCCTTGTAGAGGAAGTTTGCTCAGTCAATTGCTCAAAGGTCCAAAAATCGATTGTGCTAGGGCAAAAGTCAATTGTGGCCCACATACAGTCAAACTTCAAGATTTTTGGTCAACATCCTCATTTTTAAGTATATTTCATCATTTGATCAAGGGTTTATCATGATTGATCAAGGATTGCTCATAATTCCTCAAGAACCAAAAGTTGTTAAATTAGGGTTTTGCAGGAAAAGTCAACTCAACTTTGACCAAGCATAAATTTCTCATACTTTATGATAAATGAACCATACAAAGCTCATTTTGAATAGGATGCAATTCTATACAATCCATATTCATCTCCCAAGTTCAAAATATTCACTCACAAGAAGTTATGAATTTGGACATTATAGATCATTTTGAAAAGTCAACAAAAACACCTTTTTTGTCAAAGCTTCATACATATGCATGGAATATAAAATTGAGATGATAAAAAAAGGGTTGATTAGAGGACATATCAAGCTTTATAAAAAGTCAAAGAACACCTCCAAAGAGTCAAAATTGAGGAAGTTATGCATTGGTGAAGTTGACCTTTTTTGTAAAATTGCCAAAAGTCAACTATCCCTAAAACTTCAAATTTTGCCAAATGGGCCCAATATTTTTCACTTGTTTTAAGTTGGCAACATAGCCCACGAGCTCTAGCCTTTTCCACTTGTCCATATCTTATTTTTATTATTTATTTGGTTTTTTATTTGAATTAATTCAATTTAAATCAAAATAAATCAAATAAAATCTAAAACATTGATAACAAGAGATTTTGTGATTGTTTCAGGTTCCAATTACATCTAGCAAAGCATTCAAACTCGTGTAAAGGCTTGTGTGCACAAAAAGATTGAAAAAAAGCCATGTTTGGAAAGATCTTGAAAGTAAATCAAATCAAATCAAAAATCATTAAAGAAGAAATATTTGGACCAGTTTTGCAACCCTAATGCATTCACTCATACATATAGAATGAGGCCAGACCTAAAAGGAGGCTAGAAACAGGCGTGAGAGCAAGAACAAAATCTGAAAAATCAAGAAAAAAGTGTGAGCTTGAATTTGCATTTATAGGCACTCTCAAGGCTCGTTACTTATCCCAATCGGTTCCTGGCACTCTCAGCAATCTAAAGTAATCAAGAACTAAGTCGTTCCAGTCCCAAAACACATTATAAGTCCATCACGACATACCCCTGTTCTTGAATTCATATCTCGTAATATAAGCATTGTTAACATGAATTAATTGCATATTCTTAATCTATGAGGCATTTGCAAACTTTCTGCATTATTCAATTTCATTTATATGGCCTATACTGTAAATCACCATTGCTAGGTTTCGAAGCTTTGTTTTAGGGTTTTTGATTACAGGGACAATTGGCCTTCGTAAGTGGTACTGGCATGTTCAGGAGGACGAGACAGACACAACCATGGCTTTAGATGTTATTTCCATGGCCTGTGGAAGATTTTGAGAAGGCACAAGTCTGTAGCAACGGACATTTGTCCGTGGGTATAGGTTACCAAACCTTTAGCCACGGAGAGAGGAAGGAGACGATGAGTTGTCACTCCCCCATTGGCCCATTCAAATGATTCAGTGTGCATTTTCTTTTGTTTTCTATTAATATTCGTTTTTGCATATTATTACTATTATTCCATAATTGTACAACAAGCAGCAAGTGGTCCAGCGGTAAGCGTAGCAAGGAATTTTCCTTGGGGCCTAGGTTCGAATCCCAGGTCCCCCTATTTCTCTATATTATTTTCTTTCAGGCGATTCAGTGCGTGCGAAGCTAGGCGATCCATCATATGCCTTCATCATCAAACGTGCCAGATGGCCAGATGGCCAAATCTGATGGCCACTACTGAGGGTGCATCGTGAGCCAAGTCAAACGTGCCATACAGGATCACAAAAAGTCAGCATGGGTCATCTCTTTTGGACTCAGATTTCAGCTATTGGCACCCCCAATTCAGGCTCATCTCTTATTCTTTTCTTTTTATATTTCATTTAATTATTTTATTTATTATTTATTTACTAATCATCAAAATTATTTTTCTTTTATCAAAAATAACCAAAAATATTTTTTATGTCCAATTAAAATTAGAATATTATTTTTAGCAATAAATTAATTAATTTAATTAAGTTTGATTAATTAGACAATTTTAATTTCCTTTTCTAAATAATTAAAATCAATTAGAGTAAATAGGATTTATACTAACTAATTATATTTTATTTTTTCCTAAAATAACAAAAAAACCAAAAACATGTCATTTAATTATTTTCATTAATTAATTTAATCATTAATTAATCAAGCATTTATTTTTTTTAAAACCTAATTTCTTTTCTTTAAAAAAATATTAAAAAAACAACCCAAAAAAACATTTTTTTTTCTTTTCATTAGGATAGAAGGGTCAAAACCCTAGTTTCGCATTCGATCTAATTTCTAATCGCGCGCTTTATTATTACTTTGCCCAATTATTGTATCTGCTCCCGGTTTGTAATAATTTAATTAGGACATTTATTTATTTTTACCGCTTTTAATTTCAAAGGGTTTGTTTTTGGCTATGTAAATACCCGAAGCCTTATAATAGCTTAGTTTAAATTCCGCACTTTAATTTCTGCAAATATTTAACTGCTAGATATGTGAATAATTAGGGTTTGCACGACAAGAATGTATGACTAATTTTAAACAGTTAGATCACCCTAAATGTGCAAAGATAAAATAATCTGAAATTGAGTCACTCGCACATGCACACTCCTAGGGTACACTCCCGCTTGGTTGCCTTCGTTAAAACGGTCATTGAGTATAGGATATTTTAGTGGTCGTCCTTTTGTCCAAAGATCAAGTTGCCTCGGAAAGGTTGCCTCGGATATTGTTGCCTCGGATAAATGGTCTAAGACATTAGGGTTACTACTAAGACGTCCTAACATTTCTTTAGTGACCGTACGTCCCTTTCGAATTGACCCTCAAAACTCCAACGACGGTGCTACCTACTCACTAATAGTGGGATAGCATTGTCTAAAGGAAATAAACATAGAACGATTCTTTTTTTCGAGTAGGTAGATTAGTTCTTAGATACTTGCTCATCCAAAACAAACTTTTTTCACACTTACACTCTTTTACAAATAAAGTTTTCAAAACACTTCATTACACTCTTGAAGACAGAAGCAAGAGTTAAATCGAAGTCAAAACAAAAACTTTTCAAAGCGCACAAGCACAAAGAAAACAATTTTGAAAATGATGAGCAAGTACCTAAGAGCCCGTAGATAACTACTGATAGAAAGGGTGTTAATACCTTCCCTTTCTATAAATCTACCCCCCATACTCAGAAATATCTCGAAAAAGGAATTTTTCTGTGCTTTTTTCCTTTCCTTGTTGGATAAAATAAAAGACGGTGGCGACTCTTGCTTACCGCGACATTTTGCAAAAACAAACGCAAACCAGGAAATTCCTTAAAAAAATAGGGAAACCACGTCTCGGTTCTGGCCACCGTATCACAGACGGTAAGGCGGTTAACGGGTCGGTTCAAC
The DNA here is from genome assembly GCA_948472305.1 of Vicia faba. NCBI lineage: Eukaryota > Viridiplantae > Streptophyta > Magnoliopsida > Fabales > Fabaceae > Vicia > Vicia faba. The sequence continues at coordinate 438,117,745 of OX451737.1, read as the reverse complement.
AACCTAATTCTCTATGTGAAGAATTGTTGGGCAGGGATATGGTTGAAGGTGGTGGTGCGAGAGGTCAGGGTATACTACTTACTGAGCTAAAAAATCATTATGTGACTCTGGAATTGAACGAAAATTCCTCCGAGCTAGCTAAGGTAATAAAAGCTAGAAATTATATAATGATACTATTTGGAACCTTTTTATTTCCCGAAAGTACGGGAAATAGTGTAAATTTTATGTATTTAAATTTACTTAGAGACTTTGAAAAAACTAGAAAGTATAGTTGGAGTTCTGCTATTTTAGCCCATCTTTACAGTTCCTTGTGTAAAAATGCAATCAAGGAAAAATGTACATTTTATGGCTGCGCTTTTTTACTTCAAGCCTGGGGTTGGTGGAGGATGGAGTCCCTAAACCCCGTTGTTGTACCCCAAAATTTGCCCTCTCTTTCTTCAGGAAATCATCTTGGAATCTCAGAGTCCCTCTGAAACAAATCCAAATCCTGAATTATTATTTCTTCCCAAGCAAACCATTTACAAGAACAAAATGATCACACAAGCTCTAAAGGCAACGCTTTTATCTTGAGAAAAATTAAATTCTAAACATTTGGAATTTTTCTCTAAAAATGGGTGTTTAAGAAGAAAATAGCGCTTCAGAACTTCTGGACCAAACTCCAGATAGAAACGGTCAGAAGTTGCTAGCTTGGCTCAACGCAATCAGAAGTTGGCTCTTCAGCAGCTACGTCAACTCAGTCAGAAGTTGCAAACGTGGTTCAACACGTAAGCCTCAAACAGAACATAACTCTTTCAGCAATTACGCAAGTTCAGCCAGAGTTTGCTAAAGGAATGCAAAGGAAGCAAGGAAGTCTGAAAGCTCCTTCAGAACATGCTGAAATCAGAAGATAAAAGGGTCAGAAGAGTGGGTGTTACACTGATACAGAATCTCTAAGTCCAGGATTTCCATAAGCAAATCCAAGGAATGTGTCAGAAAGTCAGAAGAATCTCCAGAATTTGCTAAAACAACAAGAGGCCAAGACCAGAGCATGGTTTACGTTGTTTTTGGTAAAGCAGAACTGCTGGTTCAAGTTTGTTTCCTATTACCAGAATATTGGTGTTGATAAGTCTCATCACCATTTAATGCTCATTAATGCTCCCAACCACTCCTGAACATTCATCCAAGTAGTCCCTTCACGTGTGGCTTGGTAAACGCCTTTATGCAGGTTTAGGCATGGGTCTACGCGCCACCGTCCACCTAGAGGTCACTTCTCCCCAATCCATGCCTGTTGTTCCAGCCTAGGCTGAAAGGCTATCTGTTATCACAACTTCCCAGGAAGTTCTTTCAAAGAACAATTCAACCTCTGTTGGCGCCTTTAATGTTCAAGAAGCCACAAGAGTTTTGCCTATAAATAGAGCACTATTGTCCACTGAAAAAGGCGTGTCCAAAAAACCAGAAAAATTGCTAGAAGAGAAACAGAAATTTTTAGCAAGAAAGTGCTGTGAAACTCTTCCAAAATCTCCAGTGTTTCATAACTTTGAACTTCTTACCTTCAAACTTCATCAATACCCAGTTTTCTTTGTGACTAAAGAACACACTTTCAGCCTCTGACCACATATACACATACACCTTCATCTACCCCTTTCAAAGAGAACCTGTCCAGAACACCATCAGAGCTAAAAGCTAGCTCTCATTCACAAACTTTTCCAACAGCCAGGTAAGCACCTGCTGACCTTCATCACGCTGCTAAGCATCATCAGCTTTGCATGCTCAAATAAACATAATGTAAACATCATGTTGCTGCTGTTCGTGTTCTGAGGATTTTCATACCTCAGAATGTTTAGATATGAAGTGAGTCAGCATAGAACCTGCCTGAGACCTTGTTGGTTCTGTCCCCTGAAACACTTTGACATTTGCTGAAGATGTTCCAAATATGTTTTCTGTTTTGTGGAAAAATAACAAAGTTGCAGATGTTCTGATTAGCACAGGGAGAAGCCCAGTGCTGACTTTGACGTTAGCACATCTGAAGCCTGTTTTGCTGTCAATAATATCAGAACTTCTGAGAATTATTGTATTTCCAGCAGGATCAGAACTTCTGACTTCCCCACTAACAAACTTTTGTCTTGCAGCGCATGGGGGTCAGAACTTCTGATCTCCCCACTAACAGGTTTCTGTTTTGCAGGTGCAAGAGTCAGAAGTTCTAACTCATACAGTTTAACCAAAAGGTTGATCATCTGGCAGTGGGTCTGAGTCAGAACTTCTGATGACCTCTCAGAAGCGCGCTGGCTCCCTCTCTCTTTCTCTCTATCTTGTTTTTGTTATTTTCTTTTCTTATCTATTTTTCTCGTTGAACCACCCCATGTACAAATATGTATCCCCACCCCCTAATTGTTGTAATAGCGTAGGATTTTATATTTATGCTTTTTATTGCCTTCAAATATAAATGCTAGTAATTAGGATGTGTATGGCAAGATAAAATCAATGAAATAGAAAATCCTAATTCAAAGATAAACTCTTGTATGCAATAAAACACACTTGCACACCAACACCCCTAGGGTTATATCCACTTGTTGCCTTCAAAAATAAGCCATGTTACGCATGCAAAGTATCTTGGTAAAACAAACAAAATCAAAAGATCATAGTCCCTCGATGACGCTATCCAAAGTTGCCTTACAAAAATGATCTTAGTCCCTCAAAATAAATGCTAAGATACTTTGCAAAATTTCTATCATGGTCTATACGATGACCCGCGCCTGTCCCGTTTACATCCTAACACAAGGTTGTTCACCAAATACAATGGTGAAACAACACTGTTAAAAGGGTTAAAAACATAAGAAAGATCTTTGAGTAAAATAGGGTAGACAACTCTTAGTTACTTGATCAAAAATCTTGCAAAACATCCTTGCTATTTTTAAAAAAACACTCCACAACACAATTTCAAAACAACTTTCAAAATGTTGAAAACCTTTCAAAAAGACAAACACCTTTGTATACATTCAAACAAGAATCATTACAAAGGTTGCCACAACGATGGCCTCTTTTCAAAACATCTTTCAAAATCACACACAAAAGGACCATTTCAAACAATTGAAAATGCAAGGCAAGTGATTTAAGCAAGTAACTAAGAGCCCATGGATAACCATGGATAGAAAGGGTTCTAATACCTTCCCTTTCTATAATCTACTCCCCGAACCCAAGAAAACATCTCAAAGGTTTTTGCTGTGCTTTTTAACCTTTCCTTAGGATAAAATAAAAAGTCGGTGGCGACTCTTGCTCAACCGAAACATTTGCGAAAACAAACGCAAAACCTCAAGTCAGTTCTCCCACCGTATCACAGAACTGGCGACTCTGCTGGGGATTTTTTAAAAAGTGGAGTAACCTTAGGGCTTAGATCACCCTTTTGCATGACTAATTGTTTGCTTTGATTGCTTTACATTTTGGTTCTCTTGTTTGGGCTTGAAATCCTACACCCGGATTTGGGGAAACATTCATAGATAGCAATACGTTGTGGAAACTGTACGGGGTATACCGACACGGTTGAAGGAATAGCTATATTAGTGCGACATATTTGTGAGTACCGGTAACCCTTGAGTTCAATCAATGAGAGTACGGGGCCGCTGAGTGATGTCACTAAGAACTAATGACCTAGAACCTTACTTGAACATCTTGGCCTTTCATTAGGGGTAGTGAGATGACTGGCTTTGGTGCAGTCCGAAGTTGGTAGATACTCGATACTACACTCATTGAGGGTTATTTTCTTGGAATATTTTGGTCGCTAGTTAAATGGCTAAACCAAAACAATGAACATGGAAAACAATTCAATGATATTGAGCTCCTTAGAACCCGGTTACTATTTATAGGACAGGTTTTTAAGCCAACTTCACTCAAGAGGGTACTTACCTATGAAACCTCATACAAGCCTGAAACTAGGGTTTTGTGTGACTTGCTTGTACATATGTTTGTGCATACATCATGAACATCATAAAGCATCATATGCATCCACTAACCATTTCAAGGGTTTAGATCTTCATCTTTGTTCTTGTTTTGTAGGTCATGGAAATTCTTTGCAGGAAAACTATCCAAGTCAACCTTGTGAGAATCCCTCCTCAACTCAAGGAGCTCACATCCAGAATTCCAGAAAGCTCTCTCTTCAGTGAAAGACATGGTAGACTGCTCAGCCTAGTCAACACCAGCATTGAAGAGGACATGGTGAAAGTGTTGTTCCAGTTCTTTGACCCCCTTCACCACTGTTTCACATTCCCCGACTACCAATTGGTTCCCACTTTGGAGGAATTTTCTCAACTCCTGAGAATTCCTATTCTTAATCAACTACCCTACAACGGTACAGAAAAAGAACCAAAGCCTGAAGATGTTGCTCAAGCACTACACTTGCAACCATCTGACATCAAGGGGCATTGGGAAACTAGAACCGGTGTCAAAGGCTTCTTGGAAAAATTCTTGTTTGAGAAGGCACAAGAGTGTTGAAATTCCTTGGATCTACAAGCCTTTGAAGAAATTATGGCACTCCTCATTTATGGGTTGGTCTTGTTCCCAAATCCTGACCAGCTTATAGATGTCAGCACCGTCAAGATCTTCTTATCCAGGAATCCCATACCTACATTGCTTGGGGACATCCTCCACTCATTTTACACACGAACAATGAGAAAGAGAGGTGTTCTCATGTGATGTACTCCTCTCCTTGCAAGGTGGTTTATTTCTCACCTTCCACAATCTGTTTTGAAGAATGACCAAGGCTTAAGGTGGTCACAACGATTGATGACCCTCACACACTCTGATGTACATTGGTGTTCTCGGTCCAGAGAAAATGTCATCATCATCGATCGTTATGGTGAGTTCCCTAATGTCCTATTACTTGGAATTAGGGGAGGCATTACCTACAACCCTTGCCTAGCTTTGATACAATTTGGATATGCATGGAGGGATGGCCCTCATGACATGTTGATTCCTGACCTAGTTTTTGACTTCGACAACGATGCGCAAGGACTTCGCCAAAGATTTATCAGAGCTTGGAGGATGCCTAACAAGGTAGATAGCAAGACACTGGGGCACAAGAACTCCATCCCTCTTGATCCTTATCTCAAGTGGGTGTGAACCCGGGCCCAGAGTCTAATGATGCCTTACCCTCATATTCTCCCTTTGATTAAAGAGCCCGTTAAGGAAGGAGAGGTTCCCTACACCATCCTATATCCTGACATGCCAACATCATGGGAGGAGATGCAGAAGAGTTGGATCCAACTCAAGGAGGAACGAAATACTTTTGAAGCCAGTTTCTACGCCAATGAGAAGAAGGTTTTGGAGCTTACCCGCCGACCTCACGAGGAAGAGACCCTCAACACTTACATCGCACCAAAGAGGATGCGCAACTTTTTTCCTTAAGAAGTTTTTGTAATATTTTGCCCATGGGGCATTTATGTACTGACAAAATTTCTTCTTATTAATATGACGTGTGTTCTTTTTGTTTGCAACAATTTTGAATTTCTAAACCCTTGAATGCATTGCATGACACTACTACGGAAAAGGGCTTTTAAAGCGCTTATTTTGGCCTTTAAAAGCGCTTAAAAGCGCTTTAATAGCTGGCGCTGGCGTAGGTAACAAAAGCGCTTCTAAAAGCGCTCTGGTAGACCCCCCTTTAAGAGCGCTTTCCTGGAAAAAGCGCTCTGGTAGGACCCCCTATAAGAGCGCTTTCCTGGAAAAAGCGCTCTGGTAGACCCCCCTTTAAGAGCGCTTTTCCCAGAAAGCGCTGCCAAAGACCAGTAAAAAAGCATAAAAAATTAAAAAAAAACGCAGCATACAAAAGCGCTTTTGGAAAAGCGCTCTGGTAGGCCCCCCTATGAGAGCGCTTTTTCTGGAAAAAGCGCTCTGATAGGCCCCCCTATAAGAGCGCTTTTCCAAAAGCGCTTTTGTATGCTGCGTTTTTTTTAAATTTTTTATGCTTTTTTACTGGTCTTTGGCAGCGCTTTTACTAAGAAGCGCTTTAGTAGGTGGACCTTTAAGAGCGCTTTTTAAAAGCGCTGTCGTTTCTAAATGAGGTATTTTTATGTGCAGCCTATAATTTAATCCTCCCAGTCGACCTGTAATGTTTTCGACCTATAATATTTTCGACCTGTAATATATTTTTGACCTGTAATATATTTTCGACGCTATTATTTCAGCCATCAGTAAGACAATATATATACTAATATAATACCATTATAATATCCAAAATTATATATATACATCATTACATCAATAATATTATAGTTTAAATCGACACAAATCCTACATGAAAAATTGCTTAATATAATATTGACACAAATCTTCTTTAATTTCTTCCAACTTAAGCTTCGGGTACCCAGCAGCACGGAATTCGTCAAGGTACTACAAAACAAAAACATAATATAAATGATATATTTAGTTAAATGTAATAAATTATATGAAATTATCTTAAGTTATAAATTCATACCGTGAGCGGAATCTCTAATTGATTCGCCTGAAGGATTTCTTTCATGAACCTCAAAACAAAGTATCCGCAATCATGACTGTTTCGCTGTTGCGGACACTACATAATAAAACAAATAAGATTCTATAGTTGTCTTGTTTTACCAAGTAGCATAAATATTATAAGCAAAATTGTGAAAAGTAATGTACCTGCACTTGGATCCAAGTGATGTTGTTTGATTTAGTCCGGGATACCTGTGCGTCCCGTTGACTACGGAACACTTGTATTGATCTAATTATTAAATATATAAAAGCATATGTTTAGATCAATCCCACAAATAAGAAAATATATAAATATACACGAATATATATTTAGAACGATCCCACTTACAAATCAACGATTTCCTTCATAGCCGGATAATTGGTCCATTCACCATTTACCGAATTCAGATAATACACGACTTCTCTTATCGGGTTGATAGCAAGCAGCAACCAGTGTGCTCTATAAATTAAAACAATAGGTTATATGAAAATTTTGCTATACACAAAAGAAACAGAGATTAGATGAACCAAGAATGAGAAACTAACCCTACTGGTCGGGTATTATACGCCCAAAGATGCAGACTTTCTGTATTGCCGGTGGACATGAACACTATTAACACTAACTTTATCACTAACGTCTCTTTCTTTTCTTGGTAGGATTGTGTACTACGCGTCTCTTAACAATGCGGACGGTTGGATTGATCCAAATACCCTCATTATGATCATTTCTAATACAAGATTCATTCTCATTTTGATCGTTTCTTGTACAAGATTCAATGCCAACACCAATATCACCTTGATCTTCAATTTTTTCATCAACTATTTTGTTAGATAAAAGCACTATAGACCATTTCGTACTTGTCGGATCATTGACATAGAACACTTGTTTAGCTTGAGAGGCTAGAATGAAAGGCTCATCTTTGTACCCTACCCTATTGAGATCCACTTGCAAAAATCCTGACTTATCCATTCGTACGCCACTATTATTTTCAACCCACTTGCAACCAAATACAGGAATCTGAAACTTCGCGTAATCAAACACCAAAATGCGCTCGATAACCCCAAAATATGACAAATTTGCAAATTTCGGATTTAAGTCATTCGCACTTGATATGTGCATAGCTTCAGCTACCAAGGTAACACCACTATTTTGCATAGTACTTTTATCATCCTGTTCTTTGGTATAAAATGTGTATCCATTAATTGCGTATGCGCTATAAGAAAGCACAATTACAGATGGACCATAGGCTAAACATCTCAACCTTTCTGTTACTGAAGCAGGATCTGAACGATACTTTGAATAAATATGATCTCTAAACCACGGTATGAAACTTCGATTGTGCTCTCGTACTATCCAGTTCTCATTTCTATTTGGATTTAAATCTCGGAGAACAACTTTGTGCATTTCAACAAACGGCTCAACCTCAATCTCATTGTGCAGAACATACAAGTGCACTTGATCCCGTTCGACCATTGATATTGTCACAACTTTATTTCCAATTAGCCTTTTTCCTTCTTTTTTTTCGACAATATGAGATTTGGGGAGTCCAATTGATTGAACATTTGACAGATATTCAGTACAAAACTCAACCGCTTCTTCAGCAACGTATCGCTCGGCAATACAACCCTCTGGTCGACTTCTGTTTTTCACGTACCCTTTTAATATTTTCATATAACGTTCAGCAGGGTACATCCATCTCATATAAGCTGGTCCGCACAGTTGTGTCTCTTTCACAAGATGAACGACTAGATGAACCATTATGTCAAAAAACGAGGGAGGAAAATACATTTCAAGATCACATAAAGTAACAACTATCTCATTTTGCAATGTTGGTAAGATCGCAGGATCGACCACCTTACTGCAAATAGACCTGAAGAAGAAACACAGCTTAGTTATTGCGCTTCTTACTTTTTCTGGCAGAATAGAACGTATACCTATTGGTAAAAAATGTTCCATTATAACATGGCAATCATGCGTATTCAAACTCTTTAACTTGAGGTCTTTCATGGACACAAGTCTTCTAATATCTGAAGAGTAGCCTTCTGGAACTTTTACTTCACTGAGGAACTTACACAATGTTTTCTTCTCCTTTCTAGATAGAGTGTAAACAGCAGGTGGCAGATATGTTCGTCTTCCTTTCGTCACGGGCCCCAATTCAGTTCTCATCCCCATGTTTACCATGTCATTCCTTATGTTAACGCCATCCTTAGACTTTCCTTGTATATTGAGTAGCGTACCTATAACGCTGTCAAATACATTTTTTTCAATATGCATAACATCCAGGAAATGTCTTACGTACAACGACTTCCAATATGGAAGTTCAAAGAAAATTGACTTCTTCTTCCACCCACCCTTGACAATTGAATGTGCAAAAGGCTTGCCAAACTGAGTGCTCACATCTTTCACCTTTTCAAAAATTTGATCACCTGACAAAAAAGGCGGGGCTGTACGATGTTCGGCCTCTCCATTGAATGCTTTTCTCCACCCACGGTAATGATGATTAGAATTTAAGAATCTACGATGGCCGAGAAAGACATTCTTCTGACAAAGCGCCAATCGTGTCGTATCGGTTTCATCTTCACAAACAGGACACGCCTTTTGACCCTTGTTGCTGTACCCGGATAGATTTCCGTATGCTGGAAAATCATTAATTGTTCCAAACAACATCGCCCTCAAGTTGAAACTTTCTTTCCTATACCCATCGTAAACCTCCACACCTCTCTCCCACAAAAACTTTAAATCTTCGATTAAGGGTGCCAAGTATACGTCTATGTCATTCCCTGGTTGTTTAGGCCCAGAAATTAGCATAGATAACATCATGTACTTACGCTTCATACATAGCCACGGAGGTAAGTTATAAATCATAAGAATCACAGGCCATGTGCTATGCGAGATACTTTGAATACCATGCGGGTTCATTCCATCAGTAGACAATGACAACCGAAGGTTTCTTGCTTCTTTTCCAAATTCAGGATATTCAGTATCAACTTTACTCCATTGTGGTGAGTCTGCCGGATGTCGCAACTTTCCATCAATAATTCTTTCATCTGCATGCCAAGTCAAGTGTCTTGAATCGGTCTCACTACGATACATGCGTCTAAATCTCGGAATTATAGGAAAATACCATAAGACTTTAGCAGGAGACAACTTTTTCTTATATCGAGGGGCACCACATTTAGGACACTCATTCAACGCTGCATACTCGTTTCGAAACAAAACGCAATCGTTTGGACATGCATGTATCTTATCATAGCTCATTCCAATAGAAGACAACATCTTTTTGGCTTCATACGTTCGATTGGGAAGAACATTATCCTCTGGTAGCATATCTTTCATAAGGGCTAATAACTCTGTGAAACTTTTATCCGACCATCCATTGTCCGCCTTTAAGTTGTACAACTTTAACACCGCAGACAATCTTGTGAATTTTGAACAACCAACATACAACGGTTTCTCTGCATCGCTTACCAACCTCTCAAACATTTTGGGACAATCCGCAAGATCTTCTTCAAGCGCTTCTGCAATCTCTTCGACTCGATCACAATCGTATGTGTCTGTGCAATCGTCGTTTGAAGCATACTTCCTATTACAACTCGACTCAGCATTCCCGGTACTTTTCTCACCATGCATTGTCCAACATGTATAACTTCTATCAATTCCAAACCGTAGTAAATGAGATCCCAACTGATTCCCGTCAACCTTACCCCCGGCATAACAGCAACCCAAGCAAGGACACGGCATTCGAAGCGGGTCTTTGGAGTGCGCAACCGCAAACTCAACAAATTCCCATACCCCTTTCTCGTACTCTTTCGACAATCGGTTTGAATTCATCCATGTCTTATCCATGTCTTAATTAAGCTAAACAAAAACGGTCAAACTTTCACTCTTCACAAGTAACCCCTATGGCGAATTCAACTCACAAAGTTAGTAAGTACCTCACTTAACGATAAACGAAATTGACATCATGAATATTCCACATGCATGTCGAAATAATGAGTATTACTTAATATAATCTAAAAGTAAAATATTATAATTTAATTACATTACTTTTCTTTCTTAATAATAAATAGATAAATATATGAAATTAAAATTGTAAGAAATCTCTTTTAAATAAAAAGATGTTTTAAGTTTGAACTTAATTTTTGATAGTCTTGTTTAAAATTTTTATTGTATGTGTAGTAGATGTGTCAACAAATATCAAAATACAATGACTAAAATTATGAGTCCACGAGGAAAGATGATAATACAATTTATATGTAATAATTACTATTCTAAGCAAACAAGAGCTTTGTTTGAAAAATGTTTTGAACATAAAAAAATATAAAGTAAAAATAACAATGATAGAAAGTTTTTGGGGGGTTAGGATGTAATTAGTGATTCAAATTCAACATATCAGGTAATCAAAGTCAGTTCAAGCATGTGCTAAACAACTCATAACTAATTACTAACTAGTGAAGTCGGATATAAACAAAAACACAACCGCAGCTCATGAATTCCACTCAACTATAATCATTAGAAATTCACACTGAGCCGGAAAATAAAAGTAAAAACAATCAGTTATTCAAGTCAGTTCAAGAATAGGATAGAAACCTTTGAAAATGTTGAGAGCGTCCCGCGTACACTACGATCAAGGACAGTTCAAATTTCTTCAATCGGAGAAAGTTTCACAGCTTTTTCCTACCACAATCGATATTAAATCGTTGAACTATCCGCTGCATGATTTGAATGTAAACAACATGTTAAACTTAGGAGTAACTAAAAACAAAACATTTTCATTGACAATACAGATCACATTCCCTTATTTGTTTCCACCATACTAGTAAGGAAATGACGAATGGCAGCAACGCAAGGTTCTTTCAGCCACCTTTTTGTCCAACTGTTGTATAAGAAAAGTATGTTAATTAATTGGAATGTAAGCTTACTAGATAGATTTCTGTACATGTTGAAGAAGTTACCTCTAGTTCGTTTGCAATTATATCAACATCTGCTGCATTTATCTTAACAGCAGCTAATTCTTTCTCCCTGTGATTCAATCAAAATTCATACTAAGGTTCAGAGAGAGAAGAAAAACAAATCATAAATGCAGGATAAATGAGAGTGACAATGGAGCTTTCAATTTTTATATACATAATAAATTCCCGGGTCTTTTTAATTTCACTTATGTAAAAATTAAAACTTCAGAACTACACATATATTTTACTTGATATTTCTATTAGTAATACAAAAATTATATTTCAACATATACACCAGAACAACAGAAAAGAGTTTCAACACTCTTATAATAATTGAAGTAACATTTAAAGATTCACTTAAATAAGACCAAATATATCATCAACATTTATCACCATTTTTCAAAAAATGCACAAAAACTTTCAACACAAATCTGCTACACCTTGACTCACCTTGACACCGAAAAGCAAAACATTAAACATTACACTAGAATTTTAAATACAATATTGCTCCAATTTGACATTAGGCATCAGGGTGCATCACATTTTCAAAACTATTACATCTTACTATCAGATTATTAAAATATATCATGTCATTTTCAAAACTATTACATGCTTTGTATTATCCATATGATCGATCATATTTGTCTCACTTTCACATTAAAACCAAGAGGTAAAATCTTCAAGCAACACTCTAATAGAAACTGAAGTAACATTTGAAGATTCACTTAAGTAACACCTAAAATATCATCACTTCAATTAGCAATTGGATCATAAATAATCTTCAAGAAGTTTGTCATGACTGTTTCATTTCATGCTAGAAGTATATAATCTTTCTTTGGAGTGTTTTCAAATTCATAATCCTTGAACCATAAGTTTATAATAATGGCAGAAGCATGAGAATATTACAAAATATCATCATTTCAAACTCATAATTACAACTCAGGTTACCTTTAAACAATAACTTAAGCGTCTAAAATGATGGAATTTGGAAAAACCCAACTCTTTCTTAGAGTGTTTACAAATTCTTAATTTTTGCACTTTTACCTTATAATGGTGGCAGAAGCATCACAAAAAATTCCATTAAAATAAGCCACATTTCAAATGAAGAAGATTTAGGGATTTTTACATATACAGTTGCGTATGTAAAGTAAACCAAGAATTAAAGCAAAGAATCTTACCAAGGTGGAGAAGACGGAATGACCGGCGGCGGCGACGACTGAAGAGGAAGGAACGAACGGCGGCGACGACGACTGAAGAGGAAGGAACGAACGGCGGCGACGGCAGAAATGAAGAAATGAAGAAGCTCTGAACGAAAGAAATGAAGAAGATTTAGGGATTTTTAATTTTATTATAAAAACAACCTACGAAAGCGCTTTTAAAAAGCGCTGGCATAGGTCCCCCTTTCAAAGCGCTTCTGAGGTAAAAAGCGCTTTCGTAGGTCCCCCTTTCAAAGCGCTTTTCAAAAGCGCTGGCATAGGGTTCCCTACCAAAGCGCTTTTCAAAAGCGCTTTCGTAGGTTAGATATTTCAAATACCTATGAAAGCGCTTTCTGAAAAGCGCTTTGGTAGGGAACCCTATGCCAGCGCTTTTAAAAAAGCGCCTTCGTAGGTTTCCCTTTTTTTTAATTTTGTTTTTTGTGAAGGCTATGGCAGCGCTTTTTCAATAAGCGCTTTAGTAGAGGCGCTGCTAAAACTTGTTTTTGGCGTAGTGTGAATAAACATATCATTCATCATGTGCATAAGCAGGTCTCCACACCAGGTTTCCTTACCTTTCTGCTGTTTATGCCAGTAAGATGGATCTCGAACAGACGGTCAAAGATCTGCAGTCACAAAACTCACAGTTTCAACAACTCCTAATGACCTTGGCAAAGGGTCAGGAGGATCTAAAGGCACTGCTTGGGAACAAAGAGCAAGAAAAGGTGAAAAAGAAGAAGAAAAGGGTGGGGGTAGCTACCCTGGGAAGAAGGTTTGAGAATGAAGCCAGAAGAGTTCTTGAATTTCCCTCCGCATCTGAAGAGGAAACCAGTAAAGGAAAAGGGGTTGCACTGCCTTCTGAATCCGAGGCTGAAGAGGAAGAGGCTGAAGAAGATGAAGACTACTCAGAGCAACAATACCCGCCAGCGGACGACAAATACAAAAACTTGGAGGATAGGCTGGCAGCTATGGAGCTGCAAAGGGTTCCCGGGTTAGATTTCGAAGATTTGGGATTAATTGCTGGAATTGTGATCCCTCCAAAGTTTAAAGTGCCAATTTTTGCAAAGTATGACGGGCTGTCTTGCCCGAAGATGCACCTAAGGTCGTATGTCCGAAGAATTCAACCTCATACATCCGACAGAAATCTTTGAGTACACTTCTTTCAGGACAGCTTGTCCGGTACACAACTAGATTGGTTTTACCAGCTTGAGAGGTCAGAAGTGTATAACTGGGAAGACTTGGCAGCTTCCTTTTATCGCCAATATCAATATAACTCTGACTTGGCGCCAACCCGTACTCAGCTACAGAGTATGGGAATGGCCTCAAATGAGGGATTCAAAGAATACGCCCAGAAGTGGCGCGACTTGGCCAGAAGAGTGCAGCCACCTCTTTCTGATAGAGAAATAGTTGATATGTTCTTGGGGACCCTATCTGGCCCGTTCTTCAACCATCTGATCGGGAGCTCTTCCGCAGGGTTCACTGAATTAATTCTGACTGGAGAACGGGTGGAAGCCGGTATTAAGAATGGGAAGATTCAAAAGGATGCCTCTGCATCTACAACTGTTAAGAAATCATTTCCGGCTATGAAGGAAACAGATGTTGTATACTCTCAGAGAGGAGTGGGAAGAACTAGGCGCCGACCGACTGTAGGGGCCGTGATGATCCAAAATTCATCAAATGATCAGCCTCGTGACAATCAGCCCAGACCAAATCAGTAACGGGTAGAGCGGCCACAACGGCAGTTCACCCGCATCAATATGACACCTGCGCAAGTTCTTCCCCATTTGTTGAAGTTGAATCTGACTGGTTTAAAAGAGGCACCGAAAAACCCTAACACTACATCTCCATACTATCATGCCAATGCCAAATGCGCCTACCATTCTGATAGCGCCGGACATGACACCAACAATTGTTGGGCGCTAAAGAATAAAATTCAAGACTTCATAGATGCAAAAGAGGTTGAGTTCGATGCTCCAAAGAAGCCAAACGTAATATCCGCTCCAATGCCGAAGCATGGTCGCAATGTCCATGCTATTGAAGAAGATCTGTTTGTTTCTGATGTTGATGACCTGATGACTCCGCTGTTGACGATCAAGTTAAATCTGTTAAAGGCTGGGATTTTCCCAGGATGTAAAGAAGATTGCTACTGTTGTTCCTCTCTACCAATCGACTGTCCACTGCTGAAGAAAGGCATCCAAGGCCTGATGGGCAGTCAACAAATTCTTTTTGAAAAGATTCCTGCTATTCCAACCCCTGTCGAAGATGTTTCAATAATCACCATTTCCACCAATCTTTCCAAGGCCGTCAAAAAGCCTGTTAAGATTACATCCTCTGCAAAGATTGTTCCCTTGAAAATAACTATGCCTGGGCCTGTCCCCTACATTTCTGACAAATCAATACCGTGGAATTACGGTGGAGAAATCTACTACCATGGTGTTAAACAAGTTGAGATAACCGAGGAAAGCTCTGATGAAGAAGATGCCGACATTGGAAACATTGCCGGTACAAGTAAGATTACCCGAAGTGGGAGAATATTTTCTCCAGAGATTACCCCTCCAAAGGCAATCTTTGGACCCTCAGCTGCTACCAAAGTTACTCCTGCACCAATAAAAATTTCTGCAAGAACTCCGTTGATTGAAGAAGCTGTTATTCCTGTGGTTGTCCCTCCTACTTCTGCTGATAAGGGGAAAGGGATCCAAGATGAGCTCGTCAGGACGAGGGCTCAACCTTTGGCCATCCCTGAAACCTCTAAGAAAGAGATGGAGGAGATTCTGAAAATAATTAAAAAGAGTGATTATGACGTGGTAGAGCAATTGGGGCAAACCCCCTCGAAGATCTCCATGTTAGCATTACTGCTTTGTTTAGAGGCGCACGCCAAAGCATTGATAAAATTTCTGAAGACAGCCCATGTTCCCCAGGAAACCTCAGCCGATCAATTCCAGGATTGTGTAGCTAGCCTTACCGCAGACAACGGCCTAGGTTTCTCCGATGCTGACCTGACTCCAAAAGGAAGAAAGCACAATGACGTATTACATGTGTCAGTAGAATGCCAAGGGACTACTCTGGCCCATGTTTTGGTCGACACTGGTTCTTCTCTGAACGTGCTGCCTAAGAAAGCTCTAGATCGATTAGATTACGAAGGCTTGGAGCTGAAACCAAGTGATATCATTGTCAGGGCCTTTGACGGGTCGAAAAGAATGGTACATGGGGAGGTCGACATTCCCATCAAGGTGGGCACTGAAGTATTCCACTCAACTTTCTATGTGATGGACATCCGTCCGTCATACTCTTGCTTTCTAGGGAGACCATGGATACATAATGCTGGCACAGTCACTTCCTCCCTGCATCAGATGCTGAAATACCCTGTCAAAGGAAAGATCATAACCGTGCACGGTGAAGAGGAATATATGATCAGCGACCTGAACTCCTTTCGGTATGTAGAAGTGGAGGGAGAATTCATTAAAACACCATTCCAACACTTCGAGGAAATTGCCCCCGAAGTTGCTGTAGCAAAGGCAGTAGCTGAGGTACCCAAGCAGGTGGCCAGGATGGCATCCCTGAGAGACGCGAAGGCTGCAATGAAGGAGGGGAAGAGTTCAACATGGGGTCAGTTGCCTGACTTTCCTCACAAAACATACAAGTTTGGGTTGGGATTTACCGCTGCGGGGCAAAAAGTTATGCGTCGCTCAAAAATTGAAAAGACACCCATCAAGATTTCTCCTCATGGAGTCAATGCCTTGGAAGACGAAGACGAAGAGGCCAACATTGAAGATTGGATCTTCCCAACCATCGAAGGGGGACTACGCAACTGGGAGGCGAAAGACTTCGTCCCCATTACTTTTATTAATCAGTAATTATCTGTCAAACATTTTCTGTTGGTCTGTAATAATTACTTTTAAACAATCTGCACACTACTTTTTCACCTCATGCCTTTCCCGGGGCATGTAGGTCCATTTGTAAGGGTTTTGGTTATCTTCATATTCATATGCCATGTTTAATGATTCATTGGACGTTTTTCATTGATAAACTACTGTGTTCATTTTCTTTCCTTTTGCATTTTTTGTTTGTTTAAGGATGGTTATCCCTTACACACACCCACACTCACAAATGCAGGTACCCATCCACTTCTGATTCTATGGGTGACTATTCTGCTATGTCCTTCAATAACTCTGAAGATCTGGTCAATCAGGCTGAGTATGAAGCTGACGAAGATTGTGAA
Source organism: Vicia faba (assembly GCA_948472305.1). Classification (NCBI taxonomy): domain Eukaryota; kingdom Viridiplantae; phylum Streptophyta; class Magnoliopsida; order Fabales; family Fabaceae; genus Vicia; species Vicia faba. Next base: position 438,100,921 of record OX451737.1, on the reverse strand, counting down.
GTACCAGGAGAGCTAGCCAGACTTTTACAACAAGAAGAGAGGGCCATCTCGCCTCACGAAGAGTTGTTGGAAACTATCAACTTAGGAACAGAGGAAGACCGGAGAGAAATACAAGTGGGTGCCAATCTGGAACCAAGTGTCAAGGAGCGTTTGATACAGCTGTTGAATGAATATGTTGAAATCTTCGCCTGGTCTTATGAAGACATGCCGGGTTTAGACACAGATATCGTGGTTCACCGTCTCCCTACAAGAGAGGATTGTCCACTGATCAAGCAAAAAGTTCGCCGAATGAGGCCCGACATGTCTGAGAAGATTAAAGCAGAAGTAATGAAGCAATTCAACGCTGGCTTTCTGGCTGTTACATCCTATCCACAATGGGTTGCTAACATTGTGCCAGTACCTAAAAAAGACGGCAAGGTTAGGATGTGTGTAGACTATCGGGACTTGAATAGGGCCAGCCCTAAAGATGATTTTCCGCTACCGCATATTGACATTTTGATCGACAACACGGCTCAACACAAGGTGTTTTCCTTCATGGACGAATTCTCGGGCTACAACCAAATCAAAATGGCCCCCGAGGACATGGAGAAAACAACCTTTGTTACACAATGGGGTACCTTCTGTTACAAGGTGATGCCGTTCGGGCTGAAGAACGCAGGGGCAACTTATCAGCGCGCCATGGTAGCTTTATTTCATGATATGATACATCATGAGATCGAAGTTTACGTAGACGACATGATAGATCGATCACAAACAGAGGAGGAACACCTTGAGCATTTGCGGAAGCTGTTTGCCAGATTGAAGGAATATAAACTCAGGCTGAATCCAAGTAAGTGCACCTTTGGAGTCATGTCTGGTAAACTTCTAGGATTTATTGTCAGCAACAAGGGCATCGAGGTCGATCCAGCGAAAGTGAAAACAATACAAGAAATGCCTGCTCCCCGTACTGAAAAGGAGGTTAGAGGATTCTTGGGGCGCCTAAACTATATTGCCAGATTCATCTCTCATCTAACGTCTACCTGTGAGCCAATTTTCAAGTTGTTGAAGAAAGATCGGGTAGTCGAATGGAACGACGATTGTCGAGCTGCTTTTGATAAGATCAAGGAGTACTTGCTAGAACCTCCTATTCTGATGCCACCCGTCAAAGGAAGGCCACTAATCATGTATCTAACTGTTTTGGACAACTCAATGGGATGTGTATTGGGCCAGCATGACGAGTCTGGTCGAAAAGAGCATGCCATTTATTACCTTAGCAAAAAGTTTACCGACTGTGAGACTCACTACTCACTGCTTGAGAAAACTTGCTGCGCTTTGGTATGGGCTGCTCGCCGACTAAGGCAGTATATGCTAACTCATACCACCTTGCTGATTTCCAAAATGGATCCTATCAAGTATATCTTCGAGAAGCCTGCTTTATCTGGAAGAATAGCTAGATGGAAAATGATCCTAACTGAGTATGACATCCAGTATACTACCCAAAAAGCTATAAAAGGGAGTGTACTAGCTGATCATCTAGCTCATCAAGCTATCGAAGATTATCAACCCATGAGATTTGACTTCCCAGACGAGGACATCATGAATTTAGACAACATTGAAGGTAACGGACCGTATGACGGACCTGAAAATGGATCCCGATGGACCCTGTACTTTGATGGTGCTTCAAATGCGCTTGGAAACGGTATCGGTGCGGTACTCATTTCCCCGGAAGGTTGCCACACACCTTTCACGGCCCGACTTTGCTTCAGTTGTACCAATAACATGGCTGAATATGAAGCTTGCATCTTTGGTCTCAAGGATGCTATTGACCTGGGGATCAAATCCTTGATCGTATTTGGGGACTCGGCTTTGGTTATCAGTCAAATCAAAGGAGAGTGGGATACCAAACATCCTAATCTTATCCCATACAAAGAACATGTCCTGACATTGTTGCCTCATTTCGAGCAAATCACCTTCGAGCATTTCCCGCGAGAAGAGAATCAGCTAGCAGATGCTCTGGCTACAATGTCTTCCATGTTTAAACTCAACTGGGATAACGAGGCTCCCCAAATCACCATCGAGCGAATGGATGAACCTGTGCATTGTCATGAAATTGATACCGAAGAAGTAGTGGAACAACCCTGGTTTCACGAAATCAAAAGGTATCTCCAGATTAGGGAATATCCCGAAGGAGCTTCCGTAAATGACAAGAAATTCCTAAGGAAATTTGCTGCCAAGTTCTTCCTGAGCAACGACATCCTCTATAAACGCAGCCATGATTGTGTTTTACTCCGATGTGTGGACAAAGCTGAGGCAGAGTTGATCATGACTGAGATACACAGCGGTACATTTGGCACCCACTTGAGCGGACATACAATGGCTAAGAAGATTCTAAGGGCAGGCTATTACTGGTCTACCATGGAAGCAGATTGCCATCAACATTCTCGTACTTGCCACAAATGTCAGGTCTACGCTGACAAGATTCATATTCCCCCTGTTCCCCTCAACATTCTGACAGCTCCTTGGCCATTCGCAATGTGGGGCATTGACATGATTGGAGAGATCAAGCCTACAACGTCCAATAAACATCGCTTCATCCTGGTTGCTATTGACTATTTCACCAAATGGGTCGAAGCAGCTTCCTTCGCCTCTGTTACTAAAAATGTGGTTGCCCGCTTCATCAAGCAGAATCTCATATGCTGGTATGGTGTCCCCGACAGGATCATCACAGACAACGGTACAAATCTGAATAATACTATGATCACTGCTCTATGCGAACGGTTCAAGATTTATCATCACAATTCATCTCCCTATCGGCCGAAGATGAACGATGTTGTTGAAGTTGTGAACAAAAACATTAAGAAGATCATTCAGAAAATGACAGTCACCTACAAAGACTGGCATGAGATGTTACCGTTTGCTCTACACGGATACCGTACCACGGCACGTACTTCAACCGGGGCAACCCCATTTTCTTTGGTATATGGCATGGAAGCTGTCCTACCCATGGAAGTTCAGATTCCTTCCTTAAGGATTATGAAGGACGCAGGTTTAAATGAAGACGATTGGATTCAGACCCGACTTGATCAACTCAATTTGATCAACGAGAAGCGACTCGCTGCTGTTTTCCATGGTCAGACGTATCAAAAACGGATGATCAAGGCTTTCAACAAGAAAGTCAGACGTCAAGTATATCAAGTCGGAGACCTCGTAATCAAGCGGATTATCTTGCCGCAAAGTGATCCCAGGGGCAAATGGACTCCTACTTACGAAGGACCATTTGTAATCAAAAGCATATTTTCTGGTGGTGCGATGATTCTTACCACCATGGACGGCGACGATTTACCGCACCCTGCAAACGCAGACATAGTCAAAAGATACTACGCATAAAACAACCCGACAAGTCGAAAACCCGAAAGGGCGGCTTGGGCAAAAAAGGGCATCCCGGTGAACCGAAAACCCGAAAGGGCGGTTCAGGCAAAAATTAGGGATAAAACAAAAAAATCTGTACACCCGGCAAGTCGAAAACCCGAAAGGGCGGCTTGGGCAAAAATGGGTTTCCCGGTGGATCGAAAACCCGAAAGGGCGATTCAGGCAAAAGTTAGGAAATTAGAGCGTATGACTATGTCTCGTCGGATCACTTTAAGGACAATCTCTTCATCAACCAGCTCCAAGCTTCTGATCAATCCAGTCACTGGCAGACGAAGCATTGAATGAACAAATATTCAGAGTTGTGAAGGCTATAGCAGAATGGGGATCCCATGGAATTGTTTCACATAGCCATCTTTCTTTTGTATAAATTTTTCAATTTTACGACGACGTCCTCTTACTAGGATGCCTGTTTCCTTTGTACAAAGATACTCATAGAAAGTTAATACAAATACTTTTCCAAATACAGAAATTTGCTTTGCCTTTCTTTTGCTCTTCTACACTTATGTTTTATTTGAGAAACGTCCAATGTTTTGTTAAATAGGCATATGCATTTGAACATAATCATTTTCTTACAAATCAGGAAAAGATGATTACTGATAGGTTGAAAGTACAGATTGGCATCTTGATGCCCTCTCAGAAGGAATCCCCGGCAGATTTAAAATTCCTCAATCCAGAACTTAGTTCCCCAAGCAGAGTTAAACTTTAGGATCCTCAGTAGAGCGGAAGCTTTCTCAAAACTGATTTCCCCAGCCAGAGAGCCTTCCAGAATTCAATTCCCCTCAGAGTTAAGTTTCAGTATCCTCAGTGGAGCCTTAAAAATCTGAAAATCCAATCCCCAGCGGAGCTAAAAATTCCAACTATCAATCCCCAGCGGAACCAAACTAGTGAACCTTCTCCCCACAGAGATACTTCCCACCAAACTGAAGATTCTCAGTCATGCCTCTCTAGCATAAGTCTACCAGATTCTGGACTCCCCAGTAAGAGATCATCAGAAATTCTCATTCCCCGCAAGTCACCAAGGAATTCCAATTCCCCGCAGTGGTCCTAAGATCCCTCAACAATTGAAGATCTTGCATTCCCCAAGCAGAATGAAGACTCTCATTCTCAGTTCCTCACATGATATTCAGATATTCCCCAGTGAAGGTCTCCTCAGGACAGGAGTCCCCAGTAGATTGGCATACAATCCAAGCTCCTGTTTCTCAAGCAGTAGTCAACAAGGATGTCTCATCCTCAGCGATCAAAATTCTTGCAATCCCCGCAGCAGTCAAGGATTCACTTTCCCCGACAGCAGTCAAGATTCTATTATCTCCAGCCATCGAGGATTCATCTATCCTCAGTAAGACAGCTCTTCAGCTTACATGCGCATTCATTTACATTCATATCATAAACGTTAATATAACATATATATTGCATCATACATATCATGCAACATAACTTTGTGTTTTAGCTAACATTTCATCCTTTTCAGGATAAGATTAAAAGGCTATCATTAACAATTATTCAGATACAGTATGGATACACCCCAGACACGGCGGTCATTCTATTACTCATTCAGAATTTATTCAGATACAGTATGGATACACCCTAGACACGGCGGTCATTCTATCACTCATTTAGAATTTATTCAGATACAGTATGGATACACCCCCAAACACGGCGGTCATTCTATCACTCATTCAGAATTTCAAGTCAGATACAGTACAGATACACCCCAGACACGGCGGTCATTTTACTACTCATTCAGACTACAGTGATCAGATACAGACTAGATATGCTCCAGACACGACAACCATTCTATCTCTCATTCAGATTCACTTATCCACCTCAAGGTTCAACGCATTCCAAGCACGGATACCATTCTGACCCTTACCACAGTAGTTTGATTCTCCTCAGTGCGTTCACCACGGAAGTCATTCTGTCATTTATTTAGATCCAGTTACAGTTTCAGATACACTTCAAACACGGAAGTCATTCTATTACTCATACGGATCTCAATCCCAGTTACAGTTTCAGATACACTCCAGACACGGAAGTCATTTTGCTACTCATACAACTTTCAACTTCAGATACAGTCCAGATACGCTCCAGACACGGTTGCCATTATGTCACTCATTCAGAATTTGTCCCCAGCACGCAGTTGCTCCATACAGATATTTCTCTGTTACCCAGATACAATACAGATACACTCCAGACACGGCAGTCATTATGATATTCATTCTACCTTCAAACTCAATTCCAGCTCAGATACGACCCAGACACAGAGGCCATTCTTTTGCTCGTACAAACTCAGTCTCCAGATATAGTTCAAATGCATTCCAGGCACGGATACCATTTTGACCCTTATTTTTCTGACCTATCATATTACAGTTCAACAAACATTTCGGATGGCATCTCTAAGCCCATTCCCGCATCCATTATTTTGGCAAGTGCAAATTTAAGGGCACTCTAGTGTCCAATCTCCTTTTACCTTCGAGCCACGAAAGGCGAATCTGCCAATCTAACTCTTCAGGTGCAAGAAGATTGAACAGGGGCAACTAGTGTACCCCAAAATTTGCCCTCTCTTTCTTCAGGAAATCACCTTGGAATCTCAGAGTCCCTCTGAAACAAATCCAAATCCTGAATTATCATTTCTTCCCAAGCAAACCATTTACAAGAACAAAATGATCACACAAGCTCTAAAGGCAACGCTTTTATCTTGAGAAAAATTAAATTCTAAACATTTGGAATTTTTCTCTAAAAATGGGTGTTTAAGAAGAAAATAGCGCTTCAGAACTTCTGGACCAAACTCCAGATAGAAACGGTCAGAAGTTGCTAGCTTGGCTCAATGCAATCAGAAGTTGGCTCTTCAGCATCTACGTCAACTCAGTAAGAAGTTGCAAACGTGGTTCAACACGTAAGCCTCAAACAGAACATAGCTCTTTCAGCAATTACGCAAGTTCAGCCAGAGTTTGCTAAAGGAATGCAAAGGAAGCAAGGAAGTCTGAAAGCTCCTTCAGAACATGCTGAAATCAGAAGATAAAAGGGTCAGAAGAATGGGTGTTACACTGATACAGAATCTCTAAGTCCAGGATTTCCAGAAGCAAATCCAAGGAATGTGTCAGAAAGTCAGGAGAATCTCCAGAATTTGCTAAAACAACAAGAGGCCAAGACCAGAGCATGGTTTACGTTGTTTTTGGTAAAGCAGAACTGCTGGTTCAAGTTTGTTTCCTATTACCAGAATATTGGTGTTGATAAGTCTCATCACCATTTAATGCTCCCAACCACTCCTGAACATTCATCCAAGTAGTCCCTTCACGTGTGTCTTGGTAAACGCATTTATGCAGGTTTAGGCATGGGTCTACGCGCCACCGTCCACCTAGAGGTCACTTCTCCCCAATCCATGTCTGCTGTTCCAGCCTAGGCTGAAAGGCTATCTGTTATCACAACTTCCCAGGAAGTTCTTTCAAAGAACAATTCAACCTCTGTTGGCGCCTTTAATGTTCAAGAAGCCACAAGAGTTTTGCCTATAAATAGAGCACCATTGTCCACTGAAAAAGGCGCGTCCAAAAAACCAGAAAAATTGCTAGAAGAGAAACAGAAATTTTTAGCAAGAAAGTGCTGTGAAACTCTGCCAAAATCTCCAATGTTTCATAACTTTGAACTTCTTACCTTCAAACTTCATCAATACCCAGTTTTCTTTGTGACTAAAGAACACACTTTCAGCCTCTGACCACATATACACATACACCTTCATCTACCCCTTTCAAAGAGAACCTGTCCAGAACACCATCAGAGCTAAAAGCTAGCTCTCATTCACAAACTTTTCCAACAGCCAGGTAAGCACCTGCTGACCTTCATCACGCTGCTAAGCATCATCAGCTTTGCATGCTCAAATAAACATAATGTAAGCATCATGTTGCTGCTGTTCGTGTTCTGAGGATTTTCATACCTCGGAACGTTTAGATAGGAAGTGAGTCAGCATAGAACCTGCCTGAGACCTTGTTGGTTCTGTCCCCTGAAACACTTTGACATTTGTTGAAGCTGTTTCAAATATGTTTTCTGTTTTGTGGAAAAATAACAAAGTTGCAGATGTTCTGATTAGCACAGGGAGAAGCCCAATGCTGACTTTGATGTTAGCACATCTGAAGCCTGTTTTGCTGTCAATAATATCAGAACTTCTGAGAATTATTGTCTTTCCAGCAGGATCAGAACTTCTGACTTCCCCACTAACAAAATTTTGTCTTGCAGCGCATGGGGGTCAGAACTTCTGATCTCCCCACTAACAGGTTTCTATTTTGCAGGTGCAAGAGTCAGAAGTTCTAACTCATACAGTTTAACCAAAAGGTTGATCATCTGGCAGCGGGCCTGAGTCAGAACTTCTGATGACCTCTCAGCAGCGCGCTGGCTCCCTCTCTCTTTCTCTCTATCTTGTTTTTGTTATTTTCTTTTCTTATCTATTTTTCTCGTTGAACCACCCCATGTACAAATATGTATCCCCACCCCCTAATTGTTGTAATAGCGTAGGATTTTATATTTCTGCTTTTTATTGCCTTCAAATATAAATGCTAGTAATTAGGATGTGTATGGCAAGATAAAATCAATGAAATAGAAAATCCTAATTTAAAGATAAACTCTTGTATGCAATAAAACACACTTACACACCAACACCCCTAGGGTTATATCCACTTGTTGCCTTCAAAAATAAGCCATGTTACGCATGCAAAGTATCTTGGTAAAACAAACAAAATCAAAAGATCATAGTCCCTCGATGACGCTATCCAAAGTTGCCTTACAAAAATGATCTTAGTCCCTCAAAAGAAATGCTAAGATACTTTGCAAAATTGCTATCATGGTCTATACGATGACCCGCGTCTGTCCCGTTTACATCCTAACACAAGGTTGTTCACCAAATACAATGGTGAAACAACACTGTTAAAAGGGTTAAAAACATAAGAAAGATCTTTGAGTAAAATAGGGTAGACAACTCTTAGTTACTTGATCAAAAATCTTGCAAAACATCCTTGCTATTTTTCAAAACACACTCCACAACACAATTTCAAAACAACTTTCAAAATGTTGAAAACCTTTCAAAAAGACAAACACCTTTGTATACATTCAAACAAGAATCATTACAAAGGTTGCCACAACGATGGCCTCTTTTCAAAACATCTTTCAAAACCACACACAAAAGCACAATTTCAAACAATTGAAAATGCAAGGCAAGTGATCTAAGCAAGTAACTAAGAGCCCATGGATAACCATGGATAGAAAGGGTGTTAATACCTTCCCTTTCTATAATCTACTCCCCGAACCCAAGAAAACATCTCAAAGGTTTTTGATGTGCTTTTTAACTTTTCCTTAGGATAAAATAAAAAGTCGGTGGCGACTCTTGCTCAACCGAAACATTTGCGAAAACAAACGCAAAACCTCAAGTCAGTTCTCCCACTGTATCACACCCGTCAACAACAACACATTCATTTTCCCATACGCAACAAAGTAAGTCATCAACTTATATCATTTATTACTATTCATCTATTCACCAAATAAATGATAAAAATAAAATATTTTTCAATTCCTTTAGGTACTGCGTGAGGGGTATGGATTACGGCAAGAATCCAAGATTCAATGTCGCTCTATACTGCAATCTATTGGATCACCTTGGCCCATATGATGTACGTCATACCTTTCAACTTTTCTACTTTTAAATTATTTATTTATTACGTTTTCATTAAGCTGATTTAATTTTATCCGCAGTTTGTCTGGAGACCATATTTGGGTTTGGACCATGAACCAAACCCTGAGGATGCATCAATTTGGAGCGCAAAGACTGCAATCATACGGTTCAATATTGTGGAGATGCACCACATCGTCGTGTCAAGATGCAGTTTGGAATGCATCAAGAGATACCCGACGATCCAACTTGTTTGTCCCTGTGGCATCTCAAAAGGGTCGACGCCAATGGGGTCTTACCAACTGGAAAGATTTTTCTCCAGAATGGTGTAAGATATGGCAGAGGCGTCACCGACATGTCTTGCAATTCCCAGTTTTCCTCAACCATGATAATATGCGACACACGGATCAGTATTTATCTTAGTACAGATCGGTTAGTACCCCTGAAATGCACGTGTCTCATCCAAGGTATTTGGTTGACCCACGAACACAATGGGCACAACCCTTATTTCCCCAACAACAAACCCAACACACGTCAACCTTCCACCAATCCCCCGACGAAACAGAACCACAAACACCCAACCACAGTCACCACCACAATACAATTACACCCACATGCCCCACAACCAACCACAATCACCACCTCAGTACCAATACCCCCATATGCCTCATACCCAACCACAATTTCAATCACAATACCAATACACCCGCATACACCGCACACAATTTCAGTCTTCTACATATCCTAATATGGGCCTCTCAACATCCAACTTTAGCCCTGATCTGGGATTGTCCGAAGATTATGAACCAACCGACCCAATTTACCATCAACCACAACATCACTAAAGCATCCAACATTTTCAATACTAAATACCCCAAGATCCATTTTCTTTCTATCCCCCGTACTCAGACGACCAGTGCTACAGGCCAACCATGGAACCCCACCCACACTACTAAAAAAAAGACATTTGAGAAAAGGTTTTTACATCGGGTATCAAAATAGGTGATGTAAAAAATACAGTTAACAAACTTTTTACATCAGGTATTTATTTCCAATGATATAAAAAATAAGGGAAAAATTTTTTTTCGTCACCTATTACATCGGGTAATCTCATCCACCGATGTAAAAGATTTCCAGAAAAAAAACACGGTGGCATTTTTGTAAATAAGAAACAAGGTGACAAAAAAGTTAAAAAAAATATAAGAAAGCTATTACATCGGTCTAAAGACAAACCGATGTAAAAAGTGATTCTTTGAATTAATATATAAATTATATTGAAAAATCATAAAAACGTGGATAAAAAAAAAAAACAACCTATTAAATCGGTGGGAGTCTCCACCGATGTAATAGCCTGACGTATTTAAAAAAAAAAAAACAACCTATTAAATCGGTGGGAGTCTCCACCGATGTAATAGCCTAAGCCGTATTTAAAAAAAAAAAAACAACCCATTCTCCTTCCGCCTGATTCCGCGTTCCTCTCTCACAACCATCAAATCTCTTTCTTCTCTTCACAATTTCGCTGAATCCGAACTCCATCCGCCGGAAACCCATTCTCCTTCCGCCTGATTCCGCGTTCCTCTCTCACAACCATCAAATCTCTTTCTTCTCTTCACAATTTCGCTGAATCCGAACTCCATCCGCCGGAAACCCATTCTCCTTCCGCCTGATTCCGCGTTCCTCTCTCACAACCATCATCACCGAGCTTTTTCAACCTGTTATCTTTCCGCTGCCGTTCACACAGCAACACAACCAAGACCCACACCTCCGGTTCGTATTTGTCGCAACCCAGACGCACTCCTGCCAACATTCAACAATCAACCAGCTTCCGCTCACAGTCCATCAATCCACCGCCATTTCTTTAAGACTCTTCTGTTCACAAGCAGAGCTCCGCTCAACTTTCTCTTTTGTCCGTCTAGCATATCACAGCAACCTCAACATCTTAGTTCTGACATGTTCGACATTCCGCCACTGTGGGTAAACTTCAAATTCACGTTTACCGTTCTAGTTTGGTTTCAGTTTTAAAGAAACACAACGAACTGAAGGTATATCTACATCAGATATAATAATGAGGATTGTCAAAGACTATAACCAGTATGTGCTGCGTAACTTGGATCGTGGGTACTCAAGAAAAGATCTCGGTGTGAGCTATGTTAAGGTATGAATTGTTCACTCTTATGTTGCCCTTAATTTTGTCTACCATTTGAGGAGGAGCTCATGTTCTATTGTGTTGGTATTCAATACGAACAGGAAAAACGATTGCGCGTGAATAGGAGACTGAAAACTTTGCAAGAGAAAGTAAAAGAACAGCAAGAAAAGGTTGGTGTAAAAGGTTTATAATTTATTATACGCTATATCATTTGACTAAGCTGGAGGGTGCACCGTGCATGCATTTGGGGATGGGGCAATGGAAGTGGTTGTGAGGTGAAGAAAGTTTCATAAAATGGTTTTTCTAGCTGCGTTAGAAAACTAAAAGTGATGCACACTAGCACTCTGCTTCTTTTCCACTCTTAAGTTCTTCGCCATTTTTCTTGTCATCAAACTTACATTTGTATTTTGCTTGCAATGGCTGTGTATGAATCAGTTAAACAACTATTTAAATGATCCTTCTTTTGTTCTCAACCCACAAGTTGTACAATTTTATGGGGTAAATAAAAGATTGGTTAAATGACCCAAATACTCAATGACTACAGAAGTGGAGACACTCACTTCGCTAAATGTAGATCTTGGTGAGAGTAGGATGCATGGGTACCACCTATACAGTAGCCATAATTTTAACTTTGTATGGCAGTATAGATGGAGCCAAGGTTTGAGGATGAAACAACAGTGAATCGCCGAGATTCTTGTCGAGAAAGTAGATTGTCAAAATCTAAGGATATCAAATATTTGTGCAGCAGTCATGGCCGTGAACATTCACTCGCAACTATAATTTATGTATCATACATTTTAAAATTGCCTGCAGTGGATTGAAATTTTGATGGATGTACACATCTTTCCTAGTTCTTAGTAATGAAGGGGAGTATTGTAAGCAAATGTATGGTTTTTTGCCGTGTTCTAATAACGTACTAGGTCATTTGTTTCTGATTTTGGTCTATCAGTACTTGTTGTTCCATGGAGAATCATATTTGGCTGCTGGAGGTGAACAGGTTTTCAAGATTCTTGGTCCTGGTGTTTTTGGTGCTAGTGCTTTTGATATTCTTGGTGCTCTTCCAGAGTCATTGATTCTTCTTGGTAATGTTTTTAACTCTCAATATAAATCTCTTTTGTTGCATCCTAGCTACTTATCTTCTTACTAATTATGTGGTTCTTGTTTTATATATATATTTTCTTTTCTTTATAATTTTGAAGTGTTTTTTTAACTCTTAGCATACTTGGTAAGGTCCTACATAGGAGTAAAACGCACATGGATTAAATATGCATGTAACTACTATCATAAATACATGTACACTTTTTCATATGTATATGATTAAATATAACTTTAGTCTATACCCTTTATGAATGAATACAAACAAAATTCATGGGTATAAAATTGGAGAGTACCCTGACATGCCATAGCTTGTACCTTTGCTCTATATATGTAATTTATCTTGCACAAATATGTAGACAATAAACTACACTAAAAATAATATCCTTTTAAAGTTTGATCACGGTGTTTGTTTGTGTTAAATTACGAGGAAGTTGATAATGTTATGAGTTGTGATGTCGATACTGTGTTTGTCTAAGATGAAGGAATTGTTGATAGCATGTAGTGTCACTTGAGTTAATTTCGAAGCAAGAAGATACGGTTGTGATATTGTTTTGGTCTCTATGTGTTTTGAGTCTTTTTGAGTTGAAATTAGTGAGTCTTCTTGGGTATGTGATGGTTGCCAGGAACTTGGTTTAATTGATTAAATTTTTGAGTTTGAATTCAATGTGTGTCATGTGATTGAATCATCATTTGAAAGAGATTTGATCGACGTTTGAGTTGAATCCGATTGAGAAAATTTGTTCGCGATATTAATGTTTTTCCCGTAAGGCTTTTGTTCATGTTTGAAAGAACTTTCTTGTGCGATAATAGTTCGGTTCGCGGCTGCCCGGATTTTAGTTTAAGGGATTAAGGTTTATGTTGATTTCAATTTTTCATGTTTCAACATGAGTTTTCACTTCTTGTTTCATTGGTGGATTGAAATCATGATTGTCTTGAGTTTGCCTGATTGTGAACATGTTTGAATCATGTATTGGAATGCTGATTTTTTTGAGTAATAACTTGAATTATTGATTCTTGATCGAAGAATATTCAATTGTACATATTCATTTACACAAGTTTCAATTCTCATGCGATTACTAACTTGTTTTTGGTTTGTGTAGCTTTCAAGTAACTCAAATGTTCACTTCATCTTGACATCGCTTTGTTGTTTTTAGTTAATTAACTAAAAGTCGATTAGTTATTTAATTTCATTATTAAAAATTATATAATGCATAATATAACCGAGAATTGGATGCAGGTACTAAAAATAACTTTACTTTGTTCTTTACTTTTTGTTTTTCGACTTAATATGAATTTTTAAAAAATAACTCTATATTGTTATATTTATGTATTATAGGTATTTGATGACCCAACAGAATTAACACCAGATGATTTGTATGATTTGCGACTTCGTTGGGCAAAATGTTTCTTTGACTTACATGGAACTTAAGTTTAGCTTGGTGAGTTTTATAGAATTGTATAAGTTGTGGTTTTTGCACAATACATGTGGTTTTTGCTCATGTGTTGAGTTTCTTGATTTTTTTGCTGATGTTAATTGTTATTATTTATTGTCAGGCAATATGATTTTGGTGTTGTCTACCGAAGATTTTATATTGGTAATTCAAGTTTGGAAACTTAGAAATAGTTGAATATTTTAGTATATGTATATTTTGTGAATATTATGTAATTGTAAGTTTTGAAAAAGACTTATAAATAGTTGAATATTGTTTTATATTTTGTTAAGAATTTGTAATTGTAAGTTTGTATGTTGTAATACAATACAAGTTTGCAATACAATTGTTCAATTTGTAAGTTTGTTGTGAAAAATATGAAAACATCGTCCTAAATGTGATATATGTGATGTTGGAAAGCTATGAAATCTATATAGCGACATAAATATAGTCTGTTTGATATTGGAAAAATATGAAAAAATGGGTACAAATTATATTTGTATAGGGAAACCCAGAAAATAAATAATCTATTCCAAAAAAATTTCATACATTTTACATCGGTTATTAGTAATACTGATGTAAAAACTTTCAAAAAGGGACTTTTTACATCGGTTGGAAGTAATACCCGATGTAAAAAGTCGCGTCACTGGGGACTTTTTACATCGGGTATTACTTCCAACCGATGTAAAAAACTGGATCAATTTTTTAAAAAAATGTGCATAATAATTGTTTTTTACATCGGTTCATATATTATAACCGATGTAAAAAAGGTACTTTTTACATCGGGTATTACTTCCAACCAATGTAAAAAACTGGATCAATTTTTTAAAAAATGTGCATAATAACAGGTTATTACATCGGTTCTGATATTATAACCGATGTAAAAAAGGGACTTTTTACATCGGTCCCAGAACCGATGTAAAAAGTCCCTGATTTACTATATCACCTGACTTTACATCGGATCCAAAACCGATGTAAAAAGTCAATTTTACCCGATGTAAAAAGTCATTTCTGCACTAGTGCCACCACCAACACGACCAAACTTTGAGGATATGGGCAACCGATTGTACCAAAGCGGATCTTCTAGATATGGAGATCTGACCGATTTCATGGATCCATAACGCATTGACTTCGCGGACCATCGACCATGCCACAACAGGAAAGGCGAGGACGGGGATGCGGAACCGGGGGTCATTACCGAGTTCTGGGGGACCACTGATTAATCTGTATTTTTTTATGTAATCGTTATGTGTGTAATCATATTGTGTAAATAAAAATCAATTTTGTTGATCCTATATCATTTACGTAACACACCGCATTTAAAATAAAAAACGTGAAAAATCGTCTCCTAATTGTACTAAGGCGTCATCTCACTTGGCTTAGGGCAAGCCTTTCACACCTAGGCGCCAAATGAGATGGCGCCTCCCTTTAAAATAAAGTGTAGACGCCAATTGGGTTGACTTCTCTCTTGTGGGATTTTCTGAAACATGATTATTTGCGTAATTTTCTCCGAAACATAGTTATTTGTGAAAAAAATTTAATACCTAGTTATTCAAAAAAAAAATATTTTAAATTGAGTTTGATGCCCGTTGAATAAAAAGGCAGAAACCATCCTAAATATGGAAATCATGTAAGTATTAAAGTTGTTAGGTGCAATCAATGGAAGACGAATATTATTTCCTTTTTTCAATGGCAAGAAAAACCCTATATTAACACTCACATAAATTAGTAATAACTATCTATAGAAAAACAAATTAGTGAATATATGATAGTTATCAAATTACACTCATTTTAATTGCGTGTAATTAAGGGTGAAAAACGGATTAGAATGTCAATTATGCTCATTTAACCTATCATTTTCTATGAAATGTGTTAAGATTTTTACTGTATTATTTCTATTTTATCAGCTCTAACTTATTCTATATTTTATAAATATTTGCTAATGCATATCTAAACGAAAATATTGTAATTTTTTGTCATTTTTAAATTCCATAGATGATAGAATCCATTTCACCACCTAACAGATTTTGAATAGTACTAGTACATACATGTAGAGATGGACAATAGATTTATTTGGACGGATTCATATCTAAAAGTGACACCTGACTTAAATTGAGGTTTAATCAGTTTATTTGAAATTGAAATTTAGATTCGATAAACCATCCATATGTTTCATCAACCTAACTTAATTTGATTTTTCGAATTTGATTAGTGCGAATTAAATCGATTTATTATTTATTGTCCATCCCTACATACATGTATCTGCCACTCGCTAACAAGCATGGTCAAAATCATGTATGACTCATTAGACAAATAAACACAATGGATGTAATCTATATCCTTGTAATCATATGCGTGTGACTTATTAGACAATAGACATGATTCAATGCATTTATTTCTTATAGTATTTTAAATTGACTTATTACACTACTAGCTGCAAATGATTAACATAGTGGGATTCAGTAATAATGTGTGTTAAGCATGCATAATAGACGCCACTAATCATAAAAAGCCATAAATCAAGATTCGTTATTATGTGGGCCTTCGTGCATGATTGGTTCCATCAAGTATGTATGCATGCTAGCTAAGATATCAAATCGTTGAAATTTAAAAGCTTACTCGTCGTGGCAAATCACTCAGGTCAATTATTATAATTAAATTCGAAGGGAAAAAAAAGAGCTTGTTCATGAATTGAAATAACCGCAACTATATAGTCCCACATGCATATGAACCGCGCATCAAGCAACTGATCGATACAATATTCTTTGTCAAACAAAAAGGCTATAACAGATATACTAGTCAACATTTGTGTATGTATGGTTACGACTATTAATGTAGTTTAAAGGTGTTATCAAATTACAAACCATGAATACATAGCAAATCTGGATACAATCGTTTGGAATGAGAGGATGGAACATTTAAAGGAGGAGTATAGAATTATAAATGTGAGAACTATGAAGAAGTGTCACATTAAGAATGTAAAAATTTGAGTATTTATAAGTGGACGAACCTATTCATCTATTATCTTAAGGTTTTTGGTGAGTATGTGGTGTGTCTTTCACAAATGTGTGTTGCTAAAAAAAAAACTCCAAAATTAAAAATACTCTCACGTGTTGACCTCCCAAAATGTCTCCAATATTGGTATCAGAGTCGATGGTTCAATTAAGAAACCAACACTACTACGAAAAATCTAATTAACAACGGTTGAGAAATATATATAACAACGCGGGCTCAGACGTTGTTATATAGAGTGTTGTTGAATATATGATACTTACAATCACGACACAGTAGCCGCTGTAATAAACTAGAAAGCGTGTTCCTTATCACAACAGTTTTCAAAAAGACAGTTGTGATAAATTTAATGGTCATGGGTTCGATTCCCAAATGCGCTGTTTGATATTTATTTTTTTCTGAACAACGCGCGAGATATTATAACGGTTATGATTATAATCGTTGTTAAATTTTTTGCATAATTAACAGGTATTATCTTGCTTTTATAGTTAATCCCATTTTTTAACTTGTATTATTGTTCAACATATCACAACAGAAAATAAAACTCACATTTGTGATAAAGTTATCTGAATAATATTAATTGTATCATATTCATAATTGTTGGTGCATAAAGAAAAGATGAAAGGCAAAAGAAATATATTTAATGACGGATACAAAAATAAGAAATAATGATTTACAATGAATTAGATTGAGCTACCTCACTAGGCTATTTATACACAAAAATTAAATCTAAAATATATCTTCAAACAAAGATATAAGAAGATCTAAGATATATATCTTCGAACAAAGATATAAACAATCTAAAAGATATTCCTAGATATAAATTAATTATAAAATCTAAATTAATTCTAACACCATCCCTTAATTTATATTTTATCCAAAACTGACAACACCAATTCCATCCCTCAAGCAAAGAAATTGACCAGTTTTGATAGCCTTTGTCAGAACATCTGCCAGCTGCTTCTGGGTTCTACAGTGCACAACTTCTAATATTTCATTTTGAACTTGATTCCTCAGAAAATGATACTTGGTCTCAATATGCTTGCTTCTCCCATGCAACACTGGATTCTTGGCAAGATTGATTGCAGACTTGTTATCAATCATCAGTTTCAGAGATTTATTTACCTCAATCTTCAGATCTTTCAGCAAGTTCATAATCCGCACAGCTTGACACGCAGTCAGAGCGCCTGTAATATATTCACCTTCACAAGTTGATAGCGCAACAACATGTTGTTTCTTGGAACACCAAGAAATAGGACCTCCCATAAATTTGAATAAGTACCCAGAAGTACTTCTTCTGTCAACTCTATCTCCGCACCAATCATAATCATAACAACTCAGAAGTTCTGATTTGATCTTTCTTCCAGATGGAAATAACACTCCATATTTCAGAGTTCCCTTTACATACTTCAGAATCCTGACAGTAGCTTGGTAATGAGACCACTTTGGTTTACTCATAAATATGCTAACCATTCCAACTGCATAGCAAATATCAGGTCTGGTATTACACAAATACCTTAAAGAACCAACCATTTGTTTAAAGGTTGTAGCATCCACATCCTCTCCATCAGAATCAGAGTCCAACTTCTGATTCGTATTAGCAGGTGTGATAGCAACCTTACAACTTTATAGATCAAATCTCTTCATAAGCTCTAGTTCATACTTCATCTGATATAAAATGATTCCTTTCTCATAGTACATTAATTCTATACCTAGAAAGAAACTCATTTTCCCAAGATCTGTCATCTCGAACGCATTCATCAGAGCTTTCTTGAACTCAGCTATCTCTTGTTCATAACTTCTTGTAAGTAATATGGCATCAACATACAAACAGACCAGAATCATATTACCTTCTGAAGTATGCTGCACATAAACACCATACTCCATCTCACACTTCTGAAACCCTTGTTCCTTGAAAAATGAATGAATCTTCAAATTCCAAGCTCTGGACGCTTGCTTCAATCCATACAAGGCTTTGCGTAATTTGAACACCATCACTTCCTGATTATTTTTCTCAAATCCAAGAGGTTGTGGTACGTATACCTCTTCTTGTAATGGATCATTCAGAAATGCAGATTTTACATCTAAATGCATTAGAGGCCAATTCCTATCAGCAGCTATTGCAATCACTAGTCTGATTGTTTCATGTCTTGCTACATATGCAAACACTTCAAAATAATCCAGCCCAGGCTTCTGTAGAAAGCCTCTTGCTACTAATATTGCTTTGTGTTTGCCAATTAATCCACCTGGCTTTAGCTTCTGCTTGAAAACCCATCTGACGTTGATGGCTTTCTTGCCTTTTGGAAGTTCTGTCAGCTTCCAAGTCTTGTTTCTCTCTATAGCATCAAGTTTTTCTATCATGCTCTGTAACCAAACTTGTTGCTTAAGATCCTCTTTTGTTATCACAGATTCATATTCTACTAACATTGCACACTGAATAAATTCTCCTTCAGAGTCTACTTCAGTGTCTTGCAACATGTCAAACTCTACAAATCTTCTTGGGATGCTTCTGACTCTTTGTTGCCTCTGAACTGGACCTTCAGAACTTTGGACACCAGAACTTCCCCCTTCAAAAGAACTTGCATCAGAAATTGGACTTTCTCCAAAACCTTGACTGTCTTCAGATTCTGGATCACCATCGGAGTTAGAGTTAGAATCATCTTCTCCTTTAGTATCTTCTTCAGAGTCAGATTCTTTACCAGCTTCAGAAACATGTGTTTGACTTTTCTTCAGGAGTTCTCTCATCAGAGTCAGGACGAGACCTTTCCTAATTCCAAACTTCTGATTCTTTTACAATGACGTCTCTACTGAACTCAACTTTGTTAGTTTCTGGACAATAAAGTTTGTACGAATTGTACTGTTGTACCCCACCAGCAACATTAGTTTACTTCTATCACCCAACTCATGTCTTTTGGCTTCTAGGACATGTTTGTAACATACAGAACCAAACACCTTCAAATGACTAACACTTTTCTTATCTTCAATCCACTTCTGAATAGGAACTATTTCCTTCAATTTCTTTGTTGGACATCTGTTGAGTATATAACATACAGTTGTAACAGCTTCTTCCCATAGAGTATGAGGAAGCTTCTTCTCTTTAAGCATGCTTCTCACCATATCAAGCAAAGTACGGTTTTTTCTTTCAGCAAGACCATTATGTTGAGGAGTATAGGGAGCAGTAACCTCATGTTCAATTCCATTCTCCTCACAAAAAATTATGAATTCTGTGGAGTTATACTCACCACCACCATCAGTTCTAAGAATCTATAGAGTTTGGTCACTCTGATTCTCAGCCTTCAGTTTGAACTTCTTGAATTCAGCAAACACCTCATGTTTGAACTTTATGAGAGATACCCATGTCATTCTGGTGAACTCATCAACAAATGACACAAAATATTTATTCCCTCGAGTTGATGCTACTGGAAAAGGACCGCGCACATCAGAATGCACTACTCCCAAGGCATGTTTTGCTCTTGGAACTACTTCTAATGAAAATGGTAATCTTGGTAGCTTCCCTTGCATGCACACCTTGCATGACTTTTTAGGCTTCTTGATTGTAGGAATTCCATGTACCATATTATTTGATTTCAGATGCCCTAAACTTCTGAAATTCAAATGACCAAATCTTTTGTGCCACAACTCACTCTCCTTGACAACACTTGTTGCACTAAGACATTCAGAGTCTGGAGTTCTAACATTCACCTTAAATGTTCTATTCCGTCCCTGTTCTGACTCCATAATTAGCTTCTGATTACAATCATACAGCTTCAGAAGATTATCCTTCATGGTAACTGAAAAACCTTTCTCAATCAGTTATCCCACACTCATCAGATTACTTTTCATGCCAGGTACATACCATACATTTCGGATCACTACTGCTTTCCCATTGTTTAGAATGATTCTGACATTTCCCATACCTTCTACATTGAGGTATTTATCATTAGCATATCTGATCGTTGTACTCTTCCCAAAGTCAAAATCAACCAACCATTTCTTATTTCCAGTAAGATGGTTTGAACACCCCGTGTCCATATACCACCATTCTGATGAATTCAGATCATTAGGTTCAAAAGCCAACAGTAGCACAGGTTCATCATCAGACTCTCCTTTTTCTATATTTGCTTCTCCTGACTTCCTTTCTTGTTGGACCAGTAATCTCTGGCATAGTGACCAAAGTTCTTGCAACAGTAACACTGAACATTCTTCTTGTCAGACTTCTCCTTTCCCTTCTGGACATTCTTCTTCCTATCAGAGTTTGAAGCTTATGACCTTTGACAACCATTAGTTTTCTTCCTAGCTTCTGACCAAGTCTGCTTCTGATGCTTCTTACCAGAAGTTACTTTCAGATCCTGCTGCTCTACTTCCCTCTCAGAAGTTCTCGCAGTCATACGTAACTCATGCGCCTCTAGATTACTTTGCAGCTCTTCAACTCTCATGGTGCTCAGATATTTGGAATGTTCAATTGCTACCACAATGTAATCAAACTTAGAAGTTAAAGATCTCAAGATATTCTCAATAATTACTTGTTCAGACATAGTTTCTCCACAAGCTTTCATCTCATTAGTAATTAGAATCACTCTAGAGATGTACTCAAAAATCTTCTCGTTGTCCTTCATGTTGAGATTCTCATATTGCTTTCTGAGAGACTGAAGCTTCACCTTTTTCACTGATGCGTCACCACCATAACATCTGACCAGTGTGTCCCACGCAGCCTTTGTTGTTTCAGAATCAACAATCTTCTCAAACACATTTACATCCACACATTAATGGATGTAGAACAATGTCTTCGGATTATTCTTCCTTAGCGCCCTATGTGTTATATTATGTGTCTCTGTTGCGTTTGCTTCTAACAGATCATAGCTGTAATGCCCGTAATTTAATTAATTATTTAATTAAATTATTTTTAGAATATTTGTGAAGAAGTGTTATATTATAATTGGATTTATTTTATTAAATGGAGAAATAATAATATATTTGAGGTATTATATTACTATTTGGTGAAATAATGTTAGAAGTTAATATTATTAATGTGGGCCTATATGGTGTGAGTGGAAGTAATAAGGGGGTGTAAGTTTGGAGCCCAATAACGAATAATATAATAATATTAGGTTATTTTATTATTTGTGAGAAGAATAGAAGGAGGAAGCAGTAAGAAGAAAATAAGGATTGTGAAGAATGTGAAGTTGCTGGAAAAAGTGGAAAACGGCAAGAACGAAGATTCAACCTGGGAATTGTAGAGCGACCTTCGATCCAAGGTAAGGGTGGGGTTCTAACTTTATAATTGGGTTCATGATGTTTGATATATGGGGTTAGATGTAATTGCTGTTTGTTCTTGAATTAGATGCGTTATGAATGATGTATGGTGAAAATTGATGAATTCTTGATGGATAATGATGTTGTTGTGTTGTTTAATCGATGGGGTAATAGAGTATAATGTTAGGTGATGATTTATCATGTTTATAATGAGGTTTATAGGACTGTAATTAGATTCTAGTAGTAAAATTACAAAAGAAAACGCAGAAAATTATGCAGACTATCGAAGGATGTGTCGACCCCAAGCTGGATATGTCGATACATGAAGGATGTTCGACTCAGGATGAGTCGATGCATGCAAGGCTTGCATCGATGCATGATAAGTACAAGACTCAGGATGAGTCGACACGAAGAGAGGATGTGTCGATACATGAGTGTGTGAGACTCAGGATGAGTCGACCGGTGCGATGCATGTGTCGATACATGCTGTATTGAAGGACAGAATGAGTCGATCCATAAGAAGGATGTGTCGACTCATAGTATACAGATGAAGCAGGATGAGTCAATCTAAGGAGTTTTGTGTCGATACATAATGTCGGATTTCTTTCGACAGATTCAGTTTTAAAGTGATGTAACTTGAGTTTTAGGATTCTGTTTGAGATGTCGTTCGAAGCATTGATTAGCTAACGCGATGAACTTTATTCTAGATGATTTAAATGATGATGAAGAGCTGTAATCCTAGTAACCAATCTAATATTTAGAATTAATTCCCGTAGATGACCGTTGTGCTGTTTTTGGGACAGATTGACGAATATGAGATGTTAAAGGCTGTTGTTAGAATTATGACAGTAGAATTAGTGACAATAATGATGTACAGTAGCAGACTAACAGTATGGCTTACTGTATTATTAATATACAGCTGAGTTATTAGTAAGATGTGGTTATTAAAGTGGTGTTTGATAATTTATGATGAACAAATGATGTTTGATAAATAAGTAATGTTTAATAAATTATTTTGAGATGTTTACGAGAGATGCTGTAATTGAGATGTTTTGAGATGTTTATGAGATGTTGTTATTTTGAGATGATTGAGATGCTGTTGTTCTGAGATGTTTATGAGATGTTGTTGTTCTGAGATGTTTATGAGATGTTGTTCCGAGATGATTGAGATGTTGTTGTTTGAGATGACTGAGATGTTGTTGTTTTGAGATGATTGAGATGTTGTTGTTTTGAGATGTGTTTTGAGATGTTGTTAACTGAGTGTGTTATTACATTCATGTTGAGTCGCATACATTGCATTTTTTGAGATGGAGCTTATGCTCGTTGAGATGGCCTGGATTGGCAACTTTTGAGATGAAGGCTATGCCTTGTTGATGCCTCTATTAATTGGCAGATTAGATTTTTGAGATGGGAGTTCTGCTCCAATGATACCACTTGCA
Source organism: Vicia faba (assembly GCA_948472305.1). Lineage (NCBI taxonomy): Eukaryota > Viridiplantae > Streptophyta > Magnoliopsida > Fabales > Fabaceae > Vicia > Vicia faba. The sequence goes on along the minus strand of OX451737.1, from coordinate 438,077,485 downwards.
TTTGCATAGTTTTGAGTCGCATTTTATGATTGAATAATGAAGAGTATTTGATGTTGATGAATGAGTATATATATTGTAATTGTTGTTGATTATGAGATGAGAAGTGGTGATATTATTGATCTAACTTAATATATTAATTATCATGCGCTTTATTATATTGTTAGATATCTCACCCCTTCTGTTTGAATGTTTCCCTTATGTTGGTAACGTGCAGGTAATTAAGAGTGAAGGTTGTATACCTTCAATAGTTCGAGTCGTGTCATTGCTCTGATATGTAACACTCGGGGGGATGAACGCTTGCTGATTTTTTATTGCTGATTTTTAGTTGTTAGACTTTAAATTGTTTACTTACTAAATATGAGATGTTTCAAAGTTGTTGCTTTTATTTAAAGATGTTATTGAAGAATTCCACTGCGTAGTTGTTGAATTATTTAATGAAAGATGTTATGTTGATGGTTCATCCGATGTTGTGAAAACGTGTTATATATCCATGATGAATGCAATGAATTTGTTAGAAGAATTTGTGACATCCCAATTTGTTTGTGTGAATGAAATTTTATAACTCTGGTTTATTTTGCATAATTTGCTTGGGGTAGAATTGGGGTGTTACAATAGCCATTGGTGACAAGATCTAACACATCTTGAGAACCAAATAACACACACATCTGGATTTTCCAACGATTCTAGTTTTTGCCATCAAATACTGGAAGCTTGGAATGAAAATCTTCGTCGTTCCCATTCATCTTCTACCTTTGGGAAATTTACGCAGATTTTCCCAAATCAATATTTCTCAAAAAACCCCAGAATCAGAATATTGTAATTCTTAATCACAATACTTCTTTTCCCCGTGGATTTCGAACCGGAGCTCTAGATACCAATTGTTGGTGCACAAAGAAGAGATGAAAGGCAAAAGAAATATATTTAATGACGACTACAAAAATAAGGAACAATGATTTATAATGAATTACATTGAGCTACCTCACTAGGCTATTTATACACAAAAATTAAATCTAAAATATATCTTCAAACAAATATATAAGAAGATCTAAGATATATATCTTCTAACAAAGATATAAACAATCTAAAATATATTCCTAAATATAAATTAATTATAAAATTTAAATTAATTCTAACAATAATATCATATAATTTTATCATATTCAATTGTACCATAACAAACATCCTACAATTTATTAGAACAAACAATCTACAATTCACACATTACATAACACCACATAATTGTAAAATTGGTGTTTTGGTTCTTGTCTTTTGGTGTCTTGACTCTAAATACCTATAATTTCAAATAATTATACTTGTTAGTATAAATACTTGGAAACTATAACATACTTGAATATATTATGAAAAAAGAATAAATTGCGTACCTATTAGTTTTCCCAAATGCCTTCTTCGTGATCGATTCAAATAGCATGGACAACATATCCATCAACTTCATTATATGAGGTAGGAACTTGTGTTGTGTAAGAAGGCGTGGACGGAATATCAAGACTTTCATCACTAAGAGAAATGTGTTTTCCTTGGAGAACGATTGACCATTTCCCTGATATGTCTGATGGATCGGTAACATAGAAAACTTATTTTGCTTGAGAAGCCATGATGAATGGTTCGGTCATAAAATATGTCTTTCCAAGGTCGACCCGGGTGAATCCTAAGTTATCAATGTATAAACCATTACTATTATTGGGAATTCACTTGCATTTAAATAAAGCCACTTTAAAAATAACATCATCAATCTCCCAAATCTCATCAATGACACCATAAAATGCGGTAGTTGCCAATACATGATCCTTATCTTTCAAACTAGAGAAATACATCGATTTGACTTCAACCATAACCTCACTATTTTGCATTGTACTACGGACATCTTTTGATTTTGTATAAAAGGTATAATGACCAATGTCGTATGCAGTTCAAGTAATGACACAAAATTTTGGCTCGTACGACAACCATTTAAGTATCTCGGATGCACTACGATCATTAGATACACTTTTATTAAACCAATCTATAAATCTCTTATTATTATCTATCAATAACAACTTGTCACTCATTTGAGGATATTTTTTCCTCAAAAGTCTTTTGTGAGTATCTATGAAAGGTTGAATTTCATTTATATTATTCAATATATAGAAATGTGCTTGAATAACTACATCCCGAGCCATTGACTTAACATTTAGACCTTGAATACCTCTTTCATTTGTGTGATCAGTGTGACGATACTTTGGAATGCCTAATGAATCCGCTTTCGGCAAATAGTTTATACAAACCTCAACAACTTCTTCAATGATATACCTTTCAACAATCGAAGTTGCTGGTTGGTGATGGTTCTTCGTATATCCTTTAAAGATCTTCATATATCTCTCTATTGGATACATCCACCTTAAATAAACTGAACCACAAAATCTGATTCATCTGACTAGATGAACAAGTAAGTGAACCATAATGTTAAAAAATGATGGTAGAAAATACATCTCCAATTGACACAAGATTATGATAGCCTCATCTTTTAATTCATCTAATTTTTTAAAATAAAGAACTTTATTACATATGGCATTAAATAATAAGCACAATCTCGTTATAGTTACTCTCACATTCTTTGGTAGGATCTCACGGATAGCCACTAGTAGAAGTTGTTGCATCAATACATGATAATCATGAGATTTCAAACCAATTAACTTGAGATCTTTCATTGATACAAGTTTTTTGATGTTTTATGAGTAACCTTGCAGAACTTTAATACCTTGCAAACACTCGCAGAAAATCTTCTTTTCCTTTTTAGATAGAGTGTGACATGCTAGAGGCATTATGATATTATATTTAGTCTAATTTTTTAACCTTTTACTATCTTTATTATTTATTTTTAAATATTTTTAATGGGTCTCAAATTATTCCTTAATTCCAATTTATAGTTATTCTATTCATTATTACTATTATAAAGTATAAATAATATATTTTTATTAATTTAATCTCGTTTGAATTTCGTATTTTTTTTTATGTGATTTATAAGATTTCTTTTATAGGAACATTTTTTTAGCTAAAAAGTTATTATTATTATGATATTATATTTACTTTAATTCTTTAATCTTTTTTATCTTTATTATTTAAATTTTCCCGAGTGTTTCAGGTTATTCGTTAATTTTAGTTCATTCCACACACTATCAAGATGTTACTTGGAGCAAGGTCATTTGGCACATTAATATCCCCTCAGTAGATCCATGTCAGTTTGGAAGATGATTTATTCTAAGGTTTCCACAAATGATTTTGTGATGAGTTGCGGTATCTCGTTGGCCTCCCGCTGTCATCTCTGTTGTGCTGCAATAGAGTCCTTCCAACACTTCTTTTTTTATTGCAAGTTTTTCAAGTGTCTTTGGAAATGGTTGATGAATAAGTTTAATCTCTCCATTAACCCTAACTCAATCGTTGGTTGGCTTGATTTTTGCTGTCATAATAAAGCCCATCAGGCCTCTCTTGTTCTCTGTGTTGAGGTCATCAACATGCTTGTTAAGATTTGGAAAACCAGAAATATGGTGAAGCACAACAAGCATCTCATTACTCCTGCTATTGTTATTGATTGGATTATGCATCAAGTCAAAATGTCGGGCAATTCTACTTCCAAGGCCGCCAACATCTCCATGCTGGATTTCTACTTTATCAAGGTGTGCAAAGTTAATATCCTTCCTCCCAAAGCTCCCTCCATTAAAGAGGTTATTTAGACTCCCCCGTCATTTGGCTGGATTAAAAGCAATTGTGATGGAGCTTTTATTCATGACACTTCTAATGCTGGAGGTGGGGGCATTTTTCGTAATCATAGAGGTGATTTTATTCTGGCTTTTGCGGAAAATATTTTGTGTGTCTCTTCCATATATGCAGAATTCGGGGCTGTTATTAAAACTATTGGAATTAGTATAGATAGGAGTTGGATAAAGCTTTGGGTTGAAACCAACTCTAGTTTTGTTGTCAAAGTTTTTTTCAACCATAGTTTAGTACTTCTTCTTTTTAAGAACATATGGAATTTATGCCTTCTTCATGATAAATTTTCGCATATTCTCTTCACTCATATTTGTTGGTGCACAAAGAAAAGATGAAAGGCAAAAGGAATATATTTAATGACGGCTACAAAATAAGAAATAATGATTTACAATGAATTACATTGACTTACCTCACTAGGCTATTTATACACAAAATAAAATCCTAAATATCCTCTAACAAAGATATAAAAATATCTAAAAAGATATTCCTAAAATATAAATTAATATCGAAAATATATTTCTAAATTAATTCCTAAAATATAAATTAATTCTAACACCATCCCTTAATTTATATTTACACAAAACTAGAAACACCAATTTCATCCCTCAAACAAAGAAATTGATCAATCTTGATAGCCTTTGTTAGAACATCTGCCAGCTGCTTATTGGTGCTACAGTGCACAACTTCTAATATTCCATTCTGAACCTGATTCCTCAGAAAGTGATACTTGGTCTCAATATGCTTGCTTCTCCCATGCATAATTGGGTTCTTGGCAAGATTGATTGCAAACTTATTATCAATCATCAGCTTCAGAGATTTGTCTACTTTAAACTTCAGATCTTGCATCAAGTTCAGAATCCACACAACTTGGCATGCAGTCAGAGCACCTGCAATATATTCAACTTCATAGGTTGACAGCGCAACAACAGGTTGCTTCTTGGAACACCAAGAAATAGGACCTCCTAGAAATTTGAATAAGTACCCAGAAATACTACTTCTGTTAACTCTATCTCCATACTAATCAGAGTCTGAATAACTCATAAGTTCTGATTCGATCTTTCTTCTAGACGAAAATAACACTCCATACTTCAGAGTTCCCTTCACATACCTCAGAATCCTGACATCACTTGGTTCTTGGCAATATTGATTACAGACTTGTTATCAATCATCAACTTCATAGGTTTGTCTACTTTAAACTTCAGATCTTACAGCAAGTTCAGAATCCACACAGCTTGGCATGTAGTCAGAACGCCTGCAATATATTCAGCTTCACAGGTTGACAACACAACAACAAGTTGCTTCTTGGAACACCAAGAAATTAGACCTCCCAGAAATTTGAATAAGTATCCAGAAGTACTTCTTCTATCAACTTTATCTCCACACCAATCAGAGTCTGAATAACTCAGAAGTTCTGATTCGATCTTTCTTCCAGACGAAAATTACACTTTATACTTCAGAGTTCCTTTCACATACCTCAGAATCCCGACAACAACTTGGTAATGAGACCACTTTGGATTACTCATAAATTTGCTAACCATTCCAACTGCGTAACAAATATCAGGTCTAGTATTACACAAATACCTTAGAGAACTAACCAACTGTTTGAAGGTTGTAGCATCCACATCCTCTCCATCAGAATCAGAGTCCAACTTCTGATTCGTATCTTCAGGTGTGATAGCATTTTGCAATTCTCTAGCTCAAATCTCTTCATAAGCTCAAGTTCATACTTCATCTGATGTAAAATGATTCCTTTCTCAGAATATATAAACTCCATCCCTAGAAAGAAACTCATTTTTCCAAGATATGTTATCTCAAACGCATTCATCAGAACTTTCTTGAACTCAGCTATCTCTTGTTCAGAACATCCTGTTAGCAATATGTCATCAACATACAAACATACCAGAATCATATTACCTTCTGAAGTGTGTTGAACATAAACACCATACTCCATCTCACACTTCTGAAACCCTTGTTCCTTGAAAATCGAATCAATCTTCAAATTCCAAGCTCTGAGCGCTTGCTTCAATCCATACAAGGTGTTTTACCCCCTAAAGTTTCCCTCTCATATTTCCCAAGACATTGCAAGAAAAATCTCCAAATGAATCAAGATTGCTCAAGAGTTGGACAGTCAAGCTATCTCCTAAGGCAGTCAACCTCAAATTAGGGTTTTGTGTTGCATCAAGGTACTTGCATCCAAATGAACTCAAGTTCTCCCAAATGTGCTAATATGTTCTCAAGTTCATCCATGTAAAATTTCAAGCCTTGCAGAGGAAGTTTGCTCAGTCAATTGCTCAAAGGGTCCAAAAATCGACTGTGCTAGGGCAAAAGTCAACTGTGACCCAAATACAGTCAAACTTCAAGAGTTTTTGTCAACATTCCCATTTTGAAGGATATTTCATCATTTGATCAAGGTTTGATCATGATTCATCAAGGATTGCTCAAAATTCATCAAGACTCAAAAGTTGCTAAATTAGGGTTTTGTAGGAAAAGTCAACTCAACTTTGACCAAGCATAACTTTCTCATACTTTGTGATAAATGACCCATCCAAAGCTCATTTTGAATAAGATTAATTTCCTACAATCCATATTCATACCCCAAGATCAGAAAATTCACTCACAAGAAGTTATAAATTTGGATATTATAGGTCATTTTTGAAAGTCAACAAAAACACTTTTTTTCCAAAGCTTATAACTTGAGCATGGAATATCAAAATTAGATGAGACCAAAAGGTATGGTTATAGGACATCTCAGGCTTTCTAAAAAGTCCAAGAACACTTCCAAAAGTTCAAAATTGAAGAAGTTATGCATTGTTGAAGTTGGGCATTTTTGCAAAATTGCCAAAAGTCAACTATCCCCAAAACTTCAAATTTTGTCAAATGGGCCCATTCTTTTCCACTCGATTTGATCTTGTCACACTACACACGTGTCCTAGCTTCAGCCTTGTGACCATTTGTCAATTTTATTATTTAATTTGATTTTTTAATAAATTATTTCATTTTAAATCAATTTAAATCAAATAAAATCCAAACATTGATTATTTGATCTCTTTTTGGCTATTTCAGGACCTAATCATCATCATCAAGTGAATCAAATTCGTATCATACATCCCATGTGCAAAAATATTGGATTTTGGACAAAATTGGAAGGTTATCAATGGAGGATCAAATCAAATCTCCAAGCATTGATGTACAAGGATTCAGTCCACAAAAGTTAACCTAATGCATTGCTTATTACATATACAAGTGAAAGGCACGGGAATTGGAGGTTAGAGGCTGCAGAATCATCAAAAGCAAACTTGAAAAAATTGCCAAAAAGTGTGAAACTGAAATCGTGCATAGAGGCCAATTCAGAAGCAAATCTCCACACTAATCCATTGCTGGGCAATCATTGAAGCGAAACCAATCCCTAACAAGCCCTCATACGTGCCCTAAAGCTCTGTAAGTGTCTCAAAAATATGCTTTTAAGTTGAATTCGTATATCATTGTTCTTGCACTTTTCTTGCAAAATCTTTGCATATTCATGCTTATCGTTCAATTTAGAAGCATTCTGCATTAGCCAATTGCATGTATCTAGCCTATAACCCCATAGCCGAATCTAGTGTTCTTGGTTTGTGTTTTTGGGCATTTCTTGTACAGGTGAAATCAAGACTCAAGAGAGATATAAGTTTGCTCAAGAGGCCTAGACGAGCACAACCATGTGCTTGGAATAAATTTCCATGGCCTAGAACGGATTTTAGGTTGAACATGCGAATTTAGCTGCGGATATAAATCCACAGGTAAATATCCAGGGTGAACGAAGAAGATGAAGACGTGTCCCCTTCCTATTGGCTGGTTCAAACTTGGCGCGTGTTTTTTTTTATATTTTCTGGCATTTTGTTTGTTTTCCCATATTATTATTTCTGATTAATCCATTGACAACTAAAGCATAGTGGTGCAGTGGTAGAGGCGCGTGTACAATGATTCACAGGACCTGGGTTCGAATCCCAGGTCCCCCATGCATTTGTTAATATTTTTCTTCAGGTTATTCAGTACAAAACCAAGTGTGTGGTTCATCATACTCCCTCACTCAGATGCTTGTCAGATGGCCCCAGGCCAGATCTGGTGGTCCAGATGTGATGTCCACCATATGCTCTAGTCAACGTGCCACATGGAATTCCAGAAAGTCAGCCAGGCCTGCATGTTATTGGGCCATCAGATTGCTATCAAATCCTCCTTTTTCAGGCCCATGACCTCCTAAACTCTTTCTCTATTTTTATTATTTTTTTATTTATTGTTATTATTTTTAATTAGCCAATTAAACTTTTTCCTCATAAAATCAAAAACCAAAATATTTTATTTTATAAATTAAATTCCAGCATTTTATTTTTTGTTAATAAATATTAATTTAATTAATTTAGTTTAATTAGGAAATAACTTTAATATCTTTTGCAATAATTAAAATTAATTTAGATAATTATGTTTTATTAACATTGATCAAATAATTTTTATTTCTTTAAATATCAAAAACCCAAAAATATCATTTTTATTAATTAATTAATTTATTAATTTAATGATTAATTTAGATCTAGTTTCTTTTTTAATTCAAAATAAACCAAAAATCTTTTCTTTAATAATCAAAGGGTCAAAACCCTAAAAATGCGCCCGATTTAATTTTCCCGCATGCGATCCATATTTATTCAATATTGTATCTGTTTCCTGGGATGTAATAGTTTAAGAGGACTTTACTATTTTTTATCGCTTTATTTATTTTCCGCATTTTAATTTCAAGGGTTGCTTTTGGCGATGTAAATACCCGACGCCTTGTAATAGTTAGTTTAATTTCCGCAATTTAATTTCCGCAACTTATAAACTGTTAGGTGTTTGATAATAGGGAATGCATGACAAGATCGAATGTTTAACCTAAAATCAACATAGATAACCATTGACATGTACAAAGATAAAATAAACTGAAAACAACACACTCGCACATGCGCACTCTTAGGGTACACCTCACTTGGTTGCCTTTGAACGTGGTCATTGAGTATAGGAAGTTTTAGAGGTCTCCCTCTTGTCCAAAGATCATAGTTTCCTCGAAACGGTTGCCTCGGAAAAATGATCTAAGACATTAGGGTTACCGCTAAGGCGTCCTAACATTGCTTTAGTGACCACACGTCCCTTAATCGAATTGACCCTAAAACTCCAACGACGATGCTACCTACTCATCAATAGTGGGATAGCATTGTCTAAAGGACATTAGCACAGATTGATTCCTTTTTTCGAGTAGGTAGACTGTTCTTAAGTACTTGCTCCTTTCAAAACAAAACAAAACTTTTCACACTTACACCTTTCAAACAAAAACTCTTTTCAAACCCATAAACACAAAGAAAAGCAAATTTTGAAAACACTTTGAGCAAGTACCTAAGAGCCCATGGATAACCATGGATAGAAAGGGTGTTAACACCTTCCCTTTCTATAATCTACCCCCCGGACCCGAGAAACGTCTCAAAAAAGGAATTTTTCTGTGCTTTTTTCCTTTCCTTGTAGGATAAAATAAAAGACGGTGGCGACTCTTGCTTACCGCGACATTTTGCAAAAACAAACGCAAAACGCAAACCAGCATTCCAAAAAACAGTCAATTCTTTCCCACCGTATCACACAAGGCTTTGTGTAATTTGAACATCATCCTTTCCTGATTCTTTTTCTCAAATCCAAGAGGCTGTGATACGTATACCTCTTCTTGCAATGGACCATTCAGAAATGCAAATTTTACATCTAAGTGCATCAGAGGCCAATTCCTGTTAGCAGCTATTGTAATCACTAGTCTGATTGTTTCATGTCTTGCTACAGGTGCAAACACTTCAAAGTAATTCAGCCCAGGATTCTGTAGAAAGCCTCTTGCTACTAATCTTTCTTTGTTTTTGCCAATTGATCCATATGGATTTAGCTTCTGTTTGAAAACCAATTTGACGCTGATGACTTTCTTGCCTTTTGGAAGTTCTGTCAGCTTCCAAGTCTTGTTTCTCTATATAGCATCAAGTTCTTCTTTCATGGCTTGTAACCAAACTTGCTGCTTAACAGCCACTTCCATACTGATGGGTTCAGAGTCCACTAACATTGCACACCGAATAACTTCTCCTTCGGAGTCTACTTCAGTGTCTTGCAACATGTCAAACTCTGCAAATCTTCTTGGGATGTTTCTGACTCTTTGTTGCCTTTGAACTAGACCTTCAGAACCTTGGACACCAGAACTTTCCCCTTCAGAAATTGGAATTTCTCCAGAACTTTGATTGTCTTCAGAGTCTGGATCACCATTGGAGTCAGAGTCAGAATCATCTTCTCCTCCTGAATCTTCTTCAGAGTCAGAGTCTTTATCAGCTTCAGAAACATGTGTTTCTGAATTTTCTTTAGGAGTTCTCTCATCAGAGTTAGGACGAGACCTTTCCCAATTCCAAACTTTTGATTCCTTTACAATGACGTCTTTGCTGAACTCAACTTTGTTAGTTTCTGGATAATAAAGTTTGTACGAACCTGTACTGTGGTACCCCACCAACAACATTACTTTACTTCTATCACCTAACTTCTGTCTTCTGGCTTCTGGGACATGTTTGTAACATACATATCCAAACACCTTCAGATGACTAACACTTTGCTTATCTCCAATCCACTTCTGAATAGGAACTATTTCCTTCAATTTCTTCGTTGGACATCTGTTGAGCACATAACATGCAGTTGCAACGGCTTCTCCCCACAGAGTATGAGGAAGCTTCTTCTCTTTCAGCATGCTTCTCACCATATCAAGAAAAGTATGGTTTCTTCTTTCAGCAAGATCATTATGTTGAGGAGTATAGGGAGCAGTAACCTCATGTTTAATTCCATTCTCCTCACAAAAACTTTTGAATTCTGTGGAGTTATACTCACCACCATCATCACTTTTAAGAATCTTCAGAGTCTGGCCACTCTGATTCTCAGCCTTCAGTCTGAACTTCTTGAATTCAGCAAACACCTCGTGTTTGAACTTTATGAGAGATACCCATGTCATTCTGGTGAACTCATCAACAAATGACACAAAATATTTATTTCCTTCAGTTGATGCTACTGGAAAAGGACCGCGCACATCAGAATGCACTACTCCCAAGGCATGTTTTGCTCTTGGAACTACTTCTGATGCAAATGGTAATCTTGGTTGCTTCCCTTCCATGCACACCTTGCATGACTTTTCAGGATTCTTGATTGTAGGAATTCCATGTACCAGATTCTTTGATTTCAGATTCCCTAAACTTCTGAAATTCAAATGACCAAATCTTCTGTGCCACAGCTCACTCTCCTTGACAACACTTGTTGCACTAAGACATTCAGAGTTTATAGTTCTAACATTCACCTTGAATGTTTCGTTCCTTCCCTGTTCTGACTCCATAATCAGCTTCTGATTACAGTCATACAACTTCACAAGATTGTCCTTCATGGTAACTGAAAAACCTTTCTCAATCAGTTTTCCCACACTCATCAGATTGTTTTTCATGCCAGTACATACCATACATTCCGGATCACCCATGCTTTCCATTGTTTAGAATGATTCTGATATTCCCAATCAGTTTAAGAGGACTTTACTATTTTTTATCACTTTATTTATTTTCCGCATTTTAATTTCAAGGGTTACTTTTGGCGATGTAAATACCCGACGCCTTGTAATAGTTAGTTTAATTTCCGCAATTTAATTTCCGTAACTTATAAACTGTTAGATGTTTGATAATAGGGAATGCATGACAAGATCGAATGTTTAACCTAAAATCAACATAGATAACCATTAACATGTACAAAGATAAAATAAACTGAAAACAACACACTCGCACATGCGCACTCTTAGGGTACACCTCACTTGGTTGCCTTTGAACGTGGTCATTGAGTATAGGAAGTTTTAGAGGTCTCCCTCTTGCCCAAAGATCATAGTTGCCTCGAAACGGTTGCCTCGGAAAAATGATCTAAGACATTAGGGTTACCGCTAAGGCGTCCTAACATTGCTTTAGTGACCACACGTCCCTTAATCGAATTGACCCTAAAACTCAAACGACGATGCTACCTACTCATCAATAGTGGGATAGCATTGTCTAAAGGACATTAGCACAGATTGATTCCTTTTTTCGAGTAGGTAGATGGTTCTTAAGTACTTGCTCCTTTCAAAACAAAACAAAACTTTTCACACTTACACCTTTCAAACAAAAACTCTTTTCAAATCCACAAACACAAAGAAAAGCAAATTTTGAAAACACTTTGAGCAAGTACCTAAGAGCCCATGGATAACCATGGATAGAAAGGGTGTTAACACCTTCCCTTTCTATAATATACCCCCCGGACCCGAGAAACATCTCAAAAAAGGAATTTTTCTGTGCTTTTTTCCTTTCCTTGTTGGATAAAATAAAAGACGGTGGCGACTCTTGCTTACCGCGACATTTTGCGAAAACAAATGCAAAACGCAAACCAGCATTCCAAAAAACAGTCAGTTCTTTCCCACCGTATCACAGAATTGGCGACTCTGCTGGGGACTATTATAAGTGGGGTGTACCTTAGGACTAGATCATTGTGTTTTCAATTGTTTGCTTTGTATGCTTTATATTTGTGGGCTTGAATCGAAGTTACTATAGATCCTAACCCATATCTGGGGATACCCTTTAGGTAAGTAGCAATAAACTGTGAGGGAATTGTACAGCGTAGACCGATACGGTTGAAGCAGTAGCTACGTTGGTGTGGCACTTTAGTCTGTACCGATATCCCTTGTGTTGGAACGAGGAGAATATGGGTCTTCTAAGGGGTCATTAAGAACCAACTGACCTTAGAACCTTTAAATTGACCAACTTGGCCATAGAACAGTAGCAGTATGCTACACTCATTGAGACTAAACTCTCGCGATGATTTCGGCCGCAAGAAAAGGTTGCCAAACTGGAATTATGACCGATTGAGGGTAGTCAGTGATATTGAGATCCTCTAGAACTCGGTTACTATTTTTAGGACAGGTTTAAACCAACTGAAATGAAAGAGGGTAGTACCTAAGCTCCTTGACAGCCTGAAATTTAAGGGCTCTCTGTGTTACTTGCGTGCCTTTACCATGTTTGCTATTTGTGGATACTTGTGATTTGCTTACTATCATGACATCATGACATCATAACATTGCATGCATATTGCATTGGACTAACCTATTTCAAAGACAGGAGGGATTCATCTTTGTTCTATTTTATAGGTCATCATGATGCCCATGCGTAGGAATACCATCCAGATCAACTTTGTCCAGGTTCCCACTATGCTCAAAGAATTGGTTGCAAAGATGCCTGATACTGCTTCCTTCATCAGAAGACATGGTTATCTTCTCAGTTTGGTCACCTCCAAATTGGACGAGCAGATGATGACTGTCCTAGCCCAGTTCTATGATCCGTTGTACCATTGCTTTACTTTTCAGGACTACCAGCTGGTCCCCACCTTAGAAGAGTTCTCTGACCTGCTTGGTATCTCTATCCGGGAGAAGACCCCGTTTACTGGTTGGGAGAAGATCCTTAGGTCGGAAGAGATTGTTGTAGCCCTTCATATGACAAAGGATAAGGTAATGGCTAATTGGGAGACTAGAAATGGATCAAAGGGCTTTCTGACTAAGTTCTTGGTTGGTAAGGCTAATTATTTCTGTGATAGTCTAGACTTCAAGGCATTCGAGGATATTTTGGCTCTTTTGATATATGGCTTGGTGTTGTTTTCCGAACTCTGACTCCTTTGTTGATGTGAATGCGGTGAAAATCTTCATCTCCGATAATCTTGTACCCATTCTCTTGGGTGACATTCTTCATCAGCTTTATGCCCGTACTGCCCGAAAGAGGGGAACCTTGATGTGCTGTGCTCCATTATTGGTGAGGTGGTTTATTTCGCACCTCCCCAAATCAGTGCTGAAGAACAAAGAAGGCATGGGCTGGGCCTATAGGGTTATGTCTCTCTCGCATAATGACATCATCTGGACTATCAAGGGTATGGACGAGGTGGCTATTATTAATCGATGTGGGGAGTAACCCAATGTTCAACTGATAGGAACCAATGGGGGAATTTCTTACAATCCATGCTTGGCCTTACGTCAGTTTGGGCGAGCCAGAAGAGAAGGGCCTCATGAGTTGCTAATGCCTAGTATCATCTTTGATTTTCAAGGGGATAGTGACGAGCAACGCCGTAGATTCATAAGGGCTTGGGATCGAGTTCACAGATCTGATCCACATGAGCTGGGTCCAAAGACTTCTCTTCCGATGGAGCCATATCTCGGATGGGTCCGTATCCGTTCCCAAAAGCTGGGTATGCCATATGAAGTAGTCCTGCCTATCATTGTTGAAGTTGCTAATGAAGAAGGGGTTCTTCCGACCATCCTCCATCCTCATATGCCCACTGACATTGGGGCACTGAAAAGGTCTTGGATGCAGCTGAGAGAAGAGCGGGATGCTTACCGAGAAAAGTTTAACGAGCAAGAGCAGAAGATCCAGAAGTTGACTAGGCAGCTGGAGAACGAGCGGATTCTCAATGACTATGTCCGCACCGACAAGAAGCGACCATGGGAGCACTGATTGTCCTTTGATTATTTCCTTTCCAGTTTTTATCTACTTTTCAGTATTTCCTTTCTTGTAACGCCTTAAGGGCAATCTATTGAACAATTTGAATTTTAAGGTTTATCTAATAAAGTGTGTTTCCTTTCTGGTTTACAAATTGAATCTCTCGATTGTCTTTGAAATCATGTCATACGTATTTCATCCCATGCACTTCATAACAGGTACCCATTACAGGTCTCTTATCTTCTTCGCTGTTTATTTCAGCACTCATCATGTTTGCTCAACCTTCAACTGAGCAAGCAATCAAGGCCCTCCAGGCCCAGAATGCCTAATTCCAAGAGCTGTTCATGAATCTAGCTAAGGGTCAGCAAGATCTGAAGACCCTGATTCTGAAAGAGAAGAAGAAGAAGGAGAAGAAGAAGAAGAGGACAGTCATGTTTAACACAAGTCATAGGTTTGGAAATAGGCTACGGGATGAAGTTGATTTGACCACCTCATCTGGAGGGAAGGATAGTCAGGAAGAAAGAAAGGCTCCTAGCCCTGTGGTCTCAGACAATGATACGGATTTCGACGAAGACCAGTATCCTCCGGCCGAGGATAGATACAAACAACTGGAAGACCGGTTGAGTGCAATGGAAGTTCAGAAAGTGCCAGGTCTGGATTTTGGTGATCTGGGTCTATCATCTGGGGTGGTGATTCCCCACAAATTCAAAGCACCAGCTTTTGCTAAGTATGACGGAGTTTCTTGTCCAAAGTTGCACCTCCGGTCATATGTAAGGAAGATTCAGCCGTACACCGATGATAAGAACCTATGGATCCACTTCTTCCAAGACAGTCTCTCAGGGACTCAGCTTGAATGGTTTTACCAGTTGGACGGAGCCAGTATCCGCAGTTGGGAGGATTTGGCTACTGCTTTCTACAGGCAGTACCAATACAATTCCGACCTCGCTCCCACGCGTACCCAACTCCAGGGTATGTCTATGGGAACGGGCGAAGGTTTCAAAGATTATGCTCAGAAGTGGAGGGACCTCGCCGGAAGAGTGCAACCACCCTTGGCTGATCAGGAGCTTGTGGATATGTTTATGGGGACCTTGTCTGGTCCATTTTTCAACCATCTGATCGGAAGTTCTTCATCTGGGTTTACAGAGCTGATAATGATCGGTGAGAGGACTGAGGCTGGTATTAAGGCTGGTAAGATACAAAAAGGTGCTTCATCAAGCACCGAGAAGAAGCCTTTTAAGAAAGAGTCCAGTGCTGTCTACAGTTTGAAAAGCCAGAATAGACCTGAGCGCCGCCAAGCAATTAATGCGGTTGTTATTTCAAGACCTGCTGGTGCTCCTCAGCACAACAATCAACAAAAGGACGAGAAACCGCGAAGGAAATTCACCCGTCTCAACATGACTTTATCTCAAATTCTGCCACAGTTGCTGAAAACCAATCTAGTGATTCCAAGGGAGGCCCTGAAGAATCCAAATACAACATCACCAAAGTATAACCCTAATGCCCGCTGTGCTTTTCACTCTGATAGCTCGGGGCATAATACAGATGATTGTTGGTCTTTGAAGAATAAGATACAGAACTTAATTGATGCTAAGGGGATTGAGTTCGAGGCGCTCGAAAGACCTAATGTTGTGACTGCTCCTATGCCCAAGCATGGAGTAAATTCTATAGATGAAGACTCATTTGTGGTTTCTGTGGATGACATTGTTACCCCTTTGATGACTGAAGAAGAACCTTTTGTTAGCCGATTTATTTCCGGGTTGTGACGAAGGTTGCCATATGTGTTCTATTCTACCTACCGGTTGCCATCTTTTGAAGTCAGGCGTCCAACGCCTGATGGATAGTAAAGAAATTATGTTTGAGAAGACTGTTGTTCCTTTATTCCATACTAAAGAAGTTGCCATTATCACCATCTTCGACAATTCTTCCAAGGCTTCCTCGAGAAAGCCTGTTAGAATTACATATGTTCCAAGAATCGCACCTGTGATCATCACTGTTCCTGGGCCTATCCCCTACACCTCTGATAAAGCTGTCCCTTGCCATTACAGGGCCGATGTTTATTTTCATGGAGTTAAACAAGAGTTGGATGCTGATACTAATGTCAGCAATATTGTTGGACCTGCTAAAGTCACCCGCAGCGGAAGACTTTTCTCACCTGATATCTCTCCACCAACTTCCCGAAAACCTGTTGTTATTACACCTGCCAGTGTACCTGCTACCATTCCTGTTCAAGTTCCTATTTTTACCCCTGTCGCCGAGTCATCTGACACTCGGGGCAAAGGGATCACCAGTGAACCTGCCCAGACGGAGGCATCGAAGACGATTACTGTTGAAGCTTCAAAACAAGAGATGGAAGAGATTCTGAAAATCATCAAAAAGAGTGACTACAATGTAGTTGAAACAAACCCCGTCCAAGATTTCTATGTTGTCATTATTGCTATGCTCAGAGGCCCATGCCAAGGCTCTGATTACATTTCTGAAGACTGCACACGTACCACAAGAGACATCAACTGATCAGTTTAAGGACTGTGTGGCCAATCTGACTGCTGATAATGGGTTGGGTTTCTCTGACGCCGACTTGACTGCTAAGGGGTAGAATCATAATGATGCTCTGCATGTCTCCATTGAATGCAGGGGCACTACTCTTGCTCATGTATTAGTGGATATTGGTTCCTCGTTGAATGTTTTGCTTAAGAAAGCTCTAGACCAGTTGGATTGTGAAGGGTTAGAGTTGAAACCAAGCAACATTGTCGTCAGGATCTTTGATAGGTCTAAGAGAATGGTGCATGGAGAAGTTGATATTCCGATTAAGGTTGGTTCTCAGGTTTTCAACTCTACATTCTATGTGATGGACATTCGGCCATCTTATTCTTGTTTGCTGGGTCGTCCATGGATCCACAAAGTTGGGGCTGTAACCTCAACACTCCACCAGAAGCTGAAGTACCCAGTGAAAGGGAAGATTGTGACAGTACAAGGAGGGGAAGAGTACATGGTGAGTCACCTCAACTCTTTCCGATACATAGAAATGGACGGGGAGTTCATTGAGACCCCATTTCAACATTTTGAAGAGGTTCCCCAAATGCTGGCATCAACTGAGACTGTTGTTGAAGATTCTCCTATGAAGATGGCTTCCTTTAAGGATGCCCGGGCTGTTGTCGAGAAAGGTGGGTGTGCAAATTGGGGCCGACTCCCTGATTTTACACAGAAGACTAACAAGTTTGGTTTGGGTTTCACTGCAGAAGCTCAAAAGGCTGTTCGGAATGCACGGATCGGAAGACCTCCCGTGTTCATCAGCAACTCGGGAGTGAATGCCATTGAAGACGATGTTGAGGAGTCTGAGTTCGACAACTGGATCTATCCTACGACCGACGGTAGACCAAGCAACTGGACAGCAAAGGACTTCATCCCTATTTCTTTTGTTACCCAGTAATGAAACTTTTTGTTTTGAATTTGTAACAGACAATGTTTTTAACTTTATGTCCCGGTGTCTTACCCGGGGCACCGTGGCTTCATTTGTGAGGGATTTTGTGTGTCATCTACATATATCATTAATAAAAAGCATTGGACGTTTTCTTGCATTTCAAATTTTGTGCTCCTTGTTTTTCTTTTATTACATATTGCAAAACAACTATTTTACACACACTCACATATACAGGTCTACATCCACTCTGGATCTCACTGGTAACGACTCTGCTACTGCCAGTTATGACTTCGAAAGTCCGATCAACTTAGCCGAAGACAAAGGTGAAGATGATTGCGAAGTGCCTGGTGAACTTGCAAGACTGTTACTTCAGGAAGAGAGGGCTATACAGCCACATGAAGAGCCAGTGGAATCAGTGAATCTGGGTACAGAGATAGACAATAAAGAGGTCAAGATCGGTGCCAATCTAGAGCTTAGTGTGAAGCAACGGTTGATTCAGATGCTGCATGACTATGTTAAGATCTTTGCTTGGTCTTACGAAGATATGCCTGGTTTGGATACCGATATTGTGGTTCACCGATTGCCTACCAAGGAAGACTGTCCTCCAGTAAAACAGAAGGTCCGCCGAATGCGCCCAAAGATGTCTGAGAAAATCAAAGCTGGAGTGATAAAGCAGTTCGACGCCGGTTTTCTAGCAGTTACTTCTTACCCGCAGTGGGTGGCCAACATGGTTCCTGTACTGAAGAAGGATGGTAAGGTTCAAATGTGTGTTGACTACAGGGATTTGAACAGGGCGAGCCTCAAAGATGATTTCCCTCTGCCTCATATCGACGTTCTGGTTGACAACACCACACAGCATAAAGTCTTCTCCTTTATGGATGGTTTCTCTGGTTATAATCAGATTAAAATGGCTCCCGAAGACATGGAGAAGAAAACTTTTGTTACTCAGTGGGGTACTTTTTGCTACAAGGTCATGCCCTTTGGATTGAAGAATGTTGGCGCAACGTATCAGCGTGCCATGGTTGCTTTGTTTCATGACATGATCCATCATGAGATTGAGGTATACGTCGACGACATGATTGCGAGATTCCAAACTGAGGAAGAACATCTTGACCACCTTCAGAAGTTGTTTGACAGGTTGAAGTTGTACAAACTGAGGTTAAACCCGAACAAGTGCACCTTCGGGGTGAGATCTGGTAAGCTGCTAGGTTTCATTGTGAGCGATAAAGGTATTCAAGTGGACCCTGCAAAGGTGAAAGCCATACAAGAAATTCCAGCTCCCATAACAGAGAAAGAAGTCAGAGGCTTTCTGGGACGACTGAATTACATTGCTCGATTTATCTCGCACCTGACTGCTACTTGTGAGCCAATCTTCAAGCTGCCGAAGAAAGATCAAGTAGTACGTTGGAACGATGAATGCCAGGTCACTTTCGAAAAGATCAAAGAGTATCTCCAAGAGCCACCTATTCTGATGCCTCCAGTTGAAGGGAGACCTTTGATCTTATACTTGACAGTACTCGACAACTCAATGGGGTGTGTGCTGGGTCATCATGACGAGTCTGGCCGAAAAGAGCATGCTATTTACTACCTTAGCAAAAAGTTTACCGACTGCGAGACCCGATACTCGTTGCTCGAGAAAACTTGTTGCGCTTTGGCATGGGCTGCTCGCTGGCTGAGACAGTATATGCTGACTCACACCACCTTGTTGATATAAAAAATGGATCCAATCAAGTATATCTTCGAAAAACCTGCCTTGTCCGGAAGAATAGCGAGATGGCAGATGATATTGACTGAGTATGACATCCAATATACGACCCAAAAGGAAATCAAGGGAAGTGTGTTGGCAGACCATTTGGCACATCAGGCAGTGGATGACTACCAGTCTATGAACTTTGAATTTCCGGACGAGAATATCATGTTGGTAACTGATTGTGAGACACCTGGACCGGATGAAGGACATGAGGAGGGATCCCGATGGTCTATGTACTTTGATGGAGCTTCGAACGCTTTGGGTAACAGCATTGGCGCTGTGATCATATCTCCTAAAGGCTCTCATACTCCGTTTACAGCCCGACTATGTTTCAACTGCACCAACAATATGGCAGAGTATGAGGCATGCATCATGGGTCTTCGAGCAGCAATTGACCTAAGGATTAAGTTTCTAAGTGTCCTTGTAGATTTCGCTCTCGTGATCAGTCAGATCAAAGGCGAGTGGGATACGAAACACCCAAATTTTATTCCTTATAAGGAGTATGTATTGACATTGCTTCCCCATTTCGAAGAGATAACCTTTGAACATTTCCCTAGAGAGGAGAATTAGTTGGTGGACGCGCTGGCTATGATGTCTTCTATGTTCAAAGTCAATTGGGACAACGAGGCTCCCCAGATCATCATTGAAAGACTGGACGAACCTGCACATTATTGTGATATTGAGACTGAAGAGGTAGCAGATAAACCCTAGTTTCATGAGGTGAAAAGATACCTTGAGGCTCAGGAGTACCCCGAGGGTGCATCTGTTAATGACAAGAAGTTTCTGAGGAGGTTCGCAGCAAAGTTCTTCATCAGCAATGATATCCTTTACAAGCGCAACCATGATTCGACCTTACTGCATTGTGTGGATAAGAATGAAGCAGAAAGGATCATGGCGGAGTTACATGAAGGTACTTTCGGAACTCATTCCAGTGGGCACACCATGGCAAAGAAAATCCTTCGGGCAGGATATTATTGGTCCATAATGGAAGCTGACTGTTATCAGCATTCTCGGACATGTCACAAGTGCCAGGTCTATGCTGATAAGGTGCACATACCTCCAGTTCCTCTGAACGTCTTGACAGCTCCTTGGCCTTTTGCAATGTGGGGAATTGATATGATCGGCGAGATCAGACCTACAGCATCCAACGGACATCGTTTCATTCTGTTAGCAATTGATTATTTTACGAAGTGGGTTGAAGCAGCTTCCTTTGCTACTGTAACCAAGAACGTCGTGGCACGGTTCGTTCGGCATAATCTGATCTGCCGGTACGGTGTACCAGAGAGGATCATTACGGACAATGGTACCAATCTCAACAACAAGATGATCACTGAGCTCTGCAATTAGTTCAAGATACAGCATCATAACTCTTCTCCCTGCCAGCCGAAGATGAATGGGGTTGTCGAAGCAGCTAATAAGAACATTAAGAAGATTGTGCAGAAGATGACACTGACATACAAAGATTGGCACGAGATGTTACCATTTTGCTCTTCATGGGTACCGTACCTCAGCTCGGACGTCAACAGGGGAAACACCCTACTCCTTGGTATATGGCATGGAGGCAGTCTTGTCCATTGAAGTTCAGATACCCTCTCTTCGGATCATGAAGGATCCAGGTTTGAATGAATATGACTGGATTCAGACCCGGCTTGATCAGCTGAATTTAATCGACGAAAAGAGACTTACTGCTATTTGTCATGGTCAGACGTACCAAAAGCCGATGATCAAGGCATTTAACAAGAAAGTTAGACGACAAGAGTATCAAGTTGGGGATCTGGTTATCAAGCGCATCATATTACCTTAAGGGGATCCCATGGGCAAATGGACCCCTACTTATGAAGGGTCATTTATGGTGAAGAACATTTTCTCAGGAGGAGCTATGATTCTAACCACCATGGATGGTGACGACCTTCCTCACCCCGTCAATGCAGATGTAGTGAAAAGATACTACTCATAATTAAAGACCCGCTAGGTTGACTGGCCTAGGCAAAAATAAGGGCTTCCCGGCGAACCAAAAGGGTTCGGGAAAAAATAAGGGATGAAAATGAAAAAAATCTGTACACCCGGCAAGTCGAAAACCTGAAAAGGTGGCTTGGGAAAAAAAGGGTATCCCGGTGGACTGAAAACCCGAAAGGGCGGTCCAGGAAAAAATTAGGGATCAAAGCGTAACACTATGTCTCATTGGATCACCTTGCATCTAGACTTCGGTATCGACTATCAAGCTCGGACGACACTAATCAATATGATCTACCTTCAACCAAGTAGCAAAGTGATGAGATGCTCGACTACATAAAGGCAATAGCAGAGTGGGAACCCAGTGGGATTATTCACATAGCTGTTTTGTTTAGTTTTTCACAAATTATGTAAATTCTATTGTTCGGCAGTGTTCTCTTACGAGGACGTCAGCCTCTTGTACAAGAATGCCTATTTACAGGCCAAACTTCAAAATCAATACAATTCATTTTCAAATAAATTTCAAACTGTTTTTCCTTTATCTGTTTTGATTTGCAAAGAACGTCCAAGGTTCATTTTTTATATATGCATTTGACATTAATTGCTGCTCATAAATGTTTACATATGAAGCAAAAAGGATTACGGGTACTATCAGAAACAGGGGCAAATGAGAATTGTCCAAGCTGTATAGTTGCTCTATCCACCAGGTACAAGGTAAATTCAGATGAAGAATATGACCAAGATACCTTCACTCCCCGTAGAGTAAGACAGTAATGGTAGCTCTCCCCCAGCTGGGACTTGCAACTATGAACAAATCAGCAATGCTCTCCCTAAGCAGTTTATCTACCATCAGCACTAAAAAGGCTTGATATCCCTGGAAGTCTTAAATATTCCCCAATGGAGTATAAGAGTGTTCCCCGGCAGAATACAAGATACCCCCAGTGGAGTTAAAATTTTCCCAGCGCAGTCTGAAAAAGCTTCCCCAACGGAGTTGAATCATCATCCCCAGTAGACTTTGGAAGTTTATCCCCAGCGGAGTACAAAAATAAATCTCTCCAGCCAAGTTTAAAAGATCATTCCCAACATAACTCAGGAGGTTATCCCCCACAAAAGTCTAACAGGGTTATCCACAGCAAATCACAAATGAAAGATCATCCCCAGCAAAGTTTTTTCCTTTCACAAACAGGAATTCAATCCCCCAACATGATTCAATATCACCAGCAAAATTTATCAGTGGAATCCTCAGCAGGGCATCTCTTCCCCCACGGAGTAATCTCATCAACAGTTTATTCCCCAACGGAGTTATCTTCTCCTGCAGGTTTATTCTCTCACTTCTCTTCGTTCACCATCCCCAGCGGAAGCGAAGAATTCAACTCTATTCTCCAGCAGCTATCCGGGATTTATTTTCCCCAACTAAAACATTACATTTCCATACATCATAATACATGCATATACGCATCATACCACACAATCTCATTTATTTTGAGAACATCATTGCTTGATCCATATCATGCATTGCATATGACTGACCTTTACCTTTCAGGAAAGATCCAGTTAAGTTCTCAGCTATGTCAAAGACATCCTCTGGTTCAGTCAGATCGCCGATAAGATCTCCCTGATTCGTATTCCAGTTGAAGTTATTCAAAGACTCTTGTCTGGTCCAGTTAAATCGATTCGAAGATTTTTCTGATGTCGATCCAGTCAAAGTTAATCCAAGACCTCCTCGGGTTCAGTCATATCGCTGATAAGATATCCCTGATTCGTATTCCAGTTGAAGTTATTCCAAGACTCTTGTCTGGTCCAGTTAAATCGATTCGAAGATTTTTCTGATGTCGATCCAGTCAAAGTTAATCCAAGACCTCCTCTGGTTCAGTTAGATCGCCGATAAGATCTCCCTGATTCGTATTCCAGTTGAAGTTATTCCAAGACTCTTGTCTGGTCCAGTTAAATCGATTCAAAGATTTTTCTGATGTCGATCCAGTCAAAGTTAATCCAAAACCTCCTCTGGTTCAGTCAGATCGCCGATAAGATATCCCTGATTCGTATTCCAGTTGAAGTTATTCCAAGACTCTTGTCTGGTCCAGTTAAATTGATTCGAAGATTTTTCTGATGCCGATCCAGTCAAAGTTAATCCAAGACCTCCTCTGGTTCAGTCAGATCGCCGATAAGATCTCCCTGATTCATATTCCAGTTGAAGTTATTCCAAGACTCTTGTCTGGTCTAGTTAAATCGATTCGAAGATTTTTCTGATGCCGATCCAGTCAAAGTTAATCCAAGACCTCCTCTGGTTCAGTTAGATCGCCAATAAGATCTCCCTGATTCGTATTCCATTTGAAGTTATTCCAAGACTCTTGTATGGTCCAGTTAAATCGATTCGAAGATTTTTCTGAAGCCGATCCAGTCAAAGTTAATCCAATACCTCCTTTGGTTCAGTCAGATCGCCGATAAGATCTCCCTGATTCGTATTCTAGTTGAAGTTATTCCAAGACTCTTGTCTGGTCCAGTTAAATTGATTCAAAGATTTTTCTGATGCCGATCCAGTCAAAGTTAATCCAAGACCTCCTCTGGTTCAGTCAGATTGCCGATAAGATCTCCCTGATTCGTATTCCAGTTGAAGTTATTCCAAGACTCTTGTCTGGTCCAGTTAAATCGATTCGAAGATTTTTCTGATGCCGATCCAGTCAAAGTTAATCCAAGACCTCCTCTGGTTCAGTCAGATCGCCGATAAGATCTCCCTGATTCGTATTCCAGTTGAAGTTATTCCAAGACTCTTGTCTGGTCCAGTTAAATCGATTCGAAGATTTTTCTCATGCCGATCCAGTCAAAGTTAATCCAAGACCTCCTCTGGTTCAGTCAGATCGCCGATAAGATCTCCCTGATTCATATTCCAGTTGAAGTTATTCCAAGACTCTTGTCTGGTCCAGTTAAATCGATTCGAAGATTTTTCTGATGCCAATCCAGTCAAAGTTAATCCAAGACCTTCTTTGGTTCAGTTAGATCGACGATAAAATCTCCCTGATTCCTATTCCAGTCGAAGTTCAGATCACCTATCAACAGTCTCCAAATGGCATCTGTAAGCCCATTCCCGACATCACCAGGCTGATACCACTTCATGCGAGTGCAAATTTCTGGGCACTCTAGTGTTCAATCATCTTCCACCTTCGGATCACGAAAGGCCTGAAAGCCATTCTATATCCTCAGGTTTAAGAAAATTGAACAGGGGCAGCTGTTGTACCCCAAAATTTGACCTCTCATATTTCTCAAGACATTGCAAGAAAAATCTCCAAATGAATCAAGATTGCTCAAGAGTTGGACAGTCAAGCTATCTCCTAAGGCAGTCAATCTCAAATTAGGGTTTTGTGTTGCATCAATGTCCTTGCATCCATATGACCTCAAGTTCTCCCAATGTCCTAATATGTTCTCAAGTTCATCCATGTCAAATTTCAAGCCTTGCAAAGGAAGTTTGCTCAGTCAATTGCTCAAAGGGTCCAAAAATCGACTATTCTATGGCAAAAGTCAACTGTGACCCAAATACAGTTAAACTTCAAGATTTTTTGTCAAAATTCTAATTTTTAAGGATATTTCATCATTTTATCAAGGTTTGATCATGATTCATCAAGGATTGCTCAAAATTCATCAAGACTCAAAAGTTGCTAAATTAGGGTTTTCTAAGAAAAGTCAACTCAACTTTGACCAAGCATAACTTTCTCATACTTTGTGATAAATGACCCATCCAAATATCATTTTTAAGAGGATGCAATTTCCTACAATCCATCTTCATACCCTAAGATCAGAAAATGCACTCACAAGAAGTTATAAATTTGGACATTGTAGGTCATTTTTGAAAGTCAACAAAAACACCTTTTTTTCCAAAGATTATAACTTGAGCATGGAATATCAAAATGAGATGATACCAAAAGGTTTGGTTAAAGGACATCTCAGGCTTTCTAAAAAGTCCAAGAACACTTCTAAAAGTTCAAAATTGAAGAAGTTATGCATTGTTGAAGTTGGGTATTTTTGCAAAATTGCCAAAAGTCAACTATCCCCAAAACTTCAAATTTTGTCAAATGGGCCCATTCTTTTCCACTTGATTTGATCTTGTCACACTACACACGTGTCCTAGCTTCAGCCTTGTGACCATTTGTCAATTTTATTATTTAATTTGATTTTTTAATGAATTATTTCATTTTAAATCAATTTAAATCAAATAAAACCCAAACATTGATTATTTGATCTCTTTTTGGCTATTTCAGGACCTAATCATCATCATCAAGTGAATTAAATTCGTATCATACATTCCATGTGCAAAAATATTGGATTTTGGACAAAATTGGAAGGTTATCAATGGAGGATCAAATCAAATCTCCAAGCATTGATGTACAAGGATTCAGTCCACAAAAGTTAACCTAATGCATTGCTTATTACATATACAAGTGAAAGGCACACGAATTGGAGGTTAGAGGCTGCAGAATCATCAAAAGCAAACTTGAAAAAATTGCCAAAAAGTGTGAAACTGAAATCGTGCATAGAGGCCAATTCAGAAGCAAATCTCCACACTAATCCATTGTTGGGCAATCATTGAAGCGAAACCGATCCCTAACAAGCCCTCATATGTGCCCTAAAGCTCTGTAAGTGTCTCAAAAATATGCTTTTCAGCTGAATTCGTATATCATTGTTCTTGCACTTTTATTGCAAAATCTTTGCATATTCATGCTTATCGTTCAATTTAGAAGCATTCTGCATTAGCCAATTGCATTTATCTAGCCTATAACCCCATAGCCAAATCTAGGGTTCTTGGTTTGTGTTTTTGGGCATTTCTTGTACAGGTGAAATCAAGACTCAAGAGAGATATAGGTTTTCTCATGAGGCCTAGACGAGCACAACCATGTGCTTGGAATCAATTTCCATGCCCTAGAACGGATTTTAGGTTGAACATGCGAATTTAGTTGCGTATATAAATCTGCAGGTAAATATCCAGGGTGAACGAAGAAGATGAAGATGTGTCCCCTTCCTATTGGCTGGTTCAAACTTGGCGCGTGTTTTTTTTATATTTTCTGGCATTTTGTTTGTTTTCCCATATTATTATTTCTGATTAATCCATTGACAACTAAAGCATAGTGGTGCAGTGGTAGAGGCACGTGTACAATGATTCACAGGACCTGGGTTCGAATCCCAGGTCCCCCATGCATTTGTTAATATTTTTCTTCAGGTTATTCAGTACAAAACCAAGTGCGTGGTTCATCATACTCCCTCACTCAGATGCTTGCCAGATGGCCCCAGGCCAGATCTGGTGGTCCAGATGTGATGTCCACCATATGCTCTAGTCAACGTGCCACATGGAATTTCAGAAAGTCAGCCAGGCCTGCATGTTATTGGGCCATCTGATTGCTATCAAAACCTCCTTTTTCAGGCCCATAATCTCCTAAACTCTTTCTCTATTTTTATTATTTCTTTTATTTATTTATTTATTTGTTGTTATTATTTTTAATTAGCCAATTAAACTTTTTCCTCATAAAATCAAAAACCAAAATATTTTATTTTATAAATTAAATTCCAGCATTTTATTTTTTGTTAATAAATATTAATTTAATTAATTTAGTTTAATTAGGAAATAACTTTAATATCTTTTGCAATAATTAAAATTAATTTAGATAATTATGTTTTATTAACATTGATCAAATAATTTTTATTTCTTTAAATATCAAAAACCCAAAAATATCATTTTTGTTAATTAATTAATTTATTAATTTAATGATTAATTTAGATCTAATTTCTTTTTTAATTCAAAATAAACCAAAAATCTTTTCTTTAATAATCAAAGGGTCAAAACCCTAAAAATGCGCCCGATTTAATTTTCCCGCATGCGATCCATATTTATTCAATATTGTATCTGTTTCCTGGGATGTAATAGTTTAAGAGGACTTTACTATTTTTTATCGCTTTATTTATTTTCCGCATTTTAATTTCAAGGGTTGCTTTTGGCGATGTAAATACCCGACGCCTTGTAATAGTTAGTTTAATTTTCGCAATTTAATTCCCGCAACTTATAAACTGTTAGATGTTTGATAATAGGGAATGCATGACAAGATCGAATGTCTAACCTAAAATCAACATAGATAACCATTGACATGTACAAAGATAAAATAAACTGAAAACAACACACTCGCACATGCGCACTCTTAGGGTACACCTCACTTGGTTGCCTTTGAACGTGGTCATTGAGTATAGGAAGTTTTAGAGGTCTCCCTCTTGTCCAAAGATCATAGTTGCCTTGAAACGGTTGCCTCGGAAAAATGATCTAAGACATTAGGGTTACCGCTAAGGCGTCCTAACATTGCTTTAGTGACCACACGTCCCTTAATCGAATTGACCCTAAAACTCCAACGACGATGCTACCTACTCATCAATAGTGGGATAGCATTGTCTAAAGGACATTAGCACAAATTGATTCCTTTTTTCGAGTAGGTAGATGGTTCTTAAGTACTTCCTCCTTTCAAAACAAAACAAAACTTTTCACACTTACACCTTTCAAACAAAAACTCTTTTCAAACCCACAAACACAAAGAAAAGCAAATTTTGAAAACACTTTGAGCAAGTACCTAAGAGCCCATGGATAACCATGGATAGAAAGGGTGTTAACACCTTCCCTTTCTATAATCTACCTCCCGGACCCGAGAAACATCTCAAAAAAGGATTTTTTCTGTGCTTTTTTCCTTTCCTTGTAGGATAAAATAAAAGACGGTGGCGACTCTTGCTTACCGCGACATTTTGCGAAAACAAACGCAAAACACAAACCAGCATTCCAAAAAACAGTCAGTTCTTTCCCACCGTATCACACAAGGCTTTGTGTAATTTGAACACCATCCTTTCCTGATTCTTTTTCTCAAATCCAAGAGGCTGTGATACGTATACCTCTTCTTGCAATGGACCATTCAGAAATGCAAATTTTACATCTAAGTGCATCAGAGGCCAATTCCTGTTAGCAGCTATTGTAATCACTAGTCTGATTGTTTTATGTCTTGCAACAGGTGCAAACACTTCAAAGTAATTAAGCCCAGGATTCTGTAGAAAGCCTCTTGCTACTAATCTTTCTTTGTTTTTGCCAATTGATCCATATGGATTTAGCTTCTGTTTGAAAACCAATTTGACGCTGATGACTTTCTTGCCTTTTGGAAGTTTTATCAGCTTCCAAGTCTTGTTTCTCTATATAGCATCAAGTTCTTCTTTCATGGCTTGTAACCAAAATTGCTGCTTAACATCCACTTCCGTACTGATGGGTTCATAGTCCACTAACATTGCACACCGAATAACTTCTCCTTCGGAGTCTACTTCAGTGTCTTGCAACATGTCAAACTCTGCAAATCTTCTTGGGATGTTTCTGACTCTTTGTTGCCTTTGAACTGGACCTTCAGAACCTTGGACACCAGAACTTTCCCCTTCAGAAATTGGAATTTCTCCAGAACTTTGACTGTCTTCAGAGTCTAGATCACCATTGGAGTCAGAGTCAGAATCATCTTCTCCTTATGAATCTTCTTCAGAGTCAGAGTCTTTATCAGCTTCAAAAACATGTGTTTCTGAATTTTCTTTAGGAGTTCTCTCATCAGAGTTAGGACAAGACCTTTCCCAATTCCAAACTTTTGATTTCTTTACAATGACGTCTCTGATGAACTCAACTTTGTTAGTTTTTGGATAATAAAGTTTGTACGAATCTGTACTGTGGTACCCCATCAACAACATTACTTTACTTCTATCACCTAACTTCTGTCTTCTGGCTTCTGGGACATGTTTGTAACATACATATCCAAACACCTTTAGATGACTAACACTTTGCGTATCTCCAGTCCACTTCTGAATAGGAACTATTTCCTTCAATTTCTTCGTTGGACATCTGTTGAGCACATAACATGCAGTTGCAACGGCTTCTCCCCACAGAGTATGAGGAAGCTTCTTCTCTTTCAGTGTGCTTCTCACCATATCAAGAAAAGTATGGTTTCTTCTTTCAGCAAGATCATTATGTTGAGGAGTATAGGGAGCAGTAACCTCATGTTTAATTCCATTCTCCTCACAAAAACTTCTGAATTCTGTAGAGTTATACTCACCACCACCATCACTTTTAAGAATCTTCAGAGTCTGGCCACTCTGATTCTCAGCCTTCAGTCTGAACTTCTTGAATTCAGCAAACACCTCGTGTTTGAACTTTATGAGAGATACCCATGTCATTCTGGTGAACTCATCAACAAATGACACAAAATATTTATTTCCTTCAATTGATGCTACTGGAAAAGGACCGCGCACATCAGAATGCACTACTCCCAAGGCATGTTTTGCTCTTGGAACTACTTCTGATGCAAATGGTAATCTTGGTTGCTTCCCTTCCATGCACACCTTGCATGACTTTTCAGGCTTCTTGATTGTAGGAATTCTATGTACCAGATTCTTTGATTTCAGATTCCCTAAACTTCTGAAATTCAAATGACCAAATCTTTTGTGCCACAACTCACTCTCCTTGACAACACTTGTTGCACTAAGACATTCAGAGTTTGCAGTTCTAACATTCACCTTGAATGTTTCGTTCCTTCCCTATTCTGACTCCATAATCAACTTCTGATTACAGTCATACAACTTCACAAGATTGTCCTTCATGGTAACTGAAAAACCTTTCTCAATCAGTTTTCCCACACTCATCAGATTGTTTTTCATGCCAATACATACCATACATTCCGGATCACTAATGCTTTCCATTGTTTAGAATGATTCTGATATTCCCATACCTTCTGCATTCAGGTATTTATCATCAGCATCTATGATCTTTGTACTCTTCCCATAGTCAAAATCAACCAACCATTTCTTGTTTCCAGTAAGATGGTTTGAGCACTCTGTGTCCATATACCACCATTCTGATGAATTCAGATCATTAGGTTCAGAAGCCAACAATATCACAGGTTCATCATCAGACTCTCCTCTTGCTATATTTTCTTCTTCTGACTTCCTTTCTTTGTTGGACCAACAATCTCTGGCATAGTGACCAAAGTTCTTGCAACAATAACACTGAACATTCTTCTTGTCAGACTTTTCCTTTCTCTTCTGGACATTCTTATGCCTATCAGAGTATGAAGCTTCTAACCTTTGACTATGATTAGTTTTCTTCCTCGCTTATGACCAAGTATGCTTCTGATGCTTCTTACCAGAAGTTACTTTAAGAGCTTGTTGCTCTACTTCCCTCTCAGAAGTTCTCGCAGTCATACGTAACTCATGCGCCTCTAGACTACTTTTCAGCTCTTCAACTCTCATGGTGCTCAGATATTTGGAATGTTCAATTGCTACCACAATATAATCAAACCGAAAAGTTAAAGATCTCAAGATCTTCTCAATAATTACTTGTTCAGACAAAGTTTCTCCATAAAATTTTATCTTATTAGTGATCAGAATCACTCTAGAGATGTACTCAAAAACCTTCTCATTGTCCTTCATGTTGAGATTCTCATATTGCTTTCTGAGAGACTGAAGCTTCACCTTCTTCACTGATGTGTCATCACCGTAACATCTGACCAGTGTGTCCCACGCAGCCTTTACTGTTTTAGAATCAGCAATCTTCTCAAACACGTTCACATCCACACATTGATGGATGTAGAATAACATCTTTCGATCTTTCTTCCTTAGTGCCCTATGTGTTATCTTCTGTGCCTCTGTTGCGTCTGCTTCTAACAGATCATAGCCATCAGTGAAAAGATCTAACACATCTTAAGAACCAAACAACACGTGCATCTGGATCTTCCAACGGTTCCAGTTTTTGCCATCAAATAATGGAAGCTTGGAATGGATATTGCCTCTGTTTCTGTTCATCTTCTACATTGTGCAAATTTACGCAAAAACTCAATAAAGTTGTGTTTCCTAAATCTCCAGAATCAGAAACAACGATTATCACAACACCTCACTGTTCTCTCGTGTTTCCTGTGTTTCCCGTGAATTTCTAACCGGAGCTCTGATACCAATTGTTGGTGCTCAAAGAAAAGATGAAAGACAAAAGGAATATATTTAAGGACGACTACAAAATAAGGAATAATGATTTACAATGAATTACATTGACCTACCTCACTAGGCTATTTATACACAAAATAAAATTCAAAATATCCTCTAACAAAAATATAAAAAGATCTAAAATAATATTCCTAAAATATAAATTAATATCTAAAAGATATTTCTAAATTAATTCATAAAATTTAAACTAATTCTAACAATATTTACAGGAAAAATAATTCTTGTGCTGATTTTTTAGCGAATTTTGTGCTCGCCATAAGTGACACTGTCATTTTTTATTTCATCCCATTAGAGATTAGAAATGATTTTGTAAAGAATAGATTAGACATACATTTTTTTAGATTTCCGTGATCTCAGAGTTAATTTGATCTCCCTTTTATATCATTTTCTTTTTCTATATATTATCCGTTGTACCCCAAAATTTGCCCTCCCATTTCTCATTGATTTCTCATCACAAAGCCCTTGAAGCTCAAGATCCAGTTAGGGTTTCATCTGCTCAAGATCTCTCCTTGCACTGATAACTCAAATTAGGGTTTGTGTTTGAACAAAGATGTTTTGACCTAAGATGCCTAGGATGACTTTCATGCTTCATATTGGACTCCCAGATTCCAAGTTTTGCCCAGTCAATTGGACAGTTGACCTAGAAATCAATTGTATTGGGGAAAAGGTCAACTGTGGCCAATTGACAGTCAAACCTCATGAAATTTGACCCACATCAACATTATGAACTCATATGGACCATTGGATCAAGTTTGGATCACAATTCCCCAAGAAAATTGATCAGATCACCAAAAGGGCAAAATGGTCATTTTTAGGGTTTTGACTGTACAAAGGCAATTTTTGACTGATTGACCTAGCCAATGGAAAACCAAGCTCACACATGGACTCAAGGACCCCATGGAATTATCTTGACATGATCAACAAACTCAAAAGATCCCAAGTACACAAGATTGACAGTTGAATTTCCCAGTCAATTGATCAATTTTGACTGTATACTGAAAAGTCAAACTTTGACTTTTTGGTCAAAATCAAAAGTCAAGATTCATTTTCCATCAAAACATGCCAAATCATGAAACTTGTTCACCAAGAAATCACAAAATGCAAATTAGGGTTAGAAATTTGAATTTTTCATAACTTAGAATTTTTCTAAGTTATGAAAAACCCTAATTTTTTCCCAACTTTTCCCCACTTTTTCACCAAGATCCATTTGGATTCAAACAAAAGTCAAAACATGAAAGTTGTAGATTGTTGCATAATCTACAACTTTGATTCACAAAGTTTTCTCATTTGAAGCTTGTATCTCAAGTTACAAATTTTTGAATAAGGGCACTAAACCATTTTTAACTTAGTGAAATTTTAACCTATTTTGACAAGGTTTTCTACCCCACTTCAAGGCCATTTTCCATACACTTCCACTTGGAATTTCAATTTGCATTTCAAAGATGGATTGTAGTACACATTCCAAGCTTTCCAAAATGTCCAAGAACTTCTCAAACAACCTCATGGTTAGAGAGAATCGAATTTCACAATATAGCAAAAAACCACTTTGTTCATGACCAAGTTCCATGTCCATAACTTTGCAATTTGAACTCAGCATGCTTTAGGTTAGATTACAGGTCCTTAAACCAAGTTGAACTCAATAATTTAATGCATATTCATTGTGTTAAGGTGTTGTTCTATGAGTTTGAACATTGTATAAAGGTTTAATCCCAAACTAGATAAAGCAAATTAGCCATTTTGGTAAAAGGTAGCTTTATGTCAATTTGGAAATCCAACAAGTACATTGCAAATCTGAATGGCACAAGATTATGAATATAACACACTGATCAAGGAGGGATTATGCAGCACATTAGGGGCCCTCTACATGCCTAGAAACACAAGTTGCATTTTGTTGCTTAAGTATGAAGTAAAGTTGCATAACTCACAAGAACTCTCATCTCAGCATTAGAACAGAAGAACAAACTTATCAAACATACTCAGCATATCCCAACTAAGCTAACACACGAGCCTTTGGCCTCTCAAACACTCCCATTGCCATAATCACCTTGAAACTGCTCAAACAGAGCAACCCCTGCAGTTTGAGTGCTATCTCTCAATCCCTTCAAGCATTCTTGCCCAAACCTATTCCTCTACCTTCCTTACAACCTATGCAAGCTATCCAGAAGCTAAGACACAACCTGTAACACCTCTAAGCCACTTCACCATTTTTGTTTTTCTGTTTTGCAGTTGAAGTTCTCTAGCTCGATTCAGAAGCTCTCAAGACA
The DNA here is from genome assembly GCA_948472305.1 of Vicia faba. NCBI lineage: Eukaryota > Viridiplantae > Streptophyta > Magnoliopsida > Fabales > Fabaceae > Vicia > Vicia faba. Next base: position 438,043,750 of record OX451737.1, on the reverse strand, counting down.
AAGTAAGCATTGAAACAGCATCCCTGGACCTCAAGGAAGCTTTCTAATCATCACCTTGCACTGAAGGTTCCTACATCTCCAGATAGAAGTTCAACTGAATAGGTAAAATTTTGAATTCGTATCTCTCTTATTATGCATCATTAGTCTTAAGTTTGTGAAGAAATAATGTCATACTCATGCCACTGAACATGTCCATGTCTTTACTTTTCATTTCTTTTGCCTGAGTAGAGAGAATTTGGAGTTTGAAAATGACAGAAAAACTAGGTTATGATTTGGGGGAGGAGAAATTCTCCTTCATCTTAGAGAGTTAGGTCAAGTTCTATACATAGTTAGAATCGTCTCTTCATGCTGAACATTTTTTATGTTATGAGTTTTTGTTAAAAAGCCAGGAATCAGGAGTTAGCAGCTGGAGTACAGGGCGCGCGTTTTTGATTGCTGTTGAACAAAGGTTGAAGATGAAGCCACATGGGCTGGGCCTGTGTGGTCTTTTCTTTTTACACCATATTTCCATTTTCTTACCCCCTGAGCCCATTTGCTTGATTTAATGTTTTTTTATTTTTCTTTTTTTTCATTTTGACTCATTTATTTTTTCTAATAATGTTTAAAACTTGAAAAATCATTTTTGCACCATTTTTGCATTTTTTGAGTATTTATTTGTTTATATATACTATTATACATAAATATATATATATATTATTATTTAGAAATATTACTAATAATGTAAATGTATTGTACTTCTGATTTTTATTTCATTTTTCCCTTTTGGAACATTTTGTATAAAAAAATACTTTTTTTATTATTTTATATAAAATTAAATATTATTTTTGTTTGCATATTTAATATATCTTGTAAATAGTATAAATATACCTATATATATACATTAATACATTTAGGGCAAAATATCAAAAATATACATATTTTTACTTTTATTAATATTTAGCACTAAAGATACATTTTTATAAATATACTTTATTTTATTTTATTTTTGTAGGTAAATAGTAAATATTATGCAAATTAAATAATTAATGTCCTTTTTTATTAAAATTAGGGTTTTTGCCCTAAATTTGAAAATACCTCAAAATAATACCCTTTTATTTTCTTTATTTTATTTTACATAAATAATACAATTTTTCCATAACATATAAAAATTTCCCTTTGCATGCTTGCATATTTATTTTATTTACCATTTGAATTATACATTTTTATTTATATTGTAAATATTCAAAAAAAAAATGATGTAATAGCTTAGATTTAAATTCTTGTCTAAATATCCCCATTTGAACATTGTACCCCCCTCCCTATATTATTGTGATGTAATAGCGTAGGAATTTAAATTTCGCACTTTATCGCTTTCTAAATATACTATGCTAGAATTAGGGTTTTGTATGCGAATAAAAAAATGAACAAAATAGTTGGACCTAATACAAGATAAATGAGCATGAAAATAAACAACACATCTCACACTTGCACCCCTAGGGTATTCCACTTTGTTGCCTTCAAAATAATTGGGCCATATTGCATGTTGAACTTCTTTGGGCAAAACAAAACAATCAAATGATCATTGTCCCTCAAAATGTTGCTTAAATGAATGATCAAGTCCCTTTCAAAGAAAATTGCCCAAAGACATTTAACACTATTGCAACTATGGTCTAAACGATGACCCGCGCCCGTCCCTTTCACCTCCTAAGACAAGATTGTCCACCAAATGCAATGGTGGAACAAAATTGTCAAAAGGTTTGAAACATAACAAAAATCTTTGAGAAAACTTTAGGGTAGATGAGCTCTTAAGTACTTGTCAACTTTCCAAGAAAACACTTGCCTAATTTCAAAACCCACTTCACAAACACTTTCAAAACAAACTTTCAAAAAACCTTGAAACATCTTTTCAAAAAGACAAACACCTTTTGTAAAACATTCGAGTAAAGAATTGTTACAAGGGTAGCCTATGCAAGGCATCTTTTTCAAAACCTTTTCAAAACCACACACAAAGCACCATTTCAAACAATTAAAAACCAAGGCAAGTTGATCTAAGCAAGTACCTAAGAGCCCATGGATAACCATGGATAGAAGGGGTGCTAATACCTTCCCCTTCTATAATCTACTCCCCGAACCCAAGAAAAATCTCAAAGGTTTTTGCTGTGCTTTTTAAACCTTTCCTTAGGATAAAATAAAAAGTCGGTGGCGACTCTTGCTCAACCGAAACATTTGCGAAAACAAACGCAAAACCCTAGTCAGTTCTCCCACCGTATCACAGAACTGGCGACTCTGCTGGGGATAATCTTTAAAAGTGGAGTAACCTTAGGGCTTAGATCACCCTCTTGCATGACTAATTGTTTGATGTGCTTGCTTTATACTTTGGCTCTATTGTTTGGGTTTACAAATCCTCCACCCGGATTTTGGGAACATTCATAGATAACAATATGTTGTGGAAACTGTGCGGGGTATACCGACACGGTCTAAGCAATAGCTATATTAGTGCGACATATTTGTGAGTACCGGTAACCCTTGAGTTCAATCAAGGAGAGTACGGGGCCGCTGAGTGATGTCACTAAGCACTAATGACCTAGAACCTTACTTGACCATCTTGGCCTTTTATTAGGGGTAGTGAGATGACCGGCTTTGGTGCAGTCCGAAGTTGGTAGATACTCGATACTACACTCATTGAGGGTTGTTTTCTTGGAATATTTTGGTCGCTAGTTAAGTGGCTAAACCAAAACAATGAACATTGAAAACAATCCCGTGATATTGAGCTCCTTAGAACCCGGTTACTATTTATAGGACAGGTTTTTAAGCCAACTACACTCAAGAGGGTAATTACCTATGAAACCCCATGCAAGCCTGAAATTAGGGTTTGGTGTGATTTGCTTGTACATATGTTTTGTGCATACATCATAAACATCATGAAACATCATATGCATTCACTAACCATTTCAAGGGTTTTGGATCTTCAGCTTTGTTCTTGTTTTGTAGGACATGAAAATTCCTCGCAGAAACACCATTCAAGTCAACCTTGTGAGAATCTCTCCTCAACTCAAGGAGATCACTTCAAGGATTCCGGAAAATTCATCCTTCAGTGAAAGACATGGTAGACTGCTCAGCCTAGTCAACACCAACATTGAAGAAGACATGATGAAAGTGCTATTCCAGTTCTTTGACCCTCTTCACCACTGCTTCACTTTCCCTGATTATCAGTTGGTTCCCACTTTGGAGGAGTTTTCTCAACTCCTAAGAATCCCTATCCTTAATCAACTACCCTTCAACGGTACGGAGAAGGAACCAAAGCCTGAAGATGTTGCTCGAGCACTACATCTACAGCCATCTGAAATCAAGGGGCATTGGGAAACCAGAAGTGGCGTAAAAGGATTCTTAGCAAAATTCTTGTTTGAGAAGGCACAAGAATGTTGGAACTCATTGGACCTACAAGCTTTTGAGGAGATTGTGGCACTCCTTATCTATGGGTTGGTCTTATTTCCAAATCCTGACCAATTGGTAGATGTCAACGCCGTCAAAATCTTCTTGTCCAGAAATCCAATACCAACATTTCTTGGGGACATCCTTCACTCATTTTACACACGAACAATGAGAAAGAGGGGTGTTCTCATGTGCTGTACTCCTATCCTCGCAAGGTGGTTTATTTCGCACCTTCCACAATCTGTCTTGAAGAATGACCAAGATACAAGGTGGTCCCAACGATTGATGACTCTTACTCCTTCTGATGTGCATTGGTGTTCTCGGTCCAGAGAAAATGTCATCATCGTCGATCGTTGCGGAGAATTTCCTAATGTTCCTTTACTTGGAATTAGAGGAGGTATCACCTACAACCCTTGCCTAGCTTTGAGGCAATTTGGATATGCACGGAGGGATGGCCCTCATGACATGTTGATTCCTAGCCTAGTTTTTAACTTCGACAACGATGCGCAAGGACTTCGCCAAAGATTCATCAGAGCTTGGGGGAAACTCAACAAGGTTGATAGCAAGACTCTGGGACACAAGAACTCTATCCCCCTTGAGCCTTATCTCAAGTGGGTACGAGCCCGAGCCCAAAGTCTAATGATGCCTTATCCTCATGTACTCCCAGTGATTAAAGAGCCAGTCAATGAAGGAGAGGTTCCCTACACCATCCTGCATCCAGACATGCCTACATCGTGGGAGGAAATGCAGAAAAGTTGGATTCAACTCAAGGAGGAACGGAACACTTTTGAAGCTAGCTACTATGCCAGTGAAAAGAAGGTTCTAGAGCTTACCCGCCGACTCCATGAGCAAGAGGCCCTCAACACCTATATCGCACCAAAGAGGATGCGCAACGTCTTTCTGCCTTGAGAAGTTTATTTTGTAACATTTGGCCCATGGGGCATTTATGTACTAACAAATTTCTTCTTATTAATATGACGTGCGTTCTTCTTTGTCTGAAACAATTTTGAATGTCCTAAATCCTTGAATGCATTGCATACATCAGCATACCATTCATCATGTGCATAAGCAGGTCTCACTCCAGGTTTCCTTATCTATCTATTGTTTATTTCAGTAGGATGGATCTCGAGCAAACAGTCAAAGACCTACAGGCCCAGAATGCACAGTTCCAGCAACTCTTGATGACTTTGGTTAAAAGTCAAGAGGATATCAAGGCTCATCTGGAGAATAAGGACCCAGTGAAGAAGAAAAAGAGGGTCGGAGTGGCTACTTTGGGGAGAAGATTTGACAGAGAAGCTCGGAGAGTGCTTGAATTTACTCCTACTTCTGATGAAGGGACTAGCAAAAGAGATCGGGTTGCGGTGCCTTCCGAGTCTGATGCAGAAGAGGAAGAAGTTGAAGAGGATGAAGATTATTCTGACCAGCAGTATCCTCCGGCTGATGATAAGTACAAGGGTTTATAAGACAGATTGGCTGCCATGGAATTGCAAAGGGTACCGGGTTTGGATTTTGAAGACATGGGCTTGGTCGCCGGAATTATGATTCCCCCAAAGTTCAAGGTGCCAGTGTTTGTGAGGTATGACGGGCTATCCTGTCCCAAAGTTCAAGATTCAACCCTATACGGCAGATAAAAATCTCTGGATTCATTTCTTTCAAGACAGCCTGTCGGGAGCCCAGTTGGAATGGTTTTATCAGTTAGAAGGAACCAGTGTCAGAAATTGGGAAGATTTGGCCACCGCTTTCTACAAACAATACCAGTATAATTCTGATCTTGCTCCTACTCGTACCCAACTTCAGGGTATGTCACTAGGAACAAGTGAGGGATTCAAAGAATATGCACAAAAATGGAGGGATTTGGCTGGCAGGGTGCAGCCTCCTTTAACCGATCGTGAGCTCGTTGATATGTTTCTTGGGACCCTATCTGGGCCATTTTTCAATCATCTAATTGGTAACTCTTCCGCGGGGTTTACTGATTTGATCTTAACAGGCGAAAGAATAGAAGCTGGCATCAAGTCAGGAAAGATTCAGAAGGGTGTTGCTGCAAGTGTTGAGAAGAAGCCATTTAAGAAGGAGACAGCTATGGTATATTCTCAGAGAAGAGCAGGGAAGATGGAGCGTCGGCCAACTGTGGGGGCCGTAATGATTCAAAACACTCCAAGTGAGAAGCCTCGCTACAACCAATCCAGACCAAATCAGTAACGGGTGGAAAGGCCACAACGGCAGTTCACCCGTATTAATATGACTCCAGCGCAGGTGCTTCCCCATCTATTGAAGTTGAATCTTGCCACCATCAAGGAGGCACCAAAGAATGTAAATATGTCATCCCCGCATTATCATGCCAATGCTAAGTGCGCCTATCATTCAGACAGTGTTGGACACGACACCAATGATTGTTGGGCACTCAAGCATAAGATCCAGGACCTAATAGAGGCTAAGGAGGTAGAGTTTGACGCTCCAGAGAAACCCAATGTGATATCTGCACCTATGCCGAAGCACGGTTGAAATGTCAATGCCGTTGAAGAGGATTTGTATGTTGCTGACGTTAGTGATCTGACTACTCCTTTGCTGACCATTAAGTTGAACTTGCTAAGGGCCGGGATCTTCCCGGGATGTAAAGAAGACTGCTACTGTTGCCACTCTCTGCCGTTTGATTGTCCGCTATTAAAGAAAGGCATCCAAGGCCTTATGGATAACCGACAAATTTTGTTCGAAAAAGTTCCTGTTGTTCCAGTTCATGTTGAAAATGTCTCAATCATAACCATTCACGCCAATCTTTCCGAGGCCGTCAAAAAGCCAGTTAAGATTACACCAGCTGCAAAGTCTGTTCCTTTAAAGATAACGATGTCAGGGCCTGTTCCCTATGTTTCTGAGAAGTCGATACCTTGGAACTATGGTGGCGACATCTACTACCATGGTATCAAGCAAGTCGAGGTAATTGAAGAAAATTCGGAGGACGAAGAAGCCAGCATTAGTAACATCGCGGGCACTAGTAAAATCACCAGGAGCGGGAGAATATTTTCTCCAGAGATTGCCCCTCCAAGAGCAGTCTTTGGACCCTCATCAGCTAAAGAAGTCGTCCCTGCACCAGTAAAACTCTCTGCCAGAACTCCTTTGATCGAAGAAGTTGTTGCTCCTAGTGCTGTCCCTCCTACCATTGCCGATAAAGGAAAAGGAATACAAGATGAGCCCGTCAGGACGAGGGCTCAACCCTTGGTAATCCCAGAAGCCTCCAAGAAAGAAATGGACGAGATTTTGAGGATAATCAAGAGAAGTGATTACGATGTGGTGGAACAGTTGGGGCAAACCCCCTCCAAGATCTCCATGCTGGCATTATTGCTTTGCTCAGAAGCGCACGCTCAAGCTTTGATTAGGTTTCTGAAGGCAGCTCATGTGCCCCAGGAAACCTCTGCGGACCAATTTCAACATTGCGTGGCTAGCCTGACTGCGGACAATGAATTAGGCTTTTCTGATGCCGACCTAACCCCTAAGGGCCGAAACCACAATGATGCGTTGCATATTTCCATCGAGTGTCGCGGAACCACCCTTGCACATGTTTTGGTTGATACCGGTTCATCGCTGAATGTTTTGCTTAAGAAGGCCTTGGACCGGCTAGATTGCGAAGGTTTGGAATTGAAGCCTAGTGATATTGTCGTCAGAGCTTTCGATGGGTCGAAAAGAATGGTCCATGGAGAAGTTGAAATTCCTGTCAGGATAGGTACTGAGGTGTTTAAATCCACTTTCTATGTAATGGACATCCGTCCATCATACTCCTGCCTGCTGGGTAGACCTTGGATACACCATGCTGGGGCAGTCACCTCCTCCTTGCATCAAATGCTGAAGTATCCTGTAAAGGGAAAGATCATTACTGTTCACGGCGAAGAAGAGTACATGATTAGCCACTTAAATTCTTTCCGGTACGTAGAGGTTGAAGGAGAGTTCATTGAAACACCGTTTCAACATTTCGAAGAAGTTCTTCCTGAAATAGCAGTGGCGAAGTTGACAGCTGAGACACCAAGACAGATGGCCAGGATGGCATCTCTGAAGGATGCAAGGGCTGCAGTTAAAGAGGGGAAGAATTCAGCATGGGGGTAATTACCCGATTTTCCACATAAGACTGATAAGTTTGGATTAGGTTTCACAGCCGCTGGCCAGAAAGCTATGCGCCAGTCAAAGATTGAAAGAGCGCCGGTCAAAATTTCTCCTTACAGAATCAACGCCCTAGAAGATGAAGACAAGGAAAGCAACATTGAAGATTGGATTTATCCAACTGTCGGAGGAGGGTTGAGCAATTGGGAGGCTAAAGACTTTGTCCCCATCACTTTTATTCATCAGTAATTTATCTGTTAAACATTTCTTATTTGGTCTGTAATATTTTACTTTCAAACAATCCGTACACTATCTTTTCACCTCCTGCCTTGCCCGGGGCATGTAGGTCCACTTGTAAGGGTTTTGACTATTTTTCATATTCATATGCCATGTTTAATGATTCATTGGACGTTTTTCATTTGATAAACTGCTTATGTTCATTTTCTTTCCTTTTGCATTTTTTGTTTAAGGATGGCTATCCCTTACACACACCCACACTCACCAATGCAGGTACCCATCCACTCCGGATTCCATGGGTGACTATTCTGCTGCATCTTTCAATAACTCTGAAGATCTGGTCAATCTAGCCGAGTACGAAGATGACGAAGGTTGTGAAGTACCCGGGGAACTAGCCAGACTTCTGCAACAAGAGGAAAGGGCCATCTTACCGCATGAAGAGCCATTGGAAACTGTTAACTTGGGAACCGAGGAGGATCGGAAGGAGGTGCAAGTGGGTGCCAACCTGGAACCAAAAGTCAAGGAGCGCTTGGTACAGTTGCTGAATGAGTATGTTGAAATCTTCGCTTGGTCCTATGAAGACATGCCGGGCCTATACACAGACATCGTGGTTCACCGTCTCCCCACAAGAGAAGACTGTCCACCAATCAAGCAAAAAGTTCGCCGAATGAGGCCTGACATGTCCGAAAAGATCAAAGCAGAAGTAATGAAGCAGTTCGACGCTGGTTTTCTGGCTGTTACGTCCTATCCTCAATGGGTCGCTAACATTGTGCCAGTACCGAAGAAAGATGGCAAAGTCAGAATGTGTGTGGACTACCGGGATTTGAATAGGGCCAGCCCTAAAGATGATTTCCCGCTACCTCATATTGACATCTTGATAGACAATACAGCTCAGCACAAAGTGTTTTCCTTCATGGATGGATTTTCGGGCTATAATCAAATCAGAATGGCTCCCGAAGATATGGAGAAAACAACTTTTGTCACACAGTGGGGCACTTTCTGTTACAAAGTGATGCCGTTCGGGCTGAAGAACGCAGGGGCAACTTATCAATGAGCCATGGTAGCTTTATTTCATGACATGATACATCATGAGATCGAAGTCTACGTAGACGATATGATAGCTCAATCACAAACAGAGGAAGAGCACCTTGAACATCTGGAAAGCTGTTTGCCAGATTAAAAGAATACAAGCTCAGGCTGAATCCGAGTAAATGCACTTTTGGAGTTAGGTCTGGTAAACTCCTGGGATTCATTGTAAGCAACAAAGGCATTGAAGTCGATCCGGCAAAAGTAAAAGCTATACAAGAGATGCCTGCTCCCCGTACTGAAAAAGAGGTCAGAGGATTCTTGGGGCGCATAAACTATATTGCCAGATTCATCTCACATCTGACTTCTACCTGTGAGCCAATTTTCAAACTCTTGAAGAAAGATCAGGTAGTTGAATGGAACGACGACTGCCAAGCCGCTTTTGATAGAATCAAGGAGTATTTGCTAGAACCTCCTATTCTGATGCCACCTATCGAAGGAAGACCATTGATCATGTACTTAACTGTCTTGGATAACTCAATGGGGTGTGTTTTGGGCCAGCATGACGAGTCTGGTCGAAAAGAGCACGCTATTTATTACCTTAGCAAAAAGTTTACCGACTGTGAGACTCGCTACTCACTGCTCGAGAAAACTTGCTGCGCTTTGGTATGGGCTGCTCGCCGACTAAGACAGTATATGTTGACTCATACTACCTTGTTAATTTCCAAGATGGACCCTATCAAGTATATCTTCGAGAAGCCCGCTTTATCTGGAAGGATAGCTAGATGGCAAATGATCTTAACTGAGTATGACATCCAGTACACCACCCAAAAAGCTATAAAAGGGAGTGTACTAGCTGACCATCTGGCTCATCAGGCTATTGAAGACTATCAACCCATGAGATTTGACTTCCCAGACGAGGACATCATGAATTTGGACAACATTGAAAGTGACGGACCATATGACGGACCTGAGAAGGGATCCCGATGGACCCTGTACTTTGATGGTGCTTCAAATGCACTTGGAAATGGTATTGGCGCAGTACTCATTTCTCCGGAAGGTTGTCACACTCCTTTCACGGCCCGACTTTGTTTCAGCTGCACAAACAACATGGCTGAGTATGAAGCTTGCATCTTTGGTCTCGAAGCTGCTATAGACTTGGGGATCAAATCTTTGATCGTATTCGGGGACTCGGATTTGGTCATCAGCCAAATCAAAGGAGTCTGGGATACCAAGCATCCTAATCTTATCCCATACAAAGAACATGTCCTGACATTGTTGCCTCGTTTCGAGCAAATTACCTTCGAGCATTTCCCGCGAGAAGAGAATCAACTAGCCGATGCTCTGGCCATAATGTCCTCCATGTTTAAACTCAACTGGGATAACGAGGCTCCCCAAATCACCATCAAGCGAATGGATGAACCGACACATTGCCACGAGATTTATACCGAAGAAGTAGTGGAACAACCTTGGTTCCATGAAATCAAAAGGTATCTCGAGACTAGGGATTATCCTGAAGGAGCTTCCGTGAATGACAAGAAGTTCTTAAGGAAATTCGCTGCTAAGTTCTTCCTGAGCAACGGCATCCTTTACAAACGAAGCCATGATTGTGTATTACTCCGATGTATGGATAAGGCTGAAGCAGAATTGATCATGACTGATATACACAGCGGCACATTTGGCACTCACTTGAGCGGGCATACAATGGCTAAGAAGATCCTAAGGGCAGGCTATTATTGGTCTACTATGGAGGCTGACTGCCATCAACATTCCCGTACTTGTCACAAGTGTCAAGTCTATGCTGACAAAGTTCATATCCCTCCGGTTCCCCTCAATGTCCTGACTGCTCCATGGCCCTTTGCAATGTGGGGCATTGATATGATTGGAGAGATCAAGTCCACGGCTTCCAACGGACATCGCTTCATCCTGGTTGCCATTGACTACTTCAGTAAATGGGTCGAAGCAGCTTCCTTCGCCTCTGTTACTAAAAATGTGGTTGCCCGCTTCATCAAGCAAAATCTCATATGTCGGTATGGTGTTCCCGACAGGATCATCACGGACAACGGTACAAATCTGAATAATACAATGATCACTGCATTATGCGAACAGTTCAAGATTTATCATCACAATTCATCTCCCTATCGGCCGAAGATGAACGGTGTTGTTGAAGCCGCGAACAAAAACATTAAGAGGATCATTCAGAAAATGGCAGTCACTTACAAAGACTGGCATGAGATGTTACCATTTGCTCTGCATGGATACCGTACGACGACACGTACTTCAACTGGGGCAACCCCATTTTCTTTGGTTTATGGCATGGAAGCTGTTTTGCCTATGGAAGTCCAAATCCCATCTCTGAGGATTATGAAGGATGCAGGTTTAAATGAAGATGATTGGATGCAGACCCGACTAGATCAACTCAATCTGATCGACGAGAAACGACTTGCTGCTATATGCCATGGTCAGACGTATCAAAAGCGGATGATCAAGGCCTTCAATAAGAAAGTCAGACGTCAAGTGTATCAAGTCGGGGATCTCGTAATCAAGCGGATTATCTTGCCGCAAAGTGATCCCAGGGGCAAATGGACTCCTACATATGAAGGGCCGTTTGTGATCAAGAGCATATTTTCTGGTGGTGCAATGATTCTGACCACCATGGACGGCGACGATTTGCCGCACCCTGCGAACGCAGACATAGTCAAAAGATACTACGCATAAAATAACCCGACAAGTCGAAAACCCGAAAGGGCGGCTTGGGAAAAAAAGGGCATCCCGGTGAATCGAAAACCCGAAAGGGCGATTCAGGCAAAAATTAGGGATAAAAACGAAAAAATCTGTACACCCGGCAAGTCGAAAACCCGAAAGGGCGGCTTGGGCAAAAAGGGGTTTCCCGGTGGATCGAAAACCCGAAAGGGCGATTCAGGCAAAAGTTAGGGAATTAAAGCGTATGACTATGTCTCGTCGGATCACTTCAAAGACAATCTCTTCATCAACCAGTTCCAGACTTCTGATCAATCCAGTCATCGTCAAACGAATCATTGAATGGACAGATATTCAGAGTTGTGAAAGCTATAGCAGAATGGAATCCCATGGAATTATTTCACATAGCCATCCTTTATTTTGTATAAAATCTTTCAATGTTTTCGACAAAGTCCTCTTACTAGGATGATTGTCTCCTTTGTACAAATATACTCAAAGAAAATCAATACAAATATTTTTCCCAGAAATTTGTGTCATTTCCCTTTTTCTTTTGCACTATTTGTTTTATTTTGAGAAACGTCCAGTGTTTTGTTAAATAGGCATATGCATTTGAAACATAATCACTTCCTAAGTGAACCTAAGAAAAGGGATTACTGATAGGATGAAGGTACAGATGAATACCTTGGCACCCTCTCGAAGGAAACCCCCAAGAGATTTGAAATCCACATCCCTAGCAAACCCTGAGGCTTACCTCCAGCAGACCCTCGAAGCTTATCCCCAGTAAGGTTCTGGAAGGTATTTCCCCGCAGAGCACGAACGTCTCTCCCGAGTTTTATTCAAAGTTATTCCTCACAAAGGCTTATAACTGGGTTATCCTCAGCTAACAGCCACGGAAGATCGCACTCGCCAGAATTCTTCCTATCCCCGGTGGAGTTCATCAAAGTTCCCCAGTCTAACTTATCAATATGATCCCCGGAGAAGCTTATCTTTGTTATCCCCAGCCGAGTTAAAATTTCAAATTATCAACCCCCAGCGGAGCCAGACTAATGAGCCTTCTCCCCACAGAGTCTTAGAAGGAGAAATCTTGAGTTCCCCAGTGAGATCACCAGAGTTGCTTCCCATCAAGCAGAAGATTCTCAGTCTTACCTCCTCAGCATGAGTCTACTAGTTTGATACTCCCCAGTAGAGGCCATCAAGAATTTTCTCCCCCGGCAGCAGCCAAGGATTTATTTTCCCCGGCAGCAGTCAGGATTCATTTATCTTCAGCAAGATAGCTCGTCAGCTTACATGCGCATTCATCACATTCATGTCATAAACATTGATGTCACGTATATCGCATCATGCATCATAACATTGCATGCAACTAACTCTTTACCTTTTCAGGAAAGATCAATCGACAGACTAAAAATCATTCAACTTCAAGATTTCTGAAAACAGTTCACGGGTTCTCCAAGTAAACGGATGTTAACCTATCACTTGTTCAGATTCTTCTGCAAGACTTCTGAAAACAGTTTATGGATTCTTCCCAACAACGGATGTTAATCTATCAGATTGTTCAGATGCAACTTTTGAAAACAGTTTACGGACGCTTCCCAACAACGGATGCTGCTCTATTGCTTATTCAACTTCAAGACTTCTGAAAACAGTTTATGGATTCTTCCCAACAACGGATGTTAATCTATCGACTTGTTCAGATGCAACTTTTGAAAACAGTTTACGGACGCTTCCCAACAACGGATGCTGCTCTATTGCTTATTCAACTTCAAGATTTCTGAAAACAGTTCACGGGTTCTCCAAGTAAACGAATGTTAACCTATCGCTTGTTCAGTTTCTTTTCCAAACCACTGAAAACAGTTTATAGGTTCCTCCCAACAACGGATGTCAATCTATTGCTTGTTCAGACCCCCAGTTCAGAAATGGTCCAAAGCTTGGACACCTTCCTGATATTCCCTTCCAGATGGCATCGTTAAGCCCATCTCCAAATGGCATCTCTAAGCCCATTCCCGCATCCATTGCTTCGACGAGTGCAAATTTCCGGGCACTCTAGTGTCCAATCTCCTTTTACCCTCGAGTCACGAAAGGCAAGCTTGCCAATCTAACTCTTCGGATTCAAGAAGATTGAACAGGGGCAACTGTTGTACCCCAAAATTTGCCCTCCCATTTCTCATTGATTTCTCATCACAAAGCCCTTGAAGCTCAAGATCCAGTTAGGGTTTCATCTGCTCAAGATCTCTCCTTGCACTGATAACTCAAATTAGGGTTTGTGTTTGAACAAAGATGTTTTGACCTAAGATTCCTAGGATGACTTTCATGCTTCATATTGGACTCCCAGGTTTACCCATATCAAGTTTCAAGTCCTGATTCCAAGTTTTGGCCAGTCAATTGGACAGTTGACCTAGAAATCAACTGTATTGGGGAAAAGGTCAACTGTGGCCAATTGACAGTCAAACCTCATGAAATTTGACCCACATCAACATTATGAACTCATATGGACCATTGGATCAAGTTTGGATCACAATTCCCCAAGAAAATTGATCAGATCACCAAAAGGGTAGAATGGTCATTTTTAGGGTTTTGACTGTACAAAGGCAATTTTTGACTGATTGACCTAGCCAATGGCAAACCAAGCTCACACATGGACTCAAGGACCCCATGGAATTATCTTGACATGATCAACAAACTCAAAAGATCCCAAGTACACAAGATTGACAGTTGAATTTCACAGTCAATTGATCAATTTTGACTGTATACTGAAAAGTCAAACTTTGACTTTTTGGTCAAAATCAAAATTCAAGATTCATTTTCCATCAAAACATGCCAAATCATGAAACTTGTTCACCAAGAAATCACAAAATGCAAATTAGGGTTAGAAATTTGAATTTTTCATAACTTAGAATTTTTCTAAGTTATGAAAAACCCTAATTTTTTCCCAACTTTTCCCCACTTTTTCACCAAGATCCATTTGGATTAAAACAAAAGTCAAAACATGAAAGTTGTAGCTTGTTGCATAATCTACAACTTTGATTCACAAAGTTTTCTCATTTGAAGCTTGTATCACAAGTTACAAATTTTTGAATAAGGGCACTAAACCATTTTTAACTTAGTGAAATTTTAACCTATTTTGACAAGGTTTTCTACCCCACTTCAAGGCCATTTTCCATACACTTCCACTTGGAATTTCAATTTTCATTTCAAATATGGATTGTAGTACACATTCCAAGATTTCCAAAATGTCCAAGAACTTCTCAAACAACCTCATGGTTAGAGAGAATCGAATTTCACAATATAGCAAAAAACCACTTTGTTCATGACCAAGTTCCATGTCCATAACTTTGCAATTTGAACTCAGCATGCTTTAGGTTAGATTACAGGTCCTTAAACCAAGTTGCACTCAATAATTTAATGCATATTCATTGTGTTAAGGTGTTGTTCTATGAGTTTGAACATTGTATAAAGGTTTAATCCCAAACTAGATAAAGCAAATTAGCCATTTTGGTAAAAGGTAGCTTTATGTCAATTTGGAAATCCAACAAGTACATTGCAAATCTGAATGGCACAAGATTATGAACATAACACACTGATCAAGGAGGGATTATGCATCACATTAGGGGCCCTCTACATGCCTAAAAACACAAGTTGCATTTTGTTGCTTAAGTATGAAGTAAAGTTGCATAACTCACAAGAACTCTCATCTCAGCATTAGAACAGAAGAACAAACTTATCAAACATACTCAGCATATCCCAACTAAGCTAACACACGAGCCTTTGGCCTCTCAAACACTCCCATTGCCATAATCACCTTGAAACTGCTCAAATAGAGCAACCCCTGCAGTTTGAGTGCTATCTCTCAATCCCTTCAAGCATTCTTGCCCAAACCTGTTCCTCTACCTTCCTTACAACCTATGCAAGCTATCCAGAAGCTAAGACACAACCTGTAACACCTCTAAGCCACTTCACCATTTTTGTTTTTCTGTTTTGCAGTTGAAGTTCTCTAGCTCGATTCAGAAGCTCTCAAGACAAAGTAAGCATTGAAACAGCATCCCTGGACCTCAAGGAAGCTTTTCCAATCATCACCTTGCACTGAAGGTTCCTACATCTCCAGATAGAAGTTCAACTGAATAGGTAAAATTTTGAATTCGTATCTCTCTTATTATGCATCATTAGTCTTAAGTTTGTGAAGAAATAATGTCATACTCATGCCACTGAACATGTCCATGTCTTTACTTTTCATTTCTTTTGCCTGAGTAGAGAGAATTTGGAGTTTGAAAATGACAGAAAAACTAGGTTAGGATTTGGGGGAGGAGAAATTCTCCTTCATCTTAGAGAGTTAGGTCAAGTTCTATACATGGTTAGAATCGTCTCTTCATGCTGAACATTTTTTATGTTATGAGTTTTTGTTAAAAAGCCAGGAATCAGGAGTTAGCAGCTGGAGTACAGGGCGCGCGTTTTTGAATGCTGTTGAACAAAGGTTGAAGATGAAGCCACATGGGCTGGGCCTGTGTGGTCTTTTCTTTTTACACCCTATTTCCATTTTCTTACCCCCTGAGCCCATTTGCTTGATTTAATGTTTTTTTATTTTTCTTTTTTTTCATTTTGACTCATTTATTTTTTTCTAATAATGTTTAAAACTTGAAAAATCATTTTTGCACCATTTTTGCATTTTTTGAGTATTTATTTGTTTATATATACTATATATATATATATATATATATATATATATATATATATATATATATATATATATATATATATATATATATATATATATATATATATATATATATATATATATATATATATATATATATATATATATATATATATATATATATATATATTATTTAGAAATATTACTAATAATGTAAATATATTGTACTTCTGATTTTTATTTCATTTTTCCCTTTTGGAACATTTTGTATAAAAAAATACTTTTTTTATTATTTTATATAAAATTAAATATTATTTTTGTTTGCATATTTAATATATCTTGTAAATAGTATAAATATACCTATATATATACATTAATACATTTAGGGCAAAATATCAAAAATATACATATTTTTACTTTTATTAATATTTAGCACTAAAGATACATTTTTATAAATATACTTTGTTTTATTTTATTTTTGTAGGTAAATAGTAAATATTATGCAAATTAAATAATTAATGTCCTTTTTGATTAAAATTAGGGTTTTTGCCCTAAATTTGAAAATACCTCAAAATAATACCCTTTTATTTTCTTTATTTTATTTTACATGAATAATACAATTTTTCCATAACATATAAAAATTTCCCTTTGCATGCTTGCATATTTATTTTATTTACCATTTGAATTATACATTTTTATTTATATTGTAAATATTCAAAAAAAAAATGATGTAATAGCTTAGATTTAAATTCTTGTCTAAATATCCCCATTTGAACATTGTACCCCCCTCCCTATATTATTGTGATGTAATAGCGTAGGAATTTAAATTTCGCACTTTATCGCTTTCTAAATATACTATGCTAGAATTAGGGTTTTGTATGCGAATAAAAAAATGAACAAAATAGTTGGACCTAATACAAGATAAATGAGCATGAAAATAAACAACACATCTCACACTTGCACCCCTAGGGTATTCCACTTTGTTGCCTTCAAAATAATTGGGCCATATTGCATGTTGAACTTCTTTGGGCAAAACAAAACAATCAAATGATCATTATCCCTCAAAATGTTGCTTAAATGAATGATCAAGTCCCTTTCAAAGAAAATTTCCCAAAGACATTTAACACTATTGCAACTATGGTCTAAACAATGACCCGCGCCCGTCCCTTTCACCTCCTAAGACAAGATTGTCCACCAAATGCAATGGTGGAACAAAATTGTCAAAAGGTTTGAAACATAACAAAAATCTTTGAGAAAACTTTAGGGTAGATGAGCTCTTATGTACTTGTCAACTTTCCAAGAAAACACTTGCCTAATTTCAAAACCCACTTCACAAACACTTTCAAAACAAACTTTCAAAAAACCTTGAAACATCTTTTCAAAAAGACAAACACATTTTGTAAAACATTCGAGTAAAGAATTGTTACAAGGGTAGCCTATGCAAGGCATCTTTTTCAAAACCTTTTCAAAACCACACACAAAGCACCATTTCAAACAATTAAAAACCAAGGCAAGTTGATCTAAGCAAGTACCTAAGAGCCCATGGATAACCATGGATAGAAGGGGTGCTAATACCTTCCCCTTCTATAATCTACTCCCCGAACCCAAGAAAAATCTCAAAGGTTTTTGCTGTGCTTTTTAAACCTTTCCTTAGGATAAAATAAAAAGTCGGTGGCGACTCTTGCTCAACCGAAACATTTGCGAAAACAAACGCAAAATCCTAGTCAGTTCTCCCACCGTATCACATTATCCTTTATTCAAAAATTTATTATCGTTATTATATAAAAAAAATAGTAATCTTTATCTTTATTATATAAAAAATAGTAATGTCATTTACCCCTTATTTCGCTCATTAAAATACAAATAATTATCAAACCATAATGCTTGCAATTAATATATTCAATCATTTTATTTATTGTTTTGTCTACCATACACTCACACAATTATTTTAGCTCTCTCAAACTAAAATCATTCTCTCTGTAATCAAATGTATCATTAATAAAAAAAATTCCAATTTTAACATAAAAAATTAAACTAACTCCATTATTTTCTCTCTTCTAAATTAAAGTTAGTCAATATTTTTCTCCTCTCAAGTTATCATACAATCTCTAATCAAATGTAATACTAATAAAAAAAATTTAAATATAATTTTTTAAGTCTGATTCTTGTTAAATTGTAATTTATATGTGTTAAAAGAAGATTTGATTTGTTTAGATTTAAATAGATTTGATTTAAATCTAGATTAGATTTGATTTAGTAAAGAGATATTTTGGGCTTGGGTTTAGCTTAGGGAGCAAGCTAACCTAAATCTATAAATAGAGGGAGTAACTCCTATTTTGTAATTAAGTCATTCACAGTATTTTGCAGTTGCAAAGTGAATAATAAAATTTCTACAGTTTGTGGGCAGAGAGAAACTCTGCAGAAATATCTCTATTGTCTTTTCTTTGTTTGTCTCATAACTAATCATCAGTGGTGGTCGAAATTCATCCTAGAGTATTGGTGGATTTCCAACATCTGGTATCAAGAGCTTGTGTTTCGATTCAAGGGAAGTGTCAATCAAGAACGATTGAAGAATTCACGATGATAAGTTATGGGAATGCAAACTATCCAGCAATGCTGCCAATTCTGAAAGTTGACAACTATGAGAATTGGTGCAAACAGATGAAAGTCCTATTAAGGTGTCAAGGCCTTTGGGACCTTGTAAAAGATGGAGTCGAAGCGCTTGGCGAAAATGCTTCAGAAGAAGAAAAGAAGAAATATACAGAATCTGAGAAGCAGAGTTATAAAGCATTATTTATAATTCATCAATGTGTCAGCTCAGACAATTTCGAAAAGATTAGTGATTCAGAATCTGCAAAAGAAGCTTGGGAGATCCTTGAGAAGTCTTTTGGAGGCGCTGAGAAGGTGAAAGAAGTGAGGTTACAAACTCACAAAAGGACCTATGAACTGCTTCAGATGGAAGACAGTGAAAACATATCTGATTTCTTCACTAGAGTTACAAAACTAGTGAATCAAATTAAGGCATGTGGAGAAACATTAACAACAAGAGCTGTTGTTTCGAAGATTTTGAGATCTTTAGCTCCTAAGTTCGACCACATAGTGGTGGCGATCGAAGAAGGGAAAGACTTGTTGAAATTGACAAAGGAAGAGCTTCAAGGGACGCTCGAATCTCATGAACAAAGAATGAACGAAAGAGCTGCAGGAAAATCGAAGAGTGATGTGGCCTTGCAGGCACATTCAGCAAAAGAGACCAAAGGCAAAGGAAAGTATTTCGACAGAAGTAGAGGTGGCTACAACAAATCGAATGGTAGAGGAAACCAAATCGAAGGAGACGTGTCGAATCAAAGAAGACCACACCAAGGCAACCAAAGAGGTGGTGCTGCAAACAGAGGAAGAGGTGGTGGTCAAAAACCTGATAAGAGTCACATTCAATGTTACAATTGTCAGAAGTATGGTCACTATTCGAGTGATTTTCCGGAAAAACGAAAGAATCAAGAAAGTGATGCAAAGCTTGCAAAACATGAAGAAGAAGAAGAGATGATGCTGATGGTCACAACAAGAGATGAAGACATATTCAAGGACCAATGGTACTTGGATTCAGGATGTTCATCACATATGTCTGGAAGGAAAGACTGGTTCGTCAATATAAAACCCTTAACGAAAAATATGGTAAAATTTGCAAATGACAACACCCTAGCAGCTGAAGGTATTGGTGATGTTATGATCATGAGGAAAAATGGCAAGAAGTCAGTAATTTTGAATGTATTGTACATACCAGGCATGAAGAGAAATTTGCTCAATATAGGACAGTTGGTCGAAAAGAACTATAAAGTATCAATCGAAGATAAGTTGATGAGAGTCGTTGATGCAAATGGGAAAGTAATCTTGAAGGCTCCTATGTCTCAGAATCGAACCTTCAAGATTGAACTAAATGTGATGGAGCACAAGTGCCTTTCGAATGCAGCTAGCATAGATGAATGGATATGGCATTATAGACTTGGTCATCTCAACTTCAGAGACATCAGAGATTTGAAGAGAAGAAATATGGTTTCAGGATTTCCTGAAATTGACATTCCAAACGAAGTATGTGAAGAATGCGTGCAGGCGAAGCAACACAAGAATAGCTTCAGCAAGGATGCAGGAAGCAGATCGAAGGCTAGTCTCGAAGTCATATACTCTGATGTATGTGGACCAATCCAGGTGGATTCAATGGGAGGTAACAAATACTTTGTTACATTCATAGATGATTTCAGTCGAAAGCTATGGACTTACCTGATCAAGAAGAAAAGTGAAGTGTTCGAAGTATTCACCAGGTTTAAGTCTATGGTCGAATTACAAAGTGGACAAAAACTCAAAGTTTTGAGAACTGATGGTGGAGGAGAATATGTGTCGAAAGACTTCGACAGATTATGTGAAAAAGAAGGGATTGTGCATGAGGTGGTGCCACCCTATACTCCACAGCAAAATGGAATTGCAGAAAGGAAAAATCAAACCATCATGAATATGGTGAGAAGTATGTTGAAAGGCAAGAGTTTACCTAAAGAGTTTTGGGGTGAAGCTGTTTCGACTGCAACATACATTTTGAACAGAAGTCCTACAAAGAAGTTAGAAGGAATTACTCCAGAAGAATGTTGGTCTGGTGTGAATCCTAGCTTAAGTCATCTGAAAGTATTTGGATCTATTGCACATAGACATGTGCCAGATCAGTTGAGAAAGAAACTTGACGATAAGTCAAGTCAAATGATCCTAGTTGGATATCATTCGACAGGAGGCTACAAGTTGTTCGATCCAGAGAACAAGAAGATTGTGATCAGCAGGGACGTGATCATAGATGAGTTCAAAGAATGGGATTGGACTGCAAATGTCAAGAAAGATTCAGTGGGAATCTTATTCGAAGAGCCAGAAACTCAAGTCGAAAGAGAAGTTCGACAAGAGGAGCCAGCAGATATACCCAGTACAAGCAGACCTCAAAGAGCAAGACGCATGCCTGCAAGATTGCAAGATTGTGTGATTACATCAGATGATGTGATAGATGATGAAGGTGAGCTGGTACATTATGCTTTCTATGCAGATGTCGAACCTGTTAATGCAGCTGAAGCATTAAAGGATTCGAAGTGGGTGAAAGCAATGAACGAAGAAGTAAAGTCTATCAAAGACAACAACACTTGGTCACTTGTCAAATTGCCCCAAGGCAAGAAGGCAATTGATGTCAAGTGGGTATACAAAGTGAAGACTAATTCGAAAGGTGAAGTAACTCGACACAAAGCAAGACTTGTGGCGAAAGGATTTCTACAGAAAGAAGGAATAGACTTCGACGAAGTTTTTGCACCTGTTGCTAGGATCAAAACAATCAGGCTGGTTGTTGGTCTAGCAGAAATCAACAGTTGGCACATATGTCAGATGGACGTGAAGTGTGCATTCCTAAATGGACCCTTAGATGAAGAAGTCTATGTTAAACAACCAGTTGGGTTTGTGAAACATGACGAAGAAAGAAAGGTGTACAGGCTACATAAAGCCCTGTATGGTTTGAAACAAGCTCCAAGGGCTTGGAATAAGAAAATTGATAGTTTTCTAAGGGAGAAGGAATTTGTGAAGTGCATAACTGAACATGGAGTATATGTAAGAAGAAGCAAGAGTAAATTGCTTATACTATGTCTCTATGTAGATGATTTGTTGATAACAGGTAGCTGCAAGAGTGAGATCGAAGACTTCAAAGTTGACCTTAGTAAGGAATTCGAAATGTCTGATTTGGGTGAGATTTCATATTTCCTTGGTATCGAATTCTACAAGAGCAATAGAGGTTTGATGATGCATCAAAGAAGATATGCAGGAGAAATTCTCAAAAGGTTTGAGATGGAAGAATGCAACGCAACTTCGACACCTGCAGAACCAAGAATGCAACTGTCGAAAGATGCTGATGAAGATGATGTTGATCCAACCCAATACAGAAGACTTATTGGATCATTGAGATATCTTTGTCATACAAGGCCTGACTTAGCATACAACGTAGGTATGGTAAGTAGATTCATGCAGAAGCCAGAGGTATCACATCTAGCAGCTGTGAAGAGGATACTAAGGTATCTTAAAGGAACTTTCGATTATGGCATTTTGTTTCCTGCAGTTGATAAAGGAAAAGAATGCAAGTTAGTGGGATACACTGATTCGAGTTGGTGTAGTGATGTTGAAGATCGAAAGTCAACAACAGGATATGTGTTTATGCTAGTCGGTGCAACAATTGCTTGGAGTTCGAGAAAAGAACCAGTAGTGGCATTATCATCATGTGAAGCAGAATACATGGTTGCTTCTCTTTGTGCATGTCAAGCAACCTGGATGATGAACTTGGTCGAAGAGATAACAGGGAAAAATCATGGAGCAATTACCATGAAGATAGACAGCATGTCAGCTATCAATCTGGCAAAGAACCCAATAGCACATGGTCGAAGTAAGCACATCGAAATGAGGTTCCATTATCTTCGAGAGCAGGTAGCAGATGGGAAGATGAATTTTGAACACTGCAGAACTGAGAATCAGATTGCAGACATCATGGCAAAAGGAGTGCAGGTCGAAGTATTCAGAAAGCTAAGGGCCATAATGAACATAGACAATTTAGACACAATGAATTAGGTGGTGTGTTAAATTGTAATTCATATGTGTCAAAAGAAGATTTGATTTGTTTAGATTTAAATAGATTTGAATTTAAATCTAGATTAGATTTGATTTAGTAAAGAGATATTTTGGACTTGGGTTTAGTTTAGGGAGCAAGCTAACCTAAATCTATAAATAGAGGGAGTAACTCCTATTTTGTAATTAAGTCATTCACAGTATTTTGCAGTTGCAAAGTGAATAATAAAATTTCCACAGTTTGTGGGCAGAGAGAAACTCTGCAGAAATATCTCTATTGTCTTTTCTTTGTTTGTCTCATAACTAATCATCAGTGGTGGTCGAAATTCATCATAGAGTATTGGTGGATTTCCAACAATTCTTACTATTTTTCAATGAAAATATAATAATTATATATTTTTCTCTTACATATATGTAAATTAGTTCTATTTTCACTCTTTAAATAATATTAAAATATATTTATCATATTTTTATTATAAAATTGTCAAAATTATACATAAAAAATAAAGAATTGTATCTAAATTTTATCTAATAAATTTTTTTCAATTTTAAAATAAACAAATTAAACTCAATCTATTATTTTGTAACACTAATAAAAAATTTCCAATTTTAAAATAAACAAATGAAACTCGATTTATTATTTTCTCTTTCAAACTAAAATTATTCCATATTTTTCTCCTTTTAAATTATGATATGCTCTTTCTATGTAATCAAATGTAGAATTACTAGAAAAAAATTCCAATTTTAAAATAAACAAATTAAACTTGATCCATTATTTTCTATCTCTCTCAAATTAAAGTCATTCTATATTTGTCTCCTCTTAAATTATGATACACTCTCTTTCTATGTAATCAAATGTATTATTAATAAAAACATTTCAATTTTAAAATAAAAATTAAACTAGCTCAATTATTTCCTTTCTCTCAAATTAAAGTCATTTCATATTTTTCTTCCACTCAAATTATGATATGTTAAAAAAACTTTAATTTTCCATTGAAATTAAACCACTTTCTTTTTGAAGTTACACAATTTAATTGGGAGTTTCACGAGAGAAATTTTTTCTTTTAAAAGTTTATAATTATGTTTTAGTAACTATCCATGACATTAAATGATATGACTTCTCACATATCCCATTATATCAAACTCTTACAATCCCATTATATCAAACTCTTGCATTTTTTATATGTAGAGATGTGTATATGATTTATACGAATTTACCATATATAAATTGTTTGATCATGTTACACTTATAATCAAACACATAAATTCAGAACCTGGCTAAAAAAACAAGTATTTCTCTTAGTTGTTAATTTAACAAATGGATAAGCAAGTATCTCTTTTAGCTGTTAATTTAACAAATGGTTAATAAAGGTGGACTTATACTGTCTTTTGTTAACATATTTGTTAGACTATGATATCAAATTTAAAGGGGTGAATAGATCTCTAAATAAAAATCATCTTTTAAAATGATTATTTAAAACTTATTTGAAAGACAATGTTGAACGGAAGAATTTTGGTCTAGATCAACATAATAGTTTAAACGAACTTAGTTATTGGAAACTCGGATATGTACGAGTCATATGAAATTAATATAATCATAAAATCAATCAACATAATAGTATCTCAATTAACATTTAATATTAAACACAACAGTTTTTTATTTCCAATAAAATCATATTAAAACATAATATGACAATTTATCGAACATGTGGCGCGCAATCAATTTTTCAGAATTTTCTTTGAGATTTGTGGATATGCAAAAACACTTACAATCAAAATAATTATAAACTAATCAACAAAGCAATTTAAACCTTAATAATCAAAGGGAAATTCTATACGAATTAATCAACCAAACAACACATTCAACACATTGCATATAAAGAGTAAATGAAAGTAAGAGATAGAACATTGTAATTTTCCTTTGAGTTAACCAAGCTAAATAGTTTGTCAAACACTTGAAGTGTAAACAAAGTTTTAGAATTTTCCTTTGTGTTGTGTTGATATGAAAAAACACTTATAATCAAAAGTGATTATAAGCAACTCAACACACAATTCAAAACAAAAACAGTTTCGGAAAATTCCTACGCGTCGATAAATTTCTCAATGCTATTTGACAAATTGATGTATGAAGATTAAAGCAAGTAAAGCAATAAAAGAAAAGAGACACAATGATTTATTTAGGAAGTTCCTCACTTTCGTCCTCGCATGTGGGTACATCTCCCCCAATTTCAAATTTAGAAATAGGATTATTTCTTACTTTGCAAAAGTATGAATACAAGAGAAGTGTTCGGAGAAACTATACAAAACATAATCGTTCGATGTCAATTCAACCCCTTCACTTATTTTGATCTTCAATAAGACCAAGACCGATAGATGCAGACTATTTGCAGCTTAAGTTACTTCCATGAAAAGATTTCAAACACTCCAAGGTTCCTTGCAAAGATTTCAAACACTCCAAGGGTTTTTCACTCGAGTAAATATGATTGCAAACTATCAACACAAGATCACTGATTCTATCATCTAATTCTTGCTACTTCCGTAAAAAGATTTCAATCACACTAAGGTTCCTTGAAAAGATTTCAAGCACTCCAAGAGATTTCTCACTTGGACGATCCTTCGCACGATCTTGCATGAAAACTCCCAATTCAACAAATAATTTTGGAGGACAAACCCGGTGGTTTTTCCCGGATGAAGACCCCTACAAATCTCAATCCTAACCAATTGAAAATCTTCAATTCTTCGTCTAGATGGCACCCTGACAGAACATTATCACAATGTAATATTGGTGTGTATGCATAGATTGGAAGGTTGAAGAAGAAGAGGAAATGTAGGCTAATTTTATGGTATCATCAAGTTGAAATGATGCATGAATGATATATTTATAGTTAGATTCTTTTTAGGTAAAAGAGGGTACTTTCAGAATAAAAAATAATGAAAAAATGACCCACAAAGCAGTATGTGTTGACCTGAAAGTTTTATGTGTCGACACATGAGAAACAGTGGCTAAAAGCTTTAATAGTGCAATACATGTGTTGACACAAAAATCGTATGTGTCGATACATAGGTCTTATGTGTCGACCTAAAAATCGTATGTATCTGACACATATTGAAGCTTTTAAGAAAATGCATAAATGCAGAATTCATGTGTCGACGCATAGAAATTTCAGGTCGACACATACGTGTTGATTTTGTGCAAAAACTTATTTTTCATGATTGAGATCAATTTTAAAATTGTTTTAAATGATTCCTAAAATCTCTAATGCAAAGAGGTGCAACAAGACATAAAGATATCGTCCACTATACTAAAATGTTATCTTTTAAAATTTTGACATCATACAAAACATCTAATAGTAAAATTGCACACATAATATCGAATGTGGATACATATTTATGTAACATAGATAATGTCAAAGGTAAAGCAAATATTCATTGATGTGACAGTGGTAATTCATCTACTACTAAAGAAACTAAAATTTCATGTTTGAACATTGAAAAAGTTCATTGAAGGGATTGATGCAAGTTGAGATTAAATTCATCAACCTGCAAGTTATTTTGTCTCAATTTTTATTTATTATGTTTCTTTATGTTTAATGATTTCATGTTTAAAAAATCTTGTTGAACAGAGTGATTGTCAAATAACTTAGCCTTTTGTTTACTGTTTAATATGTCATGGGTTTGTAGAACTCTATTTTATATGCGATATTGTTGTCCTTTTTTCTTAACAAATATGATTGGCACGTAGCAAAAGTTGTTTAATTTGATCTCTGTTTTTTCGTTGCTTAAAATTACATCAATAAATAATTACTATTATATCATTTTCTTTCAAATGGCACTTGTGAAATTCAAGTTAACCCTAATCACTCTATGGAAATAAAATAATAAATAGGTGTATTACATAAATATAAAAGCGGGAGAAAACTTAAACTCACTGATTGATTTTGTAAGAAAACAAATTTACACAACTCAAAAAGAATATAATAATTTATTAATAATAGATAAAAAAATATGAATAGAAAAAGAATATAATGAATAGTAAATAAAATAATAAGAAAAACTTAAATATAAAATGATTTAATTTTTTTTAAATATATTATAATTTAAAATAACATAAATATTAATATTTATTTCATTAATTTTTAAATTATTATAATAGAGTAAATAACACAAAATAAAAAGAGTAAAAATGTTAGTAATATTTTTTTATAATATATTTCAAAGTAATTTTTGATTGATTTTTTTTAGTTTGAAAAAATTGACTTGTATTTTAAATTTTCAAAAAATAGAAAATATTTAACTAGGTCAAATTAAATTATTCCATTTTAATATTTCATTTTAAGTTTATCATGGTGCGTGAAAATATTTAAACAAGACGTTTTTTTTATAAGTCACTTTATCCTTTTTCACCCATATTAAAAAAGTTTTTAATTTTTGTTAGATTTTGTAAAAATTATATACTTTCAATATTATCCTTATTAACACATTTAAATGACATTCAAAATCACATCATTAATCTATTGGAATGTTATTTTCTCTCTCCAACATTCCAAATGTGTTTGGAAGAAGATACGTCTGACTAATTGATAGGTAATCACATATTTTTCACATTTTTGTTTATTTTAAAAAATTTCTAAAATTTAATTGGTTTACTTTTATCTTATTTATTGTGTGATTTTTGTTATAGTAATAATTATATATTTTTTTAAATTTATTTGATTTCACGATGAAATAACTATATTTCAGTTACAAATTATAATTTGGAAAATAAATTGAAATTAAAGAAATGTTAAATAAAAATAAAGTTGTTTTTTAACTCATTATTATTATTAATAAAAGAACTTTCAATTTTCAAATTATTTTTTTTTCATTCTCCTATGGTGGGGTTGGTATCCGGTCATTTTTAGTTAAAATCAATCCTCATCACTATTTTCCGTTCTCTTTTTATTAAATAATTAATTATTTACATAAATTTTTTTTGTGTGTTTTTTTAAGTTTTCATCGTCTTGTATGGTGTTTGTTGGTTCTTTCGTCTTAGTACGATGTTTATTAGTTCAGATTGATATATTCACTTTGACTCATTATAGATTTGATGAAGACCTGAGCGTCAATATTACAGATCTGGAATTATGAATATTCCGATATTTTTATTTTATCATATTTGTAGACACTTTCATGTTTTTGTTGTACGTTATTAACCTAACTGCGGCATGATTGTTTACAGATTTACTTTTTTTTTAAAATTTTTTAATAATTTTGTATTTGTAATGATCGGTGTATTTTTTAATTTGAATTAATGAATATCTTTTTTAATAAAAAAAATTATTTGATTTCATGATGAAATATCTATATTACAGTTAGAATTTAAAAAGTAAATTAGAACTAAATAAAGACTAAATAAAATGTTTTTTAACTCGTTATTATTATTAATAAAAGAATTTTCAATTTTTAAATTAAAAAAATTATTTGATTTCTTGATGAAATGTCCATATTACAATTAAAATTTGAAAAATAATCTAAAACTAAATAAAGGCTAAATAAAAATAAACGTTGTTTGTTTAACTCACTATTATTAATAATAAAATAGCTTTTAATTTTTAAATAAAAAAAAATTAAACTCAATCTATTATTTTAGCTCTCTTAAATTAAAATCATTCAATATTTTTCTCCTCTCAGATTATGATACTCTTTATTATCAAATATAACATAAAGATTTCCAATTTTAAAATATAAAAGATTAAACTCTATCTATTTTCTCAATTAACTCTATTATGTTTTTCTCTTCCGAATTAAAATCATTCCATATTTTTCTCCTCAAATTATGATACCTTCTGCTCTATCAAAAATTACTTCAAAGAAAAGATTAAAGATATTATTAACCGATAAGGAAGATTAAGATAGAACGGAAATTAGATATGTCGTTTATAAAGAAGTCTTGTAATATTCGATAGTTATTTATTTACTTATTTATCACCAATTATGTGACTTGAAATATTATACTTTATACAAATCTAAATTTTAGATTAAATTATATTGTGTTATAAGTTTGTTTGTAATTTTTTCTTAAATTATATTGATTTATATATATATATATAATATTCTAAAATATTTTTGCATCACATAAGTTTGTTGGAAAATAAGTATGAGTTGTGTTGAGAAAGTATGAGTTCTAAGTCTCACATTGTTTAGAAAAGTGAATGTTGAACACTTCAGAAATGAGATGACTCATTTGTTTTAGGTGAATATGGTGTGTTTCTCATTTATTTGAGTGAATGTTTGCCTCAATGTAAATACTTCTCCCATGATAATCCAACAGTAATATGAAATGTCCATGACGAAATAAGGGTATCTCTCAATGGCGAGACAAGTACGTGGATGAAAGACTTCCACTTAAGTGAGACACTTTATAAATGAGAACATCCATACAACTATAATTTTATATAATAGAAGTTACAAAATAAGTTCAAATATTTATTCTATTCATTATTATTATATAATAGGAGTTAAAAATAACAAAAAATATAGTTCAAATTTTTATTTGGTATATTAATATATTATTTATATAAATAGAATAAATTTTATATAAAGAATTTAATATTTTATGAATATAAAAATATGACTATTTGAACCAAGCATAACATTTAACTTATAATTTAAATTTGAAATTTTAACTTATTATTTAAATTTAAATCTAAAAGATAGAAGTGGGAGATTTTTTAACTTATATTTTAGAAATAATAAAAATATATTAAAAATATATTTATATTTTTTTATTTCTTCTCTATTATAAATTATATATACACAAGTTATTTATATTATTTTTATATTTTTTAAGGAGATTTTATTTTATTTTTATATTTAAATATGTAAATTATTTAACAAAATATAGAAATTTATAAAATAGATAGAAAAAAATAAAATAAAATAAGAAATGAAAAAAAATTACTATTTAGATGACACGTCAACACAAAGATAAACTTGAAATTAAATTATCATCATGACAACTTTAAATTTATATTAAATAGATATACAGAATATACAATAATATATTAAATAAAAACGATAAAAATAATTTGTGTCTTTTTCAAATGTTCTTGGTATTTGTCCACTAATCAATATAATATGACAATTTATCTCAAGTGTTTGATTTTAATTTTTAATTTTTCAAACAACCAATAACTGACATTTATCAATTGTTATAAACTTTCTCTAACCATCAATACATCTCTTTTTTTATAGACTAACCCCCCAACTCAATGTGGAAAGGAATAGAAAAAGGATTTTCAACCAATATTTCTAACTAATTCCTCTATTGTGTCTTATTTCAAAAACTAACATGAATGACTATTTTCTCTAATTTGATGATATAACTATAACATTTAGTACTAAGAGATCAACATTAATAAAAATATTTAAAATTTTTTTAAAGGATCAAAATTTAATTCATAGTAATTATATATGAATATCATATAGAAGAGGGTGGATTCGATCCCACCACATATTCTTTTTCATCTTTAAAGAATGAATTTTAAACACTAAATTATTTGACCTAAAAAATTAAAACAGTTAATGAATTATATTATTAGATTAATTATATGCAAAAAGAATTATAATAATACTATTAAATCATTTTAAAGCGGCAATGCAAAATTGTTCAAAACACCCTAAAAATATTAAATTAATTGAATGGCAATGTGTTTTCTTAAGTCAATAAGAGATAGATGGTAAGATTATTTCATCTTTGTAACATGAGAATATTCTTTCCACTTTATAGGGTGTAGCATACGTTTATAAAATTTCAAAAATATTTGAAGTGGTGTTTAGAGATATATCTCTGAACGTATTTGAAATCAGATTAGCATTTGTATATTTCAGCCATTTATTCCTTTTTTATTAAAATATATTTTGGAGATGTATCTTTGTATATTTTCTGAGGTGAATCCGGAGATATATCTCTAACAAATCTCATGTATTCATTTATGGTGTTCTTATTCACTGGTTTGGTTTATTTAATAACTCAGTGACAATTTCGAAGATGCATATTCATAAAATGTCAAGTGGAAAATTGAATAAAACATCACCTTGCACGTTCTTCTTTCTCATTAACCCAACTTCACTCTCAAACCCCTTAAAAATTATTCTATTGTCAATCAACTTTTTAACACCAAAATATTATTTTTGTATTTTATCATATCAAAGGGAGTAAAGATGTCGGAATTCAAGGTAAAATACATTCATTTCATTAATCTGATTTTTGAGCTAAAAAAAGAACAATAAGTTCGGATATGCATCTTTGAACTAAGTTTCATGTGTTCCATCCATCACCGGATTTGCTCGATACTTTGAATTTTTAATATATTTTTTGTTATTATTGATATTAGATACGGTGCATTCATATATGTTTCCCAAAGCTACTATGAGGATTAATGTTAAACTGGATGAAGTGAAGGATGATGTTAATCCGCGTGAAGTGAAGGATAATGTTAAGTCGGGTGCTAGACTAGTTGTTGTCGAGGTAGATGTTCATAAATAATTTACAAATAAACAAGAATTTATTGTTCGTGAATGTATGCTACAATAATGGGTTCGCATGGAGGCCAGAAAATTGGGATTTGACATTGTAATCGAAAGGTCTTACAATGGTTATGATAGAATACGAGCATTTGTAACAATAACATGTAAAAAAAGTGGCACGTACCAACTAACGATTAGGAAGTTGAAACACGATGACACCGAAACGAGAAAATATGTGTGTCCATTTAAATTACGCGGATAACGTAAGGACAATGATATATGGAAATTTAATGTGGTTTATGGTATACATAACCATGCCTTGTGTCACAAGCTATCTGGTCACCCTTTGTATGTCGCCTTATTTCAGAGATGAAGGATCTTGTTTCAGACATGACATTAAACACGGTGACGCTAAAAAACATACTTGCAACTTTGAAATAGAAAAGACCTCGAAATGTTACAAATATCAAACAAGTATATAGTGTGTGTGTGTGTGTATGTGTGTCTGTGTGTGTGTATGTGTGTGAGTGTGTGTGTGTGTGTGTGTGTGTGTGTGTGTGTGTGTGTGTGTGTGTGTGTGTGTGTGTGTGTGTGTGTGTGTGTGTGTGTGTGTGTGTGTGTGTGTGTGTGTGTGTGTGTGTGTGTGTGTGTGCGCTCGAAAGAACAAGGCGGTAAGAGTTCCATGATCTGAAATGCAACAATTATTGAAGCTTTTGGCTGATGATCACTATGTTTCTATGTACATAGTTTATGAGAATAAATATGTTGTTCAAGATATATTTTGAACTCATCCCGATTCCATTAAATTATTCAATACATTTCCCATTGTTATCATAATTGATTCAACATATAAGACCAACAAGTATAAAGTTCCACTTTTAGAAATTATTGGTGTTACTTCTACGGAGAAGACTTTTTCAGTGGGTTTTGCATTTTTGGAATCTGAAAAAGAGGACAATGTTACACGATTTGGGAATGTTCAAGATTATGTTGAAGGACCAAGAAAATATTCAAAATATAATTGTCATCGATTACGACACTGCGCTGATAAATTCGATTGCAAAGGTGTTTCTTACATCATATACATTACTTTGTAAGTATCACATAAGCAAAAATGTAAGAAGTCGACTAAAACCTATCGTAGGAACCATACAAATCAATGATGGAGATGGAAAAATGGTCAAACCTAGCGTGGTGTTGGAAAAGATAATGGATGCTTAGAATGGTATAATAAATTCTTCACAAAAGAGTTATATGCTGAATTTGTAATACCTTTCAGGAGGGTGTGTGGGAGATATCTAGATTTCCTAAAATATGTTGAGAGTACTATTTTGGACCAGGTGAAAGAGAATATTTTTTGTGTCTGGACCGATCAGGTTAGACACTTTAGAAATACAACAAATAATATAGTTGAATCTGCACATGCTACACAAAATAATTGGTTGGGAAATAGTAAAGGTGATTTTTATCGAGTTTGGGACATCGTGAACCAAATGCTATGAAAACACATAATGAGATACAAACATATTTTGGTCGGAGCATTACTTTGTTAGAACATTGATTCAAAGACTACATCCTTTATTCACAGTTGGTTGGCAACATATCTCGGGAGGGATTGAATTTTATTTTTCACTAAACCATGCGAGCAGATAAAACAGGTTCAAATAGCTCATAGTGTAATTGTATATTTATGAATATGTATGGTCTTCCATGTGCTTGTTTAATTCCAAAGAAAATGAAGCTTGATAAACTAATACCTGTGGAAGAAGTTTACACTCACTAGAAAAGGATTTGGTTTGATGACGATGGTGTGGTGGAGGATGATAAATCAAGTATAACTATTATGACTGAATAGGAAGTAATCCAAGAGAGATTTTTGAAAGATGATGATAACATGAAATTGTACATCAAAGAGTGTTAGACGATAGGCTACGATCTAGAAGGGGGGGTTGAAAAGATCGAAAATGAATTTTCAAATTAAAATTATGTTTTAAAATGTTTTAAACCATGACGCGCATAAACAAAACTGGATTGACAATCATTTATCCGACCCGTTATCGAAAAGACCGGGTATGTGATAAACCGATGAAACTAGTTTACGTATGATGAAAAAAATAACCAATAAATTTCCACCAAACCAACTTTTAATAAAACACATTATAGAAATCAAATTCTAATGAAATAATCGACAAAAATTAACTAAGATAGTTTGTCGGACACTTGGAGTGCAATCGATACAAACCAGATTTTTGTTTGATTTAGTTGATGTTAGAAACCAATTTCAATCACAAGGATTATTATCAAATCAATAAAACAGTTTATGGTATTAACCTAAGAGATTATCTCAATGTATCAATCGCATAATTTGCAATATAACATAAAGTAGAGAGTAAGAGAGAAAGAGAGCAACACAATAATTTGTTTAGGCAATTCTCCAATCAGCCTCGTTATTGGCACGTCTGCCCCCAATTCTGTTTTCAATTTAGATAATGAAATTTAACCTTTGCAAAATGTTGATACAAGAGAACAAGTAACAATCCAACAAGCAAAACCCTAAGTATGTTATTAGTTCTATCTTCTTCTCTCCCCTTGATCTTGAGCTCAATCGAGTGAACCTGATACTTCCAATTTGATCCTCCGTCTCATGCTACTACTTTGCAAGAACCTCCAATCTTCAAAGACTTCACTCGGCTGAATCCAAATTGTGAACGTATCGTGACCCCAAGATTTACTAATTTAATCCTTCATCTCGTGCTACTCCTTCGACCGAACCCACCGTTCTTCGAAGCTTTCACTCGGCTGAATTCAAATTACATAATCTTGTCCAAAACCTTCAAATCACCAATTGATCTTGAAGGAAAATCCAACCTTGGTTTTCTGATTTGAAACCCCCGACGAATTCTCAACCCAATCGATTACAATGAACGCAAATTGGACGTTATCAAGCTATCTCTAGATGGAACCCAAGCAAAAAATGATTATGTGTAATTTTTTTATGTGTATGCATAGATAGAGGATGAAGATGATGAACAATTGCTTTGTATTTTTGGTTTCATATTATAGAAATGATGCATGAATAACTATATATAGGTGTAAGTGTGTGAGTGAATGAATGACCAAAAGAAAATAGGGTTGTAAAATGACAAATTTGGACAATTTGATCAGTAGGAATTAATCCATTTGAAGTGAGATTCGACTCCAAAAGGGAAAGGGATTCGACCCATACAACCTGAGACAAATTACACATAAGCAAAAAATGATTATGTGTAATTTGTTTATGTGTATGCATAGAGAGAGGATGAAGATGATGAGCAACTGATTTGTATATTTGTGGTTTCGTATTATAGAAATGATGTATGACTATATATAAGTGTAAGTGCGTGAATAAACGACTCAAAGAAAATAGGGTTGTAAAATGAAAAATTTGGACATTTTTATCGATAGGAGTCGACCCATTTGAAGTGGGAGTCGACCCATAACACTTGGGAGTCGACTCCTTCGTGTTATGCATCGACTCCAAATGGCTAGGGAGTCTACTCATTTTTAACTAAAAGGTCCTTTTTAAAAAAACTTCAGAGATAGTCGACTCCTAACACGGGGAAGTCGACTTCAAACATGATTTTTCATCTAAATGCATATTTTTGAAGTGTTGGACTTGCCCAATAGCTTTTGAAATGATCCCTAAGTGT
This sequence comes from Vicia faba, assembly GCA_948472305.1. Lineage (NCBI taxonomy): Eukaryota > Viridiplantae > Streptophyta > Magnoliopsida > Fabales > Fabaceae > Vicia > Vicia faba. The sequence continues at coordinate 438,008,824 of OX451737.1, read as the reverse complement.
CCTATGAAAATGCAACTTAAACATAGAGAGATATCGTCCAATATACAAATACTACACATTACCTAGTTTTGACATCATTGAAAACATCTAATAGAGGATATTGCACTCACAAAGATCAGCTGAAGAAGATTATCTATCCAGGAACAACAGATTTGGAATCATCCTCAAAACCGATTAAATATAGATGTCAAATTGACCAAGAATGACGATTCTATAAAGCGGACTCCTTCTTACTTTGAAAATATTGACTTTCATTTTCCAAATTCTTTAACTCCTAAATCTAAAAAAAATGTTTTAAAGGGTACTCGCATTAGCAAACCATTTCCCCCACCACTGTTACCAAAAATCATCCACATTGAAGAGATGTCGCTTTTTCTGCACAAATATATTGAGCAGATTATAGATGTTAAAGGTGACGATAACTATGGTGTTTGAATTGTTTTGGGTTTGGTCAGTAAAGGAGAGGAAGATCACTAATTTATCTCCCTTCAACTTATACAAGAGTTGGCGACGCATAGGGAATCATATGCAACACTATACGCGAAAAAAGAACATTATGATACAATTCTCAATGTTATTCTTACTTGTGTTAGTGGTATGACACTGATTGAAAAATGGATGTACTTTTCTGAGATAGAACATATGATAGCAAAAGCTTATGATATGGTGTGTATTGATTTGACACGATATAATTTCTCTGAGACATTTTTTCTACTTCAGAGTAGGCTACCTCAAAATCTATTAAGATGCATCATGTATATTGGATGGCTTTCAAAAACACTAGAGTGGATGTCATCTTTCACAAAAGAGGTTGAAACTTGGTCGGATCACTTTCTAAAAAGGATGGAAGAGTTAACCAAGATCAGCAACATTGAAAGAAAATAAAATGCGGAAAGATAAATAAAAGGAACCACCAATATATATATATATATATGTGTGTGTGTGTGTGTGTGTGTGTGTGTGTGTGTGTGTGTGTGTGTGTGTGTGTGTGTGTGTGTGTGTGTGTGTGTGTGTGTGTGTGTGTGTGTGTGTGTGTGTGTGTGTGTGTGTGTGTGTGTGTGTGTGTGTGTGTGTGTGTGTGTGTGTGTGTGTGTGTGTGTGTGTGTGTGTGTGTGTGTGTGTGTGTGTGTGTGTGTGTGTGTGTGTGTGTGTGTGTGTGTGTGTGTGTGTGTGTGTGTGTGTGTGTGTGTGTGTGTGTGTGTGTGTGTGTGTGTGTGTGTGTGTGTGTGTGTGTGTGTGTGTGTGTGTGTGTGTGTGTGTGTGTGTGTGTGTGTGTGTGTGTGTGTGTGTGTGTGTGTGTGTGTGTGTGTGTGTGTGTGTGTGTGTGTGTGTGTGTGTGTGTGTGTGTGTGTGTGTGTGTGTGTGTGTGTGTGTGTGTGTGTGTGTGTGTGTGTGTTGTGTGTGTGTGTGTTGTCTGTGTGTGTGTGTGTGTGTGTATTTAGGTGGTGATAGATATTTTGATGCATTTTTGTTTTTATCTAACAATGTAACTTATTTTTATATGATGTTTTCAATGATGTAATCTCGATACAATTTAAGACATACGTAATGTATATTCTACATTAATGTTATAGAACTTAGGGGTAGTTTTTAGACATTTTTTCTGTTTCAAAATTTAACCCTGCATATAATTAGTTTTGTATGAACAATGCTATGTGGAGAGAGTCCAAATATGCATCTTTGAATATACCTCATTTTAATTGTAAAAACAACTAAATAAGGGATTTTATGACGTGTATCTCCGTAAAAACCCTTATTTTGTAAGAAAATAGGGTGTGTCTGGATATGCATGTTTGAAATATGCCCTGATGATTTGATATTGTTTATAAGGTCCAAATTGATCTAAAACTTATATAAATAAGGGGTCTCGCATCCCATGTAAAAAATACAACACACCAAAATGAATACATATCCTCATCTTGCATTTGTGTATTTCAATGGCGTAAAACTCCTACTTCAATTTAATTGTAAAAATAATTAAATAAGGGATTTTACGATGTGCATCTTCGTAAAAAACCCTTATTTTGTAAGAAAATAAGGTGTGTCTGGATATGCATATTTAAAATATACCCTGATGATATGATATTGTTTATAAGGTCCAAATTGATCTAAAATCTGTATAAATAAAGGGTCTCGCATCCCATGTAAAAAATACAACACACCAGAATGAATATATATCATCATCCTGCATTTGTGTATTTCAATGGCGCAAAACTCTCAGTTCAACTTAGGATCTCTAAGGACATATCTCTCGTCGATCTGAAATGCAAATTGGACACTCTTTTTCAATATCGTGAAAATCGAAGATTTATCAAGCTCGAGTATCTTTCAACTTCGATTGACGACGAAGGGAAGAGATGGTTCATCAAGCTTAAAATGAAGACAAACAAAGATTTAAAGGTTATGTGGAGTATATTTTATTGTTACTCATCAAAGGGTCTGATTGAGTTGATGTGGCGATTGCCAAATTCGCTGAAGATGTTCTAAAGATGTTACAACGTCCTAAACCACCCATTTGTAATAAAATGTATTGTTAAATTTATGTTAATGATTTTCTATGTAATGTTAACTATTTTGATGTTAATTTGAGTTATGTTTCCAACATTCTACATTACGTCTGGTTTAACCTAACAAAACATATTTCAGATATGTATTTTCGTAAAATTCACTCAATTTTAAATTAAAAATGATTACGGAGATACATCTCCGTCTCATCCTAATGTTGATACAGAGATACATCTTTAAATTAAATTTAAACAAAATAATAGTGATTCGCCTATTTGCAACTTATGAGTGTATAAAAAGTTATATCCAAATATGTATCTTCAAATTTTATAAACAATTATGATATTTTTTTTATATCTTGGTAGAGAAACACCTCATGCGGCGAAGAGAATACTCCTCTTTTAACATAGGCACAAAAATAAAAATAATGGGCCAAAGAATAGATTCTGGATCCAGAATGGAGCTATTAGAAACATGATTGACGGGCATACATGGGCCACAAAATAAACAAGTATTAGCCATATATCCATCAAATCTAATGTGGATTGGAGACCAAAAAAAGTATAATACATAAATCAAAGATAAGAGACATAAAAGGTTACCCTGTGACCATAACGACACCGCAACTACTCATAATAACACCATTGTGACCCTCCACGTGTTGACAACCCATGTCTTCTAACATGTTACTTTCAATTATTTTTGGAGGCACTGCTCAATTGATATCTTGCTACCAAAGCTCAAGAAACTATATTATTATATTTTGAGTGAAATTCACACAACACTTTAGTTTCTATTTGAAGATAACGATAACGATAAGTTAGTTGATATCTAGTTGATATTGTTACTTTATGACCACTATGCTAGAGAATTGAATTTATATTACTTTTGTAAAATTAACAATTAAACTAATTGATGAATAGGGAATTAAAAAAATTTGTATTTTTAATAACATATATTATTTTCAATTAGGTAACCAAAAAAACATGGCAAAAAATAAATAAACTAAAAGTCAAAAATATTTAAAATAATTTATTGTCTATTTATTAAAAAATAATTGTATGAATTTTTGAATTTTTCTTTTCACCGTAATTATTAATGCTAAAAAAAGTATTTAAATAATTAAGAAATATTTATTCTTTTCATTCTCCTCTCTTTTTACGGCATGACATGTGATATTTATTTTTTAATTTTTATTAATTAAATCATAATTAAATATTATATATATTTATTCTTTCTTCGATTAAAATTTTAAATTTTTTCACTTTTTTTTCACACTTTCTTCTTTTTATTTTAAATTTTTTTCTCTATTTGTTTAGTATCACAAAAAATGATAATGTTCTATTTTTTAATTTTCATAAAATTTAAAATTTATTTATCTCATACGTCACTATCAACACAATATTTATTTTATTTTAATCAATTATTATTTTAATTTAAAAGACAAAAAATTTATTTTTAAATATTAAATTCTTTCTTTCTCCGTCTCACGATTTTTTCCCCTTCTTTCTGTATGATTATTTAATACAATTAAATTTATATAATTATTATTTATTTTATAATTAAATAAATTAATTTAAATTTTACATTTACATTTAAATATATTTTATATCATATCAAATAATTTATTTATTTCACGGGTCATTATTAACACAATATCTATTTTATTTTAATCAACAATTACCTTTATTTAAAAGACAAATTTTATTTTTAAAAGTTAAAATTTTTTTCTCCATCTCATGAGTTTGTTTTACATGATTATTTAATACAATTAAATTTATATAGTTATTGTTCATTTATAATTAAATTACTCATTTCAAATTTATATATATATTTAAATATATTTTATATAATAATAAATAAATTTATCCGTGAAAAAATACGAATATCTTACTAATTTATTTAAAATAATAGATAAAATAGTAACGGTATTTTTAAGTTAGAAGTTAAAAAAAAAGAAGTTAGTTCTTTTAAAAATTAAAACAACTTTTAATTCTTTTATTTATAAACACATTCATTACTAAGTTATTTATGTGTTTAAATGTTAAATTTTATAAATGCCCTACATGTCCTAGAGCTCCTTCTATAATGATCAAGACACATAATCATTTTCTAAAGTTAGATATTTTAAAAAGAGCGGTAGTGTATAAAGGTACTATTTAATGCATCTCAACTAGGTTGGCATTTAAGTAAATTGACACTCTAAATAGATCATTTAAGAAGCACTCTAATAAAATATATTCATAAAAATGAAATAAGAAATATACAAATTACCTTGAGGAGATTAGAACAAAAACACAAGGTATAAGAACCCTCTTCCTAGTTAAAAATATTATCAATCAAACATAAATTAAATCAACAAAATATATATATAAAGGTAAACCTAATGTATTGTGATTGAAATCACTTTAAATAGCTCTTATCAACTCAACATGAAGAGCAAACGAAATTTTAATATTGCAAGCATAATAACATAAAAGTTGGCTTGATAGTTTCTAAAAACACCTGCATAAACCGCAGAGATAGGACTATCATGAGTTGTCTCATCTAAATTGCAATTTCTCTAAGATATTATAGAAGGTGCCACAAAATCTCTTTGATTTTAAGATTATTATGAAGAAGAATTTTCACATCAAAAGTTTTAATAATCGCAAATTATGTCATGTTAGGTGAAAAATAAATGTTTGTATAATTACCACTAAAAAGACATTACATATAATAGAATTATAAAGATCTCCAATATGCTTTTTTATCTTGAAACCTAAAAATGTTTCTACAAAACCAAAGAGTATAAAATATATTAATAATGACATTTTAGATGACAAGTTTGTACTAATCATATTAAGATTTGTCACAAGAGTTAAGGATAGTGTCCATAACTAGCGTAAATAGAGATACAAATGATATTCTACAACTAACTCTAAACTAACTCTAAGATTGTTGAGCAAAACAAGCAACAAATCAACTACCTAACTAAAAAAATAACATGTGATTAAACACCTTAAATTATCCTTATTTCATAATTTAATTACACTAAAAATTGTACTCGATGGTAATTTGTTAAATCAATTTCAACCTCCTCCAATCACAATTAACCATTACTTCAAATGACACACTTTTCCTAACATTTATATTTGCTCTTTGTTATTACAGCATTAACCATTGAGTTTCCCTTCACCTTTATTGAAACTATGCTTTACCCGATAGACATCTCCATGCACCATTCTAATACCCCTTTACAAAACACCATTCCCTCTCATTCTTCACTTCATATTTGCTCTCTAATCTCTCTCCACATAATCCCAGTCACAGCATTTTCAGCTTCTTCTTCTCTCTTCCAACCGCCTTCATGTTTTATTACCACGATTCTGAGTTGATTTAACAAAATTGTGAGATTTCTAAAGTTGTGACATTTATAAAATTCTGATTTTTGTATAGTTTCACCATTTATAACGTTTGCTTTTTATAATCTTCTTGTCTGAGTTTTGATTTCTAATGACCTTTTTATGTTTTTATCTTTCAAAATCGTGTTAACATGTTCATCTGCTTTTAATGTTTTGACTTGTCTTATTATATTTTCATGTTTCTACTTGTCTATATAGCTATTTCTTGTCTGATTATATCTCTGAGTGTGTAACACATTTATTAGGATGTTAGAAACTCCGATTTATTTGTTACAAAGCTAAGAGTTATATAAAGATTTGATTTTTATAAAAGTTTTATTTTTATAAAGGTTTGATTAACATATTCTTTTTTCAGTTTTCAGTTTTATAAAAGAATGATTTTTATTAAGTTTTTTTTTTCACTTTTCAGTTTTATAATGATTTTATTTTTATAAAGTTTTCATTATCATGTAAACCTGATTTATTTTTCAGTTTATCAATCAATTATGTCGCGACCACTTATTATGATTTGTGACCTGAAACCTGAACAAAACGTATGGAAAATAACTATTTGTGTCGTCGATGTCTAGAACGTCAAGGAACACAATGGCCAGCAACATCTTGAAGCTATTATTCAAGATGTAAAGGTATTTTTCATTGTTTATATCATATGTGTTAAACCTGAATGTGTGAAAGTTTTATACATTGTTTTAATATTTTTTTCATTTATAGGCTGAGCAGATCCATATTGTAACCTGCTCCCGTGACCTTGATGTTTGGAAGAATAACTTGCAGGAAAATCAAACCTACATGGTCTATAACGGTGAAACGATGTTGTATGACATTCCTATGAAAGGTTGTGATAACAAATACAAGCTGTTTTTTAATAGTTCCACAATAATCACTGTTGTTGACATACCAGACATTCCACAACGCAACTTCTACTTTAAGTCCTTTACTAATTTCCAAAACGGAGATTTCATTTTTGATCGCCTTTACGGTATTTAATGTCCTACTCTCTTCTTAATAAAATTCAGTTATTTATTGTCACCATTCTAACCTTCAATGATATTGCTTTCAAATATAATAGGTGCAGTCCAGCAAGTTGTTAGAACTCAAGTATCAGGTGCTGGAAAAAAGGAATGCGTAAACCTCACATTATCTGATGAATGGTATCTTACTTTAATTTTACATTACTTTTTTACTTCAACTAATTTATACAGATTACGTTTTCAAAGTAACACTGATTTATACTTGTATTTGTAGTGGGACTAAAATGGATGTTACTCTATGGGAAGCATATGCAAACCAGTTTATGAATTATGCTACTAAAAATGGACATGTGTTCCCCATCCTTACTCACGCATGGTGTCGTCAGAGCTTAGGTTTTGTAAAACTATTTTCATCAAAATATCGCGTTGTCATTACATTAGAATGATTGCCTATTTTTTACATCCAACAGAGAGCTTACTATTTCTAATGCGTGGAATGGCTCAAGACTACTGAACTTTAACCATCCACAAGTTGAGGAGTTCAAAACAAAGTATAGTAATATGATATCATTTGTCTATTACTAATATAATGTTAATATCCTTACTATATAATTTTGATGGAAACTTGTGTATATCACAAATTTCTGGAAGGTAATCAAGATCAGGATGCTACCCATTCAATTTCTCTGAATTCATGTTCACAAGAAGCAACCGATGACAGGGCGTTCTCATTCACCAAGGATGTTAAAATCATTTCTGAGATCACAATTCTTACTGAAGTTTGTTACCCTTTTGGAATTTATTTTACTTCACCTGACGACTACTATGTTCCTGTTATCCATGTATTGTAATCACTACTTTAATTTATGTAGCAAACCTTCTGCAATACAGTTGGAAAGACAGTGAGGTTCAAGGCTAACCCTTTCGGGTGGTATTATGAGTTGTGTCAAACTTGTAACAAAACCAACCAATCTCCAGGCTCCCCATTCCAATGCAACTGTTTTGATAACAATTCAACCCTGATAACTAAGTAAGCTTCGTTAAACAACACTGTCATATTTTAAATTTTATGCATATCAATGAAAGATATTTGTAGTATACCTTATTATTGTTTATGTCCCCCCGTATAGGTATAACATTGAGATTAAGGTTGGACACAAATCCAAGACTGCTAATTTTGTGTTTTGGGACAAGGAGTGTATTCCTTATGTTGGCATGTCGGCTCATGCACTAAGACAGATAATGAAAAAGGTTTGTACTTTACATCACCATTGACATCTGAAATTTACATTTGAAGATACTGCTCCTGGTACAAACTGTTTTGTCAACCAAAGTATACTTTTTATTTTACATCAAATGTGCTCATACTATAATTCATTGCCATCTAAAATTTACATTTCACCATATTGCTGCTGATACAAACTATATTTGCAACCAAACTATTAGATTCTATATGTCATCCCATTATTTTGATTCTAATCATGAATAAGTCTTATCTGATCAGCCTATTTTGCTTCTGTTCTGAAATAAATCTTCAATCCAATGTAAAACATTTTTAGACATATCATGATTTTCTCTTATATGATCATATAATTCTATTTACTTCAGCTTTACTATTTACTTCAGCCTATAATGCTTCAGTCTTACTTCTGATTTACTAAAGCCCCATTCTATATTTACAAAAGTCTTGGACAATACAGGCTGTAAATCCTAATTTCCATAATTGTACATATTGCATATTACTCAATATTATACATGACAACTCTTACTTATACTTATTGCATTACACATCATAGACAAATGAGGACCATCCTCTGATTTATCCCGAACACCTTGACCATCTGTTGGACAAAGACTTTTCTTTTCGTGCTAAATACCAGTCTTACTACAGACAAGCATCTATAGTTAGACTAACTCAAGATCGTGAGGTGATGCAGCAGATAGAAGAATTTATTACACCTGCTCAGGTATGCAAATTAACAATCCAACTCAATTTATTTTTTTAAGTCCAATATGCTAACATATTGCACACTTGCTTTTAGGCTTGTCTAACCATCACCAACAAGGATGAATCTCCTAAGGGAAAGGTCGTACTCTGCCTAGAAGACAACAATGTTGTAAACACACAGACTAATGTTACTCATTCCAAAGTAAGTCTTTATGTATTCCGCATTTAAGCTAATGAAACCTCCTTATACGATCATTTTGAACACACTAACATACATTGCTGCATATGTTTCAGACAACTACATCTGCAACACAGAATTGGAGCCCCGAAGCCAGCATTTCCAACACCCCTTAAAAGAGGTTGTCACTTGATTCAGTTCAAGATCCAAAAGACCTTGATCTTTTATCACCAAAACTTTCTGCAAAAAAAGCGACAAAGACCAAGTCTGGAAGGAACACCAAAAATAAGTAAAGATCAATTCTGCCTTTTTTGTGATTGTCGTGCAAAATGTTTGGGACACAAGATTTTGTTTTGGTATCTTCCATGAAAAACATATATTTTGAGTAATCATGTATTTGTTGAACAGATCTTTTATGTCAACTTCTGTTTGGAACAATGTTTTAGTTATCTTTTCACTACTTACCATAAAATTAACAAACTTGTATTTGTTAACAACTCATGGTTGATGGTGTCATCCTTAAGTTAATTGAAGATTTGATACCTTTTATATTTTCATGTCCAACCATTATTCGTATAATATTGGTATTTATATTCACAATGTTTCATTATTAATGCTTCAGTTTGGTAAGAGGGACTTATATTCAACACATATTAAACCGTACAATTTTCAATAACAAAGTCCATTTAACCTGACCTGCTTGGGGAGATCTCAGTATAATTTAAGGGGAACAACTTTTCAAATCTTCACACTTTTAAAGTATACAGTTACGTTTTCTCAGCTTTTAAATTATATCTTATAAAATTATATATCCATTAACATCTTATATTTTGTACATGTTACATTAAATTTTACCTATAGAGTCCAAACTATAACTTTCACAACAATTTATCTGTACCTTTTTTTATTTACATTTGTACTGTCTACACCTTAAAATGAATAAATTTATACTATTAAAAAGTTACATTGCAGTCCAAACGTACGAATTTATCTCCAAACGATAATGAGTAAACTTTTTTGGCTGGTATTAAAGGTACTTTCCTGCTTAATAACAATGACTATCATCAACACATCCTACTTGCTATATAAACTACAACCTGGCTTCGATTTCTGTCCTACTGCAAAATAACTCCTTAATGCATCTTTTCATGCCTCTTTACTACTTACTAGGTTCAATAATTAACCTTGGTGATAGTTTTTCAGACCTGCTACTCACCTATTAGTACAGTGACCTGTCTAATCACTTACACATAGTTCCAACTCAACTTCATTTTATCACAGTTCGGTTACTATTTGTTTTATCCAGTTTGCCTACATGGACATAACCTCTCTACCATTGGTATTAAATGTTTTTTAGGTTGAATTTTTCCCTTTGTCCTTTGTTTACAGTTAACGCAGGGGTGTTTGGCAGTACCAGTTCCATCCAACATATTTGAACTTCAATACTTCTACCCAGCTTCTCAAACTATAAGCCTTATTGTTATCATACAGTTAGGGACTTCAGTTTCTTTTCCATTTAAACTACAACCTTACTCACCATTATTGTTATCATACAGTTAGTGACTGAAGTTTCTTTGCACTGCCACTTTTACCATTGTTTAAAACCGAAGTTCAACATCCATACTTAAACGTTTGGATATAGAGACGTAAGATAAATTTATACTGATATGTGAATTTTGTTTCCATATTTACTTCTGATAGAGTTTATTAAATTTAAGACTGCAACAACCATTATAATTGTAGATAATTAAACTCTGTTTGCATCTAATGGAGCAAACCTATAAACATCACCCATTAATCAGGTATACTCCTACTCCCTCCTAATTTTATCTTTTTACAATGTACTGTTACATCGTAATGGCGTTAGATGACCCAAAATTATTCAATTTATTATATTTTATGCTACTCATTTTCAAAGCAGGCTAGCAAATTACAGTGCCATTATTCATGACGCTTTTTTGTGGACGAAATTTACTTCAAAAAGATCCCCTTCCGACGTTTTAGCATTATGAAACATAAGAAATTCAAACAATTCAAACATGATACTTCCACATTTAACAACACCCCTCATGCCATTAGGAATCCACTTTCTGATCTGTCAGTACCAAGTGTTTCTCACATAAACCAGGAAAATATAATGCCACAGACCCAACCTTCTCGTACCAAACACACTTTTCACACACCACCAAAAGTGTTGGACATCAATAGCATCGGGACAAACCTACTTTCAGTGTTTTCCACAGTGGAAACTAAAGCAGGGAAAGAAAATCAAAACCATTCCGTACTACTTCAACTTGGACAAACATCAATTAATCAATCAGATATCAAATTTTCATCGGCTACACCCATGCAAGTTATGATACAATGTTACATAAATTTCTTTGATTATTAATAGCTAATTAATCTTATCTAAATATACAATAATTCACCTACAAATCCAAATTATCCAAACACCACACACAATAAATGTGGGAGGGGTCGTCCAAAAAAGACTTTTGGAGTTCTAGATAGAGCATACAACCTTATGCACACAGATCATATTAATTTAACTCCACCAAATAAATCTGTAGAGGGCCAAAATTCAATTCCTCCCAATCCTCCTATGTAATGTATCTATGTATTACCAAACACCCGATTTTTTGAATTTGATGTTGATTCTGACTTATGATCATTTCATTATTTACAGCTCTGCAACTTTTGTTTCTCCGACAGTACATATTAGTGAAACATCACAAACATTCTCAAGGCCAAACAAATGCAATGTTTTTAAACCTTTGATTAACTTGGATTTTGAAAGTGATGGCGATAGTGATGATGATAATGATTATGGTTATGATCCTTTCTTAGGTAGTTATGAATATTTGTCTCTTTGAAGGTTATATTATTTTTTTACAGTTACTTCATATTGACACTTTCCATATTAAACTCTTGCTATATATATATATATATATATATATATATATATATATATATATATATATATATATATATATATATATATATATATATATATATATATATATATATATATATATATATATATATATATATATATATATATATATATATATATATATATATATATATATATATATATATATATATATATATATATATATATATATATATATATATATATATATATATATATATATATATTAAAGTATGGTTATCAAGTTTCAACATAATCCTTATGCAAACATATATATTCCCATAACCAAACATATTAATTGTAATGTATGTGACTAAGACTTTGGTTTTTATACAATAGTACAAGGATCATCTAATGACGAAAGCCTCGGAGATGACAATCCATGTCCTCCATTCTCAACTGCTAACCAACCCGGATGTAACCGTGAAGGTACACCAGTTATAGAACTTGAATAATAGCTAAATTCTGATTTCAAGGCCAACAGGAATAATATCATACTTGTCTGGAAACTTTCTTTTATACACAGAATATTCTGATCTTGGTGATGCACAAATGGAATGTGGATATTGTAATGCTTTGATGTGGTACCAAGAGAGGAAGGACAAGCACAAACATTCTGCAAATCCAAAGTTCAGCTTATGTTGTGGAAATGGAAAAATTGAACTATCATTCTTGAAAGATCCACCACAAATCTTAGAACATTTGCTATTTGATAAAAATGAAAAAGATAGTAAAAGTTTTCAAACTCAATTGCGAACATACAACATGATGTTTGCTTTCACATCTCCCGATGCTAAGTTGGACAACAAATTCAAAAATCTTCGTGGCCCACCAATGATCTGCATCCAAGGACAATCTTATCATTGAATTGGGAGTTTATTGCCAACCTAAGGACAACCACCCAAATTTTCTCAACTTTACATTTATGACACGGAGAATGAAGTTTCAAATAGAATAGAAGGTGTACGGTATGTAGTTATTGTTGTTCTGTTTTCTTACAATTTTCTTTTCCTATATAATTATTTCTTTACAATATATGCACAAACTTTTAACTACAACAACAAAAAATATGACATACCTGCTCTTTCACACATTTATAATGGCTTATTCTATATAACATTACAATAGCAAGAGCAACATTGATCCACATATTGTTAAGAATTTGTCTGACATGTTGTACAAATATAAGATACATGAAAAGAGCTTCTTGATGGCAAGACAAAGACTTAATCAAGGGAATGTGCACAATCTAAATCTCAAGTTAATAGCAAATCGAACTACTGATGGAAGAGTGTACAACCAACCTATTGTTTCTGAGGTGGCAGTCTTGATTGTTGGGGACATTGATACAGCTGAACAGAGACATTATTATGCAAAAACAAGGAGGAAAACTTAAACGCATTGATGAGTTCCATGCTAGCTATCTCGCTTTCCAATATCCTTTAATATTTCCATATGGTGAAGATGGTTATAGACCAAATGTTTCTCATAGAGATCTTGACATATTTGATGATAATCCAAGAAATAGGCTGGCTATTAGAGAATGGCTTGCTTTTCGAATTCAAACACGGCTACAAGAAGGCAAAACTCTTTTATCATCAAGGAGGTTATTTCAACAATTTTTAGTTGATGGTTACACAATGCTTGAAGGAGAGAGGTTGAAATGGCTTAGAAACAACCAGTCTAAACTTAGAGTGTCTAAATATAACAATCTAAATCAAGATGGAGATGAAAGTCAAACCGAAGGTTCAAGTACCGAAAAAGGAGGCATTTTACCGGCATCCTATGTTGGTAGTAGGAGATTTATGGATCAGTTGTACTATGACGGAATGGCTATATGCAATAAAGTGGGATTTCCAGACCTATTTATTACTTTCACTTGCAACCCGAATTGACCATAAATTCAAAGAGCTTTGAATCCTCTCAACTTAAAGGCACATGATAGACCTGGAATCATTGCTAGGGTCTTTAAAATGAAGTTTGATAGCCTTTTGACTGACGTCACAAAAAAAAAAGGTGTTTTAGGCAAAGTCCTTGCTTGTAAGTCATATACACTTTCTATAAAACATACTTATTATTTCTATATTACTATTGTTTAATAGTTTCCATGTTTTATCAAATAATATTTAAGATATGTACACAATTTAATTCCAAAAGAGAGGCTTGCCGCATGCCCACATTTTTATATTTTTGCATCCATCTAATAAATATTCAGAACCAAGTGATATCGATAAAATAATACCAGCTGAGGTTCCAGATCCTGTGAAACACTCAAGGTTGTATAATTTGGTGAAGAACCACATGGTACATGGACCTTGTGGTTTGGAAAATCCTAAATGTCCATGCATGAAGAATGGAAAGTGTAGCAAGTTTTATCCAAAGAAGTTCCAAGATGTGACCATAGTCGATCAAGGTGGATATCCTGTATACAAAAGAAGAGATAATGGGTATACAATTGAGAAGAATGGAATAAAACTTCACAACAGTCATGTTGTACCCCACAGTCCAAGTTTACTAATGAAGTATGAAGCACACATAAATATGGAATGGTGCAATCAAAGTACTTCAATTAAGATATCTCTTCAAGTACATAAACAAGAATTCCGATAGAATATCGGCTGTAATAGTTCCAACTGATAGAACATGTGTCGGTGATGTTGACAAAATCAAGCAATACGTTGATTGTAGACGTGTGTCTCCAAGTGAAGCATGTTGGAGAATCTTTTCATATTCTATTCATGGAAGGAAACCGGCTATTGAAAGATTGTTTTTTCACTGGGAAGGAGAAAATTCAGTGTACTACAAAGACTTTGAACAAATTAGAAATGTCCTACTTAAAGTAAGTGTAACTGAATCAATGTTTACTTCATGGTTTGTTACAAATAATGAATATGAGGGAGCAAAACTGTTGACATATGGCCAATTTGTCTCTAAATTTGTTTATGTAAAAAAAACAAGAACTTGGAAACTAAGGAAAAGAGGTTACATAATTGGTAGATTAGTTTGGGTCCCACCCTCAACAGGAGAATTGTATTATATGAGGATGTTGTTAACTGTTAAAAAAGGACCAACAAGTTATGATAATCTCAAAACTATTGAAGGTTTTAAACATAAAAGTTTTCGAGAGGTATGTTTTGCAATGGGGTTTCTACAAGATGACAAGGAGTTCATTGAGGCAATAAAAGAGGCGTATAATTGGGTTTCTGGTGTCTTTCTATGAAAACTCTTTATTATAATGTTGTTATCAGCTTCTATGAATCGACCTGATCATGTTTGGTGTAACACTTGGATTTACTTATCTGACGGAATACTATATGAACAAAGAGTTTTGTCAATGAATCCAGATACTTTATTTTATATCTAATATTACTAATAACATCATCTTTATGTTTTCTATATATATATATATATATATATATATATATATATATATATATATATATATATATATATATATATATATATATATATATATATATATATATATATATATATATATATATATATATATATATATATATATATATATATATATATATATATATATATATATATATATATATATATATATATATATATATATATATATATATATATATATATATTATTAATTTGATTACTATAACTTTTAAATTAGAATTATCACTATCAGAGAAAGAATTAAAATAATTTACTTTGATGGAAATTGAGAAGCAATTACAAAAAAAAAATAGAAGGAGCTTAAAAGAGTTTAAGCCAATACCGTATCCAGATGATTATGTTATGGATTTTCTTGGTAATCGCTTGGTATATGATGAACGACAATATGATATTCCAATTGAGAAACCTAAATTCCAAGATTTGTTTAAATCCTTAACAGGTAAATTCAATAACTATATTCATTTCTTAACTTGCATTTCCTATCCTTATATTATATTGCATTCTGAAGTTTTAGACAAAAAACATTTCCTTTTTATAATACTTACAATATTTTTATTCATATATGTTATATTTCCTGTTATGTTTTTTTACAAAATGCTGACCCTATATACTCATTTCCTTGCAACATTTTATTTTAATTTCGTTACACTATGCAAACGTAGACACAACCCCAACTTAAAACAACATATGCATACTTATAATATTATGAAACTTCACTGATGTAACCATTAAAATGACTTTTTCTTTCTACAATAACTCTGCAACATCCACTATTAACTTATACCATTAATGCTGTACCTAACTTTCTCCTACATCCTACCATTCCTTATAAAACATTAAATCTATTATCATTTCAACTACAACAATACAATTCCATTGATCAGGTCAATGAAACTTATTTTCTACCAACCTTTGACCTGCTAACTTAAATTTTTCATACTGTCCAACACACCATCTTACCTATTGCTCGTATCATAACCAAATTATCAACAAACAAACTTATCACTTAAAATAACCAACATAGTTGTCATACAATTTTTAACTTAACTTCAAAATGTCATCATATTAGTAGCAATACAAAACATGCATCAACAAATGATCTTACCTATTGCTACGTATCAAAACCAAATTATCAATACACCAACTAATCACTTAAAATAAACAACATAGTTGTCATACAATTTCTAACTTAACTTCAAAATGTCTTCAGATCAGTAGTAATACAAAGCATATAATTAATACTTAAATCTTAAAACAATCACAATGATAACAAATACCATTCACAAAACACTGCCCACTTTTTGACTCCAACAAATTTTAACACCCGTCTATATAAATCCACATCATGTTAAACGCTTTGTTACAGACACAGTCAACCTATCATACGAATTAACCAAAGTGAGGTTCACGACATCTCCTCTCTTTAATTGACGTCTTCTTGCAAATTCAGTCCAACCCTTCCAAATGAATTTTTCACCTTCATCCCTTTTTGCTTTAAGGATATCACATCCATATGTTCTTCCAGTGTCCAAGTATAACATTTCGATACCCCGCTGGCTCCATAGTAAGCATTCTTATGATGCGTGTCTGGGAAAATTTTGCACATTAAATAAACCGTGTTTACACAAACATTTTATGAATATAAGCCTAGCTTAAAAAGTACTCAACTATCAACTTACCAACACATTCTTCATGGCTTTAGCAGCTGACTTTATTTTCACATCTCATCAATAATCTCCATTATTGTTGTATCGTGCTGCATTAGGATCAGGGCCATAACTTTCTTCTGATGAGAAATTGTCATTGGAAGAAAGAGTCTCCTCACTGGATTCGCTTGTGTAGCTGTCATCGTTTCCACTATAAAAATCAATGTGAGAAAAATAAAGTATCATGTCAGATCAACCTTAACAGATTTATTTAACATAACACTTAACACTTATTTGTTTTCAATATAACACTCAAACTATGTGTTGGCTCCTAAATTCGACACCCTTGTTTTATTAATGTAAGCCATTAAAGCTGAAGAATGTTTTCGACCAACTGGTTCTGTCGAAATGCTCATCAGAAGATAGCAATGTACTTAGAGAATTTATTCCAAGGGAGAATTTGGTTGCCTTCGACGTCGAAGGTGCTTCTCGTCGAAGGTGCTTCTCGACGAAGGTGTTCGATTGTTCAGAGTAGAACAGTTTGAGATTCAAACGTTTGGAGGGAAAACGGTTCCCAGCGGTTACCAAGTGCAGCGTGCCAAGATCTGGAGCGTCGAACGTTGTGAACGTGCCAAGTGGAGTCATCTCGAAGCAGCGTAACTGCCCGACGGTTACTTGGGATGTGTTTAGTATAAATATTAGTAGTTCACGCAGTTTTTCGCGTGTGTTCACAATTATATACAAGTCACTCATATAGATTCGAGTACCCAGCGTGAGAGAAAGAATTGTTGAGAATGTATGTGTGAAACACCACTTTAATTAATCAAAGTCATTTATTTTCCAGAACTTTATTGCTTCTCCTTTACTTTTCCAGTCGAAGCCTTTCATTTCAAGCCTTTCTTTATTCTATCAAGTTTTCTTCTTCATGCAATTTACATAAAGCTTCTTTATTTTCTTGTCATTTAACCATTATCAAACTTAGTCAAAACCCCAAAATCAACCATGTCTTAGGATCAATCTGATCGATCCTGCGAGTCACCAAATAAGTAACCTTTTGGAAGATCAGCGGTTGTTTACCAATTCCCACGGTAAACAAATTGGCACACCCGGTGGGACCCTGTGTTGATTTTGAAGTTTAACCTTTTTATACAGAATATCATCTTTTTCGAGAAGTATTGTATGTTATTGAGAAGTGGTAGAATATACACTAACAATACCAATACCGCCAGAAGAAGAGAAGCAATGGCGAATCCGCAAAACAATAACGAAATCCCACAAACGAATGTGGGAACAACGGTTATCCCAACCGTAAGTGAAGCGATAACCGCTGGTTCAACACCATCAGTAACGGTCACAACAACGGGGCCATTACCTCCGTTCACAGGCCCCAAAGTGCCTTTAGGAACTCCCCCACCAAGGGGAAATCCAGGCACAAGGCCTTATGTTCCCCCAGGATTTATGACAGGCGGTCAAAATCGAGAACCACTCTATGGCATGCCAACTTCTGAATTGGCTAGCCTGACGAACGCTGCGTCCACTTTTTCAGACCCTTTAGTGAGTGCATCTTCGCCACTCCAAGGTTCTGGAGTAGGTATGGCGAACAGAAATAGGACCCAACTCTTAGGAGGAACGTCCCAAGTAGCACATGGCCTTACAAATGCCTCGACAGCAGTCTTGAGGCAACAAATGGACGAAAGCAACCATGATATGGTTCAAATGTTGGCACAAACTTTAAGTACAATGCTGAATCCTCTAATATAAAACACCACCCAATCGAATCAGCAGATGACGGTACAAATGACGCGTTTGGCTGATTTCTTCGGGGTACCCCAACCTATTCGACAGCCCCAACGGGCGCAAATAAGGGGAAACCAAGGTATACTCTTAGAGGAAGAAACCACTATCAACCAAGTCCAGCAGCCTGTCAAAGAAAACCTTAGGGCACGATTGGAACAACCTGTCGAAGAACCTAGGGTTATAGCCCCAGAGGTAAGGTTAGTTAACAGAAACCAAAATGCTGGCGAAGTAGTTCAGCATATCCAATACCAGAATATGGGTTTGGAAAATAATCTGGCAGCCATGATCGAAAGAATCATGACGCAGAATGGGATGAACATGGGCTTTCGTAGGCCCAACTTCACATCCCCACTGTCAGAATACATGTTACAAACAGACTTACCTCCTAGATGTAAAGTCCCTAAGTTCACTAAATTTTCTAGGGACACGACAGAATCTACTGTCATACATGTGGCGAGATACTTGATCGAAGCAGGAGATATTTCAAACAACGAAAACCTGAGGATTAAGTACTTCCCAAGTTCTTTAACAAAGAACGCATTTACTTGGTTTACAACTCTCCCCCCCAATTCGATCCATCATTGGACCCAGTTGGAGAGATTGTTCCATGAGCAATTCTACATGGGACAAACCAAGATAAGCCTGAAAGAATTGGCCAGTGTAAAGAGACGTTTCACTGAACCTATAGACGAATATCTAAATAGGTTTAGGTTGCTCAAAGCAAGATGCTTTACACAAGTTCCAGAACATGAGTTAGTCGAAATAGCCGCAGGCGGTTTAGATTATTCCATTAGGAAGAAGTTAGACACTCAATACCTGAGAGACATGGCCCAATTGGCCGATAGAGTTCGACAGGTAGAACGCCTTAAAGCTGAGAAAGCCAAGGCAACGAAAACTCATAAAAGAGAGAGGATAGCGTATGTCGAGATGGATGACGAAGATCCAGAAACCTTCGACGAAACTATAACCGTCGAAGAAGGCGAGGTCGATTTAGCGGAACTAAAACAAGGGCCACCATACTCTTGCAAACTGTTAGTCCCCCCAAGTGGAAAAAATCCCACGGGTCCAGAAAGGACCAACGATAGGTTCCCCAAAAAGACTTATAGTTTTGATATTACAAAATGTGATGAAATCTTTGACTTGCTTGTAAAAGATGGCCAAATGATAGTACCCCCAGGGGTAAAAGTGCCTCCTCTTGATCAAAGAAAGAAGAGAGGCTTTTATAAATATCATAATTTTCTGGGCCATAAAACGTCTCAATGTTTTCTTTTCAGGAATCTTGTGCAAGACACTATCGAAGAAGGGAGGTTGAAGTTTGCTGACAAGACCCCCATGACTGTGGACTCTAACCCGTTGCAGGCTGAAGCCCATTATGCTGAACCTTCAGAGGTGAACGTGATCGAGGCATCCAGAAGCCAGTCGAAGAGGCCAGGAATCACAATGGTCGAAGTCTCAAAGGACCATGTCAACATGCCAATCTTTGGCAGTTTTTCTGGGAATCTATCCAGAAAGACAATTGAAGCGGTCCAAAAGGCGGTCGAAAGCCCAAAGCTGGAGACAGTTGGAGCCCAAAACTCTGGAACAAAACCCAGTTCCCACTTGGCTGCAGTTCAAGGCCAGACAGAGGACTTGGAGATTCAGATGAAGCAGTTGACTCTTGCCACCAAAGATACCATGAATGTCAACATGGTCGAAGTCTCTGAACCAAAAGCATCAGAGGAGGCCATGAGGCAAGAACAAGCCAACAAAACTGCTTTCCCTCGGGAAAATGAAAATCTGGCAGATTTCCTGCAAAGATGCCAGAAAAAGAAGTCAGAGGTGATGCTGTGTCCTCGATGCAGTTCAATCTTCGACAAAAAAGCTGCTGAACATATTCAAGGTGTAAGAGCAGCAAATAGAAAAAGGGAAAGTGTTGGTACTCGACATGACCCCAGAAGAGCCTCCCAAAGGGGTTCAAATCAAGAAAAGAGGCCACTGACCTTCAGGCCTCCGACTAACGTGCCAGTTGATACTTGGTACAAAACATCTGGTCGAAAGAGGCCAAGCGAGGAAAGATGGCACTCCTTCGAAGTGCCAAGAGGTTCATCTTTTATACATAAGAAAGAGCCTCAGGTTGCTACCCCTAAAGTGACACAGGTATCAAGCAACTACAAAGGCAAGAATCCCATGTCTCGATCTCAATGGAGGAGATACCAGAGGCGACGAAAAGCTGAGAGGGAAGCTGCTAATGAACCAAAGGCAGAAACCAGTTCAAATGTTCCTCAGAGAAAGCAGAGGAAGCCTCTAGAAAGACAACCAGTAACCAATAGGCTAGTCTGGCCTAATCAGGGTGAAGTTGACAACGAAGATGGCTCTGAGTCTGATGACACCTTAGATATCATGGTGAACATAGTCTCAGTTTTGCCCAGAGAGTTCAACCGCCAGGTGGAGGTCGAAACAAGTGACTGGGAAGTTGAACAAGAAATGGCCAAGCATAGGCCAATGTGCTATTTCATCATGGATAATGGCGCTACTGAAGAGCAGAATGGGTTCTTCGAACCTCCTACAGAGGCGATGAAAAATCACCTTAAGCCTTTATTTATAAGGGCTAAACTCGAAGAAACCATAGTAAATAAAATCTTGGTAGATTGTGGGGCAACCATCAACATCATCCCTCACTTTATGCTAAGAAAAATAGGCAAAAGCGATGAGAATATCAAGCCTCACAACATGGTCCTGTCGAATTATGAAGGCGGCATAGGGACCACTATGGGTGTGATCCAACTGGACATCAAGGTGGGATCTATCCTTCGACCAACTATGTTTATGGTTATATCGGCCAAACCTAACTATAATCTTTTGTTGGGCCGTGAATGGATTCATGGTGTTGGAGCTGTACCATCATCAATGCACCTGAGGTTACTACTATGACGTCCTGATGGAATGGTCGAAAACATAGAAGCTGACCAAAGCTATTACCTGGGCGAAGTAAATCACCTAGGGCTGGCAGACTTCGTCAAGAACCTGGCTCACATTGGGCCATGCCCAACACCTGACTTTGACTTGGCGCCAGCGCCAAATACTTTTTGTTCCCTATACCTGCACTCTGAGCATGGTTTTCAATGGGACATAGAAGACTTGTCCCACATTGACTTTAGTGGGTTAACTGATATCCAACCAACTGGTTGGGGAAGTGAATTCAGTGACAATGACTGAGTCACAATCATTGCAGCGAATTTCGGCTTACGTAGCCGAAACAAAGATGATAACGGCTCTCGAAGCCGAAGTAAAATATATGGCCACACAGGCCAATGATCAAGAGTTACCTTCTGCAGGTCCTGGAAAAGATTTCGACCCAGAACCTCCTGATATCATGCCAGAAGGAATGCAGGAACAAAGGCTCGACGCTATCTACGACGATGAGCCTTTGGGATTCGAAAAGGACCCCTTAGCGAACAACATCAAAATGTTAGCGCATGATCCTTTAGAAGAAATCAACTTGGGCGAAGGGTTAGAGAAAAAGCCAACTTACATTAGCGCAAAAATTGACCCAGAACTCAGGTTGGAAGTAATCCATTTGTTAAAAGAGTTCAAGGACTGTTTTGCTTGGGATTACAACGAGATGCCTGGTCTCGATAGAGGATTGGTAGAAATTCAGTTGCCAATCAAACCTGGGAAGAAGCCAATCAAGCAAAGTCCAAGACGCTTCGCTCCAGAAATACTGTCAAAGATCAAAATGGAAGTCGAAAGACTGCTGAAGTGCAAATTCATACGCGTTACGAGGTATGTCGAATGGATTGCAAACATTGTGCCAGTAATTAAGAAGAATGGTGCATTGAGGGTGTGCATAGATTTCAGAGATTTGAATGCTGCTACACCCAAAGATGAATATCCTATGCCTGTGGCGGAAATGCTAGTCGATTCTGCCGCTGGCTATGAGTACCTGAGTATGCTCGATGGTTATTCAGGATATAATCAAATTTTCATTGCTGAAGAAGATGTGTCGAAAACAGCTTTTCGATGCCCTGGGGCTTTAGGTACTTACGAATGGGTAGTGATGCCTTTTGGCCTAAAGAACGCTGGGGCAACATATCAGCGAGCGATGAATTCCATCTTCCATGATTTTATTAACACTTTTATGCAAGTATATATTGATGACATTGTTATAAAATCTGTTTCCAGGAAGAACCATATAGACCACCTTCGACAATCATTCGAAAGAATGAGAGAACATGGTCTGAAAATGAACCCTTTGAAGTGTGCATTCTGTGTAAAAGCTGGAGATTTCTTGGGCTTCGTCGTCCACAAGAAAGGAATCGAAATCAATCAGAGCAAGACGAAGGCAATTCTGGAAGCGAAAGCGCCAGCAAACAAAAAGGAATTGCAATCTCTGCTGGGCAAGATAAATTTCCTGAGGAGATTCATATCTAACCTAAGTGGGAAAGCTCAAGCCTTTTCACCCTTACTTCGCCTGAATAAGGAAAGGTTCGACTGGGGGCAAGAGCAACAAGAAGCCTTCGACAAAATCAAAGGGTATCTCACAAAGCCACCTATTTTGGTGCCTCCTTGCAGCAACAGGAGTATGAGATTGTACATAGCTGCATCCGACAAAACTTTGGGAAGCATGTTAGCCCAAGAAGATGAAAATGGAGTCGAAAGACCCATTTACTATCTTAGTAGAGTTTTGAACGATGCAGAAACTAGATATAGCGAAGTTGAAAAATTATGTCTATGTCTGTATTTCTCTTGTACAAAGCTCAAACAATATATAAAACCAGTTGATGTGTATGTTTCGTCTCATTTTGATGTTTTCAAGTACATGTTGTCGAAACCCATCTTGCACAGTCGAATTGGCAAGTGGGCACTAGCATTAACTGAATACTCCTTGACCTTTATGCCTCTTAAGGCAGTGAAAGGACAAGTGGTGGCAGACTTTATAGTCGACCACTCAATTCAAGTTGAGAGTATTAATTATATGGAGATAGAGCCTTGGAAATTCTACTTCGATGGTTCCAGCCATAAAGATGGAACATGAGTAGGAGTCTTGATTATTTCTCCAGAAAAAATTCCAACAACATTCAAGTACAAGATATCAGGTTCTTGTTCGAACAATGAGGCTGAGTATGAAGCTCTAATTACTGGCCTTGAGATATTGTTGGAATTGGGGGCAACTCGAGTCGAAATAATGGGAGACTCAGAGTTAGTCATTAAGCAAGTCACAAAAGAATATAAATGCATAAGAGAAAATCTCATTATGTACTTTGTGATAGCAAATCGTTTATTGAAAAAATTTGAAATGGTCAACATTCGACACATACCCAGATTGGAAAATCAAATAGCCAACGATTTTGGCACAAATTGCATCTGGGTACAAAATTTCAAAAACGAGATTACAAAGAGCAATCGAAGTTCGAGAAAAGATAAAAGCAACTTGTCTGTCACCAACAGACTTGGAATCGACAAGACTAGGGTATGCTGATCAAAGTAACTTCGAAATTTCGTTCATAGACAATTTGTCAGAGCAAGATTGGAGGAAACCCATTGTGGATTATCTGCAAAATCCAGCAGCTTCGACAGAACGAAAAACAAAATATAGGGCGTTGAGTTATGTACTCATGGGTAATGAGTTATTTAAAAAGACGCCTGAAGGGGTGTTGCTAAAGTGTTTAAGTGAAACTGAAGCATACATAGCCCTTTCGACTACGCACGCTGGAGCATGTGGGGCTCACCAAGTAGGCCATAAGATGAAATGGTTGTTGTTTCGACAAGGACTATACTGGCCCACCATGTTGAAAGATTGTGTCGAGTTCGCCAAGGGTTGCCAAGAATGTCAAGTCCATACAGGCATCCAGCATGTACCAGCAAGCGAACTTCACTCGATAGTGAAACCTTGGCCCTTTAGAGGATGGGCGTTGGACCTTATTGGAGAGATTCGACCAACATCATCAAAGAGCCAGAAGTATATATTGGTAGGCATTGATTATTTTACTAAGTGGATCGAAGCTATTCCTTTAGTCAATGTAGACCAAGAAAATGTCATTGAATTTATTCAAAAGAACATTATCTTTAGATTTGGAATCCCTGAAACTATAACTACTGATCAAGCATCAGTTTTCACCGGTCGAAAGATGCAGGAATTCGCTCAGGAAATAGGCTTTAAACTCCTAACATCAACGCCTTATTATGCACAGGCAAACGGTCAAGTCGAAGCAGCGAACAAAATAGTGATTGGCTTGATAAAAAAGCATGTTGGGAAGAAGCCAAAAAATTGGCATAAGACGTTAGACCAGATTTTGTGGGCCTGTCGAACGTCTCCAAAAGAAGCCATAGGTACAACACCATATAGGCTAACTTTTGGTCATGACGCAGTGTTGCCAGCGGAAATTTGTCTTCAATCTGCAAGGGTTCAGAGACACCATGATATCCCCTCTGAAGTTTATTGGGATATGATGTTAGATGAACTAGTAGATTTAGACGAAGAAAGACTGCGCACTCTCGACCTACTAAGGATTCAGAAGAAAAGAGTAGAAGACTCTTACAACAAAAAAGTGAAACCTAAGGCATTCTCGCCTGGAGAATTAGTTTGGAAGGTGATTCTTCCCATGGATCGAAGGGATCGAAGCATGGGAAAATGGTCACCCAAATGGGAAGGACCATTCAGAATTATCCAAACTTTTTCTGGTGGAGCTTATGAAGTCGAAGAGTTAGGTGAAGATAAAAGACTCTTAAGAGTAAATGGCAAATATTTGAAAAAGTATAAACCCATGCTCCAAGAGATCAAAATAAACAGCAAGTAATGACTAAATTAACCATAAATAAGCCAAAATGGAAAATTTTATAAATTAGCCAAAATGGCGACATTGTCAAATACATATTACAATACATGGTTAAAGGGCTGAGTCAATCAGAAGGGGATAGAATCTTTGAGTCGAAGGTACTTAGCCTGCTGCAACTCCAGTCTTTTGTTGCACAAGGCATTCGCCTGGGCAAGCTTGGCAATTTGGTCATCGAAGGCTTGGGCTTTCTCAGCAAACTCTAGGCCTCGCGTAACTTCAGCTTGACTCTCGGTGTCTGAAACAGTCGAGAGAAGCTCCTCCTTGCGCTTAGTATTGGCATTCATCTTGGCCTCCAGCTCTTCGATTTGCGCCTTTATGGAGGCATTGTCTCGATCTATGGCATCAATTTCTTCTTGCTTAGATTCCTTTTGCTTCGACAACTCTGCAATTCGAGAAGTCGTCTCTGCTACAGCAGTCCAGGCAGGAGAACTTTTGCCATGTAACGCTTCGAGCTGGCTGTTGAAGCCCCTTTGTCGTCGATAGTCTGCTGAGACTTGATCAACAATGGAGGATAACTCCATGATAAAGCTCGAAACCTCTGGAGTTACAGCGAGCAAGTCAACTGCATTCAAAACAACTCCCAAACACGACGGAGCAGTGGGGTCCCCCTCCAAAGCCTTCATCAAATCTTTCTTGAAGAACTGAGCTTTGACCTTCATCAAAGCCTCATCGAGAGGAGAAGTCTCAGTGGACTTCCCCGATTGAGTAGAAGCCTCCTGACTAAGATCAGATGAACTTCCCCTGCTCTCGATAATGGCATTCAGATAGCCAATGGGATCAGTTTGCTTCAAGAGTGCTAAGTCTTCTTTGGACTTATGCTTTGTCGAGGTGGTAACCTTTGCAGCAGCGTTGTCTTGGGGTTGAAGTTGTTGAGTAGCGTTTGCATCGACGTGACTATCTTCGACTTGAACTTCAGCAGTGCCAGCATCAGCGTGATCCCCTTCATCATGTTGTTCCTCCGACAGATCGACCACTTGAATCTCCTTTGGTTGTTGCTCTTCTGTTTCAGCATTGGCTTCATCGTTCGCTAATTCCTTCTCTTGTGGCCTACTGAGTTCAGCAGAGTCTAGTGTTTCAGAAGTCTTTGGTGCTGAACTTTCAGTGGTTTCCTGAAAATAGAAGAGGAAGAATCTTCTAGTTTAAAAAGAGACACAATCGAACGTGAGTATCGACGCTTGAGTTAAAAAATGGCCAGAGAAATTACCTGCAGAGGAACTTCAGCCCCAGGGCTGGAATTATCGCTTTCGACGGGTTTATTAAGCAAAACATTTAGTTCCTCCTCCGTTGGCTCTTCAATAATTACTGGAGGTGGCCTGGGTTTTCTCCCAGCAACCTTTATTCTGATTGTGGGTCGAGTCTCAGGAGAAGGAACATCTTTCTTCAGTTTTCGCCTTTTAAGAGGAGCGGGGGGAGAGTCGTCTTCTTCGTCACTCCCAGATTCGACCGTCAGTGCAGGTCGTTTCTTGGGTGAAGGTGCCTAAAAACCAGTTGGAGTTCGATTTAGAACACTACATCGAAAGTCAGAATGTTAAAAAAAAAACCAGAAGAAAATAATGCGAGTCTGGTTACCGGTGCTGAAGGTTTTTTCGAAGGACCTTCCCCCTGATGGCTTGTTGTAGTTTTTGCTGGTGCTATAGTTTTCGCCAGTGGTGGAGGTTTTGTCAAGGGACCTCCTCCCTGATGGCCTTCTGCAGCTTTCTTGGCTGCAGGCTTTCAAACAACTGAAAGAAGACAAGTTATAATTAACAGGCTACCAGTCGAAATGGAAAGACAAAATAATTTGGAGAGTGAACTTACATTTCTTTATTTTGTCCAGGACTAGAACGAAAGACTTCTGAAGTTCATCCACGAAGTCTTTCTCGTCGAAGAACTCTTCAGCGTAGTAACTCTTCCACCAGTCTTAGAAGGATGGTGAGCAGAGAAAGTTAAGTTGATAATCGAACAGTGAAAGTACTGTTCGACCTGCATACCTGCCAATATGCTTGGTGGCAGCATCTTCAGTATAGTCATTGCAAAAATATAACATGGATTTCTCCCTAGGAAAAATACGAGAAGGAAGTGATTGAATGATACCAAACTGTTGATACGTGTTGCACCCCAAAATTTGCCCTCCCACATTCATCAAGAAATGGCCAAGCCAGGTCACAAAATTCCCCAAGGGTTATGCAGTTCAACTGTCTCCTATACAGTCAAAACTAGGGTTTGTGTTCTGATCAAGAATTGAAAGTTTTCAAGGACCCAATCAAGTCTCATATGCTTACAAAGATGGTCAAGTATCCTCATATCAAGTTTCAAGGCATCCAGATCAAAATTGCACAGTCAAAACCCTAGATTGCACTACAGTCAACTGTAGGGGCAAAATGGTCATTTGACAGTCAAAAGTTCAAATTTTTGGTCAACATATCATTTTGAAGCCACAAACATCATTTGATCAATGCTTGCTCATGATTCTCAAGATTTGGCTCAGAAATCATCAAAGATGCAAAAGTTGCTATATTTGGACAGCTGAAAAAGTCAACTGAAATTGACCAGGGCATAACTTTCACATGGATTATCAGAAAAATTCCATCCAAAGCTCATTTTGAAGAGAAGGACATTTCCTACAATTCATATTCATATTCCAAGTCCAAGAAATGATCTCACAAAAAGTTATCAATTTCAACATTATAGGTCATTTTCAAAAGTCAACAAAAAGGGACTTTAAGTCAAAGGCCATAACTTGAGATTGGTAAATCAAAATGACATGGGACCAAAGGCATTGGTTAGAGGACTCAAAGACCTTTCCAAAATGTCCAAGAACATGTGAAAAGCTTAAAAATTGAGCAAGTTATGCCTTGTGGAAGTTGGGAAATTTTTGGAAATTTTTGAAAGTCAACTTTACTTCAAATGATCCAAAAATGCAAATGGGCCCATTTTTCTTCCAAGTTTCTTCATGCCAAGCCTATGCACGACCATTAAGCCCAAGGGGAAGTATTTTCTCAAATTTTAATTATTTATTTGAATTTATATTAATATTAATTCATTTAAATTATTTAAATATGTAGAAAATATAAGCTTGACCTAAAAAAATCTTTTTATGCATATTCTAGCCTCAAGATCTCATGCACATTCTAATTAGGCAAGTTTTGGTTTGATTTGAGCTGATTGAACAAAAATAACATGAAAAAAGATATGAAAAGATTTTACAAAATCAAATATGCAAAACAATGAATTCAAAAGATTTTGTACAAATTTCTTAACCTAAAAGCTTGGCTACATAACCCTGATGACAAACCTAATGAAAGAGGACTCTAAGCTGCGCCCAAAAAAGCTATTGCACATTGAAAATTTTCCAAAAAAACACAAAACTGATTTCAAGGTTAGGAGACGATTCAAGCCTCAACTTCCATTCCATTAGATTCCTGGGACAATTCTGAACGTGTACCAATCACAAACCACAAGCCAATCTCCAAGAATTGGTAGTTTGAACTCGAACTGTATAGTAAAATTTCCAAAATCGTGCATCATGATTTAAACGTTTTTACAGCATTTTGTCCATTGATTCATGTTTATCATAATGTTTTGAAGCTTACTGACATGTTTAATTGAGTTTTTTTGTGCTATACGAGAATACGCCATTGTTAAATATTAGGGTTACAGGTTTTCCAGATTGGGGCTTTCATAACCTAGTGAAATTAGGACTCAAAATCACCACTATCAAACTCAGCTCAACTGGACGAAGAGATCCCAATAGTCGCGATGAATTTATGTTCAAGAATAGCCTAATCACTATTTTCTTGAAAGCTGCCTAAAACCACAGTTCTAAAACCGTTGCCTATAGCCTTTATGTTTCAGAAAAAAAAACTGGGCGAGGACGATGATGTGTTGGCACGCAGTGGTTGGGTGTTTTAAATTTCGCGCTTTTAATTACTAACGCGCTTATTCTTTCTTTTTGTTATTTATGTATTATTAATATATCAATTGACCCAAGCAGCTCAGCTGGCAGGCACCTCTCTTGGCAATATCCAAGACCTGGGTTCGAACCCCAGGTCTCATGCTATTTCAATATTGTTTTTCATTCACAATTCCCATGCAGGCATGATCCTAAGACGCACCATACTCCTTCATCATCCCACCATACACGCGTCTAGCAACACTGGATCAATGGCCAAGATTCTGAAGAACACATATACGCTGGTCAATGCGCTGGCATACGAGTTGGCAAAAGTCAATGGATCCACTGCTTATTGGGCCCGATTTGCCATCAAAACCTCCAATTTGGGGCTACCCCCCCTGGTTTGCCTCTTTTATTTTATTTGTTTTAAATTGTTATTTTGTTTTCTAATTTAATTAATCATCTTTTTTTTTACAAAAAAATATAAAAATACAAAAACATCATAAAAAATTCAGAAAAAGGCAAAAGTTTAATAAGTATTTTATTTTAATTATTTTGCTAAATAAATTAATATGTAAATTATTTAGTTTAATTAGGTTTTTTAACTTTAATTCCTTTTAATAAAATCCAAAAAATTATAGAATTAGGTTAATTGATAATTTTTATACCTTTCAAATTTTCCTTTTTTATCATAATATTATTATTTATTTATTTTTTATAATCAAATTTGTACATAAATAAATTAGGGTTTAAATTAGGTTAAATTTCAATATCTTTCATAATAAACTTAAAAAACATTAGAATTAGGGTTTGACGCTTCTTTTTTTAATTTTAATTAATTTCTCCTTCTAAATCTTAAAAAATACAAAAATACCAAAAACATTTAATTTTTTCATTTTTTATTTTATTTCCTTATTAATTTAACATTTTTGCAAAAGGGTCCAACGCCCATTGTTTTAATTATTTTATTTCGCGCATTTACTTTATTGCTTATTATGTAATTGTCCCAAAGCATTGTAATTTAAATTTCTCGCACTTTTATCGCTTTATTTACTTTCCGCTAAATCGGGTCCGGTTTAATTTTGGCGATGTGGACCCGCGCCTTTGTAATAGCCTTAGATTTATTTTTCCGCAAACTTTATAACTGTTAAATATGCATGCAAGAATGAATGTCCTAATTAAAATCAAGCGTAGGACACAACAAACATGACAAGACAAATAACTGAAACATGACACACAAATCACACACCACCCCTAGGGTACGCCTCACTGTTGCCTTTCGAAAGGTGATCGTCGAGTAGAGGACGTCTTAGTAAGTCCTCATGATCCGGGAACCTGGCATGAGGGTAGCTTCTAAGGTGTCTTCCCATTGCTCTGGTGATCACCATGTCCCGAACCTCGAATTGACCCGAACACCTCCAACGGTGGTGCTACCTACCTCTCAATGGTGGGATGGCACTACTTTAAAGGACATCTACACAGACGAATTCCTTAGGGTAGGTAGGTTCTCAAGGATACTTGCTCTAATTTCAAAACAAACAAAAATACTTTTCACACCACACATTTTCAAAAGCTTTCAAAGCAAATTTTTTCAAACACTCTGACGTATGAGTCGAACTGAAATTTTTCAAAGAAACTTTTAAAACCCACATTGAAAAGCAAACAAACAACTTTGAAAACACATTGAGCAAGTATCTAAGAGCCCATGGATAACCATGGATAGAAAGGGTGCTAACACCTTCCCTTTCTATAACCTACCTCCCGAACCGAGAGCAATCTCTTTAAGGAATTTTTCTGTGCTTTTGTCCTTTCCATTTGGAGAAAATAAAAGACGGTGGCGACTCTTGCTTCCGCGACATTTCGCGAACCAGCGTTAAACGGTCAGTTTCAGATCCACCGATCACAATACGCGATCAAGCTCAAGTGAGTCTTGGAGCTTTTAAAGCGCAGTGGCATTATTCTAGGTATGAGAAATGCTTCCCACATTATTGTGTGTTCTTCGACCTGAGGGTCACCTGACGACTTAGGATGGGGCCTGGTGAACCATTCCGGACCAACCTTTCGTCGAGCAAAGGGAGCCATGGTCGAAGCGAATTATTTTCTTTTTGCAAACATCAAGACGAAGTTTGCAAAAGTCTGTTGAAGCTCCAGCCCATCTTCAGTCGGGGTCAGTAGAGCTAATCTGGTGCCTTCAATTCGCCTATTTGCTATCTCAGGAGCTTGCTCATTTATTTGAGTCTTCTGAGGTAAGAAAGAATCGAAAGTGGCATTGAGCCACAACTGAAGTAGCCAAAAAGGTCCTGCAAGCAACAGACTGGCTCTGTTTTCGATGATCTTTAACAAAGTCGCTCCGCTGCTGATCGACTCGTACAGATTCGCCAAGATTAATTCTGCCAAACAAATATTTTGGCCATGGTGAAGCTGGGTGGCGAGGGTGACCATCTTCTTTGTCACCTGTAAAGACTTTGTACAGAACACAAAGCGTGACAGCCATAGGGCTAGAAACGCGATATGCTCTACATCCGTCACAGTGGCTGTCGACCTATCATGGTAATGGTTGATATAGGTGGTGTAGGTGGGTTTCGTAGCTGAGAATCCAATCTGATCCTCCGACATTTCCTCTGGGTCGAAATAATCCCCAGTGGGTCGAAGGCCAGTGATGGCAGCCACGTCGAAAAGCGTGGGTGTTAGCATTCCACAAGGAAGGCGGAAAGTGAAATGAGTGTAATCCCAGAAAAGCAAGGAGGCTATTAACATCTCAGGGGAGTAGTTGAGACCCGTCTTCGACAGCATGACTAGGTCGTATATCCCCAAGTTCTTCCAGATCGAAGTCTGGCTTTTTTCCATCTTCTCCAGTCAAGCGCTGTAGTCAGGTGTGAGGCTAGGGCTAGACCTGAAAGCCCTAACACCCCTATTGAAGAAGCGAATATCTATCTTCTCCTTATCGGGATCTTCGTTGTCCTCTGCATCTTTTTTAGAGCACCCAACAGGTTTGAGCTTTTCAAGCACTGGAAAGAAGCTTTTGATCTTCATGGCTTTATCGATGCATGGGGTTAACGGGCCAGACATGGCGAAGATTTGGTTGGAGTATCCAATCGGAATCATTAGTTGGTGTGAATAAGCTTCACGCTCAGCAGTTTCTAGGGGTTCAGGAACCCTTCGTTGGCCTGTAGGGGTAACTATGGGGACAGTTGAGAAGATCTTGGGTTTAGCATTTCTGGGAGGAATGTTAGAACTAGGAGCATTGGAGGAACCTGAGGCCATTGTTGAGTTAAGGTTGAAGATGAAGTGAAGAACAAAGTGTTTGCAAGTTTGTAGAGATTTTGTGTTCAACAAGGAAGTTTGAATGCAGAATAGCGTGAAAAAGTCCCACAATGGGTACTTAGCGCTATTTATAGTGGTTTGGAAATCCCCAAATTCGAGGCCATTTAATGTTGCAGAAGATAGTGGGACACGTGGCATCCCCCTGTTGACATAGCCGTTCTGCAGAATTGAAAAGGTGCAGCGTGCACCCTCGTTTTTGGGAAATTGTCATGATGATAATTTGTGAAAAGACATTGGGCACGCTAAACACCGTACTGAGGTGACGTCTTAGGTACGGATGAAATGATGGTTTTTCTTGGGATTGTCAGTGGTTGGTAGAAGACAAAAAGTGCACAGTTTAATTTGTGGTTAAGAATGAAAAGACAGGTGTCGAATGGAATTTCAAAGAATGCCTTTTTCTTTTCAGAGTCGAAATAAGGCATTCTTGGGGGGTAATTTGTTGGCTCCTAAATTCGACACCCTTGTTTTATTAATGTAAGCCATTAAAGCTGAAGAATGTTTTCGACCAGCTGGTTCTGTCGAAATGCTCATCAGAAGATAGCAATGTACTTAGAGAATTTCTTCCAAGGGAGAATTTGGTTGCCTTCGACGTCGAAGGTGCTTCTCGTCGAAGGTGTTTCTCGACGAAGGTGTTCGATTGTTCAGAGTAGAACGGTTTGAGATTCAAACGTTTGGAGGGAAAACGGTTCCCAGCGGTTACCAAGTGCAACATGCCAAGATCTGGAGCGTCGAACGCTGTGAACATGCCAAGTGGAGTCATCTCGAAGCAGCGTAACTTCCCGACGGTTACTTGGGATGTGTTTAGTATAAATATTAGTAGTTCACGCAGTTTTTCGCGTGCGTTCACAATTATATACAAGTCACTCATATAGATTCGAGTACCCAGCGTGAGAGAAAGAATTGTTGAGAATGTATGTGTGAAACACCACTTTAATTAATCCAAGTCATTTATTTTCCAGAACTTTATTGCTTCTCCTTTACTTTTCCAGTCGAAGCCTTTCATTTCAAGCCTTTCTTTATTCTATCAAGTTTTCTTCTTCATGCAATTTACATAAAGCTTCTTTATTTTCTTGTCATTTAACCATTATCAAACTTAGTCAAAACCCCAAAATCAACCATGTCTTAGGATCAATCTGATCGATCCTGCGAGTCACCAAATAAGTAACCTTTTGGAAGATCAGCGATTGTTTACCAATCCCACGGTAAACACTATGAAACCATTTATCCATCACTTTGAATAAACATGAAATATATTGATTATCAGTGAACAAGTGACATGCAAACACCGTATTTCAGATATTTAGAGTATTACGGTGCACATAGATGAACCGGTAAATAGGTTGAGATGCAAAGAAATTACAGTGCACATAGATGAACCGGTAAATAGTTTTTTTCAGATTTCTAAGGTCTAACATAACACATATAAAAAACATCACAGTTGAAACGGTAAATAGATATTCAGCAATATTGTTTGTGTTTACCTACTACTGGAAGAAAGATAAATAGGTTGAAACGGTGCACAGAGATGAACCGGTAAATAGGTTGACATTTAAAGACATTACGGTGCACAAAGATGAACTGGTAAATAGATTTTCCAGATTTTTAAAGTCTAACACAACACATGCAAACAAATTCTCAATCGAAACAGTAAATAGATGCAAAGACATTAGTGTTTGTGTTTAGCTGCTACTAGAAGAAAGATAAATAGGTTGAGAAGCCATTTCCAAAACTGAATATTGAGAAGCCATTTTCACTGTTTTAACAGAGATGATGTTCTCTTCCAAACAATAGTTATGTGGTGAGATGTATTGATTTTCTCCTTTAAAAATGAAAGTTATGGGTTTCAGAGGTGGGCCATTGGGTTAGACAAGTATCTTTGGGGCCTTCACATATGTTGGTCTCTTAACACAGAGCATTGACATAAGTGTGGTGGTTTCACAATGTGTAGTGTTTATAAGTTACATATATTAAATGTATAATTTATAACTTCTTTTGTTATTAATTTATAACCTATTTTGTTATTATAGTTTCGTGTTTTTTCATGACTAACACACTAATTTTTTCCATGTCTTACAAATATGAACAAATGCAAATTTTTAATGAAATTATGCAAGTTGTTACCTAAGATAAAGGAGGAGTATTTTTTTATATGGTTTTGGTGGTACTGGAAAAACTTTCATGTTGAATACCCATTCAGCAGCTTTACATTCTAATCGCGACATTGTATTAAATATCGCGTCCAGTGGTATAGCAAGTCTACTTCTACCTGGTGGAAGAATATCACATTCAAGATTCAAAGTTCTGGTTCCATGCATTTAAACATCAATTTGTGACATTGACAAAAACGATGACCTTGACGGTTTGTTGAAAATTACTAAGTTGATTATTTGGGATGAGGCTCCTATGAAAAACAAGTGGTGTTTCGAATCTCTTGACAAGTCATTGAAAGATATCATGGGTACTAAAGATAATCCTTGTGAACAAATATTTGGAGGGAAGATTGTGGTGTTTGGTGGTGATTTTAGACAAATTCTACCAGTTGTGCCGAGAGGAACCCGTTCTGATATAGTTTATTCTGCAATAAATGCCTATTTTAGAATATTACAAGGTTTTAACACTAAAAAAAAACATCCGTTTGGATTCAACATTAAATTCTTCAAATGCTTAAGAGATTGAGAGTTTCTCTAAATGGATTTTAGATGTGGGAGATGGAAAAATCTCAGAATAAAATGATGGATATGCTGAAATTACTATTCCACCTGAATTTTTATTAACGGATTTTATGGATCCAATTGAGAAAATTGTTACAAGTACTTATCTAAACCTACTTGAAAATTTCACAAATCCAGATTTCCTCAAAAATAAAGTTATTCTAGCTTCAACTATAGAAATTATGGATGAAATAAATGATTACATTACTAATCTACTTCCAGGTTACTATACTTTATACATGACTTAATTATTCTATTTTCATCTACCATTATAACCTGGTAATTCTAATTTTTTTATAGGTGATGAAAAGGAGTTTTTGAGTAGTGATACTATTGACAGATTAGAAGCAAATGAAAATGAAGCTTTCGAGCATTTGACTCCAGAGTTTTTAAGTTGTTTAAAACATCTGGTTTGCCTAACCATTTCTTGAAATTGAATATTGGCACAACCATTATGTTAATAAGAAATTTGGATAAATCAGAAGGACTTTGTAATGGTACAAGATTGACAGTAACAAGGCTAGTAAACCATGTCATTAAGGCAAAGATAATTTCAGACACACATATAGGAAATACTATACACATTCCTAGAATGTCTTTGTCTCCTTCACAATCCCCTTGGCCATTCAAACTTATTAGAAGACAATTCCCCATTATTGTTTCATTTGCAATGACAATAAATAAATCTCGTGGTCAATCATTAGACTATGTTGGTTTATATTTGCCAAAAGACGTCTTCAGCCATGGGAAACTTTATGTTTCATGCTCAACCACTGTTTAATATTTATGCATTTATTACTATTATATATAGTTGTCATTTATAATACTAATGTCCTATTATTTTTTACTATAATCTTCGTATAATATTACACTACCAAGGATGATGTTTCACAATAACAATTAAATTTGTAATCCTAAGAAACATTAAGGTATATGTGCTGATATACACTCATATTTATTATTGTTTCAAAAACAACAACATTCTGGGATTTATCTTTTATATCTCAATAGCACTATCATTATATAAAAATTATTCTTATTCTTGTATTTCTATTCTTTTCAGGAGTCTCTCAAAAACTTGGAGATATTGTGTCATTTTGTTTTAAAGTTATTTCAAAGACACTTTTTTATTATTGTTGTTATATTTTTCTTTATGAATTGAGAAGTTACCGTTCTCAAATACAAAAGCACTTAACATTTACTTCATATCTACTATATTTTGTGAATCTTAATTCAATTTCTTTCATTTGCAATGTTAAAGATTTTAAATTTCTTTTATACTACAATATACACCTTAAGATATGAATTTACCCGTCCGGACAGACGAGTCTCCTAGTAGTATGTAAATATAATTACATGCTAGAATCACAAAGATAACATTTCAAAATAATGGCTTTATCTTAAGGGTAAACTATTTTGTTTCAAAGAAGCATATGACTGGGAGGTTATTGAATTTATGGACTTCTTTAAAATTGAGAGACATCTACGCTATGAATCCAAAAGAATGCGTATAAAGTGTTTGAAAATATTTTGAAAGTATGATGTGTGAAAAAATGTTTTTTTTGAAGAGTTTTGTGAGCAAGCAATTAAGAGTATCTACCCATTCAAGGTTGTTCTTGTACTTTCCTCCTCCTTTAGATAGTGCTATCCATACCATTAATTAGTAGGAAGCTTGATTGTTGAATGTGAAAGGAACCACACAAGGTCGTTGTACAGTCATTGAAGGCAACTGGTAAGGACACTTTAGCAATTTTCGTAAGGGACTAAATCATATGTCGAAAGGCAACGTCGAAGGGTCATCGAGGGACTATGATCTTTAATTTGAGGGACCTTTGCTAAAGCGTCCCCTCTTTCGAGGGACATGACTGTTTTTATTCCGAAGGCAACAAGGGAGGTTACCCTAGAGGTGCGAGTGTGCAAGTGTGTTGTATTCTTTTATTTTATCTTTTGAAATTAGGGTTTCCTAATGATTCGTTTTAGTCTTTCCATAAACCCTAATTACTAAGCAGTAATATAGAATATAGAAAAGACAGTAAAGGTGCAGAAAGTAAAAGCAGAAAAGATAAACCTAAATTATTACATTGCTTCGGGGAAGATACATAATAGAAAGCAGAAAGTAAAAACCTTAGGCTATTACAAATCGAAAAACAGTTACATAATAATGAAAAAAAGGAAAGCCAGAAATAATTACATTCGCGAAGTCTATACATTTGATCTAAAAAATGTAAAATGGAATCGAAGGAAAAAGAAGTGTTTTTGATGTTTTTTTATGAAAATAAGGTTTTTTATGGTGATTAAAGAAACCTTAAAAAAACTAATTGATTTTAAAAAAAAATTAATTAATTAAATTAATTAAAAAAGGGTTAATGATAAAAACCTAAAACCTAATTATTTTTAGGGTTTACAAAAAAATAATTATTTTTAGGTTTGTAAAAAAGGGTTTGTGGTTTTATGGTTAGGTGAAATTAGGGTTTAAGGGAAAAAATTAGGAAAAAACCACAAGTAGGAAGTAAAATCAACCAAACTGCCAGGGGTGGGTGTTGAACCCACGCCTTTAGCCTCCTGCCCAGCAAGGCTTGCCACTGCGCCAAGCGCGCGCTTGCGTTAGGGAGATGGAATCAGCGCGTTATGTAACAAGACCTGCAAAATATGAAAAAATGTGAAAAACGTCAAAACACCAAAAGGCAGGGATCGAACTCACGCCTTGGTGTAGTAATGCCTTAACGCGCGCTGGCTTGCCACTTGGGTGTCTGTACATCCGGTAATATTTCTGAAACGATTTAAATATAAAATAAACAATATTGCATGGACCGGAGAAGCGTCGAAGCCCTAGCTTCGGTCATATTCTTCGGTGACTCTTTTTTTTTACCTGCAAAAACAACAAATATTAGAGGTTCCCAAGGTCCCTACCCCCCTAAATCAAGCCTTGCGATTTCAATGGGAGTATTATTTTTGGC
Organism: Vicia faba; assembly: GCA_948472305.1. Taxonomy (NCBI): domain Eukaryota; kingdom Viridiplantae; phylum Streptophyta; class Magnoliopsida; order Fabales; family Fabaceae; genus Vicia; species Vicia faba. The sequence goes on along the minus strand of OX451737.1, from coordinate 437,970,342 downwards.
TAAAATGCACTGTATTATGAGATATAACCAAAATAAAATGGATCGGTGTACCCATGGCAGTTCATGGTTCGATCATCATGGAGACTATGCAATGGGTTTTTTCTGCACATTGATACCTCATAAACACATTAGCAGGGTTAGTATGTATTAAAACGTAAAGGAAAATAAAAATGCAAATTCATGCAATGTGAGAAACCGATGAAGCATATACAATGGTTTTAGCCCTTTTGGATCTTCCTAAATGATCCAACCTTACCCTAAAGAGCTTTTGGAAGTGAATGGAACGACTGGTTTATTGTGAAAGTGGTTGCAAGCTAGGGTTTCAAGTTGCCCTAGTTCTTGAATTTTTTTGAGATTTTGGAGAGGTTTCCTGCAAGGGTTTTTATGTGGTTTGATGTCTGAATTGATGAGAATATATAATGAAGAAATTAGGTCAAACATGTCGGGCTTGGACCTTGTAAGAAAGCTTGACTTTTATCTTATTTTATTTTGAATTTAAATAAATAAAAAACAAAATAAATAAAATAAAAACCCAAGGGGTGAATGAGTAATTTATGAGGTTCATCTTGAGACCTATAACACACATGGACCTTGAATCATAAGCCCAATAGCCCAAAAATTCAAGTTTGGTCACTTTAGGTTTCATGCATTTGCTCAAAATTTCCTAACTTGCACCAATCATAACTTTCTCAATTTTTATCATCTAAAGGTGATCTTGGACTTTTTAGAAAGCTAAAGATATCCTCTACAATCTCTATTTTTATCATTTTTGCATTTGGAGATTTATCTTGATGTAAGTTGCCTTGACAAAAAGTGTTTTTTTGTTGACTTTTGAATTGACCTATAATGTATTAGCCCATATCTCTCAGATGAAGCATTTTTAGACTTGAGCTTAGAGAGACAAAGTTGTATATAATTGAATTTCCTTCAAAGTGAGATTTGGTTAAGAAAAATCTGATGAAGCATGTGAAAGTTATGATTGGTCAAAGTTCAATTGACTTCTCCTTAAGAAAACCCTAATTTGGTAACTTTTGACTTTTGGTGAATCTTGAGTTTCCTTGATGAATCATGATCAAACCTTGATCAAATGATGAATGTGACTTCAAGATGTTGACGTTGACCAAAAATCTTGAAACTTGATTGTATGTTCACCATAATTGACTTTTTGTCCAATACAATTGATTTTCAGTCATTTGAGCAATTGATTGAGCAAACTTGTGATGCAAGGCTTAAGCAAAAGGAAACCCTAGTTGTAAGTCCATTGCTTAGGAGGAGAATTTGTTTGACCAATTCTTGAGCAACCTTGAGCAACTGAGCACTCTAGGAGTATGTCTTGAATAAAAATGGGAGTGCAAATTTTAGGGTACAACAGCTTCCCCTGTTTAATCTTCTTAAACCTGAGGAGTTAGATCAACATGTTCGCCATTTGTGATCTGAAGGTAGAAGAGGATTGAACACTTAAGTGCCCAAAAATTTGTACTCGCATGTGCACGAAGTAACACTGTTGGTCAATAGTATTTCTTGAACGGGCTTAAAGATGTCATTCAGAGAGGTGACAGAGCGTCATCGGAGATGGGCTTATAGGTTCCATCTAAAGTAACTGTTGATAAGAGTATCAGAATGAGTCTATGCTCGATTATATCTGGAAAATGCTTTTCAGAATGAATCTCTGAGGAAAATGCTTGTCAGGTTTTGTATGAGGGAAGTGCTTATCAGATTTAGCCTCTGAGGGAAGTGCTTGTCATGTAGATAGTCGTCGCGTCTTGCTTCAGGAATTGATCTACAATCTATTTTTTTTTGTGTTGGTAAACCTGTCCTGTTTCGGGAATTTATACCACCCGGTCATGTCGATAGTTTCCCCGTCCTATTTCGGGAATTCATCTCTGCCAGGTCATATAGATAGTTGCCATGTCCTGTTTCAGGAACTATTCTTTTCCTGGTCATATAATTAGTTTCCCCGTCCTGTTTCAAGAATTAATCTTTGCCTCGTCATATAGATAGTTTCCCCATCCTATTTCAGGAATTAATCTTTGACCTGCTTTTTGTTGGTAAACCCGTCCTGTTTCGGGAATTTATACCGCTTGGTCGTTGTTGTACCCCAAAATTTACCCTCCTAATTTCTTTTATCTGGCTTAGGTTTTTGCATTCATCTTCATACATTCCATTAGGTCACTAACATAGCATACATTTGCATTCCAATAAAGCGCCTGAGGTTCAAAAGTTCAGTGGTCGTGCAATATTAGGATTTTACAGTGGTTAAGGTGTTCGTATTCAATAAAGCCTAATTCTTCTGATTCTTCAGATGCTTCTATTTATTCTTCAAGTAGTGAAGTGAGGAATTAGGGTTTCTAATCCTTTATGGCCAGAATTGGTTGAGTTTTCGTCTGAGGTGTATTTCTAACTACAATCAAGTGATTTTCTCCAGGATAAATATTTAGATTTAATATTTTCTTTATGGAGGGTGAATCAAGTCGTCTTCTCGTATGGGGTTTTCATCCTTTAGTCAAAGTGTGGTTTATCTGATGATGGCTATTGGAGACTCGTCTTTCATCAATTTAAGGCATGCTTGTTGATTAAATCACAAGGATTGTTGAGAAATATACAGATGCACTTGAGATATCAATTATGATTTATTTTCATATCGATGATGCTTCAACGCTCATTTTAAGCATGTAATTTCTGACTCTTTTCTTTGATTGGTGAAGCTTTCGTGAAGATTGTCGGGTTTCTTTGTTTTGATACGCTTTGCTATGGATTGATATTTGTTTGGTAATTTCCCTTGTTTATCTCATCTCAACATTTACCGCTTTCTAGATATCATGTATAGTAGGGGCATTTATCGCTTTCTAGAAATCATGTGAAGTAGGAAGCAGGAAATAAAGAGTGTGCGCTCGAAGTATCTGTTTAAAGTCTTGTCGTAGGCACTACTTTCTGTATGATAATTGTGTTTATTTAAAATCTTACCTTTGAAGTAGGTATTCTGCATGTATGTTTACATTTGTGCTCGCATCTACCCCCCATCCCTTATTGAAGTCCTCAAAAGGAGGCAAGCGGGGAGGGTTCATAATCGACCCCCTCACATTCCAGTCCGTGTCATCCTTATCTCACGTTGTACGTCGATGCTTCGGAGTTGTGCAGATCATGGTTATCGAGTCGTCAAGTGGAAAAGGGATCTGTAATTAATCCCCCATATTTTGTATTGAGCTCATGTTGGTCAATGTTGATGCTCTGTGCTCTTTTCTTCTATCCCCTTCCCGCTTGTTTGCCTCGATTGATATGACCCCATGGCTAAAGCACCCCTACATGATTTGTTTTCCTACCTTGACATTCTATATCATGGTTAGGCATTTGAATTGAGTTAGCGTGTGCTACTCATGATATATGTTGTATGCTCTCTCGAGCTTGTTGGCTTGCTTGCTTGATTTCATCTTTGTGTACATGTTTTTGAGATGATTTACCCTCAGCATGTTCCCTTAGGAGCTCTCATTTCAACTATAGATAATGATTCGAGATAGACATAGTTTTAGGTGATAGACCCTTGCTATGATCCTTTAGGACTTCTTGTTTAATATATAGATGATGATTTGAGATAGACATTAGAATTTTTATCCAAGCATGTCAACATAGGGTAGAGATTTCCCTTCAAAAATCAACTTTAGGATCAATCATTGTATGATAACATTAGGGATAGATTTAAGTTAGTCTCCATTAGATGTTTTTATTTCTTTTGCATCCTTGCATTTAAGACTAAAACTCTTTTCTTGATAAATGCATAAAACATTTAACAATTTTCAAACCCTTCTTTAAGGTAAAAATTATCAACCAATGCAAACTCTTCTGCGCCTTCAGGCTTTTCTTTGAAATTTTTTTCAAAAAAACATTTTAATTCACTTCTGTGCTGACGCGTAAATCTCCAAAGGTCGAGTTGCGGCAGAAGGCGAAATTAATATCGTTCATTAAAAAAATACAAACCAACAAAACTTTTGAAGTCGAACTACGGCTGCCTGATTCTTTAAAAGGGATACATAGGCATCGGGGTAGGGACCGAACGAGCATAACCTTTTATTTTACCTACATTATTTTCTCCTTTATTTTGCTCGCATTCCCTGTACAACGTAGATATATATATTCTTACACACCCTTTGATTAGAGCAGCAAGAGTGGATATCGTAGAGTACTACAAGCATGTGGGGTACTAATACCTTCCCTCGCGTAACAGACTCCCTTACCTGATCTCTCAGTCGCAAGACCGTGACTTCTCCCTTCTTAGGTTTTCTCAATGTTTACCTTTCCCTTCATGTGGGATAAAAGACGTTCGGTGGCAACTTTATTGATTTCATTATTAGTTGATTGTCAGCCGGTTGTTTCAGCTGGCGACTTCACTGGGGACATTTCACCAAATGTTGATCCATCCCGGAGTTGATCCTAGCGCTTACTTTCTTTTCTTTGGGTGTTTATTTTTATGCTTTCAATTTATTCATTTGTACATGTTTATCTGAGCATATGTTTTCATCACATTTTATTGCTTTCCATATTGGTGATACTGATGTGCTGGATTTGTTTTCATGATTGGGTGGGTATTACAAGAGGTAAAAGGCCCAATACCCATGCCAAGTGACAACTATAGGGACCCTAGGAATAGAGTGGAACATGAACAACTAGTTGACTTAGGTTTCACTATTGTCGCCATGTCGTCCACGCTCAGACGAGGTACAAATGAGGGGATATCATTTTCACTTAGGTGATACAACGATAGTTTTTCAGGAGTATCCTCAATTCTGGGTTACCCGACCTTATCCTGACCTAGTTTTCACCCGTGAGTGGGGAGGGACTCGATTATCACAGGTACAGTTGGTGACTATGTTCTGATGGTGACTATGTGTGATACGGTGGGAGAACTGACTTGAGGTTTTGCGTTTTGTCGCAAATGTCGCGGTTTAGCAAGAGTCGCCACCGACTTTTATCCAAAAGGAAAGGTAAAAAAGCACAGGAAAGACTTTTGAGATGTTTTCTTGAATTCGGGGGGTAGATTATGAAAAGGGAAGGTGCTAGCACCCTTTTCATCCATGGTTTTCCATGGCCTCTTAGTTACTTGTTTATATCACTTGCTTTGCTTTTGAAATTGTTTGAAATGGTGCTTTGTGTGGTTTTGAAAATATTTTGAAAAGAGACCATCATTTAGTCAATCTTTGTAATGATTCTCGTTCGTAAGAATGTATACAAAGATGTTTGTCTTTTGAAAAATGTTTCAATATTTTGAAAGTTGTTTGGAAATGTTTTGAAATGTGTGTGTTTGTTTGAAAATAGCAAAGATTATTTTGAAATTGATCAAGTAACTAGGAGCATGTCTACCTACTCAAAAGTCTTTCCTATGCATTTTTGTTCCTTTGACATTGTTGTTTTACCATTGTTTTGGTAAACAACCCTATCTTTGGATGTTAAACGGGACGGGCATGGGTCACCGTATGACCATGATAGAAATATCGCCAAGTATCTTAGCAAGTTTTGAGGGACCAAGATCATTTGTTTTAGGCAACCTTGTCTAGCGTCATCGAGGGACTATGATCTTATTTGTTTGTTTTGCTTTGCCAAGATACTTTGCATGCATACTGTGATCGGTGGAAATAGAACTGACTGTTTAAAGCTGGATCGCGTATGTCGCGGTAAGCAAGAGTCGCCACCGTCTTTTATTTTCTCCAACATGGACAGGACAAAAACACAGCAAAATTCCTTATGAGATTGTTTCTCGGTTCGGGAGGTAGATTTATAGAAAGGGAAGGTGTTAGCACCCTTTCTATCCATGGTTATCCATGGGCTCTTAGATACTTGCTCTTATGTTTTCAAAATGTGTTTGCTTTTCAAAAGTGAGTGGGTTTGAAAAAGTTTCTTTGAAAGATTTCTGAATAACTCTTGTATCTGTCCTCAAGAGTGTTTGAAAAATTTGTTTTGAAGGCTTTTTGAAAGTGTCGGTGTGAAAAGATTTTGTTTTGTTTTTTAGAGAGCAAGTATCCATGAGTCATCTACCTACCCTAAGGAATTAGGCTGTGTTTTTGTCCTTAAGGTAGTGCCATCCCACCATTGAGAGGTAGGTAGCACCACCGTTGGAGGTGTTCAGGTCAGTTCGATTAAGGGACAGTGTGGTCACCGAAGCAACAGTAGGACACCTTAGAAGCTACACTTATGTCCTAGATCCTTGTTTAATCCGAGGCAACCATTTCGAGGCAACTGTTTCGAGGCAACTGTTTCGAGGCAACTGTTTCGAGGCAACTGTTTCGAGGCAACTAGATCTTGGACATAAGAGCGACCGCTAAAACGTCCTATACTTGACGACCACGTTTCGAAGGCAACGAGTGAGGCGTACCCTAGAAGTGGTGTGTGTATTGTGTGTTGTTTTCATGTTATAAGTTATCTTTGATCATGGCATTGTGAGCTACGCGTTGTTTTTAGTTACCATACATTCTTTCATGCAATTTAGAATTTAGGAGTGCGGAAAATTAAAAGACAGAAAGATAAAAGCTACGCTATTACAAGGCGCGGGTCTATACATCGCCAAAATACAAAGACCCGTTTTTGATAAAAGATGCGGAAAGTAAAAAATGCGGTAAACCTAATTACTATTACATCCTTGAACAATTACATAATAATCAATAAAAAAAGAATAACGTGCGAAAGAATTAAAATCAGGACGTCCGAGGGTTTTGACCCTTTGCTTGAAATTAAATTGAATTAGGACTTAATTATTATTTAATTAAAGAAAAGAAAGTATTTTTTTTATGTCTTTTTGTATTTAATGAAATAAAGAAAAAAAAAGAATTAAAATTAAAGTTAGTGAAACCCTAGTTCTAAATTATTTTAATTATTAATAAAACGTCAAAGTTGACCTAATTTAAACTAATTAGTTAATTTACATATTTATGTACAAAAATTAATGATAATTAATAATAATGATAAATAATGATGAAAATAATTAATTAATAAAATATATAAAATGTCAAAAACCTAATTCTATGTATTTTTTATTTATTAAGAAAAGTATTAGAATTTAAACCTAATTTAAACTAAAGTTAATTGTTAAAGTTTATTTACAAAAATATGTTAGTGATGAATTTAATAATAATTAAATATATTTTGTATTTTTTAATTTTTTGTTTTTATTATGGAAAAAATTATTTTATGGTGAAATAATAATAATAATTAATTAAAAGGAATTAAAAGAATTAGAAAAGAAAAGAAAATAAATTTATACAAACCAAGGGGGGTGTCAGGCCCATGTGGAGGTTTTTTGGAAGTAATTCAGGCCCATTAAGACAAAGCTCGTTTGACTTTCCATGATTGTGTACGTGTTGGTTGACTTTCCATGACGTGGTCCAATTTTTCCCTATGCCTAAAGCCCTAATTGCAAGCTTCAGAAACCCTAGATGTTGTTCATGGTAGATTTGGATTCAGGCAGCGTTAGGTCAATTAACTTATACCAATCGCTTCAGAAGGTACCTATTAGTGTAAATCAAACAAGAAAACCAATTAAAAGCACATGAATCATGATATGTCAAATTGGAAAACAAAGCAAACCGTATGGCTCGTGTTCTTCAATTCTTCGCGTGTTAGGATTGATTCTTGATTGCAAACGCTTCCTGGAGACTTAGGCAACGTATTGGAATCCTTTTTAGGCGTGGAAAGGCACTGCAAGTATGATTTCAGTTTTCAAGTTTCTCTTCAAAATTTGCAAATTGGTTCTATAGCTTCAGCAGCTTTTTCGTGTATGTATGAGTAGGGTTTCACTCAGCATATGTATGTGAATGATTCTAGGTCAAAAATAAGCCCACAAGTCCATGGATTAATGACTTGAATATTTGATTTTCTAATCATATCTTTTCCAATCTTTTCTTTCATGAAACCTTGCCAATCATGGATTTCTTTTCCTTGTTGATTGAGAAACGAGTTGCCAGCTTGCCCTAGTCACATTTGCTGCACAAAAAGATCTAAAAAAGCATATCTTTGAATTTTCTTATAATTAAAACCAATTAAATGAATTAATATAAATATAAATCCAATTAATTAATTAAAAATAAGAAAATAAATTATTTTAAGTTCAATGGGTCGTGCATAGGCCTTGGGTAATGATTCAAGGAAGAATTTGAGGCCCATTAGCAAATTTGAAGTGTTTTAGGCAAAGTTGACTTTTGAAAGTTCCCAAAAATTTCCCAACTTCTCCAATGCATATCTTGCTCTATTTTGAAGCTATGATCATGTTCCTTGACATTTTGGAAAGGTCTTGAAGTCCTCTAACCAATTCCTTTAGTCCCATGTCATTTTGATTTACCAATCTCAAGTTATGGTCTTTGACTTAAAATGCCTTTTTGTTGACTTTTGAAAATGACCTATAATGTTGAAATTGATAAATTTTTGTGAGAGCATTTCTTGGACTTGGAATGTGAAGATGAGTTGTAGGAAATGTCATCCCCTTTAAAATGAGTATTGGATGGGATTTTTCTGATGAACCATGAAAAAGTTATGCCCTGGTCAATTTGCAGTTGACTTTTCAATTGTCAAAAAATAGAAACTTTTGCATCTTGAGACTTTTTGAGCCATGCTTGTGGAATCATGATCAAGAATTGATCAAATGATGATTGTGGCTTCAAAATAAGATGTTGACCAAAATTTTTGACTTTTGACTGTCAAATGACCATTTTGCCCCTGCAGTTGATTATGAAGCATTTAGGGTTTTTGACTGTGCAACTTGATGCTGTGAGTCTTGAAACTTGGCATATGGATGCTTTACAATGTTTATGGGCACATGGGACTTGATTGAGCCCTTGGAAATCTCAATTTCTTTGCAAGAACCAAAACCCTAATTTTGACTGTGTTAGGAGGCAATTGGACTGTGCAACCCTTGAGAGATTTTGAAGCTTGATCTTGACATATCTTGAAAAATATGGGAGGGCAAATTTTGGGGTACAATAGTTGCCCCTGTTCAATCTTCTTAGACCTGAGGATGTAGATTGGCTGGCGTGCCTTTCGTAATCCGAAGGTGGGAGATGATTGAACACTAGAGTGCCCAGAAATTTGCACTCACATAGTAGAGTATCAGCAAGGTGATGTCGGGAATGGGCTTATAGATGCCATTTGGAAAGATGATGGATAGGAGGATGGGATTATAGATGCCATCTGGAGATGTAACAGAATCTTGTCGGGAATGGGCTTATGGATGCCATTTGGAGACTGTTGACCGGTGGATGGGCTTATAGATGCCATCTGGAGGTGTAATTTTTGTAAGTTGAAAGGGGGAACCTGTGTAGGGTTGCCTGATGTTGAGCTCGTGTAAAGCTGCATCTTGGAGGAAGGAAACCTGTGTAGGGTTTACTAATAATGAGTTTGTATAAGACTGCATCTGAAATGGAGAAGGAACCTGTGTAGGGTTACTTTGATGACGAGTCCGTGTAAAACTGCATCTAGAGCTGAGAAGGAAACTTGTGTAGGGTTTACTGATGACGAGTCAGTGTAAAACTGCATCCTGGAAGAAGTAAAACCTGGGTAGGGTTTCTGATGACGAGTCCGTGTAAAACTGCATCTTTGGGAAGAGAGAACCTGTGTAGGGTTTCTGATGACGAGTCCGTGTAAAATTGCGTCCTGGAAGAAGTAAAACCTGGGTAGGGTTTCTGATGACGAGTCTGTGTAAAACTGCATCTTTGGGAGAAGTAAAACCTGGGTAGGGTTTCTGATGACGAGTCCGTGTAAAACTGCATCCTGGAAGAAGTAAAACCTGGGTAGGGTTTTTGATGACGAGTCCGTGTAAAACTGCATCCTGGAAGAAGTAAAACCTGGGTGGGGTTTCTGATGACGAGTCCATGTAAAACTGCATCTTTGGGAAGAGAGAACCTGTGTAGGGTTTCTGATGACGAGTCCGTGTAAAACTGCACCTTTGGGAAGAGAGAACCTGTGTAGGGTTTCTTTGACGACGAGCCCGTGTAAAACTACGTTTGGAGAGAGAGAACCTGTGTAGGGTTTCTTCGGGATAAGTTCGTGTAAAACTTCTGGAGGAACCGGGGTAAGGTTACTTCGGGATAAGTCCGTGTAAGACTTCTGGAGGAACCGGGGTAAGGTTACTGCAGGATAAGTTCGTGTAAAACTTCTTGATGAACCGGGGTAAGGTTATCTTGAGATAAGTCCATGTAAGACTTTTAGAAGAACCGGGGTAAGGTTACTGCAGGGTAAGTTCGTGTAAAACTTCTTGATAAACCGGGGTAAGGTCATCTTGAGATAAGTCCGTGTAAGACTTATGGAGGAACCGGGGTAAGGTTATCTTAAGATAAGTCCGTGTAAGACTTTTTCTGAAAGAAAAGGAACCGGTGTAGGGTTACTTGATGATGAGTTCGTGTAAAACTACATCTGGGGATGAGAAGGAACCGGTGTAGGGTTGCCTGTTGATGAGCCCGTGTAAGACTTCTTCTGAAAGAAAAGGAACCGGTGTAGGGTTACTTTGATGATAAGTCCGTGTAAGACTTCGTCTGAAAATTGAGAAGGAACCGGTGTAGGGTTGCCTTGTGATGATCAAGCGGATGATTGTCCTGTCTGGTTTCGGATATTAACCCACGATCAGTCGTCCACAGAATTTTCCTGGCTTGTTACCGGTGTTGATCTGGAACTGTAAAGGTAGATGGTAATCATCTTTTGATTGACTTTTTTTTCTGAAAAGGCAAAGTATTAGTCATATGCAATGTCATGATGCATGAACGGCATGATTTTAAGATGTTCTCAAAAATAAATGAGATTTGTATTGTATGATGCGTATGCATGCTATAATGTATGAAGATATGATGTTTATGAATGTATTCTTGTCTGGGAAAATAAGTCCTTGACGAATGCCGGGAGTTTGTTGAATCCTGGGCTGATGTTGAAGAGTAGAGTTCTTCGTTTCCGCTGGGGATGATGATTGTAAGAATAAACCGGTAGGAGAAGATGACTTCGTTGGGGAATAAACTTGTTGAGGAGATTAATCTGCGGGGAATTACTCTGTGGGAAGAGATACCTTGCTGAGGCTTTGATGATAACTCTGCTGGGGGTTCCATTGATAAATTATGTTGGAGGATTTGATGAACTCCGCTGGGGATAGGAAGACTTCGCCGGGGACGATCTTTCCGTGGTAATTCGCTGAGGATAACCCAGTTATATCCTGGTGGGGAAACAAACTTTGAATAAAGCCGGGGAAGCGTTCGTACTCTGCAGGTGATAAGCTTCCAGAATCTACTGGGGATAAGCTTCTTGAATCTACTGTGGAGATTGATTGAGTTCTCCTGGGGAAACTTTTGAAATTGCACCGGGGAAGTGGCTCCACTGGATGTCTGGTACTCCGCCGGGGAACAATCTTAGATCAAGACTGTCGGGGATGCTTGTTAGGAATGTTTGCGTACTCCCTTGGGGAATGTTGAGATCTTCGGGGGATAATCCAACTTCCTTAAGGCTGACTGAGTATAACTCTGCTCGGGGGGAGTATTGTTAACTTGCTGGAGACACGGTACCTTGTTAGGGTTGATTGGAGACCAACTGCTTGGGGAGAATTGTAGAATCTTGTCTTACTCGGCGGGGAGTGAAGGTATCTGGGTTACATTCTTCAGCCGAACTTACCTTGGTACCTTGGTGGACAAAGCAACCAGATCGCTTAGACAATTTGTTTTGCCCCAGTTTCTGCGGGAGAAGAAGGCCTGTGAGATGTTTGATACCTGCCGATTGACCAATCCTTTTCTGGTATGCCAGTGATGAGATGCTGGGACATAGTCGTACGCTTTTGATCCCTAACTTTTGCCTGGACCGCCCTTTTGGGTTTTCAGTCCACCGGGATACCCTTTTTTGCCCAAGCCGCCTTTTCAGGTTTTTGACTTGTCGGGTGTACAGATTTTTTTCATTTCATCCCTTATTTTTTCCCGAACCCTTTTGGTTCGCCGGGAAGCCCTTATTTTGGCCTAGGTGTGTCAACCTAGCAGATCTTTAACTATGCATAGTATTTTTCGACTATGTCCATGCTCTCAGGATGTAGGGAGGTGCCCCTGTCAGTAGTGTTGCGTTGCCCTACTACCAGAAGATCTTCGTTTGATCGTCCAATGCCCCAAGTGATCCAGATGGAGATTTGCCCCAAGTTGGTTGGCCTTTTGAGAGATTCTCCGAATCTTGACTTAACTGCCCCAGATAATAGGCCATGATCATGTCTGCCCCTTGGTTGGAAGTACTTTTGTTCACTTAGATATTCGTCGTGTGAATTTCTCTGTTGTACGAACAAATAGTCATATGCAAATAGTGTTATATCAAGAATGCAAAGCTTATGTCTGTCTTAGAGTTTTTTGGAAATGCATTTTCATAAAAATAAGTGAATTTTTTGTAAACTGTGATGTCAACTCGTTATTTTACCGCAAGCCTTAAGGAGTCAGGATACCTTTGTAATAGTATGCTTTCGAACTAACCCATGCTTCAGCTAGGACTTTTGAGGGTTATAACGTGGCCTGGTTCACGGTTTAAGAAACAAAGGATAAAGGCTCAAATTATATTTGTACCCACCCGCTCTTCGTGATGTTCTTCGGTCCTAAACTCAGCTAATCGTGCATTAGATCTTGTTTGAATCCTTGCTCTGATATTCCGGTGATGGTTCGGATACTGATAGTTTATTTTGAATAGGCAGTCTTTTTTTTGTTGAGGGTATGTAGGACCTCTTTCTTTTTGATTTCATTATCCCTGTTTTTTGCCTGAACTGTTTCTTTTGGGATTTACAGTCAGCGGGATGCCCCAGTTTTTGTAAGTCTCCTTCATAGGTTTTGACTTATTGGGCTTTAGTTTTTTTTTTGTAATGACTGCCTGTCTTTATGATTAATTGGAACCATCATTGTCTTTTGCTTTGTAAGGACCGCTCTGGTGCCATTTGTTATGCACTTGGATCAACTGAGAGAACTACCCTGCCCCAGGTTATGATAAAGGGTTTTAATTTTTGAAAAGAAAAACTCCTACTTCTTTGGCTCAGAGGGGTTGACGAGGGATTATCTTCCTTATAACTCCAGTGTTTGGGAATTGAAACAATGCCTGTACCTCATCAGCGGGGTCTGTTCAAAAGCATACTGTAGATTATGGTATCGTTTTCGTCATCCTCCCTCAAGAGGCTTAGAATTTTAAAATCGAGAGTTGAACATCAAAAATAAAAGCAATTTTGAATATAGTGAACACAATTACTTCAAAACAGACACGTATAATGCATTAATGAAATAACCAAATTCGACATGAAACAAAATGTTTGAACAATCAAAGAAAATTACAACTTGAACATTCGAATGAACAAAAATATTCCAATCCTAGCCATGTTTTGGCAAGGGAGCGGTGGTCACGTTGGGAGTCTCAGCAGGCTCGAATTCGATCTCCTTAGCGTCGATCATATTCTGGATCTTGTATTTTAACGCCCAACAATCCTCAGTATCGTGCCCCGGGCTATCAGAATGATAAGCACACCTCGCTTCTGGGTTGTAGTTTGGAGAGGAGGTCTTGGGATTTGCAAGAGGGTTGATCACCGCAATCAGATTCATTTTCAACATGTGCTGTAATGCTTGTGACAATGGCATGTTGATGTTGGTGAATTGTCTTTTAGGCTCGTCCGGCCTTCGCTGATTTCCCTTTTGTGGTTGGCGGCGTGGTGCAGAACCAAAGATCATGACTTCCCCTGCATGTTGGTCACGACGACTTTTTTGACTGTATGCAGCATTAGACTCTTTCTTCCCCATGTAAGGCTTTTTGTGAGTATCAGAAGGTGCGGCCTCTTGAATCTTCCCAGCCTTGATACCGGCTTCAATTCTTTCCCCAGTCAAGATCAAATCTGTAAACCCGGCAGAAGAATTCCCAATCAAATGGTTGAATGAAGGTCCAGACAGAGTCCCTAAGAACATGTCCACAAGCTCACGGTCAGTTAGAGGTGGCTGCACCCTCCCAGCAAGGTCTCTCCACTTTTGCGCATATTCTTTAAAACCTTCGCCTACACCCATAGACATTCCCTGAAGCTGAGTGCGCGTGGGAGCAAGGTCGGCATTGTACTGGTACTGCTTGTAGAATGCAGTGGCCAAGTCCTCCCAGCTGTGGATGTTGGCTCCATTCAGTTGATAGAACCAGTCGAGTTGAGTTCCTGGCAGACTATCCTGAAAGAAGTGAATCCACAAATTCTTGTCAGCCGTGTAGGGCTGGATCCTCCTTATGTATGACCTGAGATACAACTTAGGACAAGAAGCCCCGTCATATTTTGCAAAAGCAGGTGCCTTGAACTTGTGTGGGATCACTACCCCGGAAGACAGACCCAGATCTTCGAAGTCCAGGCCGGGCACCTTTTGTATCTCCATAGCAATTAATCGGTCTTCGAGCTGTTTGTACCTGTCCTCAGCAGGAGGGTATTGTTCGTCATTGAAATCGGTCTCGTTGTCGGAGGCCACCGGACTAGGAACCTCTCTTTCTCGGGGACTGTCTTTCCCAACAGATGGGGTGGTCCGCTCAGCTTCATTTTGTGATCCCTCCCCAGATCTGCGTCTAGGATTGAACAAAACAGTCCTCTTCTTCTTCTTCTTCTGTATCAGAGTCTTCAACTCCTGTTGACCCTGGGCTAGGCTCATCACCAACTCTTGGAACTGGGCATTCTGGGCCTGGAGGGCCTTGATAGCTTGTTCATTGGATGATTCAGGATTCATGATGATTGCTGAAATAAACAACGAAGAAGGTAAGTGACCTGTCAAAAAGAGTACCTGTAATGTATGGCATGCATGCAATATTTTCAAGGATCTTGCGGGGTAAACAAGAAAATTGTTAGAGTTTGCATTTTGTAGCTTGATGGAAGGCATTGCATATTGTTGAGAGTCCTTCTTCAAGAGTCAAGGCTCACCATATCGAGTGGGTCATAGCCCCTGACTCAAGTCATTAACCTTGGCTAGAGGAAAATAAATCCCCTTGCCCCTTGCTAGGCATTTGGTTCATCATGACCTGCATCACAAACCCTCGAGATCCTTGAAATGGATTAGTCCTTATGTAGGATGCATGCAATGGTATGATGGTATGATGTTATGCTATGCGTGGAGTAATGTAGGTAAACCCTGTTATGAGTCCATATTAAGGACTGTAAACAAAACCTGCAAGAAACTCAAGTGTCAGATAACAAGTATGCAAGTAGTCAAGTTTGAAGGCACACAAGTCACACAAGACAACCCTTAGAGTTTAGGCCAGCATGAAGTTTGGGGTACTACCCTCTTGAAGTTGGTGGGCTCAAAAACCTGTCCTATCAAAAGTAACCGGGTTCTAAGGATCTCAATATCATTGGATTGTTTTCTGTGTTCATTGTTTCGATTTAGCCACTGAACTGGCGATCGAAATATTCCAAGAAAACAACCCCCAATGAGTGTAGCATCGAGTATCAACCAACTTCAGACTGCACCAAAGGCAGTTATCTCACTAACCTAAAGAGGCCAAGATGGTTCAATTAAGGTTCCTAAGGTCAGTTGATGCTTCACGACACCACGCGGCGGCCCCGTACTCTCCTTGACTTGACTCAAGGGTTACCGGTACTCACCAAAGTGCCACATCAATGTAGCAGACTGCTTCAACCGTGTCGGTATACCCCGCACAGTTCCCTCACAGTCTTGTTGCTACTTTCTAAGAAGGTATCCCCCAGATCCGGGTTAGGATCTATGAAATTCCCAAGACAGACCCAATAATATTAAAGCACACAAATCAGGCAATTGAAAACATAAGTATAATCTATCCTAAGGTACACCTCACTTTAAAGTATCCCCAGCAGAGTCGCCAGTTCTATGATCAGTGGAAATAGAACTGACTGTTTAAAGCTGGATCGCGTTTGTCGTGGTAAGCAAGAGTCGCCACCGTCTTTTATTTTCTCCAACATGGACAGGACAAAAGCACAACAAAATTCCTTATGAGATTGTTTCTCGGTTCGGGAGGTAGATTTATAGAAAGGGAAGGTGTTAGCACCCTTTCTATCCATGGTTATCCATGGGCTCTTAGATACTTGCTCTTATGTTTTCAAAATGTGTTTGCTTTTCAAAAGTGAGTGGGTTTGAAAAAGTTTCTTTGAAAGATTTCTGAATAACTCTTTGTTGTACCCCAAAATTTGCCCTCGCGCTTTTCCACAAAGAAATCTCAGCTTCAAGCATTTCCTGACTTCTCAAACTGGCTCAAGAATCGGGCAAACAAACTTTTCTTGATAGTCAAGCAAAATTAGGGTTTTTACTGAGTTTCAGAACCCTGATTTGTTTCATACAGTGGGCCTAGGGTTTGATTGATTGTTGATCAAACAAGAGTGATGTGGCATTTAATCAGGGATTAAGTTTTATGAGCATATTCTCAGAAGATGTTGAATTTCACAGCACTTTGCAGTTTATTTCAAGATTCGGGTTAAAATTCGCGTTATCTTGATTTAATCAGTAAAAGGGACAATGGTTTTTGAATTCAGTACATTCTGATTGGGCCAGTCAGGTATATGCAGTGTTGAATTCACAGTATTTTTGCACTTGATCAGTCCATTTAAGTTAATTGCTGCTTCGCTCTGGATGTTGAATAAGACGAACTTAATTGGTCAATGTTGTTTTATTTAAGCTATTTATTATTCTGAAATTAAATGATTGAATTTATTTTTCAATTGTTAATTCTAAGAATTTTAAATAAATAAATAAACAATAAAGAAATTAGATTTAATTAGATAATTTGAATTTTTATTGATATTTAAATTATTTACAAATTGTTGTTACAAACAATAATTTACATTTAATTTAAATATTACAATAAAATGAAAAAGTATCCTATTTTCTAAATACTCTTCATTCCTCACTCTGCTCCGGCATTCCATTTTTCATCTGCAAAAAGAAAAAAGAAACAAGAAAAGTCAAAAGCAGTTAATTGGAAAAGACAGTTAAATTGCTCATCATTAGGGGCCACTGACTGGGATCAGTTGCCCTCTCTGCAAATCACGGGATTTCTCCCGGTTCACAGAGAGGGAAGATTATTTTATCTCATGAAATGCAAATGTCAAAAATGCATAGGCTACAAATTTTAAGCTACATAAGAATCTCAATTTCCAATTTCAAACCATTTAGTTCAAATCCAAATTTCCCATTCAAAACTGAACTGAAATGCCAAGGTACCAAAGAAAATCAATAAAAGCATACAAGCTGTCATGGAGAGATTTTTGGAAAAAAAAGATATCCAAAGGCAGAGCCACATAAACTGTCAAAAGAGATAAAGATGCAAAATGTAGGATGCAAGCAACTTGTTTTTTTTCATCATTTCCCATGGTTAGTCCCTTCAGAGAAGTACAAGTATAATCATATAAAATTCAAACTGTACTTTAAAAGAGAAAAAGAGAGATAAGGCAGCAGGCCAAGACAGTTCAGGAAAGGCAGTTCAGAGTAAGAGAAAAGGGAAAATACTCAGTTCACAGCAGACATTAGAGAAGTGGGAAGAAAACAAAATACACAAAAGCCAAGACCGGGTTCAGCAGGCATAGCAGTTCAGCAGGCATAGCAATTCAACATAGGCACAGTTCAATAGCAGCACAGCAGGTAGTAGGCAAGTCAAAGGAAAGATATACAAAATAAAAGAGACAAACTCAGTTCAGAGGGAGCAGCAGGTGAGAGAGAAGGGAAAGTATACGAACTAAGCACAACTCTGCATAAAAGCAGAAAACCAGTTCAGCATAACATACAAAGGTACTACTGTCCACAAAACTGAGTTCAAAAAAAAGAAAGATAGCAGTTCAGGACAGTTCAAAAAGTATACAAACAAACCACAACCTGCCTAAGTCAAAGAGGAGCTCACTACTGTCCAGGACCATAAAAACCATAACCAAACCTTTATGCCAAACACGAAAAAACCTGAGATCCCGACTCAAGCCTCAACCTTAAAACCATATTTTACAAAAACTGATACAAAAACAACTCAGAACTCAACCAAAACCAATATCCTCATAACCAAACCTTTATGCCAAACACAAAGAAACTGATATCCAAACTCACACCAGCCTACTGTCCACAAAACATCATCTAAACCTGCATCAGTTCATAAGATACAAAACCAATACCAGAAACTAAACCTTGTCCACAAAAACAAACCAAGCTTCAAACACCACATAGCACATTCTCAAAAACACCATGACCTGAACACCATCAAACCAACACAAACCTACAACCCTGTGAAGCTGAACATCTCAAGCCACAAAGCCAAGCATAATCAAACACCATCCCAAGCCACAAAGCATCATTCACGAAACATAACCAAAGCCTCAGAAGCTAACTTCATCATAGGCATCTCAGGAGGCAACATCAAGGCAATATTCGTTCAAAATCATCACAAGGCAACGAGAGAATGATAAGCACACAAATTCCCAAGGCAACAATTTAGGCTAGCACACATAGGCAACAGCTGTTCAAAAAAAAAACGTTCAAGACAAGCAAATCTCAAGCAAAGTACTCAGACATACGCATCACTCAAAGACAATCATCACAGTGGAAGAAGAAGAGGTAAAAAGAAGCGAGGATTTAGGGTTTTCTCAGTGAACATCATCATCAAAAACCTGAGCAAAAGATAAAAGAACGAAAGTACCAGAAAGCTCCAAGCAAGCCTCCTCACGCCGTTCCGGCCTCCTGAAGCATCGCCCCTTTCTTCTCTCCTCCACCTCCAAATAGCAGGTAGTATAATCCTCGCCCCCTATCTTTACTTCTTCACCTCAAAGAATGAAAAGAAAATGCTTAAAAACTCAGATCAAACATGCAAGCTTGTAAAAAAGATAAAAGATAAGAATATGAGGCATTGTAATCAAACCTTAAAGTCAAGAGTGCCAAAACCGTGCCTTGGAGGGAAGAAAGAGATGGAGGGCGATGTTGGTGGCCGGAGAAAATGCTCAGAAATTGCTAATCGGAGAAGACGAACACGGCGCCGTCGTAACCTCACAAACCTTCGTCTCCACTCTGAACCAATGCCAAACCCTAAATTTCGTTTTGGATTAGCTTGGGCTTAACCCGTTCCTAATTCCTCCAGGCCCAACGCAAATCATTTCATTTTCTTACAAAAAACATTTTCATAAAACTGACTTTGTTTTAAACAATACTTATTCTTCTTATACATATAAAACACTAATCTTTTTTTATTTTTTACAAAACAATGTTTGCTCTTTCTTTTTTTTATTATCTTATCTTAATTAAAAATACTTTTTATTATAAAATAAAGACATTTTTAGATAGATATTTCATACATATATTACTTTAAAAAATTAGTTTTATACATATCATATAAATTAAATTTGAAAATACTTTTTTCTTAATCAATATACTTTTTATACACAAATTAAACTTAAAAACATTTTTTGAAATACATTTGTATGTAGTTATCTTTTCTTTTTTATGCATGATTAAATTGAAGATACCTTTTTAATGCATATTTGTACATATTATACAATTTTATACATAATTAAAATTAAACCTTTTTTAGTTAATATACATTTTTGTACATAACCATTTAAATACATTTTTCTTCTAATATTTAAAATCCCAAACATTTTGACTAAAATACTCTCCTATTAAAACTTAACACTTAATCAAAACCCTTCATTTGTACATAAGCATACAAAAAAATCAAAATTCATTTAAAAACGTATATCTAAGACAAAACCCTAATACGACTCAATTTCATAATTCGCATTTGTACATATTTACACTTACACATACATTTGCACTTACACAATATATTGCCCTACACACATTTTATCTTGCATTTATACATTTGACATTTATATTTTGATTGCGATATTCGATTTGGTTGTAAGTACTATAAGTCTCATCCCCTTGTACATTTATACCCCCACTCCCGGACATTATTTTGTAATAGCGTAGATTTACATTCCGCAATTTACAGCTTTTCAATTATACCATGGTTAGACCTAGGGTTTGTATGTACATAAAATCAAACGCTAGATAACCTAATACAAGACAAATGCATGTAATCAATACACAATCACACTTGCACCCCCTAGGGTAATCCCACATGTTGCCTTCCAAATGGGCCATGCTTGCACGTCGAATGTCTTTGGCAAAACAAAATCAAATGATCATAAGTCCCTCGATGACGCTTTCGAAAGTCGCCTATCAAAATGATCAAGTCCCTTCAAAACAAATTGCCAAAGACACTTGGCACCATTGCATTCGTGGTCCGTACAATGACCCGCGCCCGTCCCGAATAAACTTCCTAAACGCAAGATTGCCCATCAATTTCAATGGTGGAACAAAATTGTTAAAAGGGGTTAAAACATGACAAAAACCTTTGAGTACCATAGGGTAGACATAACTCTTAGTTACTTGAGATCAAACTTGCAAAAAGCACTTGCCTTCTTTTCAAAAACCACAATCCACAACACTTTCAAAAATCAAACTTTTCAAACTTTTGAAACATCTTTTCGAAAAGATATGCACCTTTGTAAAACATTCGAGTAAAGAATTATTACAAGGTTGGCCTAAAACAAGGCATCTTTTTCCAAAACATTTTCAAAAAGCACCCACACACGCACTCTTTTCAAAGCAATCGAAAAACAAGGCAAGTGATCTAAAAAGCCAAGTAACTAAGAGCCCATGGATAACCATGGATGAAAAGGGTGCTAATACCTTCCCTTTTCATAATCTACCCCCCGAACCCACGAAATATCTCAAAAAGGTTTTTGCTGTGCTTTTTAACCTTTCCTTTAGGATAAAATAAAAAGTCGGTGGCGACTCTTGCTAACCGCACAAGTGCGAATACGAATGCAAAACACTAGTCAGTTCTCCCACCGTATCACAGAACTGGCGACTCTGCTGGGGATTATATTTAAAGTGGGGTTACCTTAGGGCTTAGATCACTTTCTTGCATGACTAATTGGTTGGTTTGCTTGCTTTATACCTTGGTTCTATTGTTTGGGTCTATAATCCTCCGCCCGGATTTTGGGGAAACATTCATAGATAGCAATACGTTGTGGAAACTGTGCGGGGTATACCGACACGGTCTAAGCAATAGCTATATTAGTGCGACATATTTGTGAGTACCGGTAACCCTTGAGTTCAATCAAGGAGAGTACGGGGCCGCTGAGCGATGTCACTAAGCACTAATGACCTAGAACCTTACTTGACCATCTTGGCCTTTTATTAGGAGTAGTGAGATGACCGGCTTTGGTGCAGTCCGAAGTTGGTAGATACTCGATACTACACTCATTGAGGGTTGCTTTCTTGGAATATTTTGGTCGCCAGTTAAGTGGCTAAACCAAAACAATGAACAATGAAAGCAATCCAGTGATTTTGAGCTCCTTAGAACCCAGTTACTATTTATAGGACAGGTTTTAAGCCAACTACACTCAAGAGGGTACTTACCTGTGAAACCCCATGCAAGCCTGAAACTAGGGTTTGGTGTGACTTGCTTGCACACATGTTTTATGCATACATCATAAACATCATGAAGCATCATATGCATTTACTAACCATTTCAAGGGTTTGGACCTTCATCATTGTTCTTGTTTTGTAGGTCATGGAAATACCTCGCCGAAACACCATTCAGGTCAACCTTGTGAGAATCTCTCCTCAACTCAAGGAGCTCACCTCAAGGATTCCGGAAAATTCAGCCTTCAGTGAAAGACATGGTAGACTGCTCAACCTAGTCAACACCAACATCGAAGAAGACATGATGAAAGTGCTATTTCAGTTCTTTGACCCCCTTCACCATTGCTTCACTTTCCCGGATTATCAGTTGGTGCCCACTTTGGAGGAGTTTTCTCAACTCCTAAGAATCCCTATCCTTAATCAACTACCCTTCAACGGTACGGAGAAGGAACCAAAGCCTGAAGATGTTGCTCGAGCATTACATCTAGAACCGTCTGAAATCAAGGGGCATTGGGAAACCAGAAGCGGTGTCAAAGGATTCTTAGCAAAATTCTTGTTTGAGAAGGCGCAAGAATGTTGGAACTCATTGGACCTGCAAGCATTTGAAGAAATTGTGGCACTCCTTATCTATGGGTTAGTCCTATTCCCAAATCCTGACCAATTGGTAGATGTCAACGCCGTCAAAATCTTCTTGTCCAGAAATCCAATACCAACATTGCTTGGAGACATCCTTCACTCATTTTACACACGAACAATGAGAAGGAGGGGTGTTCTCATGTGCTGCACTCCTATCCTCGCAAGGTGGTTTATTTCGCACCTTCCACAATCTGTCCTGAAGAATGATCAAGGTGTAAGGTGGTCCCAGCGATTGATGACCCTCACTCATGCTGATATACATTGGTGTTCTCGGTCGAGAGAAAATATCATCATCGTCGATCGTTGCGGAGAATTTCCCAATGTCCCTTTACTTGGAATTAGGGGAGGTATCACCTACAACCCTTGCCTAGCTTTGAGGCAATTTGGGTACGCACGGAGGGATGGCCCTCATGACATGCTGATTCCTAGCCTAGTTTTTGACTTCGACGGCGATATGCAAGGACTTCGCCAAAGGTTCATCAGAGCTTGGGGAAAACTCAACAAGATTGATAGCAAGACCCTGGGACACAAGAACTCCATCCCTCTTGAGCCCTACCTCAAGTGGGTACGAGCCCGCGCTCAAAGTCTGATGATGCCTTATCCCCATGTACTCCCAGTGATCAAAGAGCCCGTCCATGAAGGAGAGGTCCCCTACACCATCCTACATCCAGACATGCCTACATCGTGGGAAGAAATGCAGAGGAGTTGGATTCAGCTCAAGGAGGAACGGAACACTTTTGAAGCTAGCTACTACGCCAGTGAAAAGAAGGTCCTGGAGCTTACCCGCCGACTCCACGAGCAAGAGGCCCTCAACGCCTACATCGCACCGAAGAGGATGCGCAATGTCTTTCTGCCTTAAGAAGTTTATGTTGTAACATCTGGCCCATGGGGCATCTATGTATTAACAGATTTCTTCTTAATATGACGTGCGTTCTTCTTTGTCTGAAACGATTTTGAATGTCCTAAATCCTTGAATGCATTGCATACATCAGCATACCATTCATCATATGCATAAGCAGGTCTCGCTCCAGGTTTCCTTATCTATCTGCTGTTTATTTCAGTAGGATGGATCTCGAGCAAACGGTCAAAGACCTACAAGCCCAGAATGCACAATTCCAGCAACTCTTGATGACCTTGGTCAAGAGTCAAGAGGATATCAAGGCTCATCTGGAGAGCAAAGACCCAGTGAAGAAGAAAAAGAGGGTCGGAGTGGCTACTTTGGGGAGAAGGTTTGACAGAGAAGCTCGGAGGGTGCTCGAATTTCCTCCTACTTCTGACGAGGGGACTAGTAAAAGAGATCGGGTTGCAGTGCCTTCCGAGTCTGATGCGGAAGAGGAAGACGTGGAAGAAGACGAGGATTATTCGGACCAGCAGTATCCTCCCGCTGATGACAAGTACAAGGGCTTGGAGGACAGATTGGCTGCAATGGAATTGCAGAGGGTGCCGGGTCTGGATTTTGAAGACATGGGCTTGGTCGCCGGAATTGTGATTCCTCCAAAGTTCAAGGTGCCGGCGTTTGTAAGGTATGACGGGCTGTCTTGCCCCAAGATGCACCTCAGGTCCTATGTGAGGAAGATTCAGCCCTATACAGCTGATAAAAATCTCTGGATTCATTTCTTTCAAGACAGTCTGGCGGGAGCCCAGTTGGAATGGTTTTATCAGTTAGAGGGAACCAGTGTCAGGAATTGGGAAGATTTGGCCACCGCTTTCTATAAACAATACCAGTATAATTCCGATCTTGCTCCTACCCGTACCCAACTTCAGGGTATGTCGCTAGGAACAAGTGAGGGATTCAAGGAATACGCACAAAAGTGGAGGGATTTGGCTGGCAGGGTGCAGCCTCCTTTAACCGATCGTGAGCTCGTTGATATGTTTCTTGGGACCCTGTCTGGGCCATTTTTCAATCATTTAATCGGTAACTCTTCCGCGGGGTTTACTGATTTAATCTTAACAGGTGAGAGAATCGAGGCTGGCATCAAGTCAGGAAAAATTCAGAAGGGTGTCGCCGCAAGTATGGAGAAGAAGCCGTTTAAAAAGGAGACAGCTATGGTATACTCTCAAAGGAGAGCAGGGAAGACGGAGCGTCGGCCGACTGTGGGGGCCGTGATGATCCAAAATGCTCCAAGCGAGCAGCCTCGCTACAACCCATCTAGACCGAACCAGCAACGGGTGGAAAGGCCACAACGGCAGTTCACTCGTATCAATATGACCCCAGCACAGGTACTTCCCCACCTGTTGAAATTGAATCTAGCCTCTATCAAAGAAGCGCCAAAGAATGTCAACACATCCTCTCCACACTACCATGCCAATGCTAAGTGCGCCTATCATTCAGACAGCGTTGGGCATGACACCAACGATTGTTGGGCCCTCAAGCATAAGATCCAGGACTTAATAGACGCCAAGGAGGTAGAGTTTGACGCTCCGGAAAAACCCAATGTGATCTCTGCACCTATGCCGAAGCACGGTCGGAACGTCAACGCCATTGAAGAGGATCGGTATGTTACTGACGTTAGTGATCTAACTACTCCACTGTTAACCGTTAAGCTAAATTTGTTAAGGGCCGGGATCTTCCCGGGATGTAATGGAGACTGTTACTGTTGTCACTCTCTGCCGTTGGGTTGTCCGCTACTAAAGGAAGGCATCCAAGGCCTCATAGATAGCCGACAAATTTTGTTCGAGAAAGTTCCTGTTGTTCCAGTTCACGTTGAAAGTATCTCAATCATAACCATCCACGCCAATCTTCCCGAGGCCGTCAGAAAGCCAGTTAAGATTACGCCAGTTGCAAAGTCCATACCATTAAAGATAACGAGGCCGGGGCCGGTTCCCTATGTCTCCGAGAAGTCGATACCGTGGAACTATGGTGGTGACATCTATTACCATGGTATCAAGCAAGTTGAAATAATTGAAGAGGATTCAGATGATGATGAAGCCAGCATCAGTAACATTGCGGGCACCAGCAAAATCACCAGAAGTGGGAGGATATTTTCTCCAGAGATTGCTCCTCCAAAAGCAGTCTTTGGACCCTCATCAGTAAAAGAAGTCATCCCTGCACCAGCAAGACTCTCTGCCAGAACTCCTTTGATCAAAGAAATTTTCGTTCCTAGTACCGTCTCTCCTACCATCGCCGATAAAGGAAAAGGAATACAAGATGAGCCCGTCAGGACGAGGGCTCAACCCTTGGTGATTCCGGAAGCTTCCAAGAAAGAGATGGACGAAATTTTGAGGATAATCAAGAAAAGTGACTATGATGTGGTGGAACAGTTGGGGCAAACCCCCTCCAAGATCTCCATGTTGGCACTGTTGCTTTGCTCAGAAGTGCACGCTCAAGCTTTGATTAAGTTTCTAAAGGCAGCTCATGTGCCTCAAGAAACCTCCGCAGATCAATTTCAACATTGCGTGGCTAGCCTGACCGCAGACAATGGATTAGGTTTTTCTGATGCCGACCTGACCCCTAAGGGCCGAAATCACAATGATGCGTTACATATTTCAATCGAGTGTCGCGGAACCACCCTTGCACATGTTTTGGTTGATACCGGTTCATCACTGAATGTTTTGCCTAAGAAGGCCCTGGACCGTTTAGATTGCGAAGGGTTGGAACTGAAGCCGAGTGATATCATCGTCAGAGCCTTCGATGGGTCGAAAAGAATGGTCCATGGAGAAGTTGAAATTCCTGTCAAGATAGGTACCGAGGTGTTCAAATCCACTTTCTATGTAATGGACATCCGTCCATCATACTCCTGCCTGCTGGGTAGACCTTGGATACACCATGCTGGGGCAGTCACCTCCTCCTTGCACCAAATGCTGAAGTATCCTGTAAAGGGTAAAATCATTACTGTCCATGGCGAGGAAGAGTACATGATTAGCCATTTAAATTCTTTCCGGTACGTGGAAGTCGAAGGGGAGTTCATCGAGACACCATTTCAACATTTCGAAGAAGTGTTCCCTCAAATAGCAGTGACGAAGTTGGCAGCTGAGACACCAAGGCAGATGGCCAGGATGGCATCTCTAGAGGATGCAAGGGCTGCAGTTAAAGAAGGAAAGAATTCGGCATGGGGGCAGCTACCCGACTTTCCGCATAAGGTTGATAAGCTTGGTTTAGGCTTCACCACCGCTGGTCAGAAGGCCATGCGCCGATCAAATATTGAGAGAGCGCCAGTCAAGATTTCCCCTTACCAAGTCAACGCCCTGGAAGATGAAGATGAAGAAAGCAACTTTGAAGAATGGATTCACCCGACGGTCAGAGGAGGGCTGAACAACTGGGAGGCTAAAGACTTTGTCCCTGTCACTTTTATTCCTCAGTAATTTATCTATCAAACATTTTCTATTTTGGTCTGTAATATTTTTACATTCAAACAATCAGTACACTATCTCTCCGCCTCCTGCCTTACCCGGGGCATGCAGGTCCACTTGTAAGGGTTTTGACTGTTTTTCATATTCATATGCCATGTTTAATGATTCATTGGACGTTTTTCATTTGATAAACTGCTTGTGTTCATTTTCTTTCTTTTTGCATTTTTGTTTAAGGATGGCTATCCCTTACACACACCCACACTCACCAATGCAGGTACCCATCCACTCCGGATTCCATGGGTGACTATTCTGCTGTATCTTTTAATAACTCTGAAGACCTGGTCAATCTAGCCGAGTATGAGGACGACGAGGGTTGTGAGGTACCAGGGGAACTAGCCAGGCTCCTGCAACAAGAGGAGAGGGTCATCTTACCGCATAAAGAGCCGTTGGAAACTATCAACTTGGGGACCGAGGAAAATCGGAAGGAGGTACAAATGGGTGCCAATCTGGAACCAGAAGTCAAGAAGCGCTTGGTACAGTTATTGAATGAGTATGTTGAAATCTTCGCTTGGTCCTATGAAGACATGCCGGGCCTAGACACCGACATCGTGGTTCACCGTCTCCCCACAAGAGAAGACTGTCCACCGATCAAACAAAAAGTTCGCCGAATGAGGCCTGACATGTCCGAAAAAATCAAAGCAGAAGTGATGAAGCAGTTCAATGCTGGCTTTCTGGCTGTCACATCCTATCCTCAATGGGTCGCTAACATTGTGCCAGTACCTAAGAAGGATGGCAAAGTCAGAATGTGCGTGGACTATAGGGATTTGAATAGGGCCAGCCCTAAGGATGATTTTCCGCTACCTCACATTGACATCCTAATTGACAATACAGCTCAGCACAAGGTGTTCTCTTTCATGGATGGATTCTCCGGCTACAATCAAATCAAAATGGCCCCCGAGGACATGGAGAAAACAACTTTTGTCACGCAATGGGGCACTTTCTGTTACAAGGTGATGCCATTCGGGTTGAAGAACGCAGGAGCAACCTATCAACGCGCCATGGTAGCTCTATTTCATGACATGATACATCATGAGATTGAAGTTTACGTGGACGATATGATAGCCCGGTCACAAACAGAGGAGGAGCACCTTGAACATCTGGAAAAGCTGTTTGCCAGATTGAAAGAATACAAACTCAGGCTAAATCCAAGTAAATGCACTTTTGGAGTTAGGTCCGGTAAACTCCTGGGATTCATCGTAAGCAACAAAGGCATTGAAGTCGACCCGGCAAAAGTAAAAGCAATACAAGAGATGCCTACGCCTCGTACTGAAAAGGAAGTTAGAGGTTTCTTGGGGCGCATAAACTATATTGCCAGATTCATTTCACATCTGACTTCTACCTGTGAGCCAATTTTCAAACTCTTGAAAAAAGATCGGATAATTGAATGGAACGACGACTGCCAAGCTGCTTTCGATAGAATCAAGGAATATTTGCTAGAACCTCCTATTCTGATGCCACCCGTCGAAGGAAGACCATTGATCATGTATTTGACAGTTTTGGACAATTCAATGGGGTGTGTTTTGGGCCAGCATGACGAGTCTGGTCGAAAAGAACATGCCATTTATTACCTTAGCAAAAAGTTTACCGACTGTGAGACTCGCTACTCGCTGCTCGAGAAAACTTGCTGCGCTTTGGTATGGGCTGCTCGCCGACTAAGACAGTATATGTTGACTCATACTACCTTGTTGATATCCAAAATGGATCCTATCAAATATGTCTTCGAAAAGCCCGCTTTATCAGGAAGGATAGCCAGATGGCAAATGATCTTGACCGAGTATGACATCCAATACACCACCCAAAAGGCTATAAAAGGGAGTGTGCTAGCGGACCATCTGGCTCATCAAGCTATCGAAGACTATCAACCCATGAAATTTGATTTCCCGGACGAGGACATCATGAGTCTGGACAACATTAAAGATGACGGACCGTATGACGGACCCGAAAAAGGATCCCGATGGACCCTGTACTTTGATGGTGCCTCAAATGCACTCGGAAACGGCATTGGCGCGGTACTTATTTCTCCGGAAGGATGCCACACTCCTTTCACGGCCCGACTATGTTTCAGCTGCACAAACAATATGGCAGAGTATGAAGCCTGCATCTTTGGCCTCAAGGCTGCCATAGACTTGGGGATCAAATCTCTGATTGTATTCGGGGACTCGGCTTTGGTCATTAGCCAAATCAAAGGAGACTGGGATACCAAGCATCCCAATCTTATTCCATACAGAGAACATGTTCTGACGTTGTTGCCTCATTTCGAGCAAATTACCTTCGAGCACTTTCCGCGAGAAGAGAATCAGCTAGCAGATGCTCTAGCCACAATGTCCTCCATGTTTAAACTCAATTGGGATAACGAGGCTCCCCAAATCACCATCGAGCGAATGGATGAACCAGCGCATTGTCACGAGATTAACACCGAAGAAGCAGTGGAACAACCTTGGTTCCATGAGATCAAAAGGTATCTCGAGACCCAAGATTATCCTGAAGGAGCTTCCGTGAATGACAAGAAGTTCTTAAGAAAATTCGCCGCTAAGTTCTTCCTGAGCAACGGCATCCTCTACAAACGAAGTCATGATTGTGTATTACTCCGATGTGTTGATAAGGCTGAAGCAGAGTTAATCATGACTGATATACACAGCGGCACATTTGGCACTCACCTGAGCGGACATACAATGGCCAAGAAGATCCTAAGGGCAGGTTATTATTGGTCTACCATGGAGGCTGATTGCCATCAACATTCCCGTACTTGTCATAAATGTCAAGTCTATGCCGACAAAGTTCATGTCCCTCCGGTTCCTCTCAACGTTCTAACTGCTCCATGGCCCTTTGCAATGTGGGGCATTGATATGATTGGAGAGATCAAACCCACGGCTTCCAACGGACATCGCTTCATCCTGGTTGCCATTGACTACTTCACTAAATGGGTCGAAGCAGCTTCCTTCGCTTCCGTCACCAAAAATGTGGTTGCCCGCTTTATCAAGCAAAATCTCATATGTCGGTATGGTGTTCCAGACAGAATCATCACAGACAACGGTACCAATCTGAATAATACAATGATCACTGCGTTATGCGAACAGTTCAAGATTTATCATCACAATTCATCTCCCTATAGACCGAAGATGAACGGTGCTGTTGAAGCTGCGAACAAAAATATCAAGAAGATCATTCAGAAAATGACGGTCACTTACAAAGACTGGCATGAGATGTTGCCGTTTGCGCTGCATGGATACCGTACGACAATACGTACCTCAACCGGGGCAACCCCGTTTTCTTTGGTTTATGGCATGGAAGCCGTTTTGCCTATGGAAGTTCAGATCCCGTCTCTGAGAATTATGAAAGACGCAGGTTTGAATGAAGATGAGTGGATTCAGACCCGACTTGATCAACTCAATCTGATCGACGAAAAGCGACTTGCCGCTGTATGCCATGGTCAGACGTATCAAAAACGAATGATCAAGGCCTTCAATAAGAAAGTCAGACGTCAGGTATATCAAGTTGGAGATCTAGTAGTCAAGCGGATTATCCTACCGCAAAGTGATCCCAGGGGCAAATGGACTCCTACATACGAAGGACCGTTTGTAATCAAGAGCGTATTTTCGGGTGGTGCGATGATTCTAACCACCATGGACGGCGACGATTTGCCGCACCCTGCGAACGCAGACATAGTCAAAAGATACTACGCATAAAAATAACCCGACAAGTCGAAAACCCGAAAGGGCGGCTTGGGCAAAAATGGGCATCCCGGTGAACCGAAAACCCGAAAGGGCGGTTCAGGCAAAAATTAGGGATAAAAACAAAAAATCTGTACACCCGGCAAGTCGAAAACCCGAAAGGGCGGCTTGGGCAAAAAGGGGTTTCCCGGTGGATCGAAAACCCGAAAGGGCGATTCAGGCAAAAGTTAGGGAATTTAAGCGTATGACTATGTCTCGTCAGATTACTTCAAAGACAGTCTCTTCATCAACCGGTCCCAGGTTTCTGATCAATCCAGTCATCGTCAAATGAGGCATGGAATGGACAGATGTTCGGAGTTGTGAAAGCTACGGCAGAGTGGGATCTCATGGGATTATTTCACATAGCCATCTTTGTTTTAAATTTTTCAAATATTTACGACAAGATCCTCTTACTAGGATGATTGTTTCCCTTGTATAAATATACTCAAAGAAAATCAATACTCTTCCCAAAATTTGTGTCATTTCCCTTTTCCTTTTTCCCTTGCACTATTTGTTTTATTTTGAGAAACGTCCAATGTTTTGTTAAATAGGCATATGCATTTGAAACATGATCACTTCCTAGTTGAACCTAAGAAAAGGATTACTGATAGGATGAAGGTACAAACGAGTATTTCAATATTCTTCCAAAGGAAATCCCTCGAGATCTGTAATCCACGTCCCTAACAAACCTTGAGGTCTATCTCCAACAGACCCTCGGAGCTTATCCTCGTAAGATTCCGCAAGGTAATCCCCACAGAGTACGGACGTCCCTTCCAAGTTTTATTCAAATTATTCTCACAAAGGCGTATAACTGGTTTATCCTCGACTAACCGTCAGGAGAGGTCACTCGCCAGAATTCTTCCCATCCCCAGCGGAGTTCCTCAGAATTCCCCCAATAATAACTCATCAGTACTATCCCCGGAGGAGTTTATCCCCAGCCAAAGAGTCTTCCGGAGGTCATTTTTTCCTCAGAGTTCAAGATTCGGTATCCCCAGCAGATCAAAAACTTCAACGGATCAATCCCCAGCGAAGTCAGTTTTAAATCTTCTCCCCACAGGTTTTTAGAGGAAAATCTAGCATTCCCCGGTAGGTTCAGTCTTCAGAAATACATCTCTCCCAGTTGAAGATTCTCAATCTGGCTTCCCCAGCATTAAGTCTACTAGTTTAACACTCCCCAGCAATGACCCAGGATTTATTTTCCCCAGCCGCGGTCAAGATGCCCCTATCTCCCGATGGCCCGAATTCATCTATCCTACGCAAGACAGCTCTCCAGCTCACATGCACATCCATTTGCATTCATAAAAAACTATGATGTACATTGTACCATGCATCATAGCATTGCATCCAACTAACTTTTCGCCTTTTTCAGGCAAGATCGATCGACAGAATAAAACGATTCCACTTCAAGACTTCTGAAAACAGTTCACGGGTTCTCCAAGTAAACGGATGTTAACCTATCACTTGTTCAGACTCAACCTCAAGACTTCTGAAAACAGTTCATGGATTCTTCCCAAGTAACGGATGTTAATCTATCAGCTTGTTCAGATGCACCTTTGAAATTAGTTTACGGAAGCTTCCCAACAACGGATGCTGCTCTATTGCTGATTCAACCTCAAGACTTCTGAAAACAGTTCACGGGTTCTCCAAGTAAACGGATGTTAACCTATCACTTGTTCAGACTCAACCTCAAGACTTCTGAAAACAGTTCATGGATTCTTCCCAAGTAACGGATGTTAATCTATCAGCTTGTTCAGATGCACCTTTGAAATTAGTTTACGGAAGCTTCCCAACAACGGATGCTGCTCTATTGCTGATTCAACCTCAAGACTTCTGAAAACAGTTCACGGGTTCTCCAAGTAAACGGATGTTAACCTATCACTTGTTCAGATTCAAACTCAAGACTTCTGAAAGCAGTTCATGGATTCTTCCCAAGTAACGGATGTTAATCTATCAGCTTGTTCAGATGCACCTTCGAATTTAGTTTACGGACGCTTCCCAACAACGGATGCTGCTCTATTGCTAATTCAACTTCAAGACTTCTGAAAACAGTTCACGGGTTCTCCAAGTAAATGGATGTTAATCTGTCAACTTATTTAGATGCGACTTCCTGAAAACGGCTTGTAGGTTCCCCCAACCACGGATGTCAACCTGTTGCCTGTTCAGACCCTCCAATTTGGAAAGGGTCTAAAGCTCGGACACTTTCCTAAAGCTCCCGTCCAGATGGCATCGTTAAGCCCATCTCCAAATGGCATCTCTAAGCCCATTCCCGCATCCAGTACTATGATAAGTGCAAATTTTCTGGGCACATTAGTGTCCAATCTCCTTTTACCTTCAGGTCGCGAAAGGCAAGCCTGCCAATCTAACTCTTCAGGTCAAAGAAGATTGAACAGGGGCAACTGTTGTACCCCAAAATTTGCCCTCGCGCTTTTCCACAAAGAAATCTCAGCTTCAAGCATTTCCTGACTTCTCAAACTGGCTCAAGAATCGGGCAAACAAACTTTTCTTGATAGTCAAGCAAAATTAGGGTTTTTACTGAGTTTCAGAACCCTGATTTGTTTCATACAGTGGGCCTAGGGTTTGATTGATTGTTGATCAAACAAGAGTGATGTGGCATTTAATCAGGGATTAAGTTTTATGAGCATATTCTCAGAAGATGTTGAATTTCACAGCACTTTGCAGTTTATTTCAAGATTCGGGTTAAAATTCGCGTTATCTTGATTTAATCAGTAAAAGGGACAATGGTTTTTGAATTCAGTACATTCTGATTGGGCCAGTCAGGTATATGCAGTGTTGAATTCACAGTATTTTTGCACTTGATCAGTCCATTTAAGTTAATTGCTGCTTCGCTCTGGATGTTGAATAAGACGAACTTAATTGGTCAATGTTGTTTTATTTAAGCTATTTATTATTCTGAAATTAAATGATTGAATTTATTTTTCAATTGTTAATTCTAAGAATTTTAAATAAATAAATAAACAATAAAGAAATTAGATTTAATTAGATAATTTGAATTTTTATTGATATTTAAATTATTTACAAATTGTTGTTACAAACAATAATTTACATTTAATTTAAATATTACAATAAAATGAAAAAGTATCCTATTTTCTAAATACTCTTCATTCCTCACTCTGCTCCGGCATTCCATTTTTCATCTGCAAAAAGAAAAAAGAAACAAGAAAAGTCAAAAGCAGTTAATTGGAAAAGACAGTTAAATTGCTCATCATTAGGGGCCACTGACTGGGATCAGTTGCCCTCTCTGCAAATCACGGGATTTCTCCCGGTTCACAGAGAGGGAAGATTATTTTATCTCATGAAATGCAAATGTCAAAAATGCATAGGCTACAAATTTTAAGCTACATAAGAATCTCAATTTCCAATTTCAAACCATTTAGTTCAAATCCAAATTTCCCATTCAAAACTGAACTGAAATGCCAAGGTACCAAAGAAAATCAATAAAAGCATACAAGCTGTCATGGAGAGATTTTTGGAAAAAAAAGATATCCAAAGGCAGAGCCACATAAACTGTCAAAAGAGATAAAGATGCAAAATG
This sequence comes from Vicia faba, assembly GCA_948472305.1. Taxonomy (NCBI): domain Eukaryota; kingdom Viridiplantae; phylum Streptophyta; class Magnoliopsida; order Fabales; family Fabaceae; genus Vicia; species Vicia faba. Next base: position 437,936,686 of record OX451737.1, on the reverse strand, counting down.
TAGGATGCAAGCAACTTGTTTTTTTTCATCATTTCCCATGGTTAGTCCCTTCAGAGAAGTACAAGTATAATCATATAAAATTCAAACTGTACTTTAAAAGAGAAAAAGAGAGATAAGGCAGCAGGCCAAGACAGTTCAGGAAAGGCAGTTCAGAGTAAGAGAAAAGGGAAAATACTCAGTTCACAGCAGACATTAGAGAAGTGGGAAGAAAACAAAATACACAAAAGCCAAGACCGGGTTCAGCAGGCATAGCAGTTCAGCAGGCATAGCAATTCAACATAGGCACAGTTCAATAGCAGCACAGCAGGTAGTAGGCAAGTCAAAGGAAAGATATACAAAATAAAAGAGACAAACTCAGTTCAGAGGGAGCAGCAGGTGAGAGAGAAGGGAAAGTATACGAACTAAGCACAACTCTGCATAAAAGCAGAAAACCAGTTCAGCATAACATACAAAGGTACTACTGTCCACAAAACTGAGTTCAAAAAAAAGAAAGATAGCAGTTCAGGACAGTTCAAAAAGTATACAAACAAACCACAACCTGCCTAAGTCAAAGAGGAGCTCACTACTGTCCAGGACCATAAAAACCATAACCAAACCTTTATGCCAAACACGAAAAAACCTGAGATCCCGACTCAAGCCTCAACCTTAAAACCATATTTTACAAAAACTGATACAAAAACAACTCAGAACTCAACCAAAACCAATATCCTCATAACCAAACCTTTATGCCAAACACAAAGAAACTGATATCCAAACTCACACCAGCCTACTGTCCACAAAACATCATCTAAACCTGCATCAGTTCATAAGATACAAAACCAATACCAGAAACTAAACCTTGTCCACAAAAACAAACCAAGCTTCAAACACCACATAGCACATTCTCAAAAACACCATGACCTGAACACCATCAAACCAACACAAACCTACAACCCTGTGAAGCTGAACATCTCAAGCCACAAAGCCAAGCATAATCAAACACCATCCCAAGCCACAAAGCATCATTCACGAAACATAACCAAAGCCTCAGAAGCTAACTTCATCATAGGCATCTCAGGAGGCAACATCAAGGCAATATTCGTTCAAAATCATCACAAGGCAACGAGAGAATGATAAGCACACAAATTCCCAAGGCAACAATTTAGGCTAGCACACATAGGCAACAGCTGTTCAAAAAAAAAACGTTCAAGACAAGCAAATCTCAAGCAAAGTACTCAGACATACGCATCACTCAAAGACAATCATCACAGTGGAAGAAGAAGAGGTAAAAAGAAGCGAGGATTTAGGGTTTTCTCAGTGAACATCATCATCAAAAACCTGAGCAAAAGATAAAAGAACGAAAGTACCAGAAAGCTCCAAGCAAGCCTCCTCACGCCGTTCCGGCCTCCTGAAGCATCGCCCCTTTCTTCTCTCCTCCACCTCCAAATAGCAGGTAGTATAATCCTCGCCCCCTATCTTTACTTCTTCACCTCAAAGAATGAAAAGAAAATGCTTAAAAACTCAGATCAAACATGCAAGCTTGTAAAAAAGATAAAAGATAAGAATATGAGGCATTGTAATCAAACCTTAAAGTCAAGAGTGCCAAAACCGTGCCTTGGAGGGAAGAAAGAGATGGAGGGCGATGTTGGTGGCCGGAGAAAATGCTCAGAAATTGCTAATCGGAGAAGACGAACACGGCGCCGTCGTAACCTCACAAACCTTCGTCTCCACTCTGAACCAATGCCAAACCCTAAATTTCGTTTTGGATTAGCTTGGGCTTAACCCGTTCCTAATTCCTCCAGGCCCAACGCAAATCATTTCATTTTCTTACAAAAAACATTTTCATAAAACTGACTTTGTTTTAAACAATACTTATTCTTCTTATACATATAAAACACTAATCTTTTTTTATTTTTTACAAAACAATGTTTGCTCTTTCTTTTTTTTTATTATCTTATCTTAATTAAAAATACTTTTTATTATAAAATAAAGACATTTTTAGATAGATATTTCATACATATATTACTTTAAAAAATTAGTTTTATACATATCATATAAATTAAATTTGAAAATACTTTTTTCTTAATCAATATACTTTTTATACACAAATTAAACTTAAAAACATTTTTTGAAATACATTTGTATGTAGTTATCTTTTCTTTTTTATGCATGATTAAATTGAAGATACCTTTTTAATGCATATTTGTACATATTATACAATTTTATACATAATTAAAATTAAACCTTTTTTAGTTAATATACATTTTTGTACATAACCATTTAAATACATTTTTCTTCTAATATTTAAAATCCCAAACATTTTGACTAAAATACTCTCCTATTAAAACTTAACACTTAATCAAAACCCTTCATTTGTACATAAGCATACAAAAAAATCAAAATTCATTTAAAAACGTATATCTAAGACAAAACCCTAATACGACTCAATTTCATAATTCGCATTTGTACATATTTACACTTACACATACATTTGCACTTACACAATATATTGCCCTACACACATTTTATCTTGCATTTATACATTTGACATTTATATTTTGATTGCGATATTCGATTTGGTTGTAAGTACTATAAGTCTCATCCCCTTGTACATTTATACCCCCACTCCCGGACATTATTTTGTAATAGCGTAGATTTACATTCCGCAATTTACAGCTTTTCAATTATACCATGGTTAGACCTAGGGTTTGTATGTACATAAAATCAAACGCTAGATAACCTAATACAAGACAAATGCATGTAATCAATACACAATCACACTTGCACCCCCTAGGGTAATCCCACATGTTGCCTTCCAAATGGGCCATGCTTGCACGTCGAATGTCTTTGGCAAAACAAAATCAAATGATCATAAGTCCCTCGATGACGCTTTCGAAAGTCGCCTATCAAAATGATCAAGTCCCTTCAAAACAAATTGCCAAAGACACTTGGCACCATTGCATTCGTGGTCCGTACAATGACCCGCGCCCGTCCCGAATAAACTTCCTAAACGCAAGATTGCCCATCAATTTCAATGGTGGAACAAAATTGTTAAAAGGGGTTAAAACATGACAAAAACCTTTGAGTACCATAGGGTAGACATAACTCTTAGTTACTTGAGATCAAACTTGCAAAAAGCACTTGCCTTCTTTTCAAAAACCACAATCCACAACACTTTCAAAAATCAAACTTTTCAAACTTTTGAAACATCTTTTCGAAAAGATATGCACCTTTGTAAAACATTCGAGTAAAGAATTATTACAAGGTTGGCCTAAAACAAGGCATCTTTTTCCAAAACATTTTCAAAAAGCACCCACACACGCACTCTTTTCAAAGCAATCGAAAAACAAGGCAAGTGATCTAAAAAGCCAAGTAACTAAGAGCCCATGGATAACCATGGATGAAAAGGGTGCTAATACCTTCCCTTTTCATAATCTACCCCCCGAACCCACGAAATATCTCAAAAAGGTTTTTGCTGTGCTTTTTAACCTTTCCTTTAGGATAAAATAAAAAGTCGGTGGCGACTCTTGCTAACCGCACAAGTGCGAATACGAATGCAAAACACTAGTCAGTTCTCCCACCGTATCACACTCTTGTATCTGTCCTCAAGAGTGTTTGAAAAATTTGTTTTGAAGGCTTTTTGAAAGTGTCGGTGTGAAAAGATTTTGTTTTGTTTTTTCGAGAGCAAGTATCCATGAGTCATCTACCTACCCTAAGGAATTAGGCTGTGTTTTTGTCCTTAAGATAGTGCCATCCCACCATTGAGAGGTAGGTAGCACCACCGTTGGAGGTGTTCGGGTCAATTCGATTGAGGGACAATGTGGTCACCGAAGCAACAGTAGGACACCTTAGAAGCTACCCTTATGTCCTAGATCCTTTTTTAATCCGAGGCAACCGTTTCGAGGCAACTGTTTCGAGGCAACTGTTTCGAGGCAACTATTTCGAGGCAACTGGATCTTGGACATAAGAGCGACCGCTAAAATGTCCTATACTTGACGACCACGTTTCGAAGGCAACGAGTGAGGCGTACCCTAGAAGTGGTGTGTGTATTGTGTGTTGTTTTCATGTTATAAGTTATCTTTGATCATGGCATTGTGAGCTACGCGTTGTTTTTAATTACCATACATTCTTTCATGCAATTTAGAATTTAGGAGTGCGGAAAATTAAAAGACAGAAAGATAAAAGCTACGCTATTACAAGGCGGGGGTCTATACATCGCCAAAATACAAAGATCCGTTTTTGATAAAAGATGCGGAAAGTAAAAAATGCGGTATACCTAATTACTATTACATCCTTGAACAGTTACATAATAATCAATAAAAAAAAGAATAACGTGCGAAAGAATTAAAATCAGGACGTCCGAGGGTTTTGACCCTTTGCTTGAAATTAAATTGAATTAGGACTTAATTATTATTTAATTAAAGAAAATAAAGTATTTTTTTATGTCTTTTTTGTATTTAATGAAATAAAGAAAAAAAAAAGAATTAAAATTAAAGTTAGTGAAACCCTAGTTCTAAATTATTTTAATTATTAATAAAATGTCAAAGTTGACCTAATTTAAACTAATTAGTTAATTTACATATTTATGTACAAAAATTAATGATAATTAATAATAATGATAAATAATGATGAAAATAATTAATTAAGAAAAGATATAAAATGTCAAAAACCTAATTCTATGTATTTTTTATTTATTAAGAAAAGTATTAGAATTTAAACCTAATTTAAACTAAAGTTAATTGTTAAAGTTTATTTACAAAAATATGTTAGTGATGAATTTAATAATAATTAAATATATTTTGTATTTTTTAATTTTTTGTTTTTATTATGGAAAAAATTATTTTATGGTGAAATAATAATAATAATTAATTAAAACGAATTAAAAGAATTAGAAAAGAAAAGAAAAGAAATTTATACAAACCAAGGGGGGTGTCAGGCCCATGTGGAGGTTTTTTGGAAGTAATTCAGGCCCATTAAGACAAAGCTCGTTTGACTTTCCATGATTGTGTACGTGTTGGTTGACTGGAGTGCACCATGGATTCCATCTCCTAGCCTTCAGATTGCTCACCAAAGACACTTGGCAAGCCAGCGCGTGAGGACGTATGGTGGGACGTTGAGTCATTGCTGCATTGGAATTGGTTAAGAAAAATAACAACAATTATGTGGGGGACCTGGGAATCGAACCCAGGTCCCTATGCTTGCAAGACACGTCTTCCACCACCTGGCCATTTGTGTTTGTTTGTATACATAACAACAATGAAATATAATATATGAATAATACTAATTATACTGAAACATAACAAAAGCGCGCTAAGGTTTAAACCTTCCAACCACACGATGCCACCTATTGTCTTCTTCGTCTGTACCTGTAAACATGAATAAGATAGCGGGGGTTTTAAACCCCCATTAAGTATAACTGTGGAAAATAGCGAATAGAAGAGGAGACAACATAAATTGAGCGCGAGAGGTTGGTTGAATTCGTCTGGCCTTGACGAATTCAACCATGGCCATGACGTGGTCCAATTTTTCCCTATGCCTAAAGCCCTAATTGCAAGCTTCAGAAACCCTAGATGTTGTTCATGGTAGATTTGGATTCAGGCAGCGTTAGGTCAATTAACTTATACCAATTGCTTCAGAAGGTACCTATTAGTGTAAATCAAACAATAAAACCAATTAAAAGCACATGAATCATGATATGTCAAATTGGAAAACAAAGCAAACCGTATGGCTCGTGTTCTTCAATTCTTCGCGTGTTAGGATTGATTCTTGATTGCAAACGCTTCCTGGAGACTTAGGCAACGTATTGGAATCCTTTTTAGGCGTGGAAAGGCACTGCAAGTATGATTTCAGTTTTCAAGTTTCTCTTCAAAATTTGCAAATTGGTTCTATAGCTTCAGCAGCTTTTTCGTGTATGTATGAGTAGGGTTTCACTCAGCATATGTATGTGAATGATTCTAGGTCAAAAATAAGCCCACAAGTCCATGGATTAATGACTTGAATATTTGATTTTCTAATCATATCTTTTCCAATCTTTTCTTTCATGAAACCTTGCCAATCATGGATTTCTTTTCCTTGTTGATTGAGAAACGAGTTGCCAGCTTGCCCTAGTCACATTTGCTGCACAAAAAGATCTAAAAAAGCATATCTTTGAATTTTCTTATAATTAAAACCAATTAAATGAATTAATATAAATATAAATCCAATTAATTAATTAAAAATAAGAAAATAAATTATTTTAAGTTCAATGGGTCGTGCATAGGCCTTGGGTAATGATTCAAGGAAGAATTTGAGGCCCATTAGCAAATTTGAAGTGTTTTAGGCAAAGTTGACTTTTGAAAGTTCCCAAAAATTTCCCAACTTCTCCAATGCATATCTTGCTCTATTTTGAAGCTATGATCATGTTCCTTGACATTTTGGAAAGGTCTTGAAGTCCTCTAACCAATTCCTTTAGTCCCATGTCATTTTGATTTACCAATCTCAAGTTATGGTCTTTGACTTAAAATGCCTTTTTGTTGACTTTTGAAAATGACCTATAATGTTGAAATTGATAAATTTTTGTGAGAGCATTTCTTGGACTTGGAATGTGAAGATGAGTTGTAGGAAATGTCATCCCCTTCAAAATGAGTATTGGATGGGATTTTTCTGATGAACCATGAAAAAGTTATGCCCTGGTCAATTTGCAGTTGACTTTTCAATTGTCAAAAAATAGAAACTTTTGCATCTTGAGACTTTTTGAGCCATGCTTGTGGAATCATGATCAAGAATTGATCAAATGATGATTGTGGCTTCAAAATAAGATGTTGACCAAAATTTTTGACTTTTGACTGTCAAATGACCATTTTGCCCCTGCAGTTGATTGTGAAGCATTTAGGGTTTTTGACTGTGCAACTTGATGCTGTGAGTCTTGAAACTTGGCATATGGATGCTTGACAATGTTTATGGGCACATGGGACTTGATTGAGCCCTTGGAAATCTCAATTTCTTTGCAAGAACCAAAACCCTAATTTTGATTGTGTTAGGAGGCAATTGGACTGTGCAACCCTTGAGAGATTTTGAAGCTTGATCTTGACATATCTTGAAAAATATGGGAGGGCAAATTTTGGGGTACAACACATACCATGGCCATTTTTGTTTAGGAAACCAAGTGGGTGAAACCCTAAGGGTGCTTGTGTGCAATGTGTGTCATTTTTCATGCATTTGATTGTCTTGGATTAGGTCTTGTATTTGTTTGATCTTTGTCTTCTCATGCAAACCCTAATTTACTATCATGGTATATGAAAGCAATAAATTGCGTAAAAGTAAACTAAACTATTACAACAATTATTATGGGAAGGGGGATACAAGTTTTTTGAATGGGGATATTTGCACAAAATAAAACCCTAAAATACTATTACAACCCAATTGAATTATTGTACAATAAATAAATAAATACACAATTATTTAAATATGCAAATAAAATGTATTTATGCAAAATGTTTTGTAATTGATTTTTGTATGAGAGAATTGATTATTTAAACCCTAGAAAATAAGAGAAAAATATTATTATTTTTGAAAGGGGTAAAACCCTAGTTTTTTGATTTAAAAGAAAATTATGCTTTCTATTATTTATTTTGTCTATTTTTTGTATAAGAAAATATAAGTAAAATTATTTACAAATATTAAAAATTAAAATATATGTGGAAATAATATTTTATGTGTATGAATAATAAAAATAAAAATGTATGATATATTTAAATGTGTTTATTATTTATTTTAAGAAAATAGATTCTATTTATTCTAAATAATCAATATTTTATGCAAAAAATAAGATAAAAAATAAAATAAAATGCAAAAAATTAAGAAAATATTTTTGTGATTTTTTAATGTTCAGAAAAAAATAATAAAGTCAATAATAAACATAAAAAATATGTGAAAATATACAAAAATATAAAAATATGCAAAGGGGGGTGCAAAAGTAAAACAAGGGGTGCAAAAAGTAGAAACAAAAAGGCCAAGATTGCAAAAAGCCCAGATGGAGCTTCGTCCATGTCCTTCAGCATCTCCTTCGCGCGCGTTTATGTCCAATCCTGCAACTCTCTATTCTTTGCACAAAAACAAAAATTTGCAACATAAAAAATGTAGCTTGGAATCTCACGATTCCAATGATATAAACAACATAATCTAACTCTCAAGGATCATGGAGAATTTATGTAGCCCTAATTTCTGACCTAATTTTTTCATGAACTTCAAGCTTCAAATTCTCACTACTCAGTTAATATAAATGACAACTATGCATATGTACAGCTTCAGTAAGTTAAGGACTATATTTTTGCTTCACAAATCAAAGCTTGAAGATTCCTAAATAGAGAGATAGAGTTTTGAAAAATACCTTGTTCAGCTGAGTTTGGATATGGGAATGTGGGGACTTTGAGTGAGGCCTGAGGAACGTGTGAGCTTCCTTGAAGTTCCCTCAAGCTATTCCAATGCTTAGCTTGCCTTGAGGATGCTTGAAACTCCCTGTAGAAGTCAACCTGCAACCTTCAAGTTTGAAAATGGTGATGTCTGAAACAGGGTACGCAGTTGCAGTGCAAGGGCTTGGATGGTTTGGATGTGATGTATGGAAAGTATTTGAAGTGTTACAAGGCAAAACGCACGAGCAAATATTGAGTTGGCAAGAGTTTTGCAGAAGCTGCCATGTTTGGACAGAAAAATGTGTTTTTTGTGTTTGGGAGAGTTTTAGAAGTTATGCATTCGTGTTCTAACTTGCAACAAGTTTGTGAAGTTATTTTGAATGAAGCCAAGTTCACCCTTTATCATATGTACAAGTTCTCTTGACTTTTGCAACTTTTCTTGCTTTTGAAGAAAAGTGAAAAGACTTGTGCCAAAGGCTTGTACTTGCTAGTTCTAGGGCTGAAAGGATTTAGTATGCTTTGCCTGATATCTGTGGACATTGCTTGTGACAAAAGAACAGGTCCAAGGCTCAAGGATAGCAAAGTTGCAAAAAGCTTGCTTTATGAAAATGGCAATGTGCCCTTTATGCCATTTATGGATTTATTCTTTGTATAATGCTCCAACAGCCAAAATAAAGCCATTATCCCATGAGTTTGCATTTAATTATAGAGTGTAGGATTTAGGACCTATAATGAAAGGTACAAGCATGCTTGGTCAGATTTGCAACTTGGTGCATTGTAAAAATGGCTTGATCAAAAGTGACAAAATGCCATTTTATCTTCTTCGATTCTCCCTAACCAAAAATGATCTTGGAGAGTTCTTGGACATTTTGGAAAGCTTGCAACATGATCTACAATCCATATTTGAAATTAATTTTGAGATACCTCTTGGAACTAGGTGAAAAATGTCCATGAAGTTAGGTCAAAAATCTGCCTAAATTAGGGCAAATTTTCACTAAGTTAAAAATTTTATGGACCCCTATTCACAAATTCATAACTTGAGATCCAAGCCTCTTTTGGGAAAACTTTGTGATTAAAAGTTGTAGATTTCATAGAGTAATACAACTTTCATGTTGGAAGTTTTCTCTGAATCAAATTGCATCATGGTGAAAAAGTGGTGAAAATTTGGGAAAAAATAAGAAAATTTCCATACTTAGAAAAATTCTAAGTTATGAAAATTTTCAAATTCAAAACCCTAATTTTCAAAATTGCTTTTCTTGGTCCACAAGTTTCATATTTTTACATATCTTGATGAATTATGACCCTTGACACTTGATTTTGACCAAAAAGTCAAAGTTTGACTTTTCAGTGCACAATTGACTTTTGATGAGTTGACTGCAAAATTCATCTATCAATCCTATGCATTTGAGATCTTTTGAACTATGTGATTAGGTCAAGATGATGCTATTGAGTCCTTGAAATCATGTTTGAACCCAATTTGTCATTGGCTAGGTAAAAAATCAGAAATTGCCTTTTCTCAGTCAAAACCCTAATTTTGACCATTTTGCCCCTTTTGATGATTTGATCAAATTTCCTGAGGAGTTGTGATCCAAACTTGATCAAATGATACATATGAGTCTAAAATGTTGCTGTGGATAAAAAATTGTGAAGTTTGACTGTAAATTGACCATGGTTGACTTTTACCCCAATACATGTGAATTTTAGTTCAACTGTCCAATTGACTGGTCAAAAATGTGATTCAAGGCTTGAAACTTAACATGGGCAATCTTAGGGGTCCAAGATGGTGTATGAAAGTCACATGAAGCAATGAAGGTCCAAAAATACTTGTGCAAACTCAAACCCTAATTTCAGGTTATCAGTGCAAGGTGAGTTGAGCTGACCAAACCCTAGTCTTGTCTTGAGTCCAAGAAGTCTGGTGAGGAAAATCTTGATAATTGAGAGGGAAAATTTTGGGGTACAACAGCTGCCCCTGTTCAATCTTCTTGAACTTGAAGAGTTAGATTAGCGAGTTTTTCCGTTCGTGACTCAAAGGTAAAAGATGATTGGACACTATAGTGCCCGTAAATTTGCACTCGACAAAGTGTAGTTGAGGGAATGGGCTTAAAGATTCCATTTGGAGAGGTGATAAAATCTTGTTGGAGACGGGCTTGTAGATTCCATCCAAGAATGTTTGTTGAACTGTAAGTTGTAAGCCAAAAGAATAAGTATCAGAATGGTGTCCGTATCTGGAACGTATCTGAACTGTATCTGGAGACTGAATCTAAATGAGCAATGGAATAGAATCCATGTCTAGAGCGTCTCCGAGATGTATCTGAATAAGAGACAGAATGGCATCCGTATCTGGAGCGTATCTAAGCCGGGGGAAATCAGAATAAGGGACAGAATGGCAACCGTGTCTAGAGCGTATCTGAACTGTATCTGAAGTTTAAATCTGAATGAGTAACAAAATGACTTTCGTGTTTGGAGTGTATCTGAACTGGAATCTGAATAAGTGACAGAATGACTTCCGTGTCTGGAGTGTATCTGAACTGTATCTGATAGTTGAAATCTGAATAAGTATCAGGATGACATCCGTATCTGGAGCGTATCTGAACTGTTTCTGAAATCTGAATCTGAATGAGCAACAAAATGACTTCCGTGTCTGGAGTGTATCTGTACTGTATCATGATTGCCGAATATTGAACGAGGGCAAGAATGGCATTCGTGTCTGGAGCGTTTCTGAACTTGAAATCTGAATGAATAGCAGAATGACTTCCGTGTCTGGAGTGTATCTGTACTGTATCATGATTGTATACTATTAATGGTAGCTTGTTAATCTCATCCTAAAAAGGGTAAAATGTTAGCTGAAACACAAAGTTATGTTGCATGAAATGCATGATGCAATAAATGTGCTTTATCAATGTTTATGATATATGGATGTAATGTATGCGCATGTAAGCTGATGTGCTGTATTGTTGAGGAAAATAAATCCTTGACAGTCGGGGATGATAAAACCCTTGACTACTGCCGGGGAAAATAAATCCTTGACTGCTGAGGATAAGAAATCCTAGGCGACTGTTGGGGATTAAAAATCCTTGACAACTTCTGTGGGGATATGAGGATCCTTTATGTCTTGAAGTTGGAGTATTGACAAAAATTCTGTTGCGAGCGATGCCATATACTGCTTGAATAATCTGCTTGGGGAATCCAGAGAATTTTGATGACTTCTAATGGGGATTACACAATGGGAATCCTTATTCTGCTGGGGAATAAAGAAAAACTCAGATGACTTCTGCGGGGAATTAAGAATGAGAATTTTCATTTTGTTGGGGGAACAATGAAAACCTCAGTGACTTCACTGGGGAATTAAGAATGAGAATCTTTATTCTGTTGAAAAGTAATGAAAACTCTATGGGGAAGAAAGCTTACCGCTGGAGAGTAGGTTCAGGAGTTTTCGGTCGTCTTCCACTCTACTGGGGATTTATCCTAGGTCGGCGAGAGACAAAAGTTAATCGTTATCTGGTTGATTTCCAGGTTTCAAGATAACTTGCTATGGAAATTGGGGAAACTGGATTGTTTTCGCTGGAGATTGATAGTTAGAAATCTTGACTCGACTGGGGAAGACGGTTTCATTTCCACTGGGGATCTGTAATTCAAAGTTTTTGCTCCGCTGGGGATTGAGAGTTGAAGTTTTAACTCTGATGGGGATCAAGGGTTTGATATTTTAGTTCTGCTGGGGATCTAGATGATGTACTGTAGGGATTGCTCATGGAATAGCCTAAAGACGTTTTCCTATCCTTTCAGCCTGTCAGTAATTGTTCTTTTTCATCTTGTTTATTTGTAAACAGTAATTATGTTCAAATGCATATGTTCATCAATGAATCATTGGACGTTTTTGCAAATAAAACACAAGTGTAAAGAAAAAGCAAATAGTTTTCTGCACTTTAAAGAGGTATCTTTGTATTAACTTTGAATAAGTATTTTGTACAAAGGAGACAAACATCCTAGTAAGAGGATGGTGTCATAAAAATGAGAAAAATTTATACAAAGAAAGATAGCTATGTGTAAAGAATCCCATGGGGGTTCCCATTCTGCTATAGCCTTCGTATCTCTGAATATCTTGTTCATTCGTTGCTTCGTCCGAAGATGATTGGATTGATCAGAAGCTCAGAGTTTGTCAGTGAAGATATTGTCCTTAAAATGATCCGACGAGACATAGTCATACGCTTTAATTCCCTAACTTTTTCCTGAACCGCCCTTTAGGGTTTTCGATCCACCGGGAAACCCTTTTTTGCCCAAGTCGCCATTTCGGGTTTTCAACTTTCCGGGTGTACAGATATTTTTGTTTTATCCCTAATTTTTGCCTGAACCGCCCTTTCGGGTTTTCGATCCACCGGGATGCCCTTGTTTTTCCTAGGTGTGTCAACCTAGCGGGTCTCTTATGCGTAGTATCTTTTGACTATGTCTGTGTTTGCAGGGCGCGGTAGGTCATCACCATCCATGGTGGTTAAAATCATTGTCCCACCAGAAAAGATGTTCTTGATTACAAATGGTCCTTCGTAGGTAGGAGTCCATTTGCCCCTGGGATCACTTTGTGGCAATATGATGCGCTTGATTACCAGATCTCCAACTTGATACACTTGACGTCTGACTTTCTTATTAAAAGCCTTGATCATCCATTTTTGATACGTCTGACCATGACAAACAACAGTAAGTCTCTTTTCGTCAATTAAGTTCAATTGATCAAGTTGGGTCTGGATCCAATCGTCTTCACTCAAATCAGCATCCTTCATGATTCTCAAGGAGGGAATCTGAACCTCGATAGGTAAAACAACTTCCATGCCATATACCAAAGAATAGGGTGTTGCCCCAGTTGATGTGCGTGCCGTGGTACGATACCCGTGGAGAGCAAACGGTAACATTTCATGCCAGTCCTTGTAGGTGACTGTCATCTTTTGTATGATCTTCTTGATATTTTTGTTCGCAGCTTCAACTGCACCATTCATCTTTGGCCGATAGGGGGATGAATTGTGATATTGAATCTTGAACTGTTCGCACAAGGCGGTGATCATAGTATTGTTAATGTTTGTACCGTTATCAGTGATGATCCTTTCGAGGATACCAAATCGGCAAATAAGATTCTGCTTGATGAAGCGGGAAACAACATTCTTAGTAACAGATGTGAAGGAAGCTGCTTCGACCCACTTGGTGAAATAATCAATGGCCACCAGAATGAAGCGGTGTCTATTGGATGTTGTAGGCTTGATCTCTCCAATCATTTCGATTCTCCACATAGCGAAGGGCCAAGGAGTTGTTAAGACATTTAGAGGAACTGGGGGCACGTGCACCTTGTCTGCATAGATTTGACATTTGTGACAAGTCCGGGAGTGTTGATAGCAGTCAGCTTCCATGGTAGACTAGTAATAGCCTACCCTTAGAATATTCTTAGCCATCGTATGCCCTCTAGAGTGAGTGTCGAAGGTACCTTTATGCAAATCATCCATAATCCTTTCAGCTTCAGCCTTGTCCACACAACGGAGCAGAATAGAATCATGATTGCGCTTGTACAGGATGCCATTACTTAGGAAGAACTTAGCTGAGAATCTCCTTAAGAACTTTTTGTCATTGACTGAAGCTCCTTCAGGGTATTCCCGAGCATCGATATACCTTTTGACTTCATGAAACCATGGCTGGTCCACTACTTCTTCGGTATTAATCTCGTGACAATGTGCGGGCTCATCCATCCGTTCAATGGTGATTTGGGGAGCCTCATTGTCCCATTTAAGTTTAAACATGGATGACATTGTAGCTAGAGCATCTGCTAGCTGATTTTCTTCTCGCGGGAAATACTCGAAGGTAATCTGCTCGAAATGTGGTAGCAATGTCAAGACATGTTCTTTGTAAGGGATGAGGTTTGAATGCTTAGTATCCCACTCTCCTTTGATCTGATTGATGACCAAAGCTGAGTCCCCAAACACAATCAAAGATTTGATTCTCAAGTCTATGGCGGCCTTGAGTCCAAAGATGCATGCTTCATACTCTGCCATGTTGTTCGTACAGTTGAAGCAAAGTCTGGCGGTGAGAGGAGTATGGCATCCTTCTGGAGATATAAGTACAACACCGATACTGTTACCAAGTGCATTGGAGGCTCCATCAAAGTACAGGGTCCATCGGGATCCTTGTTCAGGTCTGTCATATGGTCTGAAATCCTCAATGTCGTCCAATGTCATGATGTCTTCGTCAGGGAAGTCAAACTTCATGGGTTGATAATCTTCTACATCTTGATGGGCCAGATGATCGGCTAGCACACTACCCTTTATAGCTTTTTGGGTTGTGTACTGTATGTCATATTCCGTTAGGATCATCTGCCATCTGGCTATCCTCCCGGACAAAGCAGGCTTCTCAAATATGTACTTTATCAGATCCATCTTAGATATTAGCAAAGTGGTATGAGTCAATATATACTTCCTTAGCCGGCGAGAAGCCCATACCAAAGCGCAACAAGTTTTCTCGAGCAGTGAATATCTTGTTTCACAGTCGGTAAACTTTTTTCTAAGGTAATAAATGGCATGCTCTTTTCGGCCAGACTCGTCATGCTGCCCCAGTACGCACCCCATTGAATTCTTTAGGACGATCAGATACATGATTAGCGGTCTTCCTTCGACGGGTGGCATCAAGATATGAGGCTCTAGAAAATACTCTTTGATTTTATCAAAAGCAATTTGACAGTCATCGTTCCATCTAACTACCTGATCTTTCTTCAACAACTTGAAGATTGGTTCACAAGTAGATGTTAGGTGAGAAATGAACCTAGCAATGTAGTTTAGGCATCCCAAGAAACCTCTGACCTCCTTCTCAGTGTGAGGAGCAGGCATTTCTTGTATAGCTTTGACTTTGGCAGGATCAACCTCGATGCCTTTGTTGCTGACAATGAAACCTAAGAGTTTACCGGACCGGACTCCGAATGTGCACTTGTTTGGGTTCAATCTTAGCTTGTACTCCTTCAACCTGACAAACAGCTTTTGCAAGTGATCAAGGTGTTCTTCTTCAGTTTGTGATCGGGCTATCATGTCATCTACGTAGACCTCTATCTCATGATGTATCATATCATGAAACAAAGCTACCATGGCGCGTTGATAGGTTGCCCTGGCATTCTTCAGTCCGAATGGCATCACCTTGTAGCAGAACGTACCCCACTGTGTAAAAAATGTAGTTTTCTCCATGTACTCAGGTGCCATTTTGATCTGGTTATAGCCTGAGAATTCGTCCATGAAAGAAAATACTTTGTGCTGAGCTGTATTATCAACCAGGATGTCAATGTGCGGAAGTGGAAAATCATCTTTAGGGATGGCCCTGTTTAAATCTCTATAATCCATGCACATTCTGACTTTGCCGTCCTTTTTAGGCACGGGAACACTGTTAGCAACCCATTGTGGATAGGAAGTAACAGCCAGAAATCCAGCATTTAACTGCTTCATAACTTCTGCTTTGATCTTCTCTGACATGTAGGTCTCATGCGGAGGACTTTTTGTTTAACTGGTGGACAGTCTTCTCTTGTGGGGAGACGGTGTACCACAATGTTTGTATCGAGTCCCGACATGTCTTCGTATGACCAGGCAAAGATCTCAACATAATCATGCAATAGCTGAATTAGGCGCGCTTTGACACTCGACTCTAGATTGGCACCCACTCTGATTTCCTTTCTGTCTTCCTCAGTACCCAAGTTGATTGTGTCCAACAACTCCTCATGAGGCAGAATAGCTCTCTCTTCTTATTGTAATAATCTGGCCAATTCCCCTGGCACCTCACAATCTTCCTCACCTTCGTATTCGGCTTGGTAGATCAGATCTTCAGAGTCACTGAAGGCTATAGCAGTATCGTTACCCATGGGTTTCAGAATGGAAGGGTACCTGCATTTGTGAGTGTGGGTGTGTGTAAGGGATAGCCATATTAAAACAATAAAATGTAAAAGAAAGACAATGAGCACAAAAGGTTTATATATGAAAAGCGTCCATGATTCATTGAAATGACATATGAAATGAAATATGAACCCTTACAAATGGACCTATGTGCCTCGGGTAAGACACAAGGTTGAAAAAGTACGAATTGTTTGTGAATTATTACAGATCCAACAGAAATGGAAAAGATAAATTATTGCGGTATGAAAGTAATTGGAACAAAGTCTTTTGCTTCCCAATTGCACAGTCCTCCGCCAACCGTAGGAAAAATCCAGTCTTCCAGGCTGCCATCTTCTTCACCGTCCTCTAGTGCATTAACCCCTTGGTGGCTGATCTTCACAGGTGGCCCTCTGGCACGGGTGCGACGCACGGCCTTCTGAGCAGTTGAGGTGAACCCCAAGCCGAACTTCTCTGATTTGAAAGGAAAGTCGGGAAGCTGCCCCCAGATAGTGGATCCGCCTTCTTCCACTACTGCCCTTGCATCCTTTAGAGAAGACATCCGAGGTACAGGTCTTGTGATCACAGGAGTTGAGAATACCACCTTGGTCGCTGCTATTTCCTGAGAAACTTCTTCAAAATGTTGGAAAGGGGTCTCAATGAATTCGCCATCCAATTCTACATATCGGAAAGAATTTAGATGACTAATCATATATTCCTCTTCACCATGGACAATTATGATTTTCCCTTGGACAGGGTACTTGAGCATTTGATGCAAGGTGGAGGTGACAACTCCGACATTGTGAATCCAGGGGCGTCCCAACAGACAAGAGTATGAAGGACGGATGTCCATCACATAGAAAGTGGAGTTGAATGTCTGGGTTCCTACCTTGATCAGGATGTCCACCTCTCCATGGACCATCCTTTTAGAGCCGTCAAATGCTCTCACAATTATATTGCTGGGTTTTAGGGTTAGCCCCTCACAATCCAATCTATCCAGGGCTTTCTTCGGCAAGACATTTAAATACGACCCAGTATCAACCAAGACATGAGCTAGGGTGGTTCCTCTACACTCCACCGAGACATGTAGCGAGTCGTTATGTTTTCTCCCTTTGGATGTCAAGTCAGCATCGGAGAAACCCAGGCCATTGTCAACTGTTAAACTGGCCACACACTCTTAGAATCGATCATCTGAAGTCTCTTGCAGCACGTGCGCTGTCTTCAAAAACTTGACCAAAGCTTTAGCATGTGCCTCAGAGCACAGCAATAAGGCTAACATAGAGATTTTGGAGGGGGTCTGCCCCAGTTGTTCTACCACATCATAATCACTCTTCTTAATGATCCTCAGGATTTCTTCCATCTCCCTCTTGGATGTCTCAAGAATAACAAGTGATTGAGCCTTCGTCAAGACATGCTCCTCTTGAACATTATTTCCTTTGTTCTCAGCAGCGGAAGTAGGGATGGGAATTGCATTGTCATTGTTGGCGGGTACACTTGCAGGTGTAATCACTGGTACAACTGTAATCTTCGGAACGACCACGAGTCCAAAGACTGCTGTTGGAGGAGCAATCTCTGGAGAGAAAATCCTCCCACTATGGGTAACCTTGCTTGTTCCGGCAATGTTAATGATATCGGGACTGTCCTCTTTGGAGCGCTCGTCATCGGCAATTTGTTCAATCTGTTTGACACCATGGTAGTAGATTTCTCCACCATAGTTCCATGGTACCATTTTATCTGATTTGTATGGGGCTGGCCCGGGAATTGTTATCTTCAATGGAGTAGTCACTGGAGCGAATGTAATCCTAACGGGTTTTTTAGGAACCCTAGAAGGATTGGTGTATATGGTTATTATTGAAACTTCAGGAATTGGAATGGGTGAGATAGGAGCATTCTCAAACAAAATTTCTTGATTATCAATCAGTTGTTGGATACCTTTGTTCAACAGAGGACAATCAAATGATGAGGAGAAGCAAGTATGGAAATCTTGGTCACAACCTGGGAACACCCCAGCTTTCAACAAATTCAACTTGATGGTTAGGAGAGGAGTTATCAGTTCATCCACAGTAGAAACAAACAGATCTTCTTCCACAGCACTGGCATTGTGTCCATGCCTAGGCATTGGAGCAGAGATAACATTCAGTTTTTCAGGAGCTTCAAATTCAACTTCCTTTACGTCTATCAGATCTTGAATCTTGTTCTTCAGAGCCCAACAACTGTTGGTGTCGTGCCCTGGACTTTCAAAATGGTAAGCACACCTGGCATTCAGATGGTAGTGTGGAGACGTAGTATTGGGATTTTTAGGGGCCTCTTTCAGCATGGCAAGATTCAACTTCAGAAGATGGGGTAGGACTTGAGCAGGAGTCATTTTTATCTTGGTGAATTTCCTTACAGGCCTTTCCACCCTTTGTTGGTTATTTCTCGGCTGATCATTTCTTGGTTGGTTGTTTCTTGGCTGGTCTGATGCAGACTTTTGAATCATAACGGCCCCCACAGTTGGTCGTCGTTCGGTTCTTCCCTGATTCATCTATGCATAGACAACAAACACTTCCTTCTTTCCAGTGAAGGGCTTTTTTACAACAGCAGAGGTAGACACATCTTTCTGAATTTTCCCGCTTCTAATACCGGCTTCCACCCTTTCGCCAGTTAAAATCAATTCAGTGAAACCCGCAGAGGAGCTTCCAATCAGGTGATTAAAGAAAGGACCTGACAGAGTCCCCAAGAACATGTCCACTAGCTCCCTTTCAGATAAAGGTGGTTGCACCCTTCCGGCTAAATCCCTCCACTTTTGGGCATAGTCTTTGAAGCCCTCATTGGTAGACATAGCCATACTCTGTAGCTGAGTACGGGTTGGCTCCAAGTCGGCGTTGTATTGATATTGTTTATAGAAAGAGGCTGCCAAGTCTTCCCAATTATGCACATCAGACATCTTCAATTGGTAGAACCAATCAAGTTGTGTTCCTGACAAACTGTCCTGGAAAAAGTGAACCCACAAGTCTTTGTCTGTTGAATATGGCTGCATCTTCCTAACATATGAGTCGAGGTGAATCTTGGGACAAGACACCCCGTCATACTTAGCAAATAGTGGCACCTTAAACTTCGGCAGGATTACTATTCCAGACACCAAACCTAACCCCTCAAAGTCCAGCCCCAGTACTCTCTGTATCTCCATAGCAGCTAGACGCTCTTCCAAGTTTTTGTATTTGTCATCGGCCGACGGGTATTATTGTTCTGAGTAGTCCTCGTCTTTGGCTTCTTCTGCTTCAGAATCAGATGGCACTGCAGTCTCCTTACCTTTTCTTTCCCCTTCCTCAGAGGTTGATGGAAATTCCAAGGTCCTTCTGGCTTGTCCTTCAAACCTTCTTCCCATGATAACCACACCATCTCACTTCTTCTTCTTTTTCTCTTTCTCTTTCTCTAACAGAGACTTGAGCTCCTCCTGCCCCTTGGCTAAGGTCAAGAGTAGTTGTTGAAATTGTGAATTCTGAGCTTGCAAATATTTGACTGTTTGTTCAAGATCCATCTTGCTGAAATAAACAGCAGAGAAAGATGAGGAAACCTGGTGTGAAGACCTGCTTATGCTTATGATGAATGATATGTATTCATGCAATGCTTTCAAGGATTCAGAAATTCAAATTTGTTTTAAACAAAAAAGAAACACACGTCATATTAATAAGATAGAATTTGTTAGTACATCAATGCCCCTTGGGAAAAATAATACAAAACTCCACGGTAAAAAGATGTTGCGTATCCTCTTTGGTGCAATGTAGGTGTTGAGAGTCTTCTCTTCGTGAAGTAGACGAGTGAGTTCCAAAACCTTCTTCTCGCTTGCGTATAATTAGGCTTCGAAAGTATCGCGTTCTCCCTTGAGTTGTATCCAACTCCTTTGTAGATCTTCGAGTGATGTTGGCATGTCAGGATGTAGGAGGGTGTATGGAACCTCTCCTTTCCTTAACATGCTCTATAATCATTGGGAGAATGGAGGGGTAAGGCATCATAAGACTTTGGGCGCGGGTTCGTACCCACTTGAGGTAAGGCTCAAGAGGGATGGAATTCTTGTGTCTCAAGGTCTTACTGTCTACCTTGTTGGGCATCCTCCAAGATCGGATGAACCTTTGTCGGAGGCCTTGATCGTCGTTGTCGAAGTCGAAAACCAAACCTTGAATCAACATATTATATGGGCCATCCCTTCAGGCATAACCAAACTGTCTTAGAGCCAAGTAGGGGTTGTAGGTGATGCCTCCCCTAATTCCAAGTAGAGGGACATTAGGGAATTCCCCACAATGGTCGACAATGATAACATTCTCTTTAGATCGAGAACACCAATGAATATCTGAATGTGTAAGAGTCATCAATCGTTGTGACCACCTCAAACCTTGCTCATTCTTCAAGACTGATTGGGGAAGATGAGAAATAAACCATCTTTCCAGTAGAGGAGTGCAACACATGAGAACACCTCTTTTCCTCATTGTTCGAGTGTGAAAAGAGTGTAAGATATCCCCAAGCAATGTAGGCACCGGGTTGCGAGACATGAAGATTTTGACAATATTCACATCTATGAGTTGGTCAGGATTAGGGAACAAGACCATCCCATAGATGAGAAGAGCTACAATCTCCTCAAAAGCTTGCAAGTCCAAGGAGTTCTAGCAGCTTTGAGCCTTCTCAAACAAAAACTTTGACAAGAAGCCTTTTTGACACCACTTATAGTTTCCCAATGAGTTGTGACATCAGATGAGTGCAAGTGCAAGGCTTGAGCAATCTCTTCTGGCTTTGGATCTCTTTCCTTACCGTTGAAAAGTAGTTGATTGAGAAAAGGAATCCTCAAAAGTTGAGAGAATTCTTCCAAAGTGGGCACAAGTTGGTAGTCAGGAAATGTGAAGCAGTGATGCAAAGGGTCAAAGAACTGGAAAAGAACTTTCATCATGTCTTCCTCTGTGTTGGAAGTTACTAGGTTGAGTAGACGACCACGCCTCTCGGTGAATAGAGAATTCTCAGGAATCCTTGAAGCTATCTCCTTGAGTTGTGGAGGAATTCTTACAAGGTTGACTTGGATAGTTTTCCTGCGAAGTGAATCCATAACCTACAAAACAGGAACAAAGATGAAATTCCAAAATCCTTGAAATGGTTAGTGGATGCATATGATGCTTCATGATGTCCATGATGTTATGCACAAGTATATATGTACAAGCAAATCACACAAGTTCCTAGTTTAGGCTTGCATGGGGTTTCATATGTAAGTACCCTCTTGAAGTTTAGTTGGCTCAACCTGTCCTAGAAATAGTAACCAGGTTCTAAGGAGCTCAATATCACTGGATTGTTTCCTTGTTCATTGTTTCAATTCAGCCTCTTTACTGGCGACCGAAATATTCCAAGGAACCAATCCTCAATGAGTGTAGTATCGAGTATCTACCAACTTCGGACTGCACCAAAGCCAGTCATCTCACTACATCCTAAAAAGGCCAAGTTGGTCAAGTAAAGGTTCTAGAAGTTCGTTAGTGCTTCATGACATCACTCAGCGGCCCCGTATTCTCTTTGATTGATTAAAAGGCTACCGGTACCCACAAATATGTCGCACTAACATAGCTATTGCTTAGACAATGTCGGTATACCCCGCACAGTTTCCACAACGTATTGCTATTTACCTATGAATGTTTCCCAAATCCGGGTAGAAGATTCAAACCCAAACAATAGAACCATAATTGTAAAGCAAACAAGTCAAACAAGGTAAGCATGTAAATGTGATCTAAACCCCAAGGTAACCCCACTTTTATATTTTTCCCCAGCAGAGTCGCTAGTTCTGTGATACGGTGGGAGAACTGACTTGAGGTTTTGAGTTTTGTCGCAAATGTCGCGGTTTAGTAAGAGTCGCCACTGACTTTTATTTTATCCAAAAGGAAAGGTAAAAAAGCACATGAAAGACCTTTGAGATGTTTTCTTGAGTTCGGGGGGTAGATTATGAAAAGGGAAGGTGCTAGCACCCTTTTCATCCATGGTTTTCCATGGGCTCTTAGTTACTTGTTTAGATCACTTGCTTTGCTTTTGAAATTGTTTGAAATGGTGCTTTGTGTGGTTTTGAAAATATTTTGAAAAGAGGCCATCGTTTAGGAAATCTTTGTAATGATTCTCGTTTGTAAGAATGTATACAAAGATGTTTGTCTTTTGAAAAATGTTTCAATGTTTTGAAAGTTGTTTGGAAATGTTTTGAAATGTGTGTGTTTGTTTGAAAGTAGCAAGTATTGTTTTGAAATTGATCAAGTAACTATGAGCATGTCTACCTACTCAAAAGTCTTTCCTATGCATTTTTGTTCCTTTGACATTGTTGTTTTACCATTGTTTTGGTAAACAACCATATCTTTGGATGTTAAACAGGACGGGCGTGGGTCATCATATGATCATGATAGCAATATTGCCAAGTATCTTAGCAAGTTTTGAGGGACCAAGATCATTTGTTTTAGGCAACCTTGTCTAGCGTCATCGAGGGACTATGATCTTATTTGTTTGTTTTGCTTTGCCAAGATACTTTGCATGCATACCATGGCCATTTTTGTTTAGGCAACCAAGTGGGTGAAACCCTAAGGGTGCTTGTGTGCAATGTGTGTCATTTTTCATGCATTTGATTGTCTTGGATTAGGTCTTGTATTTGTTTGATCTTTGTCTGATCATGTAAACCCTAATTTACTATCATGGTATATGAAAGCAATAAATTGCGTAAAAGTAAACTAAACTATTACAACAATTATTATGGGAAGGGGGATACAAGTTTTTTGAATGGGGATATTTGCACAAAATAAAACCCTAAAATACTATTACAACCCAATTGAATTATTGTACAATAAATAAATAAATACACAATTATTTAAATATGCAAATAAAATGTATTTATGCAAAATGTTTTGTAATTGATTTTTGTATGAGAGAATTGATTATTTAAACCCTAGAAAATAAGAGAAAAATATTATTATTTTTGAAAGGGGTAAAACCTTAGTTTTTTGATTTAAAAGAAAATTATGCTTTCTATTATTTATTTTGTCTATTTTTTGTATAAGAAAATATAAGTAAAATTATTTACAAATATTAAAAATTAAAATATATGTGGAAATAATATTTTATGTGTATGAATAATAAAAATAAAAATGTATGATATATTTAAATGTGTTTATTATTTATTTTAAGAAAATAGATTCTATTTATTCTAAATAATCAATATTTTATGCAAAAAATAAGATAAAAAATAAAATAAAATGCAAAAAATTAAGAAAATATTTTTGTGATTTTTTAATGTTCAGAAAAAAATAATAAAATCAATAAACATAAAAAATATGTGAAAATATGCAAAAATATAAAAATATGCAAAGGGGGGTGCAAAAGTAAAATAGGGGGTACAAAAAGTAGAAACAAAAAGGCCAAGATTGCAAAAATCCCAGATGGAGCTTCGTCCCTGTCCTTCAGCATCTCCTTCGTGCGCGTTTATGTCCAATCCTGCAACTCTCTATTCTTTGCACAAAAACAAAAACTTCCAACATAAAAAATGTAGCTTGGAATCTCACGATTCCAATGATATAAAAAACATAATCTAACTCTCAAGGATCATGTAGAATTTATGTAGCCCTAATTTCTGACCTAATTTTTTCATGAACTTCAAGCTTCAAATTCTCACTACTCAGTTAATATAAATGACAACTATGCATATGTACAACTTCAGTAAGTTAAGGACTACATTTTTGCTTCACAAATCAAAGCTTGAAGATTCCTAAATAGAGAGATAGAGTTTTGAAAAATACCTTGTTCAGTTGAGTTTGGATATGTCAATGTGGGGACTTTGAGTGAGACCTGAGGATCGTGTGAGCTTCCATGAAGTTCCCTCAAGCTATTCCAATGCTTAGCTTGCCTTGAGGATGCTTGAAACTCCCTGTAGAAGTCAACCTGCAACTTTCAAGTTTGAAAATGGTGATGTCTGAAACAGGGCACACAGTTGCAGTGCAAGGGCTTGGATGATTTGGATGTGATGTATGGAAAGTATTTGAAGTGTTACAAGGCAAAACGCACGAGCAAATATTGAGTTGGTAAGAGTTTTGCAGAAGCTGCCCTGTTTGGACAGAAAAATGTGTTTTTTGTGTTTGGGAGAGTTTTAGAAGTTATGCATTCGTGTTCTAGCTTGCAACAAGTTTGTGAATTTGTTTTGAATGAATCCAAGTTCACCCTTTATCAGATGTACAAGTTCTCTTGACTTTTGCAACTTTTCTTGCTTTTGAAGAAAAGTGAAAAGACTTGTGCCAAAGGCTTGTACTTGCTAGTTCTAGGGCTGAAAGGATTTGGTATGCTTTGCCTGATATTTGTGGACATTGCTTGTGACAAAAGAACAGGTCCAAGGCTCAAGGATAGCAAAGTTGCAAAAAGCTTACTTTATGAAAATGGCAATGTGCCCTTTATGCCATTTATGGATTTATTCTTTGTACAATGCTCCAACAGCCAAAATAAAGCCATTATCCCATGAGTTTGCATTTAATTATGGAGTGTAGAAGGGATTTAGGACCTGTAATGCAAGGTACAAGCATGCTTGGTCAGATTTTCAACTTGGTGCATTTTAAAAATGGCTTGAACAAAAGTGACAAAATGCCATTTTCTCTTCTTCGATTCTCCCTAACCACAAATGATCTTGGAGAGTTCTTGGATATTTTTGAAAGCTTGAAACATGCTCTACAATATACATTTGAAATGAATTTTGAGATACCTCTTGGAACTAGGTGAAAAATGTCCATGAAGTTAGGTCAAAAACCTGCCTAAATTAGGGCAAATTTTCACTAAGTTAAAAAGTTTATGGACCACTATTCACAAATTCATAACTTGAGATCCAAGCCTCTTTTGGGAAAACTTTGTGAATCAAAGTTATATATTTAATGGAGGACCACAACTTTAATGTTGGAAGTTTTGTTTGAATCAAATTGCATCATGGTGAAAAAGTGGTGAAAAGTTGGGAAAAAATAAGAAAATTTCCATACTTAGAAAAATTCTAAGTTATGAAAATTTTCAAATTCAAAACCCTAATTTTCAAAATTGGTTTTCTTAGTCAAAAAGTTTCATATTTTGACATATCTTGATGAATTATGACCCTTGGCACTTGATTTTGACCAAAAAGTCAAAGTTTGACTTTTCAGTGCACAATTGACTTTTGATCAGTTGACTGCAAAATTCATCTGTCAATCCTATGCATTTGAGATCTTTTGAACTATGTGATTAGGTCAAGATGATGATATTGATTCCTTGAAATCATGTTTGAACCCAATTGGTCATTGGCTAGGTAAAAAATCAGAAATTGCCCTTTCTCAGTCAAAACCCTAATTTTGACCATTTTGCCCCTTTTGATGATTTGATCAAATTTCCTGAGGAGTTGTGATCCAAACTTGATAAAATGATACATATGAGTCTAAAATGTTGTTGTGGATCAAAAATTATGAAGTTTGACTGTAAATTGGCCATGGTTGACTTTTTCCCCAATACAATTGATTTTTAGGTCAACTGTCCAATTGACTGGTCAAAAATGTGATTCAAGGCTTGAAACTTAACATGAGCAATATTAGGGGTCCAAGATGGTGTATGAAAGTCACATGAAACAATTAAGGTCCAAAAATCCTTGTGCAAACTCAAACCCTAATTTCAGGTTATCAGTGCAAGGTGAGTTGAGTTGAGCAAACCCTAGTCTTGTCTTGAGTCCAAGAAGTCTGGTGAGGAAAATCTTGATAAATGAGAGGGAAAATTTTGGGGTACAACACTATGTTCCGATGGTGACTATGTTATATGAGCGACAATGTTGTTCTATTGTTTCTCAGATTTATTTTCTGAGTTTCTGATCTGTCGATCAAGAGGTTTATTTGGGTTCATGATTTCAGATATTTGATCCTAATACACCCAACATGATCAGAAAAGGCACAACGGTTAATCAATATTGTGATAACTTTGATCTTATGTTTATTGCACTTGCATCATGACATATTTATTTTATAAAAGAAATGCAGAAAAATAATATATATGCCTAACCTGCATTTGCATTTCATTTCTAGGATTATTCTAAGGTTTATCATTAACATCAAGGATGGATAACAACACGGAGACAAGCTCATAGCCTCTCAGAAACATTGCTGCTTATCAGTTTCCATGCTTTGGTGGTCGATCGCGAGAGGTGGGAGCTCTTGTGAAAGGACCAAATGAAAATTTTTTCAAAGGACAATATGGAAACTTATTGCCATTGGTGAATGATGATCTTGAGGAGTAGGCCGTGAGAACACTTCTCTAGTTCTATGATCCACAGTTGCGCTGTTTTACTTTCCGGGACTATCAATTGGAACCAACTCTTGAGGAATATGCAACATTATGGATATCAAGTTGACCAACGGTATTCCTTTTTATTCAAGTACCAAAGACTCCGGACTATATGGCAATTGCCAGTGCTCTTCATTTGACCCATGGTGAAGTTAAAAGTAACTGGATTAACAAAAGTGGCACGAGTGGTCTCCCTCTGAATTATTGATATCAAAGACCAAGGGTTTTGCAAGGGATATGAATTGGACCGCATTTAATGCGCTTCTGGCAGCTATGATTTATAGTTTGGCACTTTTTCCGGTTTCCAAAAAGTTGGTGCATGTATCTGCATTATATGTCTTCATGAATGGCAACCCGGTGCCAACTCTACTTGCCGACACTTATTACACCATCCATTCCCGACATGGGAAGAAAGGGGAAGTCATGTGTTGTGTGATTGCGCTTTACAAATGGTTGATGATGCACATGCCTACAAAAGGGCCTTTTGTTCATTCTTCCGATACGTCTTTATGGTCTCGGTGTATCATGGGACTCACTTCGTATGATATTGTTTGGAAAAGTGTGATAGGATTGAAAGAGATCATCATAGGGTGTGGAGAATTCCCTAATGTCCCACTTATGGAGACAAGAGGATGCATTAATTATAATCTTATCCTGGCACGCCGTCAATTAGGATTCGCAATGATGGATATACCCACTGAGCCGGAAGTGATGGATACCGTTTTTTTGGTAAAGGGGAAGATGCAGTTTTGCTTGGAAAGATAAAGATGGCATAGGAGCATATCCGCCATAAAGGGAAACTTTCTTTTAGCTAGAATGGAAGTATAGCTTACGATACTTATACAAGTTGGATTCAGGACCGTGTGAGAGAGATACAGTTACCTTACAGAAAGGGGGAGGTTGCTATATCCTCAACCTCATTCTGACCCATTAATGGACGCTCATGCGGACAGTTCTTTGTCTCGTATTGATTCGTCTTTTGTGAAGCCTCTCCCAAGAGGATTAGAATTCGTGCCTATGATGTGTTTTAAGAATGTCAAGGCCGAAAACCTCAAACTCTAGGCTAAGTAAGAAGAAATGACCGTGGATCTTTCGTTTTCCTTGCAAGACAAAAAGATGCTTATGAAGGAGGTTAAGTTGAAGGACCAGTTGCTAGAAAAATATGGTTTACTTGAGCGGTCGAAGAGGCTTAGGGTCGAGGGTTCTAATACAACTAGTCAATAAGTTGAAGAGTTACGGGCTAGTCATCAGGAGATGTAAAAGCTTCAGTTTGCTAAAAAGGAATTGGAAGCTAAACACTACGAGGAGGTAAATATTTTGAAGAAAAAACTGCGAGAGAAAGATGTTCGCTTGACTCAAGTTATGAAAGAGTTTACAACAATCAAAGCCCAAGTAGCAAATAAATACAAGGTTCCAGTAGAAGAAGCTGAGGTGGGAAATGCAGATCTGAGGATTGGGAATACAAGTATCGTTGCTTGTTGGCTTTGGTGAAGAAGAGGGGCTTTGTGAATAGAGACCCGTTTTCCGAGGATAATTAGCCAAATTGTTGAGTTTAAGGAGAAATTTTTACCGCACTTACTTTTTATGTTTGTTTTGTTGACAAGGTCACCGCCAGTCTTGTTGGACGGGGCCTTTTTAACAATTGACTTTATTTGTACTAAATCCCTATTGTATGGACGCTTATTTGATTCTATGACATGAGCAATTTATACTTATATACTTTGTATTTGTTTCATTTTATCTTGTTGTCTATCCTATTGCTTATTGATGCTTGATGAAAAACCACATGATTCTCCTGGAAATGATAAAACACTTCATGCATAACCATTCATCCATGCATACCATATCATGACAGGTGGTCACGACAGGTTTTCTTATCTTTAATCTGGGTTTCTTTACAAAGATTGCTACCACAAATTATCATAGTTATAATACTCAAAGAACTTCCAAGAGGCAGATGGAACAAATTCAAGCCGATGTTGTGGCTATGGGTACTAGGATGGATACCCAGATTGACTAGTTTATGGAGATCATTCAGAATATGGCTCGCCAACAAGAGGAAATGAGGGCCATGATTATGAGGCCTGTTGAAACTTTGAATGAAAATCTTCCATGGGTCATCATTAACAATC
The DNA here is from genome assembly GCA_948472305.1 of Vicia faba. Lineage (NCBI taxonomy): Eukaryota > Viridiplantae > Streptophyta > Magnoliopsida > Fabales > Fabaceae > Vicia > Vicia faba. The sequence continues at coordinate 437,907,997 of OX451737.1, read as the reverse complement.
CTAACGGTGCTATGGGTGCTCAGAATATGGTGGAGAATCCGGGAGGTACTCGAAATATGAATCTGGATTTGAATGTCGATATGAATATTCAGAATGGTCAACCTATAAATCTCGGCAATATTACAAGTAATCAAGGTATCCCTGGGATTCAAGTTGTGGGGAATTCTCCCCCATCTACTCCTGTTTATCAGAATATTGAACAACCTGCTGTACTACCGAGGCCTGTCCGTATTCCTATTAGGCCGGTGGAAGAAGATAATTGGGAAGACTGGATGACTAATATGGATGAACCAACAGAATTTAACAAGAAGTTGCATATGCTTGAAGAGCGAATGCGCAGGTTTGAAATTCAAGGTGCAGTAGGCTTTGACATGTCTGATTTGGGCTTAATGCCTGGGGTGAGGATTCCCCTGAAATTCAAGGTGCCTGATTTCGTAAAATACAAAGGCACTTCTTGTCCAAAGACCCATGTTAAGTCGTTCTACCAGAAGATGTCTCCGTATTCTAATGATGAGAAGCTATTGATGTACTTCTTTCAAGACAATTTGACAGGTGGCCCACTCGAGTGGTACATGCAGTTGGAGAGTAGTCACATCTATACGTGGAGATAATTGGTTGAGGCTTTTGTTATGCACTATCAATATAACACCGACATGGCTCCTCCAAGAACCCAACTACAGAATTTATCCCAGAAACGGGATGAATCTTTTAAAGAGTATGCCCAAAGGTGGCGGGATATGGCTGCAAAGGTTTAACCACCCATGTTGGAGCGAGAGATGGTGGAAATGTTTAGTAGTACATTGCAAGGCCAATACTACATAACTTGCAGTACATCAGGTACTTTTGCTGAGATGGTAACACATGGAGAGCGAATTGAAATCAGAATTAAGTTGGGAAAAATCCAAGATGTTATTATTGGAATTAATACTGGTAATACTAAGAAGTCTTTCAGTGGTCATCAAAAGAAAAAGGAAGGTGAATCTAGTGCGGTTTACCCCTAAAGGGGAAAGGCAGTTATCGGGATTCAAATCATCAGGTTTCTGTTGTTACAATACTGACTGCTGCACCTCAGAGGCAAGCTTATACGCATAGGCAACATAACCAACAGGGACAAAGGTGTCCTCCTAGAAAACTTGACGCACTTCCTATGTCTTACGCTGAGTTGTTACCTCAACTGCTCAAGTTGAAGCTAGTTGAATTGCGCCCTTAGAAGGTCAATCCGGAAAAGTTACCCTATAACTTTGACGCTAATGCCTGATGTGATTCCCACTCTGGTAGGCAGGGACACACTATCGAGAATTTCTACGCTTTCAAACACAAAGTTCAAGACCTATTAGACTCTCAAGATATTAATTTTGGGCCAACACCTAATATTACTAGTCAACCTTTGCCGCCTCACGGAGGTGCCACTGTCAATGCCATCATTAAAGATGAAATTTTGGATTTGGTTATGGATGTTGACCAGTTGACTGCACCTCTCTTATTTGTAAAAGAACATTTGTCGAGCAAAGGTGTATTTTTAGGCTGCAGGATGGACTGTGCCGCTTGTTTGAAATAGACAGAGGGTTGTAAATTGTTGAAAAATGCAGTTCAAGACCAGATTACCAAGGGGTCTCTTCAGTTTGATCACAAGGTCGTTAAACCTGAGTTTGATAATAATGAAGTGGATATGATAACCATTCTGGTAAAGCCGAAAACTATCCGGGTACCCGTGACGGTTCCAGTGCCTGCTAGGAAATCTCCACCACTTATCACTGTGCCCGGTCCAGTGCCGTACATTAGTGACAAGGTAGTTCCTTGGAGTTACGGCGGTGAACTTTAATATCAGGGGAAGAAAGTTACTACCCAGAAGTCTGAGGAAAACAAGTCTTAAGAAGAAAAGCCTACAATGCTTGATATTGTCAGCGAAAGCCAAATTACCCGCAGCGGTCGGATTTTCTCTCCGCCAAGACGATCTAAAAGTAGCACAAAGGCTCCATCTAAGGCTAAAGGCAAGCAAATTTTGGTCAAGAGTGAGAATCTGGGACAAAATCCACCTGTTCCTGCTTTAGATGCTGAAATGGCTAAAGATGTAGTCGAGTTAATGAGGTACTTCAAGAAAAGTGACTATAAGATCATTGATCAGTTGAGTCAGACACCCTCAAAGATATCGATTCTTGCTTTACTCATGGATTCAGAGTCCCATATAAATGCACTAATGAAACTGTTGGGGACCTCTTTTGTTCCTCAAGAGATTTTTGTAAATCAATTTGTGGGAATCGTGAATAACATTTATGAGAGCAATGGGTTGGGTTTTACAGACTTTGATTTACCCGTCGAAGGGAGGAAGCACAACAAAGCACTGCATATTTCTATGGAAATTGCAAAAACCACCTTATCTCATGTGCTGGTTGATACGGGTTCCTCCCTCAACGTATTTCCCAAGTCTGCCCTCTTGAAGCTTATTACAATGGGATTTTGTTAAGGCCAAGTGATTTGATTGTCAAGGATTTTGATGGGTCCAAGAGGACATTGTTCGGGGAAGTCGACTTGCCAATCAAAATAGGGCCCCAAGTGTTTGAATCTACCTTCTTTATCATGGGCATTAATCCTTCCTATTGCTATTTGTTGGGCCGCTCGTGGATCCATGGGGCTGGTGCTGTCACATCCACTCTGCACCAAAAGCTGAAGTTCCTGTTGAATGGAAAGGTGGTTACTGTTTGCGGCGAAGAATATTATATTGTCAGTCATATGAGTTCCTTTCGCTATGTTGAGGTGGAAGGAGAAATTCGTGAGACATCGTGCCAAGCCTTTGAGGCCGTGAAAGTTGTCAGAGCTCCTCGTCAAGAGGATAGAAAGCCAGAGGTCTCCATGTTATCTTATCATCAAGCACAAGTGATTGTCCAGTCTGGTCATCCAGAAGGATGGGGAAGAGTGTTGGATCTCCCTACTAAGACAAACAAGAAAGGTTTAGGCTTTGTGGCTAGTCGAGGCATGTCAAGTGTTACTCCTCTCAAGGATCAAGGTATTCCTCCCCCAATTTAATTTGTCAGCAGTGGGATTATCCATGAAGAAGCTCATGTTGTGAGTGAGGATGGTGATAGTGATTGTGTGATGGATAAGTGGGTTCGTCCTGCCGCGCAGGGTAAAAAAATTGTTAACTAGTTTCCTGAGGACGTAATTGAGGCCACCCGTTATAAAGAGTAATTTTTTTGTTTTATTTGTTATCATGCATTAATCCCTACGTCTTGCCTAAGACGTAGTGGACACGCTGTAAGACCACAATGTTTTTTCATTACAAATTTATCATCAATAAAGGACATCTTTTGTATTCAAATATTTTGATCCATGTCTTTCTTTTAAAATTCCGGAAAATGTGAGTTTTTATTTTTATTTTTAATCCAAGACTATAATAAAAAAAATCATGCAGATCATGTCCCCCGTTAATCTCGGAAAGTGTCGAGAATGATTCTACTATGGCTCTTCATGACTTTGAAAACCAATTTATCGAGTTGAAGAAGAAGCTAAGGGAGATTAGGATCTTCCTGAAAGTTGGCTAGATTACTGAGGCAAGAAGAAAAGGTCATTCAGCCGCACCAAGAGACTACTGAGTTGATCAACTTGGGTACCGAAGAGATCTAAAGAGAAGTCTAGATTGGGGCTTCTCTAGAAGACGACATCAAGCAAAGATTGATTGAAATGCTCCATGATTATGCGAATATCTTTGCTTGGTCTTATCAAGACATGCTTGGGCTAGATACAGACATCGTCGCGCACAAGCTACCTCTTAGAGAAGAGTGTCCTCCTGTTAAACAAAAGCTTCGAAGAACTCATCTTGAGATGTCTAATAAGATCAAAGAGGAGGTTCATAAACAATTTGATGCTGGTTTTTTGAAAGTAACTTCTTACCCGCTGTGGATCGCGAATATTGTATCGGTGCCTAAGAAGGATGGAAATGTCAGAATGTGTGTGGACTATAGGGATTTGAACAGAGCAAGCCCTAAAGATGATTTCCCGTTACCACACATTGATATTCTATTTGACAATACTGCTCAAGCCAAAGTGTTTTCTTTCATGGATGGTTTTTCTGGCTATAATCAGATTAAGATGGCACCAGAAGACATAGAGAAAACTACTTACATTACACCTTGGGGAACATTTTTCTACAAAGTGATGCCCTTTGGTTTGAAAAATGCAGGGGAAACCTATCAACGTGAAATGGTCACTCTCTTTCATGACATGATGCATAAGGAGATTGAAGTATATATTGATGATATGATTGCCAAGTCCCAGACAGAAGAGGAACATCTTTTTCACTTGTTGAAATTGTTTGGGAGATTATGTAAGTTTAGACTGAGGTTGAATCCTAATAATTGTACCTTCGGTTGAGGTCAGGAAAGCTGTTGACCTTCATTGTAAGTTAAAAAGGAATTGAGGTTGGTCCTAGAAAGATAAAAGCTATACCTGAAATTCCTGTGTAGAAAACAAAGATAGAGGTTCATGGTTTTCTCGGGAGACTGAACTACATTGCTAGATTCATCTCTCACCTTACGACCACTTACGAACCAATCTTCAAATTATTGAAAAAATATCAGACGAACATGTGGAATAATAATTGCCAAACGGCGTTTGATAGAATTAAAGAATATTTTCTAGAACCTTCAATTCTTTCACCTCCGGTGGAAGCAGACCTCTATTAATGTATCTGACAGTGCTAGAGAACTCAATGGGGTATGTATTGGGGCAACATAATGAGTCTGGTCGAAAAGAGCATGCAATATACTACCTTAGCAAAAAGTTTACCGACTGTGAAATAAGATACTCACTGCTCGAGAAAACTTATTGCGCTTTGGCATGGGCTGCTCGCCAAATAATAGTACATGTTGACTCCTACCTCCTTATTGATCTCTAAGATGGACCCAATCAAGTACATCTTTGAAAAACCTGCTCTCACGGGGAGAATTGCCCGTTGGCAAATGATTTTGACTGAGTATGACATCCAGTATACTACCCAAAAGGCTATCAAAGGTTGTGTATTGGCTGACCATCTTGCTCATCAGCCCATGGAAGATGACTATCAGCCAATGAGGTTTGAATTTCCTAATGAAGCCATCATGTACATACGAGATTGTAACATCCCAGGCCCAGAAGAAGGACCTAAACTAGGATTGCGATGGACAATGGTGCCTCTAATATGTTGGGTAATGGTGTCAGCGATGTGATTACTTCTCCTGAAGGTTTCCATACTCCTCTCACAACCAGAATTTGCTTTGATTGTATGAACAATATGGCTGAGTATGAAGCTTGTATCTTTGGTTTAGAAGCTGCTATTGACTTGCAAATCAAGATCTTGGAAGTATATGCAGATTCCGCTCTCATGATCATTCAAATCAACGGAGAGTGGGAGACTCATCACCCAAATTTGATTCCACATCATGAACATGTGATGAAGCTGGCCCCTTATTTTGATGAGATTACTTTCAATCATATTCCAAGGGAAGAGAACAACTTGGCAGATGCCTTGGCTACTCTGTCATCCATGTTTAAAGTTAGATGGGCAAATGAGGCCCCCTCTATCACTATTCTGAGGTTGGACGAGCCAAAATTTTGTTATGAAATAGAAGAAGATGTTGCTGATGAGAAACCGTGGTTTTACGATATTAAGAGGTATCTAGAGACGAAAGAATATCCAGAGGATGCTTCTGTCACTGATAAAAAGACTCTGCGGAAATATGTAACCAAGTTTTTCCTCAATGGGGATGAGTTATACAAGAGAAACTATGATTCCGTTTTGCTCAGATGCGTGGATAGACACGAAGAAAATAAAATCATAGAAGAAATACACAAATGTTTTTTTGGAACGCATTCCAGTGGGCATACCATGGCCAAGAAAATCCTGAGAGCAGGTTATTATTGGTCAACGATGGAAAAAAATTTCTATAATCATTCCAAGAGCTGTTACAAGTGTCAGATCTATGCAAATAAGATGCATATGTCGCCAAATCCTCTAAATGTCTTGACTTCACCTTGACCCTTCGAAATGTGGGGTATTGATATGATTGGTCGGATTGAGCCGACCGCTTCTAACGGGCACCACTTCATTCTGGTGGCCATTGACTACTTCACTAAGTGGGTCTGAAACAACCGGCTGAAAATCATCAAACAATAAAGTCGCCATCGAATGTCTTTTATCCCACATGTAGGGAAAGGTAAACATCGAGTAAACCTGAGAAGGGTGAAATCAAGGTCGAACGACCAAGAGATAAGGGTAAGGGAGTCTGTTACGCGAGGGGAAGGTATTAGCACCCCACACGCCTGTAGTATTCTATGGTATCCACTCTTGTCGTTTATCTTATGGGTGTGTTTAATCTATACTTATTATTTATTACTGCTAAAGGGAGGATGCATGCAAAAGAAAAGGAGAAAAGAATGTTGGGAAAATAAAAGTTATGCTCGTTCGAGCCCTACCCCGATGCCTACGTATCCCTTTTAAGGAATCAGAGCAGCCGTAGTTCGGCTCATATGTTTTTGTTGGTTTGTATTTTTTTAATGAACAATATTAATTTCGTCTTCTGCCACAACTCGACCTTTGGAGGCTTACACGTCAGCACAGAAGTGAATTAACATGCTCTTTTTGAAAAGAGTTTTGCAATGAAGGCCCGTAGGCAAAAAGAATTTGTGTTTGTTGGTGTTTTTGCTTGTAGATAACAGCTAGTTAATCGCAAGAGAGAGATATTAGCCATTTTTCTACTTATTCATGAAATGATTCTTTGAGACTTGAACCATGCCAAGGCTTAGAATGGAAAAATGATAAGATCGAGAAGAGACCCACTTATCATCTCCCATGTTCAACAAAGGCACAATTCTCATCAGTAATTTTTAAGTATTTTTGAAGTTTGTAAGAAAAAGAAGTTTTTTTTTTGTTTTAAATGCATATGCGAAAAGAAAAATAAAAGTCAAAGGGGAGACTAGCCTATTTATATCCCTAATGTTATCATACTTCACACAATCTCTAGGAAGCGATAAATATGGAGTGAAAGTAGAAAGAAAATATACCAAACGAGTATTAGCCCATAGAGTAAAGCAAAAAGCAAAGAAACCCGATAATCTCGCGAGCTGCTAGTATCAATAAAGAAAAAGAGTCAGAAGTTGAACACGCAGTATAGGTATCGAAGCATCATTGATGTGAAACTAAATCACAATCGAAAACTCAAGCATATATGCATATCTTGCATAGTTATTTCAATCTCAAAAGCAAAGGTAGGTTAGAAATCGTAAGAAATTGAATAATCGGTGTTTAATTCCTAAAAAAAAACAAAGATAAAAAATATAACCAATTTTATTGATGTTACTATTTTTTATCATATGAAGAAAATTAAATAATCGCAAATAAGAATTACCAAAAAAAAAAACGAAACCAGAGGGTGTACTGTTCTGGACAGGGATTGGATCGGTAATTAACACCAAGGCCCATCATGAAGGTTCAATCTAAATTTTTTATTCAATTCCTAATATGCTTACAAAAACAACAAAAAAATATGCAATGGGCCCCAGGGGGTGATCCGGCCCAGCGCAATCCCTTCCCAAGTCCGTTCATTCAATTTTTGTATTATTATTTGAAAAAAAATGATTAATGAAATCAAATAAAAAGAAAAAGAGAAGAGGAAAATAATAATTAAGAGGAATTAGGGTTTTTATTGCGTCCTTTCAACTTCACACTCGCAAACTCTATCCTCCCTTCTTCTTCAACCCGACGACGCAACCTCCGAAACCCCTTTCGCCGCACCGATTTTTTCTCTGACTCCATAGCCACCGTCACCTTTGTCTACTCACCATCCTCTACCGTGAACCCTCTCTATCACTCGCCTCTCTATATGGACAACACCCTTGTCACAGTATCAAGATCCCGAACCACTGTTTATCGTTTTCAACAACTTCCTCTCAGCCTCGACCAATCATCACAACTGAAATCGAACTCTGGTATGAAGCTACAAAAATCAAGGCAAAATAGCAAAGAGATGGAGTTTAGGGATCTTACCAACCGGAGTATGACCGACGCTTCTTCAATTCTTTTTGTAAAGAAAATGGTTTCAGAGATAAACTGGTAGGTGCTTTTCAATCTCGTGCGTTTGAAACTTAGATCTTCACTTCTCTTTCTTTTTTATTTCTGTTATGCGTTTCTATGTCGATGCCTCGCGTGGTTCTTGCGATGTTGATCATTGTGCATTTTATTTGTCGTTGATGCAGAAATGAAGATTGATTGATGGAGATTTTTCAGAGAAGAAGATTGCGGAGAATTTGTTGTTTACAAAGAAGTTGTTGAGAGGCGATGAAAATTGAAGGCGTATGTATGAAGATGATCTTGTTCAATAATTCTTGAAGATTGAAGTAAAGAGTAAAGAGATGAATACGAAGGAGAGGATTGAAGATGGTAACTATCAGAGAGAAGATAAATCTTCTGGATTTTTTGTGATCCTTCTTAGGCACTGAAGAATGGAGTGAAGAATGTTGAAGATGATTTTGGAGCTATGAGCTAACTTGAAGAGGTTCGTTTTCAGTGATTTTTTCTGTATGCTGAAGAATGGTGAGAAGGCGAAGTAGAAGATGAGAAGAGCGCGAGAGTTTTTTTTGGTGAGTTTCCTCTCTATCTTTTCCTCTTGCTTTTCTGGTATATATAGAATCCTGAATCCTCTCCCTCCTTTCTGTTATATATGTTATGATCTTCTTCTGTCAGTTGGAAGTTTGTTAGGATTTCTGTTATAGGTTGCTGGGTTCTGTTTAGAAGTTGGTTAGAGGTTTTAGATGGTTAGAAGTTGGTTACATGATAAAATTGTTAGAGATTGAAGAGTTAGTTAGTTAGGAATTAAAATTGGAGGGAATTTTGTTGGAAATTTCTGTAAGAGTTGTTTTGTTGAATTCCTGTTATAACTGTTAGAGCTGTTAGTAATAGTTGGGAAATTGAAGTTAGTTATAGGTTGATTATATGTTAGAAAGTTAGTTACATTCTGGTATCTGTTAGTAAGGTAGTTAAATGGTTAGAGGAAGCTTTTTTGGTTGTTAGTTTTGTTACTGAGTTAGCCGGTTTATGAAATTCTGTTATGGCAGTTATGAGGGGTTAAGGGTAGTTACAGGGCCGTTAGTTTGTTTTGAAACAGTTAGGGAAAACACCGCTGCACTGATATATTCCCTCTTCTGATTTTTTTTACTTAATGCAGGGCTGGGATTGATTGTCAAATTACATTCTTCTTACGACATCCATACTAGAGATTCCTTTACTACGCTTAATTTGTTTGTAACGACCAGCTTTCTTTGTTGCAGCATAAGCATCTGTTCCGTCCGGCAGCATGCAAGGATTATCGCCATGTATGACATAGTAAATATTGTATTCATGAAAGAGATGATTCAAGAAAATTCTCAGTAATTGTATAAGGAGCATCAGTTATGGTGAGGAGACTTTGAAGATTGGAAACAAGCTCTTAGGATTTAGAATGGGTTTTCATGTAACTCAAATTCTGGTTTTATAATATGCTCTTAAAATTTCATTTGAATTATATGAATTGGCTTGCACTTAGATTTTCTGGTGTACCTTCACATATGCTACAGCCCGTCACAGTATTCGCTTGAATTGTGAGCCTTAGCACATCACGGCCTCAAGCATGTAATGCAGGTCATGGATGAAACTGAATTGGCTTAAGCATGACTAAGATTTATAAGTCTTGGAGCATAGCATAGAATCTTAGGCATTGGACTTTAAGAACTTAAATTCAGGACTTTTTTGTAATTGTTTTCTTTATGGATTCTTAATGTAATGCGATGAATAACAGAAATTATAATGAACTTGGATGAATGTTACTTATGTATTTTAAATTTTTTTCTTGATGTAACATTCTTGTGATGAGAACTTAAAAATGATACTTGAATCCTAATGGCTTTCAAATGATGAATATTGGATGATGAATGATCCTTATTCCCATTACTTGAACTCCAAACAAACCACACACTCGCGCCTCAAGGAAAGTTGATTCAACCAAAGTAACCACTTGAATGGATTTTGAATGGGTCTTACCTTCTCCTTAGCACTTAAATTCCAAGATTTCCTTGACTTATCATATAAAATGAACCGTGATACAAGATGAATGAATTGAACTTGTGTTGAGTACTTGAATAAAAATCCTGAATCAAATCATGAATAAACCCTGAGTCACTTTGCATGAATCCTTCAATAAAAGCTTACTTTTATTCAAATCCACTCATATTATGGACAACAAATGACAATGATAAGAACGATAATCGCCTTGGTCGAGAATAATTCCACAAATTCATATCTTATGCCATAAACCATGCTTCACAATTCAATCCTCATCCCTTAATGACTGGTTATCTCAACTCAAAATTAATGTCCTGAAGAACATCTTAAGGATGGACAATAAGGCTTGAAAGATGGAAGAAATCGCTTGACATGAAATAGCCGCATAAATGAAAACCATATCACTTGCTGAGACGGGATAAACAATTATGTCCTAAAGAGAAAGAAATCCTTGATAACCATACCTTACGACTTTGATTCCTCAATTCAAATGGATAGAGAAAACATCCAGATGAAGCATCTTAAAACCCTGTTTCGACCAAACTTGAATTGGTTAACTGGGGAATAAATGAATGAATTGAACTTATGTTATTAAGCCTGATCAATTGATAAACACGCCCATATGAGAATATGCCTTTATTCAAAGAGCATGTATGCTAGGTCACATCCCTGAATTCTTGACAAAACCATGCAGCTTGACATTCAGACGAAGAGAATAGCTTTGTTACTTGATGGAGAAGAAGTCCAAACTGAATCATGAACCAAAACCCTAATTCCACCATCTCCCACACCAAGAAGAAACAGAATGATCAGTCTTATTCAACATATACGGCTCAAATCAGTTGTGAACCCTCTCTTCATAACTACTGATTTTTTTTGAACCTCAGGTGCTCTATCCCTTTTTATGAAAATACATGCTATACACATGACCTACTGGAACGATGCAGATGAATGCAAAGTCTAAGCTAGAATAAAAGAAATTAGGAGGGCAAATTTTGGGGTGCAACAGGGTCGAAGCAGTATCTTATGGCAATGTCACTAAATAGGTGGTAGCTTGTTTCATCAAGCATAATATCATTTGTCGGTACGGGATCCCCGAGAAGATTATTATTGATAATGGGTCAAATCTCAATAATAAGACGATGAAAGAGCTGTGCGAAAACTTTAAGATAAAACATGATAATTCTTCTCCTTACCGTCCTAAGATGAATGGTGCGGTTGAGGCAGCTAACAAGAACATTAAGAAGATTGTGTAGAAAATGGTTATCACCTAGAAAGATTGGCATGAGATGCTTCCATTCGCTTTACATGGTTATCGTACCACCATGCGCACTTCGACTGGGGAAACTCCCTTCTCGCTTGTTTATGGCATGGAAGCAGTCCTACCAGAGGAAGTAGAAATCCCTTCTTTGAGGATAATGACAGATGTACGATTGGATGAGGCTAAATGGGTTCAGAATAGATTTGACCAGCTGAATCTCATTGCCGAGAAGAGATTGACAACTATTTTCCATGGACAGCTATACTATAGAAAGCTTTCAACGAGAAGGTACGTCTAGGGAATTTTCAAGTTGGTGATCTTGTGCTGAAGAGGATCTTGCCACCTAACAATACAGACGCTAGAGGTAAATGGGCTCCTAATTATGAGGGACCCTTTGTTGTAAAGAATTTTTTCCAAGAGGATCTATGATGCTCACGACTATGGATAGAGAGGACTTCCCTCACCCTGTCAACGCAGATTTAGTGAAGAAGTACTTCACGTAAAAGGATCGCTGAGTTGATTGGCTCAGGATAAAGCAACAATCCAATCAGTCGTTCAGAAAGCAAGTTATTGAAGAATTTAGAGGTCATGAGAGTTGTAGCAGAGATGTACTCGAAAAATCCGCACTCACATTTCCATTTTTGTTGTCCGCTCTATGTACTTCGTATGCAATTTCTCCTTTTCAAGAATTGCTTTTTGATGTAAATGCCTATTTATAGGCCAAACATTCAATAAAAGTGTTTTTTCGAATTGTGCCAATTTGTTTTTATTTTTCCGTTTTGACAACAAAAGACGTTCAACGTTTTCGATAAACATTGCATTTAAAACATTAAAGCTTTACAACACATGATATCAATAATTGAAATTGCTTAAAGTATCAGGTGTTCAAAGTAATAGCTAAGGTAACCATCCCATACTCGAGGCATGTTGTTGTAATTTCCACTTTTATAGGTATTGTTGATCTCTAATAACAGGAAGGATGCCAATAAACGAGCAAAAGGCCCAGGCGCGACCAACTTGAGTTTCCTATCGAAACAGAATCCCGTACTCGCGACCTAAAAAAGATATTCTTATTGAAAAATGATGGGTATTTTCTTCAACTCAAGAGTGTAAATCATTCAGAGATGAAGTGCGATATTACCAAGCGTACCTCCTGAAGCAATAAGTCCACACGGAGATTAGCCTCCTCAACAGGGCAGATTCAAATTAGACTTGTATTCTCATTTGTAATCTTCTTTGTTTGGTTCAGTACTTTCTTGTATGCAAAATTTGCTTATTCTTGAATATTAATCATAATGCATTGAATATGTTTGTCTCGAATTAATCCATTTGTATTCACTCATTGGTGCTTTTATTTGCTTAACTCTTGTTAAATAAATAAAAATACCTCTGGAGGGAGGATGATGAGTAATATACCAAAAACTTCAAACGATGTTCTTATGAATAAAAACCCTGTTGACGATGTACAAGCATTGTTTCAAATTTCCAATCACCAGAGATATAAGGGAGATAGACCCTCGTTAACCCATTTGAGCCTTGAAGTAGGAGTTTATTTTCTTTTCATAAAAATCCTCACATTTAACACGGGGCAGGGTAGATTTCAGTTTATCAGATCGAGCGTTCAAAACTCATCAAGAGTGCGCATATAAGGATACAATAATGGTTATCCATCAAAAGGCTAAGGAAAGTCAAATCCGTAATGGTTAACTCTCATATATCAACAATTTGCATCAAGGAGAACGATATCCAAATGGGTATCTCTCGCATGTCAAGAGGTCAAAAGACGACAATAACACAATGGTTATTCCTCGTCAACCAAACAGCAAGGCAGTTACACCTTTTTAGCAAGTCAAAGAACGACTCAAAGTCACATGACTGGTTCAAACAAAATGAAATGATGAAAGAAAGAGAAAAAAAGCCTCGCTAAGTCGAAACTTAAAAAACAAGTCGTTTAGATAAAAGTCAGGGCATCCCGCTGGACTTCAAAGTCAAATTCAAAAGGAATCTGTCCAGGAAAAATTTAGGGAAAGCGAAAAAGCGCGAAATGGGAAGGAGGGATTACCAAAAAAAAGTCTCCCGCAAAGAATAAAGTTGTGTTATCAAACACCAAGAATGAAATAGGTGAGTGATTTCCATGTCCAAAAAACCTCATTTGACTCCTCAGCCAGTGTAAACTCCTTTTGAGAGATGAGTGCTCATATTGGTTTAACTGAATTTAGGACTGGAGAACATCATGAAGGGGGTGGATACCAAATAATTTTGAGCCTTAAATCCTTTTCTTCTAAAACCATGAACCAGGCCATGTTACAACCCTTAAAAGTCCTAACTGGAGCAAGGGTTAATTCGAAAGCACGCTGTAATGAGAATACGAATAATCTGACTCCTATGAGGCTTGCTAAAACTTTTGAGTTGCTATCACACTATCTTTTTAATTTCTTCCGTACAAATTTTTTTGTTTGTTTAATCTTTTCAATAAAGTTTTTTTAAACTGGAAGACAAACATAAGATTTGCATTAGAATTATCATTCTTAGAATAAACATTCTTTGCATATGAACAAATGCTTAAACATCAAGTAAGCTTGCATAATGAGCATCAGATAAAAAGTTGATTATCTCAAGGGACAAATTGCTTCAGGAGGCAAGTGAAAGGTAAATCATTTGTGAGAATGATCTTAATCTGGGGCAGACCTTCTATTGACTCTGTTGAGTAAAAGAGTACAAGTTTGAGAAATGATCTGAAGCAGATTGCAAAAGTTTGATTGCCCAGAGTCTCTGTCGAGCAATGGCGCATTACTTTCAGTTGATCTTGAGGGGCCGGTTTCTTCAAGTATCTAATTAGAGAACGAATCATTTTAAGTCAAGAAGTATGGTGGTAGCCTACTTTCAAGTCGTAAGCCAGCCATCTTAAAGTCGTGTTGTCTTCGAAACTCCACAAGCTTCTCATTCCTCCCCGAGCATGAGACGAAGAAAAGGTTTGCCCAGACTCTGCTGAAGCGGGGCAAGCATATCAAATACTCCATTGAATAAGTGTTCAACCAATCTGTGGCACTTAAGTTGGGATTCGATCCCTCAAAGTACAGTCAAACTGGGGCAATTATGTCAAGATTTGATAAATTTCTTCGAGAATCTGTTGATGAGAAGAAAATATTTTCGGAACCTGAAGATGCATAGGCATTCACTCAGGCATAGTTGAAACAATATCCCACTTTGGTCAGTCAGGGGCAGTGTTCTGAAGTTCACAACACTGGGGCAGCTTATCTTGCTGGTACAAATATCAAAAAGTCCTCTCGGGGCAGTTCTCTTCAAAGGCCTTATAGATTGGGACGAGAAATTATGTAGGGGCATTTTCTCCTCTTCAATGGTTGATCAGATTAAGTCTATGCGCGAGCTAAACAATTTATGAATTTGAGAAGCAGGTCGGGAAGGTTGGATCTTTATCCTCGGTTCATCATAGACTTGACTCCATTCGTTAATGTTCCTCCATCAGAAGTCAGGATCATTATCTCCAGTTGAAGTGTGGAATGTTATCCTTAGTAGGATACGATTAGGAACGCAAAGAGCTTGTGAGGTTGTTGACCATACCAAGTTCATGATGGAAATGTTGTTTCCGAGAAGGACCTCTTTTCCCCAGTAAAAGATCCATTGCTACTCGATAAAGCTCTGTCTTCTAAGGGGTTTCTCTTCCGAGATCTTTATATACCAGCAAAGTATTCCTCATTTCCCGACAGGAGGAGAATGATTCCTCTCCCCAGAAATTTAGAAGTTGTTTGAAGTCAAGATGATTTCGGTTCAGTAGACTGTAATATTTTTTTGCAATATCCTCTCTAAAGTCCACTTTCCAGTGGAATTCCTCCTCGGAGTTGACATGGTGAAGTTGTAATCTTGCATCGCAGTTCTTACGCAGTGGTTGGTAGTTCAAATTATTTATTCTTCAATAAAGGTTTCCATTCCAGACATGGGGCGTATTGCTACAATTTCTGTTTTTGCAAGTATTGCTGGTCTTTTGTGACAAGAAGCATACCAACAAATGAATCAAGAAGGGTTTGTACATGACCAACATAAGGATTCCTATAGAATGGGATCCAATTTCCCCAGTGAATGCTCACTTATGCTCAATATGAGATCATTATTCCCTAGTGAAGGCGTATTCTCGCCCATACATAATTCCTTATCTCAATGAAAGTATACCCATGTGTAACCACCACTTAAGTCTGCACTCTTGATAAGAGTTTGTCCCTTCCATAGTTTTAATCTCCCAAAGAACTGTATTTCAACACAGTTCTGTACAATTTTCTTCTTCAGCACAGTCTACTCTGTTTTGAAGAGTCGGGGAAGTTTTTTTTTCATTGGATTTGATACCTTTGTTATATCCCCTTGAAGTCTATACCCTGCTTTTTCGGGGTTGGCATTTATCTCCCTAGTCAGTTTGTCGTTCATTGTCCCCATGAAAGTTCATATCTTCTCAACCCAGGGAAGTTTTCCCCTGCTAGTTTTCTTGAAGAGATGTTTCGATCAGCATGCTTATTATGCCCCAGTGGAGAAAGTTTCCTATTTTCTGGAACGGTGTGCATAGATGAATTTCGTTTAGGGCCTTTTATCCCCTATAATGGAGTATTGCTAAAATATTTCCTCGGTTGAGTGCTGAACCTCAAGCTTATGGTTCAAAAACGCCCTTCTCTTCCTCAAGTGAAGATTGTTACCCTCGACGGTAGTATCTGCAGTGTGGCCTGGGTAGAATTCTTTTATTTAAGAATTCTTGTGATTCCCCAGTCAAAGTCACTTTTATCAAATACTTACATCAGAAGGTCCCAATTCCCAACGATATTCTCTTTATCCATGGAAACAAATGTTGGATCTTTTCCCCAGGAGGTTGGGAGTTGGACCAGAGTTCAAATTTTCTCTGAACTGCAATTTATTTTTGCAGTATTTCCCCCAGTGAAAGCATACTCTTTCCCGAGTATTTCTCCTTCTTAGGGAAGTATGTTTCTTTCCAGGTTTTTTCAGAAGAACCGTTTATTCACCAATTGGAGATTTTTGATACATTCCCCCTTACAGTCGACTTTCTATGGATTCACAAATGAGGTTTTCACTCATCCTCCCCATGAAGTATGTATTCTCCTACTCAATGAGGGATGCACTCCCCCTCTCTCTAATGCGGCCTGCCTATATCAGAGTTTCTGGTTATGAGGACGGCTATCATCCCCAATGAAGCAATTTTTGCTCCCCAATATCAAAGGCAGTCTTTATCCCCAATCGAGGTCGAGTTTCGAGGACCTGCCGGAGTAACTGATCTGTTATTCCCTAGTGGAGCAAGCTATTATTTCCCTAGTGGAGCAAGTGTCATGTCTCCCCAGTGTGGTGTATATAGGAACGCCAATCATATTTCTTTCATCCCCAGTGATAGAAGATTTTGTTGAGATATCCCCAGTAGAGTTTCTATCCCAGGATGTTTGTTTCTTCCCCAAGTGAATATTTTTACCCCCGGGCGGTGTCATCCCCTGTGTGGTCTGATTATAATTCTTTTTATTTAAGGATTTCAATACTCCCCAATAGAAGTTATCTTCGTCAAGAGATTCTATGCGATAAAGCTTCCATCCTCAGTGAATCTCTCATCTTTCAAACAGAAGATAAAGAATTTGTTCCCCAGGAAGTGGTAAGTTTGATCAGAATTCAAGATTTTTTCTGAACTGCAATTTGTTTTTGCGGTATTCTTCCAAGGAAGTTACTTCCCTAATATTATTCGATCTTTAGAGGTTGGTGGTTCCGAGTCTCGATTCCCCATTGAGCTTCATATTTCCTTTTCTCTACAGAAGATCAGATGTGTAAGATAATCATTTGGAAGTTCATTGTCTTCTCAGCAGCTGATTATTGACGTGCTTTCCCCTAGTGCATTCCTAAACATGCATCATTACATTGTATCTACTAAAACGCATAACATTTCCATTATATGGAGCATTACGCTATAAAAAATTCAAACATGCATGAGTATAAGCCAATTACGTTCACTTGTGGTAACCAGGTTGTTATGCGCTCAGGTTTGATTTATCTCCACAGCAAGTCTAGGGTGATCCTATTCTGTTTCCCCAGCGGAGTCTGTTTGATTTACCATCGGTCAGGTCTTTGGTATCTTCCATTTCACCAATAAGTCGTGTTTTTCTCTTGCCCTTGCAAGCCCTTAGTTATGTTACCCGTGTTTTATTTTTCCATCAAATTGTGAATAAGAGTCGGTGTATAACTTTTCTTATTTCTCAAGTATTAGAGTATCCATACTTGGTGTGTGGTAATTCAGATAATTGCCACTCTTGAAGAATTACACCCCGCCTTTGGCGTGAGGAATTTTGTAGTTATTGCATATTTGCAACTATTAAAGTCCGACATGTGTTGGCAATCCTTGTTTAGGGTCCTTACAATTGGTATCTCTTTTCTAATCATAGGGTTCGTCTTCGCCTGACATTCTCTTTTCTCTGGAATTCACCTTCGCCCAGTGTCTTTCCACCTTAGGTACACCTTCACCCAGTGTCCCTTTTTGTTGGTTAAGGTTCGTCTTCTCCTGACGTTCTCTTTTCTTTGGAATTCACATTCGGCCGATGTCTTTCCACCTTAGGTCCACCTTCGCCCGGTGTCCCTTTTGGTCGTTAAAGTTCGTCTTCACCCGAAGTTCTCTTTTCTCTGGAATTCACCTTTGCCTGGTGTCTTCCTATCTTAGGTCCACCTTCTCCCGATGTCTTTCCATTCTAGGTCCACCTTCACCCGATGTCCCTTCTTGTTGGTTAAGGTTCGTCTTCGCCTGACATTCTCTTTTCTTCGGTAAGTTCACCTTCGCCTGATGGCTTTCCATTCTAGGTCCACCTTCACCCGGTGTCCCTTATTTGGTTAAGGTTCGTCTTTTCCAGACATTCTCTTTTCTTCGGTAAGTTCACCTTCATCCAATGTCTTTCCATTCTAGGTTCACCTTCACCTGATGTCCCTTCTTGTTGTTTAAGATTCGTTTTCCACGATGTTCTCTTTTCTTCGGTAAGTTCACCTTCGCCCAGTGTCTTTTCATTCTAGGTCCAACTTCACCCAATGTCCCTTCTTATTGGTTAAGGTTCGTCTTTTCCCGACATTCTCTTTTCTTCAGTAATTTCACCTTTGCCCAGTGTCTTTCCATTCTAGGTCCACCTTCACCCGATGTCCCTTCTTCTTGGTTAAGGTTTGTCTTCGCCCGACGTTCTCTTTTCTCTGGAATTCACCTTCGCCCGATATCTTTCCACCTTAGGTCCACCTTTTCCCGGTGTCCCTTTTTGTTGGTTAAGGTTCATCTTCACCAAACATTCTCTTTTCTCTCGAATTCACATTCGCCCGGTGTCTTTCCATATTAGGTCACCTTCGCCCGATGTCCCTTTTTGTTGTTCAAGGTTCGTCTTTGCCCGACGTTCTCTTTTCTCTAGAATTAACCTTCGCCCAGTGTCTTTCCACCTTAGGTCCACCTTCACCTGCTGTCCTTTTTTTTTGGTTAAGGTTCATCTTCGCCCGACGTTCTCTTTTATCCGGTAAGTTAACCTTCGCCTGGTGTCTTTCCATCTCAAGTTCACCTTCGCTCGGTGTCTTTCCACCTTAGGTCCACCTTCGCCCGGTGTTCTTTTTTTGTTGGTCAAAGTTCACCTTCATTCAGTGTTCTTTCTCCAGGAGTCTATTTGCGGTTAGTCTTCCATCTTTGACATCCGGTTGAAATCAATTTGACATATTTCTTCCATCTTTGGTATCCGATTGAAATTGATTTAATAGATTTCTTCCATCTTTGATATCTGGTTGAAATCGATTTGACAGATTTCTTCCATCTTTGATATCTGGTTGGAATCGATTTGACATATTTCTTCCATCTTTAATATCCGGTTGAAATCGATTTGACAGATTTCTTCCATTTTGGATATCCGGTCGAAATCAATTTGACAGATTTCATCCATCTTTGATATCCTGTTGAGATTGATTTGACAAATTTCTTCCATCTTTGATATCCTTTTTGTATGTCCACTACCGACTCTGGCATATATATTTGGTATCTTCCATATGCGTCTGCTACCAACCCCAGACATATGTTCTTGATATCTTTGTAAGGGTTTTCTTTGGTCTGTCTCTTTCGTATGTTCGCTACCAACTCCGAACGTACATTTTTGATACCCTTGATAGAGTCCTTTCCTCCCGTCTCTTTCTGGTTATGTGTCTGATACCGACCCGAGAATATATTTGTGCTATCTTTCTTGATAGAGTCCTTTCCTCCGGTCTCTTTCTGGTTATGTGTTTGATACCGACCCAGACATATATTTGTGGTATCTTTCTTGATAGAGTCCTTTCCTCCGGTCTCTTTCTGGTTATGTGTCTAACACTGACCCAAACATATATTGTTGATATCTTTAAAAGGACTTTCTTCGGGTAGTCTCTGTCGTATGTTTGCTACAAACTCCAAACATATATTTGTGATCTATTAGTAAAGAGTCTTTTCTTCCGGTCTCTTTCTTATGCGTCTGCTGTCGACTCTAGACATATTAATATCCTTGTTAGAGATTTCTTTGGTCTATCTCTTTCGCATGTGTTTGCTACTAACCCCGAACATGTATTTTCGATATCTTTCTTCTCATGTGTTCGCTACCGACTCCGAACACATATTCCTTGATAATCGAGTCCTCTCCTGTGTGTCTAAACCTGGTTTGACATACATTTATCCCCGATAACCTTTTTTACCCTAAAATGTAAAAAATAGAAAATACAGAAAACCAAAAAATATAATAACACCTGACTGGCTTCGGAGTGCAAATTTTCAGGTTCTTTTTAAGTATTTAATCTTCTTCCACCTTGAAGGTTTAAAAGGCTAGCGCCAATATCACCTTCAGGTTGAAGGCGATTAAATAGGGGCAGCTGTTGTACCCCAAAATTTTCCCTCATAATTTCTTTTATCTGGCTTAGGTTTTTGCATTCATCTTCATACATTCCATTAGGTCACTAACATAGCATACATTTGCATTCCAATAAAGCGCCTGAGATTCAAAAGTTCAGTGTTCACGCAATATTAGGGTTTTATAGTGGTTAAGGTGTTCGTATCTAATAAATCCTAATTCTTCTCATTCTTCTGATGCTTCTGTTTACTCTTCAAGTAGTGAAGTGAAGAATTAGGGTTTCTAATCCTTTATGGTCATGCTTGGTTGGGTTTTCGTCTAAGGTGTATTTCTAACTACAATCAAGTGATTTTCTCAAGGATGAATATTTAGATTTAATATTTTCTTTGTGGAGGTTGAATCAAGTCGTCTTCTCGTATGGGGTTTTCATCCTTTAGTCAAAGTGTGGTTTATCCGATGATGGATATTGGAGACTCGTCTTTCATCAATTCAAGGCATGCCTGTTGCTTAAATCACAAGGTTTGTTGAGCAATATACATATGCACTTGAGATATCAATTGTGGTTTATTTTCATATCGATGATGCTTCAACGCTCATTCCAAGCATGCGATTTGTGACTCTTTTCTTTGATTGGTGAAGCTTTCGCAAAGATCATCGGTGTGATCGGTGGATCTGGAACTGACTGTTTAAAGCTGGTTCGCGAAATGTCGCGGAAGCAAGAGTCGCCACTGTCTTTTATTTTCTCCAAATGGAAAGGACAAAAGCACAGAAAAATTCCTTAAAGAGATCGCTCTCGGTTCGGGAGGTAGGTTATAGAAAGGGAAGGTGTTAGCACCCTTTCTATCCATGGTTATCCATGGGCTCTTAGATACTTGCTCACTTGTGTTTTCAAAAGTGGTTTGCTTGCTTTTCAACTGTGGGTTTTAAAAAGTTTCTTTGAAAATTCCAGTTCGACTCTTGTATCGGTCCTCAAGAGTGTTTGAAAAATTGCTTTCGAAAGCTTTTTGAAAATGTGTTGGTGTGAAAAGTATTTTTTGATTTGTTTTGAAATTAGAGCAAGTATTAAGAGTCGTCTACCTACCCTAAGGAATTCGTCTGTGTAGATGTCCTTTAAAGTAGTGCCATCCCACCATTGAGAGGTAGGTAGCACCATCGTTGGAGGTGTTCGGGTCAATTCGAAGGTTCGGGACGTGGTGATCACCAGAGCAATAGGAAGACACCTTAGAAGCTACCCTCATGCCAGGTTCCCGGATCATGAGGACTTACTAAGACATCCTCTACTCGACGATCACCTTTCGAAGGCAAGGCAACAGTGAGGCGTACCCTAGGGGTGGTGGGTGCGATTTGTGTGTCGTTTTCATTTGTATTTGTCTTGTCATGTCATTGGCGTTCTACGCTTGATTTTATTTAAGGCCATTCATTCTTGCATGCTTTGTTTAACAGTTAAAATATTTGCGGGAAAGTAAATTCTAAGCTATTACAAATGGCGCGGGTTCATATCGCCAAAATTAACCAGGACCCGATTTGACAGAAAATAAATAAAGTAAAAGTGCGAGAAGTAATTACAAGGCTTCGGGAGAGGTACATAATTATTTAAGCAAAATGAAATAAATATGCGAATAAACAAGAGATTAAGAACGAAACGAGGGCGTTGGACCCTTTTGCAAAATTTAAAATTAATGAGGAATTAAAATTAAAGGAATGCAAGAATTTGCTTTTTTTTTTGTATTTTATGTTTTTTAGATTTAATAGAAAAAAAGAAAGAATTAACTAAAATTAACTACTAACCCTAATTCTACTTTATTTTAATTTATTAAGAAAACGTTAAAATTCAACCTAAATTAAACCTAATTTTTTTTTCATACAATTTTAATTATGAAAATAAATAAATTAAATAATATTATTGTGAAAAAGAAAAACTAAAAAAGAATAAAACAATTATTAAACCTAGGTCTATATTTTTTAGATTTTATTATGAAAAGAATTAAAATTTCAAACCTAATTTAAAACTAAATTCAATTATACGCAAGTTTATTTATAAAAATACTAGAAATAAAAATATTGAGTATTTTTGCTCTTTTCTGACTTTTTTATATTTTTTTTATATTTTGTAGAAATAATTAATTAAACAAACAGTAATTAAAAGAAAAATAAAAAATTATAACAAGAATAAAAAATAGAGAAAATTAAGAGAAGTTGCAAACCAAGGGGGTATCAGTCCCCAGATAGGAGGTGTAGCCCATGAATTTGGGCCCAATGACCTTCAGGTCCATTGACTTTTCCAGCCACTATGTGGCACCTTTGACCAGGGTCTACCATATGCCTTGAATCTGAGCCTTTTGATTGATGTAACCAACGCGTGGATGATTGGATCTTGGGAGTGTATAGTATGTCTTGACGTGGGCGCTGCATGGGAATTGTTATGGAAAAATAATATAGAAACATGTAAGACCTGGGGCTCGAACCCAGGTCATGGATATTGCCAACGCGTTTTCCTACCACTGAGCCATCACTTGCATGCTTAACATATAATAACATACAAATATAATAAATAAAAACAAGAGTGTTAGTGGGTTAAAGCGCGAAAATTCAAACCAGCTTATCATGTTTTGACAACACATCATCTTCTTCGCGTGTTTTGTTTTTCCTGAAACAATAACATATTAAGCAACGGTTTTCACGCGTTGCTGAAAGTAACATATGGAAAAATAGCGAATAGCCCTCAGTCACTCATAAATTGAGCGCGAGGGTTGGTTCTTGTTCGTCCAGGTGCACTGATTTGAACGGTATGGGTCTTGAGGGCTAATTTTTCCTTGGGTGAAAAGCCCCAATCTGAAGCTTGCAAAACCCTAGAACTTGGCAATGGTGAAATCATGTATACAGCATAAAAACTCAATTAAGTTATATGATTAGCATTAGAACAAGTCAATAATCATGAATCATTGAATAAAAGTTACAAAAGATGCGTAAATCATGATGCACGATTATGAAATTTTCTTGATACAGCTTGCGTTCATGTTACCAATTCTTGGAGTTTGAATGGATGTTTGTGATTGTAATATGTTCAGTAGACCTTGAGGAAGCTAATGGAACAAATTTCGTGCCTTGAATCCACCTAAAAAGTGTTTTTCAGATTTGAGTTCTTTAGAGAAAAATTCAAGTTTGCAATGGAGTATTCTGAGCAGCTGCGCCTCTAGCATGATTAGGTTTATGTTTATGCTTATGTAGTGAACAAATTAGGTTAACAAAATTGATCAAAATCTCTTTCATTCATGATTTGAAGATTTGATTTTTTCACCATGATTTCCATATCTTTTTCCATGTGCTTTTGTGCAAATCATGATCTAATCAGTCCAATTCCTTCCTTATTTGGCTAGGCACGAATTATTGAGTCTAAAACATGTATAAAAAGATTGGTTAGGGTGAGTTAAATATTTTTCATATATTTAAATGATTTAAATGAATTAATATAAATAAAAATTCAAATAAATAAATAAAAAATGAGAAAATACTTCCCTTTGGGCCAAGTGGTCGTGCACATGCTTGGAATGATGAATTGTGGAAGAAAAATGGGCCCATTAGCAATTTTAGGTTATTTGAATCAATGTTGACTTTTCAAAATATCCAAACATTTCCCAACTTCCACAAGGCATAACTTGCTCAATTTTTAAGCTTTTCTCATGTTCTTGGACATTTTGGAAAGGTATTTGAGTCCTCTAACCAATGCCTTTGGTCCCATGTCATTTTGATTTACCAATCTCAAGTTATGGCCTTTGACTTAAAGTCCCTTTTTGTTGACTTTTGAAAATGACCTATAATGTTGAAATTGATAACTTTTTGTGAGAGCATTTCTTGGACTTGGAATATGAAGATGAGTTGTAGGAAATGTCTTTCTCTTCAAAATGAGCTTTGGATGGAATTTTTCTGATAATCCATGTGAAAGTTATGCCCTGGTCAATTTCAGTTGACTTTTTCAGCTGTCCAAATAAGGAAACTTTAGCATTTTGATGATTTCTGAGCCAAATTTTGAGAATCATGATCAAGCATTGATCAAATGATGTTTGTGGCTTCAAAATGATATGTTGACCAAAAATTTGAACTTTTGACTGCCAAATGACCATTTTGCCCCTACAGTTGACTGTAGTGCAATTAGGGTTTTTGACTGTGCAATTTTGTGCTGAATGCCTTGAAACTTGATATGAGGATACTTGACCATATTTGTAGGTGTTGTACCCCAAAATTTGCCCTCCCATTTCCTCAACATTTTCTCATCACAAGACATTTGAAGATCAATATACAATTAGGGTTTCCTCTGCTCAAGACTTCTCCTTGCACTGTGGACACAGATTAGGGTTTGTGTTTGCACAAAGATGTTTTGACCTAAAATGCCTAAGATGACTTTCATGCTTCATGTTGGACTCCCAAGTTTACCTATACCAAGTTTCAAGTCTTGATTCCAAGTTTTACCTAGTCAATTGGACAGTTGACCTAGAAATCAGCTGTATTGGGGAAAAAGTCAACTGTGGCCAATTGACAGTCAAACCTCATGAAATTTGATCCACATCAACATTATGAACTCATATGAACCATTTGATCAAGTTAGGATCACAATTCCCCAAGAAATTTGATCAGATCATCAAAAGGGCAAAATGGTCATTTTTAGGGTTTTGACTGCACAAGGGCAATTTTTGACTGTTTGACCTAGCCAATGGCAAACCAAGCTCACATATGGCCTCAAGGACTCAATGGAATTATCTTGACATGTTCATCAAGCTCAAAAGATCCCAAGTACACAAGATTGACAGTTGAATTTCTCAGTCAATTGATCAATTTTGACTGTATACTGAAAAGTCAAACTTTGACTTTTTGGTCAAAATCAAGAGTCAAGATTCATTTTTCATCAAAACATTCCAAATCATGAAACTTGTTCACCAAGAAATCACAAAATGCAAATTAGGGTTTGAAAATGGAATTTTTCATAACTTAGAATTTTTCTAAGTTATGAAAAACCCTAATTTTTTCCCAACTTTGCCCCATCTTTTCACCATGATCCATTTAGATTCAAACAAAAGTCAAAACATGAAGGTTGTAGCTTGTTGCATAATCTACAACTGTGATTCACAAAGTTTTCTCATTTGAAGCTTGTATCTCAAGTTATAATTTTTTGAATAAGGGCACTAAACCATCTTTTAACTTAGTGAAATTTGACCTATTTTGACAAGGTTTTCTACCCTACTTCAAGGCCACTTTTCATACCCTTCCACTTGGAATTTTGATTTGCATTTAAAAGATGGATTGTATTACACATTCCAAGCTTTCCAAAATGTCCAAGAACTCATCAAACAACCTCATAACTTGAGAGATTCGAATTTCACAAGTTGGCAAAAATTCACTTTTGTTCTTCATCAAGACATGTTCATAACCTTGCCAATTTGAAATCAGTTTGCTTTATGCTTGATTACAGGTCCTTGAACCATTTCATACTCAATAATTTAATGCATATTCAATGTGTTAAGGTCATGTTCTTTGTGTTCTAACATTGCATAATGGTTTAATCCTAAACTAGATAAAGTGGAATTTCCATTTTTGAAAAGTTTAGCTTTATGTCAAGTTTGTAATCCAACAAGTACATGAAAGATCTGCTTTGCACAAGATTATGTGCATAACACACTGATCAAGAGAGGCTTATGCAGCACATTAGGAGGCCCCCTACTAACCTAAAACAAAAAAACTTGCTTTTGTAGCTTAAGTGTGAAGAAACATCCATAACTTATATCATCTCTCTTTTCAGCTTACACACAGAAGAAGAAAGTTATCAAACATCTTCCATAGAACCTAACCAAGCCAAGACACGACCCTTGCACCTCCAAAACATCCTCCATCTCAGAATCATCCTCAAACTGCAAAAACAGAGTTGCCTCTGCAGTTTGAGTGCCAACTCCCATTTCCCTCGAGCATTCTTACCAAAATCAATCCATACACATTCCCTAGCATATGTGCAAGCTAACCATGACCTAAAACCTGACCTGTAATCCCTCTAACAGCTTCCACCATTTTTACATTTTTGACTTGCAGGTGAAGTTCTATAGCTTGGTACAAGAAGTTTCAAGACAAAGTAAGCATTGAAAAAGCATCCCTGGACCTCAAGGAAGCTTTTCCAATCATTACATTGTACTGAAAGTCTCTCATTCTCCACATAGAAGTTCAACTGCACAGGTAAAAGTTTGAATTCGTATCTCTCTTATTAGGCATCTTTAGTCCTAAGTTTGTGAAGAAACAAGGTCCTACTCATAGCCCTGAACATGTACATAGCTTTACTTTTCATTTCTTTTATCTGAGTAGAGAGAATTTGAGCTCTGAAAGTGGTAGAAAAGCTAGGTCAGGAAAGAGGGGGAGAGAAATTCTCCCTCATCTTAGAGAGATAGGTCATGTTCTTTATATGGTTGAAACCGTCTCTCAATGCTCTACACTTTTCATGTTATGAGTTTTGCTTGAAAGTCCAGGAATCCAGAGATAAAAAACGCGTGTTGTAGCTTGAAGAAGGCTGTACAGAGGTTGAAGAAGGAGTGGTCTGGGCTGGGCCTGGATTTGTTTTCTTTTCACACCCCATTTTCATGTTTACACCCCCCTGAGCCCATTTGTTCATTTCTTAACATTTTTGACTTTTTTTCTTTTTGGTTGACTTTGTTTATTTTTTCTCATGACATTAGAAAATTGAAAATATTTTTTTCATCATTTTTTGCATTTATTGCATATTTATTTGTTTATTTTCTTTGTTTGTATATAATATATATATATGTACTATTATAGAAAATAAATAGAAAATAATGTAAATACAATTTTTATTTTTTATTTACTTTCTGAAAATATTTCATACAAAAAATACTCTTTTATTTATTTTATTAAAATATTAAATAAATATTTATTTTTTGTATAATACATATTTAGGGTTTAATATAAATATATATATGTGATTATTAATATGTTTAAGACAAAATATAAAAATACTTGATTTTTTTCATTTTTTATTTAATATTTGATACAAAAATACCTTTTTTCACAATATACTTCATTTTATGTTATTTTTATAAATAATAAATAAATAGTTGTATTAAAATTAAATAATACCTTTTTTTCTTTAAAAATTAGGGTTTTTGCCCTAAATTTAAAATACTCAAAAAATAATACATTTTTATTTTCTTTTTCCTTTTACATAAATAATATTTTCTCATACACATAAAAACTTTCTCTTTTGCATTTCACCTATTTATTTAATTTACATTTAATTATGCAATTTATTTACTATGCAAATATCCAATTGATGTAATAATTTAGATTTAAATTCTTGTCAATATCCCCATTTGGACATTTGTACCCCCTTCCATATTTGGTTTTGTAATAGCTTAGTAATTTTAATTTCGCACTTTATTGCTTTCTAATGATAACATGTTAGAATTAGGGTTTGTATGCGAAAAACGATAAAAAAATAGTTTGACCTAATACAAGACAAACAAGCATGAAAATGGACACACAAATCACACTTGCACCCCCTAGGGTATTCCACCTGTTGCCTTCAAATAAATGGGCCATGTTGCATGTTAAACTTCTTTGGGCAAAGCAAATGATTTTGAATGATCATAGTCCCTCGATAAAACTTTTCAAAAACAAACAAAAACAAATGATCAAGTCCCTTAGAGAAATTGCTCAAAGACATTTAACGCCGTTGCAATTATGGTCTAAAACGATGACCCGCGCCTGTCCCTTTCACATCCTAACACAAAGGTTGCCCCCCAAATACAATGGTGGTGCAAACTTGTTAAAAGGGTTAAAGTATAGCAATAATCTTTTGAGAAATTTAGGAGTAGATAACCTCTTAGTTACTTGAATCAACTTGCAAAACAAAACACTTGCCTAATTTCAAAATCACACATCACTACACTTTCAAAACAACTTTCAAAACAACTTTCAAAAACAAATGAAAACTTTTTCAAAAGACATATATCTTGGTATACATCCCCACATGGATCATTACAAAGGTTGCCACCACATTGGCCTCTTTTCAAAACATTTTCAAACCCACACACTCAAGCACCATTTAAAACAATTGAAAACAAAAGGCAAGTGATCTAAGCAAGTAACTAAGAGCCCATGGATAACCATGGATAGAAAGGGTGCTAATACCTTCCCTTTCTATAATCTACTCCCCGAACCCAAGAAAACATCTCAAAAGGTTTTTGCTGTGCTTTTTAACCTTTCCTTAGGATAAAATAAAAATTCGGTGGCGACTCTTGCTAACCGCAACATTTGCGAATACAAACGCAAACCTCAAGTCAGTTCTCCCACCGTATCACAGAACTGGCGACTCTGCTGGGGATAACTTTTAAAGTGGAGTAACCTTAGGGATTAGATCATCTTTGTTTTCAATTGATTGTCTTGTTTGCTTTTACATTTGTGGGCTTTGTATCGGAGTTTTATAGATCCTAACCCGGATCTAGGAAAAACCCTTTTTAGGTAGCATAATCTGTGAGGGACCTGTCCGGCGTAGACCGACATGGGTGAAGCAGTGGCTACGTTGGTGTGGCATCTTAGTCTGTACCTATATCCCTTGTGTTGTAACGGGGAGAATATAGGTCTTCTAAGGGGTCATTAAACACCAACCAACCTTAGAACCCTAAATTGACCAACTTGGCTATTAGGACAGTAGCAGTATGCTACACTCATTGAGGCTAAACTCTCGAGATGGTTCTGGCCGCGAGAAAAGATTGCGATGCTGGAGTTATGACCGATTGAGGGTAGCCAATGATTTGAGATCCTCTAGAACCCGGTTACTTTTGATAGGACAGGTTTTAACCAACAAAACCAAAAGAGGGTAATACCTGAAACTCATGCTGGCCTGAAACCTAAGGGTGTCTTGTGTGACTTGTGTGCTTTATTTGCCTATGTGAATACTTGTGATGTGCTTCATCATAGCATCATGCCATCATACCATTGCATGCATAAAAAGCTAACCCATTTCAAAGACAAAAAGGTTTCATCTTTGCTCTGTTTTGTAGGACATTATGATGCCCGTGCGTAGAAATACTATCCGGTTCAACTTTGTTCGTTCACCTGAGTTGCTTGATGAGTTGGTTAGCAGAATTCCAAACACTACCTCCTTCATCAACAGACATGGTTCTCTCCTTGGCTTGATCACTGCAAAATGGGACCAACAATTGATAAGTGTTCTGACCCAGTTTTATGACCCTCTGCATCACTGTTTCACCTTTCAAGACTTCCAGCTGGTTCCTACCCTGGAAGAATTTTCTTATTTGCTTGGGATTCCTGTCTTGGAACAAACTCCTTTCACTGGTTTGGAAAAGACTCCTAGGCCTGAAGAGATTGCTGCAATTCTCCCCTTGACCAAAGAAGAGGTGTTGTCCAACTGGGAAACTAGAAATGGGGTCAAGGGCTTTTTGGTCAAATTTCTGGTTGGCAAGGCTAATGATTTCTGGAATGACTTGGACTTCAAGGCATATGAGGATATTCTGGCTCTTTTGATCTATGGTCTGGTATTGTTTCCCAACCCTGACACCTTTATCAGTATCCATGTCATAAGAATCTTCATGTCTCGGAATCCGGTACCCACTCTCTTGGGTGACATTCTACAACAACTCTATGCTCGTACTGCTCGAAAACGGGGGACTCCGTGGTGTTGTGCTCCTTTGCTAGTAAGGTGGTTTATTTCGCACCTTCCTAAGTCCGTGCTGAAGAATGAAGAAGGAAAAGGTTGGGCTCGGAGGTTAATGTCTCTCACAGATAAGGATATCACTTGGACTCTCAGAGGTTTGGATGAGGTAACTGTTATCGACCGTTGCGGAGAATACCCTAATGTCCCGTTGATTGGTATCCAAGGAGGAATCTCTTACAATCTGTGTTTAGCTCTCCGTCAGTTTGGAAGAGCCAGAGGAGATGGGCCTCATGAAATGCTGGTTCCTCACTTCCATTTTGAGTTTCAGGCAGACAGTGACAAACTACGCCAGGGATTCATTAGAGCTTGGGACAGAATTCACAAAGCTGACCCACATGAGTTAGGACCAAAGACTTCTCTGCCATTGGAGCCCTATTGCAAATGGGTCCGCATCCGTGCTCAGGAGTTAGGTATGCCCTACGAAGCTGTTAGACCTCTCATTCTTGAGTCTCCTGTTGAAGATGGGATGCCTCCAACTGTCCTCCCTCCTCAGATACCTACTGATTTTGACACCATGAAGAGATCTTGGGCACAGCTAAAGGAAGAACGGGATTTCTATCGGGAGAAGTTCAACGAGCAGGAAAGGAAGATCCAGAGGCTGACTAAGCAATTGGAGGAAGAACGGGTCCTGAACAACTACATCAGCACTGAAAAGAGGAGGCCATGGGAGCATTGATGAGCTTTGATGTTTCCTTTTGTAGTTTTATTTCCTTTTCAGTATTTTTCATTCCTGTAATGCCTAGGGGTAAGTTGTTGAACAATTGAAATTTTCATCTAATGAAGTGTGTTTCCCTTTTTTGTCTACAAAGTTGAATCTTGTTTGTCTTTGAAAACATAAAGCATACACATTCCATTGCACCATATGCATAGCAGGTACCCTATTTCACAGGTTGCTTAATTTTTCGCTGTTTGTGTGCACAGTCATCATGAATCCAGAATCCTCCAGTGAGCAAGCAATCAAGGCCCTTCAGGCCCAAAGTGCACAATTTCAAGAGATGGTCCTAAGCCTAGCCCAAGGTCAGCAAGAGTTGAAGACTCTACTCATGAAGAAAAAGAAGAAAAAGAGGACCGCATTGTTCAACACCGGACGCCGATTTGGGAACACACTCCACAATGAAGCTGATCCAACCACTTCTTCTGCTGAGAAAAATAGTCCCCAAGGGGGAGGAGCTCCTAGTCCCGCAGTCTCCGACAACGAGACGGACTATAATGACGAACAGTACCCACCTGCTGCTGACAGATACAAACAATTGGAGGACCGCTTGAGCGCCATGGAAATTCAGAATGTGCCAGGACTAGATTTCGGAGATTTGGGGTTATCTTCTGGGGTAGTCATTCCACACAAGTTTAAGGCGCCTGCCTTCGCCAAGTATGATGGGGTCTCCTGCCCAAAGCTGCATCTAAGGTCGTACGTAAGGAAAATCCAACCTTACACGGCGGATAAAAACCTCTGGATTCATTTCTTCCAAGATAGTCTCTCGGGGTCACAGCTTGAATGGTTCTACCAATTGGATGGAGCTAGCATCCGACACTGGGAGGATTTGGCAACCGCATTCTACAGACAATACCAATACAATTCTGATCTCGCTCCTACACGTACCCAACTTCAGGGTATGTCTCTAGGAACGGGTGAAGGGTTCAAAGAGTACGCTCAAAAATGGAGAGATTTGGCTGGCAGGGTGCAGCCTTCATTAACTGATCGAGAGTTGGTTGATATGTTCCTTGGGACGTTGTCTGGTCCGTTTTTCAATCATTTGGTTGGTAACTCCTCCGCTGGGTTCACAGATTTGATATTAACGGGAGAGAGAATTGAAGCTGGCATCAGGTCAGGCAAGATACAGAAGGCTGCCTCTACAAGTGCTGAGAAGAGGCCATTTAAGAAAGAAGCAAGCGCCGTCTATGGCCCTAGAAGACAAGTCAAGCCCGAAAGTCGCCAAGCCGTCAATGCTTTGGTCATCTCCAAACCTGTTGCTGCTCCTCAGCAGTACAATCAACAGAGAAGTGAAAGGCCCAAGAGGCAGTATACCCGATTGAGTATGACATTATCTTAAATTTTACCCCAACTGTTATCCACCAACCTGGTGACCCTCAAAGAAGCTCCTAAGGTCGTCAACACCGCGTCTCCTAAATACAACCCAAATGCCCGGTGTGCTTATCATTCTGATAGTCCCGGGCACACTACTGATGATTGCTGGGCCTTGAGAAACAAAGTGCAAGATCTGATCGACGCAAAGGAAATTCAGTTTGAAGCGCCAGAAAGACCAAATGTTGTAACGGCTCCTATGCCCCAGCATAGGGTAAATGCCGTTGAGGAAGAAATGTATGCTGTTTCGATAGATGAAGTTGTTACCCCTCTGAAGACTGTTAAGAAGAACCTACTGCGGGCCGGTTTATTTCCGGGTTGCGGCGAAGGTTGCCCATTCTGTGCTATTTCCCCATCTGATTGTCCCTTGCTAAGGTTAGGCATCCAAGGCCTAATGGATAGCAAGGAGATTCTATTCAAAAAGACTGCTGTTCAATTGGTTCCGATGAAAGAAGTTTCCGTGATTACCATCTTCAAAAATCCAATCAAGGCTCCCCCGAAAAAGCCTATTCAAATCTTGACAGTTGCGCCTGTGATCATTACTGTTCCAGGACCCCTCTCCTACGTGTCTGATAAAGCTGTCCCCTGGCATTATGGGGCAGACGTGTATGTAAATGGAATCAAGCAAGAATTTGATGCTAGTGCCAGTATCTGCGATATCACCGGTCCAGCTAAAGTCACCCGCAGTGGCAGGCTCTTCTCGCCTGACATTGCGCCGCCCGCTATTCGAAAACCCCTCCTCATAAAACCTGCAAGTTTACCTAGTCCTGTTGCTGATCAAATTGCATCCCCTGCTGCCGAGTCATCAAATGCTCGGGGCAAAGGGATTGAATAAGAGCCTGCCCGGATGGAGGCACCAATACCCGTAAATGCTGAGGCCTCCCGACAAGAAATGGAGGAGATTCTGAAAATAATAAAGAAAAGTGATTTTAATGTTGTCGAGCAGTTGGGGCATACACCCTCCAAGATCTCCCTGCTCTCCTTATTGCTATGCTCCGAGGCTCATGCTAAAGCCTTGATCTCATTTCTCAAGACGGCCCATGTGCCGCAAGGGACGTCTGCAGTCCAGTTCACTGACTGCATAGCGAATCTGACGGCGGACAACGGCTTGGGTTTTTCAGATGCTGACCTGACCGCAAAAGGGAGAGACCACAATGATGCCCTGCATGTCTCTATTGAATGCAGGGGCACTACTCTGGCACATGTATTGGTGGACACCGGTTCTTCCTTGAATGTTCTACCGAAAAAGGCTTTGGATCGCCTGGATTATGAAGGCCTGGAGTTGAAGCCCAGCAATATCATTGTCAGGGCCTTTGACGGTTCCAAGAGGATGGTTCATGGAGAGGTTAACATCCCTATTCGTGTGGGCTCTCAAGTGTTTGACTCTACCTTTTACGTGATGGATATACGTCCATCGTACTCCTGTCTGTTGGGTCGACCTTGGATCCATAAAGCTGGGGCAGTGACCTCCACCTTGCACCAGAAGTTGAAGTATCCCGTCAGGGGGAAGATCGTCACGGTACAAGGAGAAGAGGAGTATATGGTGAGCCATTTGAATTCCTTCAGGTACATCGAGATGGATGGAGAGTTCATTGAAACCCCCTTCCAGCATTTCGAGGAGGTGCATCCAATTTCAGCAGCCGCAGAGACAATGGCCGAAGAGAATGATTCCTTGAAGATGGCTTCCCTAAGGGATGCCCGGGCTGTGGTTCAGAAAGGCAATTGTGCACACTGGGGTCAGCTTCCTGACTTCACTCAGAAGAACGACAAGTTTGGGCTAGGCTTTACTGCAGAGGCACAGAAGGCGGTGCGCAAAGAGAAGATCGGAAAGGCTCCGGTGTTTATTTCCAGCTCAAGGGTGAATGCTATTGAGGAGGATGTGGAGGAAGCTGAGTTTGACAGTTGGATCTACCCGACTACCAGCAACGGACCAAGCAACTGGACGGCAAAGGATTTTACCCCTATCACATTTGTCACGCAGTAATTGATTTCTTTTGATTCCCAATTTGTAACAAACAATATGTTAAAACTCTGTTGGCTCGGTGTCCTACCCGGGGCATCGTAGCTCCATTTGTGAGGGCTTTTTTATATGACATTTTCATATATCATCAATCAAAACATTGGATGTTTGTTGCATTTCAAATCTTGTGCTCTTTTCCTTTCTGTGTTATATATATTGCAAAACAGCTATATTTACACACACTCACTTATACAGGTTTCAATCCACTCTGGATCTCACTGGTAACAGCTCTGCTACCGCCAGTTATGACTTCGAAAATCCGATCAACTTGGCCGAAGACGAAGGTGAAGATGATTGAGAAGTGCCTGGGGAACTCGCAAGACTGCTACTCCAGGAAGAGAGGACTATTCAACCACATGAAGAGCCTGTGGAGACAATTAACTTGGGTACTGAGACAGATAGGAAAGAGGTCAAGATTGGTGCCAATCTAGAGCTCAGCGTGAAGCAACGATTGATCCAGATGCTACAAGACTACTTGGAGATTTTTGCTTGGTCCTATGAAGATATGCCTGGTTTGGATGCCGACATTGTAGTTCACCACCTGCCAACCAAGGAAGATTGCCCTCCGGTAAAACAGAAAGTTCGACGGATGCGTCCAGAGATGTCTGAAAAGATCAAGGCCGAGGTTATGAAGCAGTTTGATGCCGGGTTCCTTGCAGTGACTTCTTACCCTCAGTGGGTTGCCAATGTAGTGCCAGTGCCGAAGAAGGACGGTAAAGTCAGAATGTGTGTCGACTACAGAGATCTGAACAGGGCCAGCCCCAAGGATGACTTCCCCCTACCTCACATTGATGTCCTTGTTGACAATACAGCTCAACACAAGGTGTTCTCCTTCATGGATGGTTTTTCAGGGTATAATCAGATCAAGATGGCTCCAGAGGATATGGAGAAGACTACCTTCGTGACTCAGTGGGGCACCTTCTGTTATAAGGTCATGCCATTCGGATTGAAAAATGCTGGGGCAACCTATCAACGTGCCATGGTTGCTTTGTTTCATGATATGATCCATCATGAAATTGAGGTATACGTTGATGACATGATTGCAAGGTCTCAAACTGAGGAGGAGCACCTGGACCATCTGAGGAAGTTGTTTGACCGACTCAAGTTATACAAGCTGAGGTTGAATCCCAACAAATGCACCTTTGGGGTAAGATCCAGAAAGTTGCTAGGTTTCATTGTAAGTGATAAAGGTATTCAGGTGGACCCTGCCAAGGTAAAAGCCATACAAGAAATGCCGACTCCAAAAACAGAGAAGGAAGTCAGAGGTTTCCTAGGACGACTGAATTACATTGCCCGATTCATCTCACATCTGACTGCTACTTGTGAGCCAATCTTCAAATTGCTGAAGAAAGATCAAGTGGTACGCTGGAATGATGAATGTCAGGCCGCCTTTGAAAGAATAAAGGAATATCTCCAAGAGCCACCCATTCTTATGCCACCGGTGGAAGGAAGACCTCTGATACTATACTTGACAGTGCTTGATAATTCAATGGGGTGTGTGCTGGGGCAGCATGACGAGTCTGGCCGAAAAGAGCACGCTATTTATTACTTGAGCAAAAAGTTTACCGACTGCGAGTCTCGTTACTCACTGCTTGAGAAAACTTGCTGCGCTCTTGTATGGGCTGCTCGCCGGCTGAGACAGTATATGCTGACTCACACTACCTTATTGATTTCAAAGATGGATCCCATCAAGTACATATTTGAAAAGCCCGCTCTGTCTGGGAGAATAGCGAGATGGCAAATGATCTTAACAGAATATGATATCCAGTATACAACTCAGAAAGCAATTAAGGGAAGTGTACTGGCTGATCATTTGGCACACCAACCTGTGGACGATTATCAATCATTGAACTTTGATTTTCCGGACGAAGACATCATGGTGGTAACTGACTGTGAAGTACCTGGACCGG
Organism: Vicia faba; assembly: GCA_948472305.1. NCBI lineage: Eukaryota > Viridiplantae > Streptophyta > Magnoliopsida > Fabales > Fabaceae > Vicia > Vicia faba. Next base: position 437,872,057 of record OX451737.1, on the reverse strand, counting down.
ATGAAGGACCTGAGGAAGGATCCCGATGGTCTATGCATTTTGACGGAGCCTCCAATGCTTTGGGTAACGGCGTCGGCGCTGTAATCATATCCCCCAAGGGGACTCATACTCCACTCACCGCCCGATTATGTTTCAGCTGCACCAACAATATGGCAGAATATGAGGCATGTATCATGGGTCTACAAGCTGCAATCGATTTGAGGATCAAGTTTCTAAGTGTCTTCGGAGATTCCGCTCTCGTGATCAATCAGATCAAAGGCGAGTGGGATACGAAACACCCGAATCTCATTCCTTACAAGGAGTATGTGTCGACCTTGCTCCCTCACTTTGAAGAGATAACTTTTGAGCATTTCCCCAGAGAGGAGAATCAGCTAGCGGACGCACTAGCCACGATGTCTTCAATTTTCAAAGTTAAATGGGACAATGAGGCTCCCCGAATCATAATCTGGAAGCTGGACGAACCGGCATACTGTTGTGATCTCGAGACTGAATTGGTGACTGAGAAGCCTTGGTACCATGAGGTGAAGAGATACTTGGAAGCTCAGGAATACCCTGAAAGTGCATCTGTCAATGATAAGAAGTTCATGAGGAGGTTTGCTGCAAAATTCTTTCTCAGCAACGGCATTCTCTACAAACGGAATCATGATTCAACTCTGTTACGTTGTGTGGATAAGGCTGAAGCAGAGAAAATTATGATGGAGCTACATGAAGGTACATTTGGGACCCATTCCAGTGGACACACCATGGCTAAGAAAATCCTCCGGGCAGGATATTTCTGGTCCACAATGGAAGCCGATTGTTACCAACACTCCCGAACTTGTCACAAATGCCAGATCTATGCTGACAAGGTGCATATCCCTCCAGTTCCTTTGAATGTCCTAACGGCACCTTGGCCCTTCGCAATGTGGGGCATCGATATGATAGGTGAGATCCGACCGACGGCATCCAATGGGCATCGCTTCATCTTGGTGGCGATCGATTACTTCACGAAATGGGTCGAGGCAGCTTCCTATGCCACAGTAACCAAGAGCGTCGTGGCGCGTTTCATCCGGCATAATCTGATCTGTCGGTACGGCGTCCCGGAAAGAATCATTACGGACAACGGTACCAATCTCAATAACAAGATGATCACTGAACTCTGAACAATTCAAGATACAGCACCACAATTCTTCTCCCTACCGGCCGAAGATGAATGGGGCTGTAGAGGCAGCCAATAAAAATATCAAGAAAATTGTGCAGAAGATGACAGTGACCTATAAAGATTGGCACGAGATGTTACCGTTCGCTCTTCATGGGTACCGCACCTCAGCAAGGACATCAACCGGGGCAACTCCTTTCTCCTTGGTCTATGGTATGGAGGCAGTCTTGCCAATCGAGATCCAGATACCCTCTCTCCGGATAATGAAGGATGCAGACTTGAATGAAAATGATTGGATCCAAACTCGACTTGATCAATTAAATCTGATTGACGAAAAGAGGCTCACTGCTATCTGTCATGGTCAAACGTATCAGAAACGGATGATCAGGGCATTTAATAAGAAAGTCAGACCGCAAGAGTATCAAGTTGGGGACCTGGTAATCAAACGCATCATCCTTCCTCAAAGTGATCCCCGGGGCAAATGGACCCCTACTTACGAAGGGCCATTTGTGGTTAAGCGTGTGTTCTCAGGAGGAGCCATGATCCTAACCACCATGGATGGTGACGACCTTCCTCACCCCGCCAATGCAGACATAGTGAAAAAATACTACGCATAAATAAAAGATCCTCTAGGTTGACATACCTAGGCAAAAATAAGGGCTTCCCGGCGAACTAAAAGGGTTCGGGCAAAAATAAGGGATGAAATGAATAAAAAAAAAATCTGTACACCCGGCAAGTCGAAAACCTGAAAGGGCGGCTTGGGCAAAAATGGGTATCCCGGTGGACTGAAAACCCGAAAGGGCGGTCCAGGCAAAAGTTAGGGATAAAAGCGTAACACTATGTCTCATTGGATCACTTCGCATCCGGAATTCGGCATCAACTATCTGGCTCCAGATTTCGGCATTGACCAATCAGCTTCATCTTCAAAATTAGGCAGCAAAGCGATGAGACATTCGAAGACATAAAGGCAATAGCAGAGTTGGAACCCAGTGGGATTGTTCACATAGCTGTTTTGTTTTCTTTTTCAAATTGTAAACTCTATACTTTTTGGCGATGTCCTCTTACTAGGATGTCAGCCTCTTGTACAAAAAACGCCTATTCACAGGCACAGTTTAAATCAATACAAATTCACTTGTCCATACAAATTGCCATTGTTTTTCTTTTTGTCTTGCGAAGAACGTCCAATGTTCATTTTTGATATATGCATTTGACATTAAATTGCTGATTCATAAATGTTTGCATATGAAAAAAGAGATTGATTACAGGTGACATCAAAGACAGGGGCAATGCGGAGTTGTCTAATACAGTCTAGTTGTTTTGTCCGCCAAGGCACCAAGATAGGTTCAACTGAAGAATGTGGCCAAATCATCTCAATTCCCCGCAGAATAAGACAGGATGCGACAGTACTTTCCCCAAGCGGAGTCGATTCCCCGTCGATCCTGAAGAAGCCTAACATTCCCCGGCAGGTCTTAAAGCTCATCCCCAGTAGATTCTGGAAGCTTATCCCCTGCAAAGTACGGACGTCTCGCCCAAGTTTTATTTAGAGTTATTTCCTCACAAGGACTTATAACTGGGTTATCCTCAGCTAAAAGCCACGGAAGACCGCTCTCGGCAAAGTCCCTTCAAATCCCCAGCGAAGTCTATCTTTGGTATTCCCAAGCAGAGTTTATCTTTAGAGTTCCCCGGCGGAGTTTATCACCATCATCCTCAGCGGAATCCATCATTAAAGTCCTCAGCAGGCCTCTCATCAAAACTTCGGCCAAGTATCTCTTCCACAGAGCAGCTTCCCGGCCGTTCGTCAAGGATTTATTTTCCTAAGATGAAATTACACTCATAAACATTTCACATTTTCCTACATCTTGCTTACATACATGATGAAACGCATATTAATGTTGAACATCATGACATCATGCATATCATACATCATGACATTGCATACAACTTACGTCTTTGCCTTTTCAGGAAAAAGACAATCTCAAAAGCGACTACCCTCAACTGTCACGATTCCAGATTCGATACCTGTATCTAGCCAGGGCACATCTGAGAGTGACCAGTTTCCAGACTCGACTCCCGTATCTAGCCAGGGCACGTCTGAAGAATTCGAAGATTCGATTCCTGTATCCAGCCAGGGCATATCTGTTGACAGCATTTCCAGATTCGATTCCTGTATCCAGCCAGGGCATATCTGTTGACCACATTTCCAGACTCGATTCCTGTATCTAGCCAGGGCACGTCTGAAGAGTTCGAAGATTCGATTCCTGTATCCAGCCAGGGCACATCTATTTGACGACTACTTCCAGATTCGACTCCTGTATCCAGCCAGGGCACATCTGAGCAACCAATTGTAGATTCAATACCTGTATCTAGCCAGGGCATATCTGCATCAGAAGACTGAAGATCAAACACCTGTAACAAGCCAGGAAAAACATCTGTCTTTCTTAAATACACAAGTTCTCGCTAAGGAATCTCTTATGCGATCAACACTTCCAAATGGCATCTATAAGCCCATTCCCGACAAAGTTCTGTCACTTCTCCAGATGGCATCTATAAGCCCATCTCTCTATCCACCACCTTTCCAAATGGCATCTATAAGCCCATTCCCGACACCACATGGTTGAGACTCCAGCATGCGAGTGCAAATTTCCAGGCACTCTAGTGTCCAATCTCCTTTTACCCTCGAGTCACGAAAGGCAAACTTTCCAATCTAACTCATCAGGTCCAAGAAGATTGAACAGGGGCAACTGTTGTACCCCAAAATTTGCCCTCCCATTTCCTCAACATTTTCTCATCACAAGACATTTGAAGATCAAGATACAATTAGGGTTTCCTCTGCTCAAGACTTCTCCTTGCACTGTGGACACAGATTAGGGTTTGTGTTTGCACAAAGATGTTTTGACCTAAAATGCCTAAGATGACTTTCATGCTTCATGTTGGACTCCCAAGTTTACCTATACCAAGTTTCAAGTCTTGATTCCAAGTTTTACCCAGTCAATTGGACAGTTGACCTAGAAATCAGCTGTATTGGGGAAAAAGTCAACTGTGGCCAATTGACAGTCAAACCTCATGAAATTTGATCCACATCAACATTATGAACTCATATGAACCATTTGATCAAGTTAGGATCACAATTCCCCAAGAAATTTGATCAGATCATCAAAAGGGCAAAATGGTCATTTTTAGGGTTTTGACTGCACAAGGGCAATTTTTGACTGTTTGACCTAGCCAATGGCAAACCAAGCTCACATATGGCCTCAAGGACTCAATGGAATTATCTTGACATGTTCATCAAGCTCAAAAGATCCCAAGTACACAAGATTGACAGTTGAATTTCTCAGTCAATTGATCAATTTTGACTGTATACTGAAAAGTCAAACTTTGACTTTTTGGTCAAAATCAAGAGTCAAGATTCATTTTTCATCAAAACATTCCAAATCATGAAACTTGTTCACCAAGAAATCACAAAATGCAAATTAGGGTTTGAAAATGGAATTTTTCATAACTTAGAATTTTTCTAAGTTATGAAAAACCCTAATTTTTTCCCAACTTTGCCCCATCTTTTCACCATGATCCATTTAGATTCAAACAAAAGTCAAAACATGAAAGTTGTAGCTTGTTGCATAATCTACAACTTTGATTCACAAAGTTTTCTCATTTGAAGCTTGTATCTCAAGTTATAATTTTTTGAATAAGGGCACTAAACCATCTTTTAACTTAGTGAAATTTGACCTATTTTGACAAGGTTTTCTACCCTACTTCAAGGCCACTTTTCATACCCTTCCACTTGGAATTTTGATTTGCATTTCAAAGATGGATTGTAGTACACATTCCAAGCTTTCCAAAATGTCCAAGAACTCATCAAACAACCTCATAACTTGAGAGATTCGAATTTCACAAGTTGGCAAAAATTCACTTTTGTTCTTCATCAAGACATGTTCATAACCTTGCCAATTTGAAATCAGTTTGCTTTATGCTTGATTACAGGTCCTTGAACCATTTCATACTCAATAATTTAATGCATATTCAATGTGTTAAGGTCATGTTCTTTGTGTTCTAACATTGCATAATGGTTTAATCCTAAACTAGATAAAGTGGAATTTCCATTTTTGAAAAGTTTAGCTTTATGTCAAGTTTGTAATCCAACAAGTACATGAAAGATCTGCTTTGCACAAGATTATGTGCATAACACACTGATCAAGAGAGGCTTATGCAGCACATTAGGAGGCCCCCTACTAACCTAAAACAAAAAAACTTGCTTTTGTAGCTTAAGTGTGAAGAAACATCCATAACTTATATCATCTCTCTTTTCAGCTTACACACAGAAGAAGAAAGTTATCAAACATCTTCCATAGAACCTAACCAAGCCAAGACACGACCCTTGCACCTCCAAAACACCCTCCATCTCAGAATCATCCTCAAACTGCAAAAACAGAGTTGCCTCTGCAGTTTGAGTGCCAACTCCCATTTCCCTCGAGCATTCTTACCAAAATCAATCCATACACATTCCCTAGCATATGTGCAAGCTAACCATGACCTAAAACCTGACCTGTAATCCCTCTAACAGCTTCCACCATTTTTACATTTTTGACTTGCAGGTGAAGTTCTATAGCTTGGTACAAGAAGTTTCAAGACAAAGTAAGCATTGAAAAAGCATCCCTGGACCTCAAGGAAGCTTTTCCAATCATTACATTGTACTGAAAGTCTCTCATTCTCCACATAGAAGTTCAACTGCACAGGTAAAAGTTTGAATTCGTATCTCTCTTATTAGGCATCTTTAGTCCTAAGTTTGTGAAGAAACAAGGTCCTACTCATAGCCCTGAACATGTACATAGCTTTACTTTTCATTTCTTTTATCTGAGTAGAGAGAATTTGAGCTCTGAAAGTGGTAGAAAAGCTAGGTCAGGAAAGAGGGGGAGAGAAATTCTCCCTCATCTTAGAGAGATAGGTCATGTTCTTTATATGGTTGAAACCGTCTCTCAATGCTCTACACTTTTCATGTTATGAGTTTTGCTTGAAAGTCCAGGAATCCAGAGATAAAAAACGCGTGTTGTAGCTTGAAGAAGGCTGTACAGAGGTTGAAGAAGGAGTGGTCTGGGCTGGGCCTGGATTTGTTTTCTTTTCACACCCCATTTTCATGTTTACACCCCCCTGAGCCCATTTGTTCATTTCTTAACATTTTTGACTTTTTTTCTTTTTGGTTGACTTTGTTTATTTTTTCTCATGACATTAGAAAATTGAAAATATTTTTTTCATCATTTTTTGCATTTATTGCATATTTATTTGTTTATTTTCTTTGTTTGTATATAATATATATATATGTACTATTATAGAAAATAAATAGAAAATAATGTAAATACAATTTTTATTTTTTATTTACTTTCTGAAAATATTTCATACAAAAAATACTCTTTTATTTATTTTATTAAAATATTAAATAAATATTTATTTTTTGTATAATACATATTTAGGGTTTAATATAAATATATATATGTGATTATTAATATGTTTAAGACAAAATATAAAAATACTTGATTTTTTTCATTTTTTATTTAATATTTGATACAAAAATACCTTTTTTCACAATATACTTCATTTTATGTTATTTTTATAAATAATAAATAAATAGTTGTATTAAAATTAAATAATACCTTTTTTTCTTTAAAAATTAGGGTTTTTGCCCTAAATTTAAAATACTCAAAAAATAATACATTTTTATTTTCTTTTTCCTTTTACATAAATAATATTTTCTCATACACATAAAAACTTTCTCTTTTGCATTTCACCTATTTATTTAATTTACATTTAATTATGCAATTTATTTACTATGCAAATATCCAATTGATGTAATAATTTAGATTTAAATTCTTGTCAATATCCCCATTTGGACATTTGTACCCCCTTCCATATTTGGTTTTGTAATAGCTTAGTAATTTTAATTTCGCACTTTATTGCTTTCTAATGATAACATGTTAGAATTAGGGTTTGTATGCGAAAAACGATAAAAAAATAGTTTGACCTAATACAAGACAAACAAGCATGAAAATGGACAGACAAATCACACTTGCACCCCCTAGGGTATTCCACCTGTTGCCTTCAAATAAATGGGCCATGTTGCATGTTAAACTTCTTTGGGCAAATCAAATGATTTTGAATGATCATAGTCCCTCGATAAAACTTTTCAAAAACAAACAAAAACAAATGATCAAGTCCCTTAGAGAAATTGCTCAAAGACATTTAACGCCGTTGCAATTATGGTCTAAAACGATGACCCGCGCCTGTCCCTTTCACATCCTAACACAAAGGTTGCCCCCCAAATACAATGGTGGTGCAAACTTGTTAAAAGGGTTAAAGTATAGCAATAATCTTTTGAGAAATTTAGGAGTAGATAACCTCTTAGTTACTTGAATCAACTTGCAAAACAAAACACTTGCCTAATTTCAAAATCACACATCACTACACTTTCAAAACAACTTTCAAAACAACTTTCAAAAACAAATGAAAACTTTTTCAAAAGACATATATCTTGGTATACATCCCCACATGGATCATTACAAAGGTTGCCACCACATTGGCCTCTTTTCAAAACATTTTCAAACCCACACACTCAAGCACCATTTAAAACAATTGAAAACAAAAGGCAAGTGATCTAAGCAAGTAACTAAGAGCCCATGGATAACCATGGATAGAAAGGGTGCTAATACCTTCCCTTTCTATAATCTACTCCCCGAACCCAAGAAAACATCTCAAAAGGTTTTTGCTGTGCTTTTTAACCTTTCCTTAGGATAAAATAAAAAGTCGGTGGCGACTCTTGCTAACCGCAACATTTGCGAATACAAACGCAAACCTCAAGTCAGTTCTCCCACCGTATCACAGTAGGCATATGAGACTTGATTGGACCCTTGAAAACTTCCTTTTCTTGATCAGACTCAAAACCCTAATCTTGACTGTGTAGGAGACCTTTGCACTGTGCAACCCTTGGGGAATTTTGAAGCATGACCTGGAAATTTCCTGAAGAATATGGGAGGGCAAATTTTGGGGTACAACAATCGGGATTATTTTTTTTGATAGGCTTTGCTACATATTGATACCCGTTTGGTATTTCCCTTGTTTATCTCATCTCAGTATTTACCACTTTCAAGATATCATGTATAGTAGGGGCATTTATCGCTTTCTAGAAATCATGTGAAGTAGGAAGCAGGAAATAAAGAGCGTGCGCTCGAAGTATCTGCTTAAAGTCCTATAGTAGGCACTGCTTTTTGTATGATAATTGTGTTTGTTTAAAATCCTACCATTGAAGTAGGTATTCTGCATGTATGTTTACATTTGTGCTTGCATCAATCCCCCCGTCCCTTATTGAAGTCCTCAAAAGCATGCAAGCAGGGAGGGTTCATAATCGACCTCCGCAGATTCCAGTCTGTATCATCCTTAGCTCACGTTGTACATCGATGCTTCAGAGTTGTACAGATCATGGTTATCAAGTCATCAAGTGGAAAAGGGATTTGTAATCAATCCCTCATATTTTTTCTTGAGCTCACATTGGTCGATGTTGATGCTTCATTCTCTTTTCTTCTATCCCCTCCCCACTTGTTTGCCTCGATTGATATGACCCCTTGGCTAAAGCACCCCTACATGACTTGTTTTCCTACCTTGATCTTCTATATCATGGTTAGTCACTTGACTTGAGTTATCATGTGCCACTCATGATATATGTTGTATGCTCTCTTGAGCTAGCTCTCTCGAGCTTGTTGGCTTGCTTGCTTGATTTCATCTTTGTGTACATGTTTTCAAGATGATTTACCCTCGGCATGTTCCCTTAGGAGCACTCATTTCAACTATAGATGATGATTCGAGATATACATAGTTTTAGGTGATAGACCCTTGATATGCTCCTTTAGGACTTCTTGATTCATCTATAGATGATGATTTGAGATATACATTAAGATTTTTATCCAATCATGTCAACATAGGGTAGAGATTTCCCTTCAAAACTCAACTTTAGGATCAATCATTATATGATAACATTAGGGATAGGTTTAGGTTAGTCTCCCTTAGATGTTTTAATTTCTTTTCCATCCTTGCATTTAAGACTAAAACTCTTTTCTTGACAAATGCATAAAACATCTAACAATTTTCAAACCCTTCTTTAAGGTAAAAAATATCAACCAATGCAAACTCTTTTGCGCCTTTGGGCTTTTTTTTCAATTTTTTTTCAAAAGAACATGTTAATTCACTTATGTGCTGACGGGTAAATCTCAAAATTTCGAATTGCGACAGACGGCAAAATTAATATCGTTCATTAAAAAATAAAAACCAATAAAACTTTTTAAGCCGAACTACGGCTGCTCTGATTCCTTAAAAGGGATACGTAGGCATCGGGGTAGGGCCCGAACGAGCACAACCTTTTATTTTCCCTACATTCTTTTCTCCTTTCTTTTGCATGCATTCCCTGTACAGCGTAGATATAGATTCTTACACACCCTTTTATTAGAGCAACAAGAGTGGATACCGTAGAGTAGTACAGGCATGTTGGGTGCTAATACCTTCCCCTTGCATAATATACTCCCTTACCCGATCTCTCGATCGCAAGACCGTGACTTCTCCTTTCTTAGGTTTTCTCGATGTTTACCTTTCCCTTCATGTGGGATAAAAGACGCTCGGTGGCGACTTCATTGATTTCATTATCAGTTGATTGTTTACCCGATTGTTTCAACCATATCAATAGTTGCCCTGTCTTGTTTCGGGAATTAATCTTTGACCTGTTTGAAAATTGCCGATGATATTCGTCTGTTTGTAGACTTTACCTGAAAAGACAAAGTTATTCTTTATGAAATGTCATGATGTGTGTAATGCATTGTGCAATGATGTTCTCAAAGTAAATGAGAGTGTCATATGTGTTTCGTATGCATATGCTATGATATTTTGTAAATGATATATGGATGTAAGATGTCGCCGACGACAATGGTAGCTTCATATAGCATCTTTGGCTGGGGAAAATAAATCCCCGACTGCTGCTGGGAATGAAGAACATGAATCTTCAATCTTGTTTAGAATTTCTTAGTTGGGGATTCTTGCTTTCTGTTTGAGGATACTCTGCTGGGAATGTTTGTCCTCCATTTGGGGATTGAAGAATTTCCAAGAAAATTGGTCGTTCATTGCTCTACTGGGGAATTTAACTCTTATATACCCTGACTGGGGATAAAAGAGATGGATATTCCTATGATGCAATATTTGACTAGGTTTCAGATACCGTAGCAACTCTCTAGGGATAACAACCTTGACTACACTTTGCTGGAGAAGATAATTTTGCCGGGGATTCGCAGTAATCGGAGAAATGAATTTTGTTGGGGAAATAAAACCTACTAGGGAAATAAATCCTGCTGGAGAAAAGAATTCTACAGTGGATTTTATAGTGTTGAAGAAATAAACTCGCTAAAGAATTAAATTCCTGTAAATTGTACTGAGGGAATCATTTCTGATTTCATAGGCTGTGCGAAGGAAGTTTCCACTATCTATTGGGGAAATGATCAAACTTCCTTGTACACTAGGGGACCTATTGGGGGAGATGATTCTGTGAACTGCTGGAAGATACCCCAATTCCTATCTGAAGGCATATTGAACTTGTTGGGGAATGTATCTTCGTCGAGGATGAGCTTGTGCGGGTAGCTCTGTGGGGGTTTCTCTGTGGAGATTTATGGATAACTTGAACATTATCCCAACTCCTAGAGTCTTTAGTAAATGCTTATTCCTGTTCTTATGAACATATTTTTTTAACATTAATCATATTCATATGCATATGTTCATTCAGTTTAGTCATTGGACGTTTTTGCAAAAAAAAAACAGAGAAAGTAAAAGAAATTTGAATTTTGAAATTGACTTTGTATTGAAAGTTTGCCTATAAACAAGCATTTTTGTACAAAGAGACATAAATCCTAGTAAGAGGAAATCGTCGTAAAATGGAAACGACCCCATCAAGTTTTAACTTTGCTATTTCCCTTATATCTTCAAGCATCTCATCCTTTTCTGTCGGAAGAAATTGACTGAATTGATCTGTACCATTCAAACTTGACGTTGCTAACGAAGCTTGCTGTAAGTAGGTGATCCAACGGGAAATAGTCGTACGCTTTAATCCCTAACTTTTTCCTGGACCTCCCTTTCGGGTTTTCAGTCCACCGGGATACCCTTTTTTGCCCAAGCCACCTTTTCAGGTTTTTGACTTGTCGGGTGTATAATATATATATATATATATATATATATATATATATATATATATATATATATATATATATATATATATATATATATATATATATATATATATATATATATATATATATATATATATATATATATATATATATATATATATATATATATATATATATATATATATATATATATATATATATATATATATATATATATATATATATATATATATATATATATATATATATATATATATATATATATATATATATATATATATATATATATATATATATATATATATATATATATCCCTAATTTTTGCCCGAACCCTTTTGGTTCGTCGGGACGCCCTTATTTTTGCCTAGGACAGTCAACCTAGAGGGTCTCTTTTTCATGCGTAGTATTTTTTGACTATGTCTACGTTCATAGGGTGCGAGAAATCTTCCCCTTCCATGGTGGTCAACATCATAGTGCCGCCAGAAAATATCTTCTTGATTACAAATGGCCATTCATATGTGGGAGTCCACTTTCCCCTGAGATCACCTTGTGGTAAGATGATGCGCTTTATTACCAAGTTGCCAGCCTGGTATACCCGATGTTTGAATTTCTTGTTGAAGGCTTTGATCATGTGCTTCTGGTATATCTGACCATGGCTAACGGCCGCAAGCCTTTTCTCGTTGATCAAGTTTATCTGGTCCAACCTAGTCTGAATCCACTCATCTTAAGGAAGGAATCTGGACTTTGACAGGTAAGACAACCTCCATATCGTAGACTATAGCGAATAGGGTTGCCCCAGTTGATGTACGTACTGAAGTGCGATAGCCATGAATAGAAAATGCTAACATCTCATGCCAATCTTTGTATGTCATTGTCATCTTCTGCAAAATCTTTTTGATGTTCTTGTTGGCGGCTTCCACTGCTCCATTCATCTTCAGTCGATACAGAGAAGAATTATGGTGTTTAATCTTGAACTGCGTGCATAGTTCCATGATCATAGTGTTGTTAATATTGGTACGATTGTCAGTGATGATCCTATCGGGTATTCCATACCGACATATGAGGTTATGCTTAATAAACCAAGCCACGATATTCTTGGTAACAGAGGCAAACGAGGTTGCTTCAATCCACTTTGTAAAATAATCAATACCTACCAGGATGAAATGGTGCCCATTAGATGCAGTAGGTTTAATCTCTCCAATCATATCAATGCCCCATATTGCAAATGGCCAAGGAGCAGTCAATACGTTCAGAGGAACTGGAGGCACGTGTACCTTGCAACATAAATATGGCATTTGTGACAAGTTTTGGAATGGCGATGGCAATCAGTTTCCATGGTAGACCAATAATAACCCACTCTCATAAGTTTCTTAGCCATCGTATGCCCGCTGGAATGAGTACCAAAGACCCATTCATGCATATCTTCCATAATCTTCTCATCTTCCTTCTTATCCATACAACGAAGCAAAGTTGAATCACGATTGCACTTGTACAAAATTACATTGTCAGAGAGAATTTGGAAGAGAATCTTCATAGAAATTTATTATCGTTAATAGACGCCCCTTCGGGATATTATTGACCCTCGAGGTATCTTTTCACTTCTTGGTACCAAGGCTTTTCCTCTACTCCATCGGTATCAACCTCGTAGCAATGTGCAGGTTCGTCTAGTCTCTCAATTATAATTCGAGGAGCTGGATTGTTCCATCTGACTTTGAACATAGATGACATGGTAGATAATGCGCCTTCTAATTGATTCTCTTCTCATGCAATATGTTCCAAATTCATTTCCTCGAAGTACAAAATTAATGTCAACACATGCTCTCGATAAGGAATGAGATTTGTATGCTTCATATCCCACTCTCCCTTAATTTTACTGATCACTAGGGCTGAGTCCCCATATATATATATATATATATATATATATATATATATATATATATATATATATATATATATATATATATATATATATATATATATATATATATATATATATATATATATATATATATATATATATATATATATATATATATATATATATATATATATATATCCAAGAACTTGATTCTCATATCGATGGCAGCTTTGATGCCCATGATGCACGCTTCGTATTTTACCATGTTGTTGGTATAGTCAAAACATAATCTGGCGGTGAAGGGCGTATGGCAACCCTTGAAAGAGACAATCACAACACCAAATCCATTATCTAGTGTGCTAGAAGCTCCATCAAAAACCATAGTCCATCGGGATCCCAGCTCGGGTCCTTCATACGGTCTAGGTTTTTCATAGTCAATAATCAGCATTATATTCTCATCCGGAAACTCATAATTCATAGATTAATAGTCGTCTACGGCTTAATGAGACAAATGATCTGTCAATACACTTCCCTTGATTGCCTTTTGAGTGGTGTACTGAATGTCGTACTTTGTCAAGACCATTTTCCATCTTGCTATTCTTCTGGAGATAGTAGGTTTCTCGAATATGTATTTGATCGAATCCATCTTACAAATCAACAAGATATTATGGGTCAACATATACTATCTTAGTCGGTGAGCAGCCCTTGCCAAAGCGCAACAAGTTTTCTTGAGCAGTGAGTATCTTGTGTCACAGTCGGTACTCTTTTTGCTAAGGTAGTATATTGCATGATCTTTTCGACCAGACTCGTCATGTTTCCCCATTACACACACCCATTGAGTTCTCTAACACTATTAGGTACATGATTAAAGATCTTTCTTCAACTGGAAGCATCGGGATCAGAGGTTCTTGGAGGTACTCCTTGACTTTGTCAAAAGCTATCTGGAAATCGTTGTTCCTTTTCACTACTTGATCTTTTTTCAGCAACTTGAAGATTAGCTCACAAATAACGGTCACATGAGAAATAAATCTGGCAATATAGTTCAATCTTCCCAAGAAACCTCTGACTTCCTTCTCAGTACGGGGAGCTGGAATTTCTTGAATGGCTTTGACCTTGGCGGGGTCAACTTCAATACCTTTACCGCTAATAATGAAACCTAGGAGTTTATCGGATCTTACCCCAAAAGTGCACTTGTTCGGATTCAACCTTAGCTTGTACTTCTTCAGTCTCTCAAACAACTTATGTAGGTGGTCGAGATGTTCTTCTTCAGTCTGAGATCTGGATATCATGTCATCAACGTAAACCTCTATCTTGTGATGGATCATGTCATGGAACAAAGCTACCATAACACGTTGGTATGTTGCACCGGTGTTCTTCAAACCAAAAGGTATAACCTTTTAACAGAAAGTGCCCCACTATGTGATGAAGGTAGTTTTCTCCATGTCTTAGGGTTCTATCTTGATCTGATTATAACTTGAGAAAGCATCCATGAAGGAGAATACTTTATGCTGAGCGGTGCTATCAACCAGAACATCAATATGTGAAAGCAGAAAGTTATCTTTAGGGCTTGCCCTGTTCAGATCCATGTAGTCTACGCACATACGAACTTTGCCATCCTTCTTAGGTACTGGAACCACATTTGCAAGTCACTCAGAATAGGACGTAACAACTAAGAAACCTGCGTGGAGATGTTTCATAACCTCGACTTTGATCTTTTCTAACTTCTCGGGACGCAAACGACTAACTTTCTGTTTTATAGGAGGACAACCTTCCTTCATCGGTAGACGGTGAACTATAATGTCGGTATCAAGCCCTGGCATGTCTTCGTTTGACTAAGAAAAGATCTCAACATAGTCACGCAACATCTGGAATAATATCTTTTTGACACTGTCTTCTAGGTTGGTACCTATCTTAACTTCTTTCTTGTCCTCTTCAGTAACCAAATTCACAACCTTGATTGGCTCTTCATGTCATCGTATGGCTCCTTCTTCTTGCTCTAACAGTCTAGCAAGTTCTCCAGGTACTTCACAATATTCCTCGCCTTCGTCCTCGACTTGGTAGATTGGATTTTCGAAGTCATAATGGGCAATAGCAGAGCTGCTATCAATGGGATCCAGGGTGGATATACATCTGCAATTTGTTGTGTGGGTATGTGTAAGAACACATAGCCATTTTGAAAGCAATAAAGTGAAAGAAAGACAAAGAGTGCAAAATTTGAATGCAAACATCCAATGATTTATTGAATGAAAATATGCTGATGAATAATGACAACCCTAACAAATGGGTCGTTGTGCCCCGGGTAAGGCACAAGGCTTAAATTTATTGTTTAAAATAACATAACCAAAATTTGAAAGCAAGAAAACAGAAAATAGTATTTACTCCTGACCAGAGGAGATTAATATAACGTCTTCAGTCTTCCAATTGCTAAGCCTACTGCTGGTAGTAGGGAAGATCCAACTGTTTATGTCACAGTCGCTATCAGCATCTTCCATAACATTAATAAGTGATCACATTAGGAGTCTCAAGAGGATCAAACTCAATCTCCTTAGCGTTGATCAGGTCTTGAACCTTATTTTTCAAAGCCCAACAATTATTTGTGTCATGTCCGGGACTATTGGAATGATAGGTGCACCTTACATTAGGATTGTACCGCGGAGAGGAAGTGTTGGGATTTTGAGGAGGATCTCTCAACGTAATCACCTCTGCTTTAAATAACTATTGTAATGCCTGAGACAAAAGGCATGTTGATCTTGGTAAATTGTCTCCTGGGTGGGTCCGACCTATGCTGATTGCCTTGTTGATGTGTTTTACTGGTGCATAATTAGAAATTAGCACAACTCTTACAGATTGGTTGCGGTCACCTCTATAATGACCCTTCTGGCCATACACAATATTAGCTTCTTTTTTCCGTTGAACGTCTTCTTCACAGTACTTGAAGACGTAGCCACCTGAATCTTTCCACTTCTGATTTCACCTTCAACTTGTTCCCCTATTAATATCAGCTCGGTGAATCCGGATGAAGAGCTTTCGATCAGATGATTGAAGAAAGGACTTTTCAAAGTTCCCATAAACATGTCAACCAGCTCCCTATCAGAAAAAGGAGGTTGCACTCTTCCTGCTAGATCTCTCCATTTTTGGTCATACTCTTTGAAACCTTCGTTAAAGCCCATGGTCATACTTCGTAATTACACACGGGTTGGTGCAAGATCATTATTGTATTGGTATTGTTTGCAAAAAGCAGTAGCCAAATATTCCCAAGTACGAATATTGGTTCTTTCCAGTTGATAGAACCATTCCAATTGTGTCCCAGATATGTTTTCTTGAAAGAAATGCATCCATAATTTCCTGTCGGTAGTGTGGGGTTAGGTCTTCCGGACATAAGACCTCAAATGAAGTTTAGGGCAAGAAACATTGTCATCATACTTTGCAAAAGTAGAAACCTTGAATTTGTGAGGTATGACAACTCATGAGACTAAACCCAACTCTTCAAAATCCAACCCAGACACTCTCTAGATCTCCATAGCATTTAAATAATCTTCCAGTTGTTTGTATTTTTCATCAGCGGGAGGATATCGTTCATCCGAATAGACTTCTTCATCTTCATCGAAATATTGGCCAGAACCAAGGTTACTTCCTCTCTCAACCTTTACACTCTTACCATCTTCACCCTGGTTGTCATCTTTGTTTAATGGGATATCACAGTCTTGAGCTTGTTTGGGAGGACCTCTGAACCTTCTTCCCATGTTGAGAATACCGAATGGTTTTCTAGTCTTCTTCCTCCTCTCTTTGGTGATGAGGGTCTTCATCTCTTCCTTCCCCTTGGCTAAGTTCAGGAACATTTGTTTGAATTGAGTGTTATGAGCATGAAGATCTTTGACGGTTTGTTTGAGAGCCATCTTTTAATGAAATAAACAACAAGAAGATGAGAAAACATGTCTATAAAGTACATATTATGTGATGATACGCATGATATGTAGATGCCAGTGCAATGTTTTTAAGGATCTTGCAGGGTGAAAGAGATTAAGAAGGAATCTTGATTGCAACTTTGACTTGTGGGACTTCGAGTATTTATTTTGGACGTCCTTCTATTGGAATCAAGTTCACCATATTGAGTGGGTCCTATCCTTTGACTCAAAAGAATGTATTTGGTCTTTTAACAATGTCTAGCTAGAGGAAAATAAATCCCCTTGCCCCCTTGCTAATAGCCCGACTTGAAATTCTGCAACAAATATCCCTAAGATCCTTCAAATGGTTAGTAGATGTCATGTCAGATGCCATGATGTCATGATGATATGTTTATGTTTACACAAATAGAAATCACAAACAAATCACACAAAAACCTTAGGTTTAAAGGCTTACATGGGGTCCAGAGGTAAGTACCCTTCTCTATTGAGGTTAAGTTGGCTCATACTGTCCTAATAATAGTAATCGAGTTCTAGGAGTCTCATATCACAGATCTTTCTTGAAGGTTATATTTTAGCATAGAAACTGATTTTCCACCAAAACATCCTGCAAGTCGAACCTCAATGAGTGTAGCATCGAGTATTAACCAACCTTGGACTGCACCAAAGTCGGCTATCTCACTACCTCCTAATGGCCAAGATGGGTCAATTAAGGTTCTAAAAGTCAGTTAGTGCTTATGACACCACACGATAACCCAATTTGTTTCTCGAATGACTCAAGGAACATCGGTACAAACCAAAGTGTCACACTAACGTAGCAATCACTTCAACCATATCGGTCTAGATCATACAATTTTTATGATCTATTGCTACTTACCTAGGGTACCCTAGATCCGGGTGTAGGATCTTTTCAAGAAATTAAACCCAAACAACCCCTTAAAGTAAAACAGACAATGCAAACATATAAAACAAATAAAAGTGATCTAAGACTCTAAGGTAACCCCTCTTTTGAGAAATTCTTCCCAACAGAGTCGCCAATTCTGTAATACGGTGGGAGAAATGACTTGTTTTATGTTTTATCCCAAATGTTACAGATAACAAGATTCACCACTGACTTTTCTTTTATCCAATAAGGAAAGGGTGAAAAGAACAGGAAATACCTTAAAGATTTTAAGTTTGGGGGGTAAGTTATGAAAAGGGAAGGTTTTAACATCCTTTTCATCCGTAGTTATCTACGAGCTCTTAATCGCTTAGCTCACTTTTTGAAAATTTGTTTTTTTTTGTGTTTGAAAATATTTTGGAAAGCCTAAAGTACGACCAACTTTGTAATGGTTCTTGTATCAGTCCTCAAGAACGCGTACAAAGTGTTTGAAAATATTTTGAAAGTATGATGTATGAAAAAATGTTTTTTTTGAAGAGTTTTGTGAGCAAGCGATTAAGAGTATCTACCCACTCAAGGTCGTTCTTGTACTTTTATCCTCCTTTATTTAGTGCTATCCATACTGTGATACGGTGGGAGAACTGACTTGGGATTTTGCGTTTGTATTCGCACTTGTTCAGTTTAGCAACAGTTGCCACCGACTTTTTATTTTATCCAAAGGAAAGGTCAAAAAGCACAGGAAAGACCTTTGAGATGTTTTCTTGGGTTCGGGGGGTAGATTATGAAAAGGGAAGGTGCTAGCACCGTTTTCATCCATGGTTATCCATGGGCTCTTAGTTACTTGTTTTAGATCACTTGCCTTTGCTTTTTAATTGTTTGAAATGGTGTTGTGTGTGTGGTTTTGAAAATGTTTTGAAAAAGATGCCTTGTCTAGGCAACCTTTGTAATGATTCTTGTTTGAATATATACAAAGGTGTGTGTCTTTTTGAAAAGATAATTCAATGTTTTGAAAGTTGTTTTTGAAACTGTTTTGAAGTTGTGTTGTAAAGTGTGTTTGAAAATGGCAAGGATGTTTTGCAAGATTTTGATCAAGTAACTAAGAGTTGTCTACCCTATTTTACTCAAAGATTTTTCTTATGTTTTTAACCCTTTTAACAGTGTTATTTCACCATTGTATTTGGTGAACAACCTTGTGTTAGGATGTTAAATGGGACAGGCGCGGGTCATCGTATGCAATCATTGAAAGCAACTTGTGAGACGCTCTAGCAATTTTGTAAGGGACGAGATCATTTTATCGAAGGCAATATCGAGGGTCATCGAGGGACTACGATCTTTGTTTATTGAAGGGGCATTTTCTAGAGTGTCTCATACTCGAGGGACATGATTGCATTTTCCGAGGCAACAAGCGAGGTTACCCTAGAGGTGCAAGTGTGAATTGTGTATTGACTTTCATGCATTTGTCTTTGTATTAGGTCATCTAGCGATTGATTTTGAATCTTCGCATACAAACCCTAATTACTATACAGTATATTGAAAGCGATAAATTGCGGGAATTCAAAGTCTAAGCTATTACAAATAAGTATCTGGGGATGGGGGTACAACTGTTTACAAATGGGGATGAGTCTTATCAGAATAGTAATGTCAAAGTATATATTACAACCAAATCGAACTGTCGCATTCTCAATGTAAAATTATAACAAGGTATAAGATAATGAAAATCAAAGAGATATGAGATGTGTATATTTATTTACAAATGCTCAAATAAAAATTAGCCTAATTAAAGACTTAAGTATTTATTATTAATTTATTTTGTATTTTATGTTTTTTAGGAACTTATATAAA
This sequence comes from Vicia faba, assembly GCA_948472305.1. Lineage (NCBI taxonomy): Eukaryota > Viridiplantae > Streptophyta > Magnoliopsida > Fabales > Fabaceae > Vicia > Vicia faba. The sequence continues at coordinate 437,852,234 of OX451737.1, read as the reverse complement.
AAGATTAATTAAACATAGTATTTTTTATATTTAATTAAATATACAAATATTTAGAGAAATTATATCAAAACAAAACTTTAATCTATTATTAGTTCTTTTTATTATTAACAAAACAAAAATATTTTAGAATAAAAAATAAAAAATAAAAGTATTAATTTTTCTAAAGAAAGTAAATTAATTAGTAAAGAAGAGAAAATAATATTATTTTAAAAATAAAAAAGAAAGGTGATGGGCCTAGGGTTATGGCCCAAAAAAATGAAAAAATGGGGAGGAGAACGAAAATCAAGGGGTGTAGGCGCTAGGAATGTTTGGGCTTAGGCTGAATGGTTTGGGCAAAGGCCCACGTGGGTGTTTGAACAATTTTTTAGGGTTCAGAGTTTTGTGTATTCAACAATTAGGGTTCACAGTTTTGAGTTAACGGTGCCACTCCTCTCATCTTCTTCGTTTTCTCTTCACCTTTCTCAAACCCATGGGCCTCTGATCCTTCCTCCAACCTTCAAGATGCCAGAGCGCCGCCTTCATCCATCTCTCCTCCACAACGATACAAGGCGATGGTATAAAAGGTATCTCTCTTTCGTTCCAAACACATTTTTTACAGTTTACATGTTTAATTCTTGTATGTTTTATTGTTTTGCAATGTTTAATCTTTGATGTTTCATGCGTGAGATGTAGGAAAATTGAGGGAAAAATACCTTGGTGCTTCGTTTCTGGAGAATGGATGGAGGATTGGAACGGCGGCGCTCTAGGTGGCCGGAGGAGGAGGGAGGAGCGTGACGATTGCGTTGGCTTTTCTGGTATTTCTGTTGTGCTTTTGATTTGATGATTCGTTGATGATGGAGCTTATATTCTGAAACTTATTTGTTGTTTTCTTCACTTCTGGACTTCTTCCTCTTCTTTGAGTGTTGGGTATTTTGTATCAATGATGATGACTTTCTGAGATATTGTTTACTTCTGAATGCTTGACAATGATGAACTTGTTTATTCTGATTTTGAGTTGACTCTCTTCCTTTCTTTGGTTTTATCAATGATGATTGTGTTCTGAGATTGGCTGTTGTTGTTGCTTTGATTTCTGTTGATGAATGTTTTATGATGATGGTGTTCTGAAAACAATATTGTTGTTTTGCTTGTTCTGCAAGTTCTTCCTTTCTCTTGTTGGAGATGAGGTTGTTAGTTGACTTGTTTGGATTTGTTTGAGTTGCAGGCTGTAAGTTTGTGAGTTTGCAGGCTTACCGGCTAGGCAGTTTGGATAGGTTTGAATGGTTTTGAGTTTTGCAGGTTTGAGTTTTGGCCTGTGTGTTTTCAGTTTTGACAAGTTTGAATGGTTTTGAGTTTCGCAGGTTTGAGTTTGTAACACAGTTTGTGTGATTTATGAGGCAGGCCTAGATGTTTGTTGAGTTTTGCGTGATGCAGTTTAACAGGTTTTAGTGTTTGAGTAAGCTTGCAAGTTTTTGGTAAGTTTTAGGCAGGTTGGTGTTTTGGAGGCAGTTTTACAGGTTTGATAACTTGCAGTTCTTGTGACTGCAGTTTGATGAGTTTAGGCAGGTTTTTTAAGTTGTAGTTATGCAGGCTTGGTAACTTGCAGTGTTTTAGGCAAGTTTGAATTGAGTTGCAGTTTGTGGCTTGAGTTGCGGTTTTAATTTGGTGATTTGCAGGTTATAGGTCTGCTTGTTTTGCTGGAGGCAATTTTGCTTCTGGTGTTTTATGTTGTTGGAAACAGGCTTCAGTTGGAGGCCTTTATGCAGGCTTTTGTGATTTGTTAAGCTTGCAGTTTTGTAAACCTGTAATGCAGGTTTTTGAAAGCTGGTTGTATGTTTTTTTAAGCTTGCAGTTTTGGCTCTATATCCTCCTCCTTTGGACTGTTAGACTGTTATATTTATTTGCTTTCTCACTGCTTTTTACAGCCTGCCAAAAACTGCAAAACCCCACTTCACTCTCTTTCTCTCTCCATAAAAGCATTTTAAATTGCTTATTATTTTTTATTATGAAAAGCTTGTTAGGCAGAACATGATGATGAAAATTGACAAGCCTTCTTGCTTGTAACTTGGTTTATCTTGCTGCATTGTTGTACTTTCTTTCCATATTTTCTGCATTGTTCTTTCTTTGACAGCTTTGCAACTTTCTTGGACAACTTTTCTGTTTTGACGGCTTGGTAACTTAGTTTGACATTTTTGCAACTTAGTTTGCTTTTGGTTGACTAATGCAGTTTGTTGTTCAGTTTGCTTTGCCTTGCTGCCTTATATCTTTGCATTTTGAATTAATTGTATGCTTGCAAATTAATTTTACTTTCCTCTTTGTGAACCAAGAAGAAAAATCTTCTTGTGATTTGTAAAGAGAATAAGTAAAACATGATGAATCCAATAACAATTTGATTCCGGCCAACAAGCTTTAATGATGACCTTTTTTATTTATCTGTTTCTGCTAGAAAATTCTCATACTAACTTCTTTCCGTCTTATGCAGGTAAGTAACAGTTGAATAATAGAGGAAGCAGCAGAAGTAGAAGTCAAATATCTCCAGAGATTTAGGCTTTAGATTTATTTTCTTTTCATTTATTGTAAAAATATTATTGTAAACACTATAAATTATAAATTTACAATATTCGAATAAAATTTGTAACAATATTTGAAATAAATAAATAAAAAGTCTTTGTCAAATAAGAATTTTCTACTGTCAAATATTCCAATCTTTCCTCGTATTGTCTATTTAATTATTTAAGTCTCTTAAATTAAAATAACTGGAAATGTATCCCAATGACTTTAATCCAGATGAAATAAATAATCAACAAACTTTGCAGTCTCGTAATCTCGCATTAATCACAATATACTTGGCATTTCAATTAATCATATGCTTTGTACAGTTAAACAAACAAGCATTCCACACACCTCTCACTCCACTGATCAAACCAATGCCTCAAAGTTTCAATCAAAAGCCTCAGCTCCTATACCAGATATTTAGGTTTTGAAAAACAACCAGTAATCTTGAACAAGCATAAAAATAATGTAATCAGTCAATTGAAATACTATGGATTCAATATCTTCTGAGAAATGCGAGCGCAAACCCTAATCCTGGATTACTGTCAAAGAAAAGTCTGCTTGATAAATTCCTGAGCCAATCTCAACAAAATCAGTGGAAACCCTAATTCTGGATTACTGTCAAGGGAAAGTCTGCTTGATCAATTCTTGAGCCAATCTCAACAAAATCAGTGGAAACCCTAATTCTGGATTACTGTCAAGGAAAAGTCTGCTTGATCAATTCCTAGGCCAATCTCAACAAAATCAGTGGAAACCCTAATTCTGGATTACTGTCAAGGAAATGTCTGCTTGATCAATTCCTGAGCCAATCTCAACAAAATCAGTGGAAACCCTAATTCTGGATTAACTGATAAAGGAGAGTCTGTTTGACCGATTCTCGAGCCGATCTTAAAAATCAGAGAAAAACCATGGGGTTGTGATTTCTTGTGAAAAAAGGGAGGGCAAATTTTGAGGTACAACAGTTGCCCCTGTTCAATCTTCTTGAACCTGAAGAGTTAGATTGGCAATTTTGCCGTTCGTGACTCGAAGGTAGAATATGATTGGACACTAGAGTGCCCAAAAATTTGCACTCGTCAAAGCATAGTTGAGGGAATGGGCTTAAAGATGCCATTTGGAGATGTGACAGAATCTTGTCGGAGATGGGCTTAAAGATGCCATTTGGAGATGTGACAGAATCTTGTCGGAGATGGGCTTAAAGATGTCATCCAAGAATGTTTGTTGAACTGTATGTTGCAGGTGAGTGGATGAGTATCAGAAAGGTATCCATGTTTGGAACATCTCTCAGCTGGGGATCTGAATAAGCAACAGATTAGCATCCGTGTCGGGAGGCATCCGTAAACAATTTTCAGAAATCTTTGAAGCTCGAGATTTGCTAAACTTTATCCTGCAAAGGGTAAAATATTAGCTGAAACACGAAGTTATGCTGTATGATGCAATGTATGTGTTATATGAATGTAATGAATGTGTATGTAAGTTAATCAGTCGCCTTGCTGAGGAGAATAAATCCTGGATGGCTGGAGATAATAAAATCTTTGACCGTTGTCGGGGAAAATAAATCTCTGACTGCTGCCGGGGATTGAAAATCCTTTGATCGTTGAAAATGAGAAGTCCTGGGACCGCTGTTGGGGAAATAAGGAGTTTGGGTTGTATGCCAATCTACTGGGGATTCCTGCTTTGAGGAGATCTTCGCTGGGGAATATCTGAAAAACTCTGAGGAATTGAGAATGAGAGTCTTCATTCTGCTTGGGGAATAAGTGTTGAGGAGCCAAGAACGAGAATCTTCGATCTGCAGGGGATTTGAAATTCTGACAAATCCAAGCTGAGAGTAAAGAAAGCTCCAGAGAATCAAGGACGAGAGTCTTGATTTTGTTGGGGAATAAGAAACTCTGTGGGGAATAGCCATACTGTTGTAGAGTAGCTATCCTGTTGAAGAGGTTTATTCCTGTTTGGAGGAAGTTCATAAGTCAAGACGTATGCCACTTTGAGAATGAGAATCTTCACTCTGTCGAGAATATCAGGAAGCTGAATTGTATATCACTTTGAGAATGAGAATCTTCATTCTGTCGGGGAAGATCAGGAGGTTGGGTGTATGCCAATCTTCTGAGGTTTCAAGGATGAGAATCTTCATTCTGTTAAGGGTCAGGAGCTTGGGAGTATACCAATCTTCTGAGGTTTCAAGGATGAGAATCTTCATTCTGTTAAGGGTCAGGAGGTTGGGAGTATACCAATCTTCTGAGGTTTTAAGGATGAGAATCTTCATTGTGTTAACGGTTAACTGTTATCTGGTTGATCTCCAGGCTTCAAGATGTATCATACCATTATCTGGTCGAATCCAGGCTTCATGGCGTTTGGAGATATCAAGATATTATCCGGTCGAATCCGAGCTTCATAACTTGTATTAAAGATATACCACTACCTGGTCGACTCCAGTCTTCGTAGTATTCTTGGCTGCTATCTGGTCGTAATCCAGGCTTCACAGAAATTTGTATTGCTATCTGGTCGTAATCCAGGCTTCACAATAACTTGTTGAGCTGTTATCTGGTCGAATCTAGGCTTCACGGCTTGTGTTAAAGATATACCACTATCTGGTCGACTCCGGGCTTCGTAGTATTCTTGGCTGCTATCTGGTCGTAATCCAGGCTTCATAGAAATTTGTATTGTTATCTGGTCGTAATCCATGCTTCACAATAACTTGTTGGGGATTAAACTATTATCCGGGCTTCATAGCTTACTCTTAGGAGATACCACTATCTGGTTGTAATCCAGGCTTCGCGGTAGTCTGATACTGTTATTCGGTTGTAATCCGGGCTTCACAATATGCTGTAGAGATCAAGATACTATCCGGTCGAATCCGGGCTTCATAACTTGAATTTTGTGAGAATTTGATCTTTGACGATCGTAACCTCCAACAGGTGATGAAGGAATTTTTGACGACCGTAACTTCCAACAGGTGATGAAGGAATTTTTGAACGACCGATCAATTTGAAATGTAATTTTGTTGTGGAGAATAAATCCTTCATAAATGTTGGGGAAATAAACCCATGACTGCTGGTCTGCTAGAGAGGTGATAAACTTCTCGAGGACGTTTGAATTTCTTTTCAGAAGGAATTTGGAGAGATTCATCACTGCCCCTAGTATCAAGTGCTTATGGTACTGCCAGGAAACTTGGACTGTACGTAACCCTTCTATGAGATTGACGTTTAAATGCCCCAAGTGATGGTGAGGGAGATTTGCCTCAGGTTAATCTGCGATTGAGAGATTTCTTGAAATCTTGACTGGACTGCCCCAGGTTTATTGAACTTTGAAAGATTTGTTGAAATATTGACTGGATTGCCCCAGGTTTACTGGACAATACCATAGCAAGTCCTTTTTTTTGTTGATGGGAGATTTTTGCCATGGGAGTGTCATCCCACTTGAAGTGATTTCATTCACTGAGAGGGCTTTCGTTCCTCCGAACATTCACTGTATGAATTGCTTCACTGTCAAACAAATAAACATGTGCAAACAACGATATTCAAATAATGCAAAGTTTATGCTTGTCTCTAAGTTTTGAAAAATGCATTTTTTAGTAGAAAACTTTTTATAAGACAAATCCAACACAAGATTTAGGGCAAAGCCTTATAGGAGTCAGGATACCTTTTGTAACAGTATGCTTTCGAACGAACCCATGCTTCAATTAGGACTTTTGAAGGGTTGTAACGCGGCTTGGTTCACGGTTTAAGAAACAAAGGATAAAGGTTCAAAGTATATTTGTACCCACCCGCTCTTCATGATGTTCTTCAATCCTAAACTCAGTTAATTATGCGTCGAACTTTATTTGAGTTTGGAACGATGTTTTGGTGATGGTTCACAAAAGTTGAATTTATTGGAAGGCAGTCATCATTTTTGCAACATTTTTCATGTTGTTGAGGATTTATAATGACCACTTTCTTTTGATTTGTTATCCCTAATTTTTGCCATGACTGTTCCTGTTTTTGAGATTACAGTCAGCGGGATGTCCCAGCTTTCTTAAGCCTCCTTTATAGGTTTTGGCTCAGTGGGATTTTCTTTTTTGAGAGATAATGACTGCCTATGAGATAAGGAACCATCACTGTCTTTTGATTCCAAAGGAATGTTTTTGATGTCATTCGTTGTATTACGAACTGAGAGTTTGCGACTTCAATGTGCATCTTTTGAATTAACTGAGAGACTACCCTGCCCCAGGTTTAATCAAAGGTTTCAATTTGTGTTTAAAACAGAGAACTTCTACTTCTTTGGCTCGATGGGTTTACTAGGGATTATCTTCCTTATAACTCCAGTGTTTAGGATTTGAAAGAAACGCCTGTACATCGTCAGCAAGGTTTGTCTAAAAGCATACTGTATGAGATTATGGTATTGTTTCGTCATCCTCCCTCTAAAGGCTTATAGCTTTTGCAAGAGTTAAATGTCATAAAGAAAGTAGAAAGCATAGTTCAAGAATAGTGAAAACGAATGGATGAATTCAAGACAAACATATGCAATGCATTAATGAAACAGAGTTTGACATCAACAGATAATTGTTTGAATAACAAAAGAAATTACAACTTGAAAATTCAAATGAAACAAAAGTCTCTTAGTTCGAACTTGTCATTTCAGTTGGAGAACCCTCAACGGAAGATTTTCATCTCGCCATCCGGCATGAATTTCAGCACTCCATTGTCAATCAAGTCTTGGATCTTGTTTTTCAAAGCCCAAAAGTCATCAGTGTCATGTCCAGGACTATATGAGTGGTATACATAAAATGCGTCGGGGTGATAGCTAGGAGTAGAGGTATTGGGCTTCCGAATAGGATCCTTTAAAGCAGTCAGATTGACCTCCAACAAGCGTTCCAGTATTAGAGATGATGGTATGTCAGTCTCAGTGAACTGTATTCCAGACGTTTTTTGCTTACGCCGATTACCCTGTTGACGCTGGCGAGGTTGTTGCTGGGCTTGTGACCCTGAAGCAAGTTGAGTAGCTTTTCCCTTGTCTTCTTGTCTCAAAGGAGGTTGAATGATGACTCGATCTTCAACCCTAGATGTTTGCCCCACCTGGTTGTCTCGAAGCAGTTTGTTGACGAGGACCCTGAGCTCTTCTTGTCTTTGAGCCAGGTCTTGAATGAGAGCCATCTGGCCCACCAGTTGTCCCATCATCTGGATCTTCATTGTTTCCAGCTCAATCTGTAGCTCTTCCAACTGATCATTCCTGACACTGCCTGAATTCCCTAGGACCATGCCCCTTGTAAGGAGAGCTTTCACTTCTTCTTTCCCTTGGGACAGGTTCAAGAACATTTCTTGAAGTTGAGCGTTCTGAGTCTGGACATCTTCGATAGTCCTCTCTAGAGCCATCTCTACTGAAATAAAAAGTAGGAGAATAAGGAAACCTGAAAGGGAAAACCTTTCATGATACAATTCATGATATGTGGATGCATGTTTTCAAGGATCTTGCGGGGTAAACACAAGAAAATGTTAGAGGTTGAACTTCGACCAACATCTTTGATTGGAGGACTTTGTATCGGTGGATGTCTTTCCATGAGAATCAAGCTCACCATGTCGAGTGGGTCATAGCCTCCGATTCAAGTTGTTGCACTTGACCTTTGACGGTGTTTATTTAGAGGAAAAATCCTCTTGCCCTTTGGTAGACGTCTGGTTCAATGTGACCCTGCATCAAAAGACCCTCGAGATCCTTGAAATGGTCATTGAAAATGCTATGGTATGATGTTATGATGCTATGTACATGTATGCAAAAGCAAGTAAGTGTATATACAGGTAATCATATTAACACAAAGCAAACAAGTCCTTAGGTTTAGGCTTGCATGGGGTTTGTAGGTAAGTACCCTTTTGAAGTTAGTTGGCTCAACCTGTCCTAAAATAGAAATCGGGTTCTAAGGAGCTCAATATCACTGGATTATTTTCTGTGTTCATGGTTTCAGTTTAACCACTTTACTGGCGACCAAAATATTCCAAGAAAACAATCCTCAATGAGTGTAGTATCGAGTGTCTACCAACTTCGGATTGCACCAAAGCCGGTCACCTCACTACCCCTAAAAAGTCCAAGATGGTCAAGTAAGGTTCTAAGAGTTCGTTATTGCTTCATGACATCAATCAGAGGCCCGGCATTCTATTTTATTAACTCAAAGGCTACCGGTACCCACAAATATGTCATACTAATGTAGCTACTGCTTCAACCATGTCGGTATACCCCACACAGTTCCCTCACAGTTTATCGCTACTTACCTAAAAGGTGCCCCCAAATCCGGGTGTAGGATTTAAAACAAACCCAAACAAGGAACCCAAAAAGTAAAGTAATCAAAGCAATCAAGGTAAGCATGTAAAGGTGATCTAAAACCCTAAGGTAACCCCACTTTTAGAAATGTCTCCACCAGAGTCGCCAGTTCTGTGATACGGTGGGAGAACTGACTTGGGATTTTGCGTTTGTATTCACACTTGTTCGGTTTAGCAAGAGTCGCCACCGACTTTTTATTTTATCCAAAGGAAAGGTCAAAAAGCACAGGAAAGACCTTTGAGATGTTTTCTTGGGTTTGGGGGGTAGATTATGAAAAGGGAAGGTGCTATCACCCTTTTCATCCATGGTTATCCATGGGCTCTTAGTTACTTGTTTTAGATCACTTGCCTTTGCTTTTCAATTGTTTGAAATGGTGCTTTGTGTGTGGTTTTGAAAATGTTTTGAAAAAGATGCCTTGTCTAGGCAACCTTTGTAATGATTCTTGTTTGAATATATACAAAGGTGTGTGTCTTTTTGAAAAGATAATTCAATGTTTTGAAAGTTGTTTTTGAAACTGTTTTGAAGTTGTGTTGTGAAGTGTGTTTGAAAATGGCAAGGATGTTTTGCAAGATTTTGATCAAGTAACTAAGAGTTGTCTACCCTATTTTACTCAAAGATTTTTCTTATGTTTTTAACCCTTTTAACAGTGTTATTTCACCATTGTATTTGGTGAACAACCTTGTGTTAGGATGTTAAACGGGACAGGCGCGGGTCATCTTATGCAATCATTGAAAGTAACTTGTGAGACGCTCTAGCAATTTTGTAAGGGACAAGATCGTTTTATCGAAGGCAATATCGAGGGTCATCGAGGGACTACGATCTTTGTTTATCGAAGGGGCATTTGCTAGAGTGTCTCATACTCGAGGGACATGATTGCATTTTCCGAGGCAACAAGCGAGGTTACCCTAGAGGTGCAAGTGTGAATTGTGTATTGATTTTCATGCATTTGTCTTTGTATTAGGTCATCTAGCGATTGATTTTGAATCTTCGCATACAAACCCTAATTACTATACAGTATATTGAAAGAGATAAATTGCGGGAATTTAAAGTCTAAGTTATTACAAATAAGTATCCGGGGATGGGGGTACAACTGTTTACAAATGGGGATGAGTCTTATCAGAATAGTAATGTCCAAGTGTATATTACAACCAAATCGAACTGTCGCATTCTCAATGTAAAATTATAACAAGGTATAAGATAATGAAAATCAAAGAGACATGAGATGTGTATATTTATTTACAAATGCTCAAATAAAAATTAACCTAATTAAAGACTTAAGTATTTATTATTATTTTTTGTATTTTATGTTTTTTAGGAACTTATATAAAAAGATTAATTAAACTTAGTATTTTTTATATTTAATTAAATATACAAATATTTAAAGAAATTATATCAAAACAAAACTTTAATCTATTATTAGTTCTTTTTATTATTAACAAAACAAAAATTTTTTAGAATAAAAAATAAAAAATAAAAGTTTTAATTTTTCTAAAGAAAGTAAATTAATTAGTAAAGAAGAGAAAAGAGTATTATTTTAAAAATCAAAAAGAAAGGTGATGGACCTAGGGTTATGGCCCCAAAAAAATGAAAATATGGGGAGGAGAACGAAAATCAGGGGGTGTAGGCGCTAGGAATGTTTGGGCTTAGGCTGAATGGTTTGGGCAAAGGCCCACGTGGGTGTTTGAACAATTTTTTAGGGTTCAGTGTTTTGTGTATTCAATAATTAGGGTTCACAATTTTGAGTTAACGGCGCCGCTCCTCTCATCTTCTTCGTTTTCTCTTCTCCTTTCTCAAACCCATGGGCCTCTGATCCTTCCTCCAACCTTCAAGCTGCCAGAGTGCCGCCTTCATCCATCTCTCCTCCACAACGATACAAGGCAATGGTATATAAGGTATCTCTCTTTCGTTCCAAACACATTTTTTACAGTTTGCATGTTTAATTCTTGTATGTTTTATTGTTTTGCAATGTTTAATCTTTGATGTTTCATGCGTGAGATGTAGGAAAATTGAGGGGAAAATATCTTGGTGCTTCGTTTATGGAGAATGGATGGAGGATTGGAACGGCGGCGCTCTAGGTGGCCGGAGGAGGAGGGAGGAGCGTGACGATTGCGTTGGCTTTTCTGGTATTTCTGTTGTGCTTTTGATTTGATGATTTGTTGATGATGAAGCTTATATTCTGAAACTTATTTGTTGTTTTCTTCACTTCTGGACTTCTTCCTCTTCTTTAAGTGTTGGGTATTTTGTATCAATGATGATGACTTTCTGAGATATTGTTTGCTTCTGAATGCTTGATAATGATGAAATTGTTTATTCTGATTTTGAGTTGACTCTCTTCCTTTCTTTGGTTTTATCAATGATGATTGTGTTCTGAGATTGGCTGTTGTTGTTGCTTTGATTTCTGTTGATGAATGTTTTATGATGATGGTGTTCTGAAAACAATATTGTTGTTTTGCTTGTTCTGCAAGTTCTTCCTTTCTCTTGTTGGAGATGAGGTTGTTAGTTGACTTGTTTGGATTTGTTTGAGTTGCAGGATGTAAGTTTGTGAGTTTGCAGGCTTACAGGCTAGGCAGTTTGGATAGGTTTGAATGGTTTTGAGTTTTGCAGGTTTGAGTTTTGGCCTGTGTGTTTTCAGTTTTGACAAGTTTGAATGGTTTTGAGTTTCTCAGGTTTGAGTTTGTAACATAGTTTGTGTGATTTGTGAGGCAGGTCTGGATGTTTGTTGAGCTTTGCTTGATGCAGTTTAACAGGTTTTAGTGTTTGAGTAAGCTTGCAAGTTTTTGGTAAGTTTTAGGCAGGTTGGTGTTTTGGAGGCAGTTTTGCAGGTTTGATAACTTGCAGTTCTTGTGATTGCAGTTTGATGAGTTTAGGCAGGTTTTTTAAGTTGCAGTTATGCAGGCTTGGTAACTTGCAGTGTTTTAGGCAAGTTTGAATTGAGTTGCAGTTTGTGGCTTGAGTTGCAGTTTTGATTTGGTGATTTGCAGATTACAGGTTTGCTTGTTTTGCTGGAGGCAGTTTTGCTTCTGGTGTTTTATGTTGTTGGAAACAGGCTTCAGTTGGAGGCCTTTATGCAGGCTTGTATGATTTGTTAAGCTTGCAGTTTTGTAAACCTGTAATGCAGGTTTTTGAAAGCTGGTTGTATGTTTTTTTAAGCTTGCAGTTTTGGCTCTATATCCTCCTCCTTTGGACTGTTAGACTGTTATATTTATTTACTTTCTCACTGCTTTTTACAGCCTGCCAAAAACTGCAAAACCCCACTTCACTCTCTTTCTCTCTCCATAAAAGCATTTTAAATTGCTTATTATTTTTTATTCTGAAAAGCTTGTTGGGCAGAACATGATGATGAAAATTGACAAGCCTTCTTGCTTGTAACTTGGTTTATCTTGCTGCATTGTTGTACTTTCTTTCCATATTTTCTGCATTGTTCTTTCTTTGACAGCTTTGCAACTTTCTTGGACAGCTTTTCTGTTTTGACAGCTTGGTAACTTAGTTTGACATTTTTGCAACTTAGTTTGCTTTTGGTTGACTAATGCAGTTTGTTGTTCAGTTTGCTTTGCCTTGCTGCCTTATATCTTTGCATTTTGAATTAATTGTATGCTTGCAAATTAATTTTACTTTCCTCTTTGTGAACCAAGAAGAGAAATCTTCTTGTGATTTGCAAAGAGAATAAGTAAAACATGATGAATCCAATAACAATTTGATTCCGGCCAACAAGCTTTAATGATGACCTTTTTTATTTATCTGTTTCTGCTTGAAAATTCTCATACTAACTTCTTTCCATCTTTTGCAGGTAAGTAACAGTTGAATAATAGAGGAAGCAGCAGAAGTAGAAGTCAAATATCTCCAGAGATTTAGGCTTTAGATTTATTTTCTTTTCATTTATTGTAAAAATATTATTGTAAACACTGTAAATTATAAATTTATAATATTCGAATAAAATTTGTAACAATATTTGAAATGAATAAATAAAAAGTCTTTGTCAAATAAGAATTTTCTACTGTCAAATATTCCAATCTTTCCTCGTACTGTCTATTTAATTATTTAAGTCTCTTAAATTAAAATAACTGGAAATGTATCCCAATGACTTTAATCCAGATGAAATAAATAATCAACAAACTTTGCAGTCTCGTAATCTCACATTAATCAGAATATACCTGGCATTCCAATTAATCATATGCTTTGTACAGTTAAACAAACAAGCATTCCACACACCTCTCATTCCACTGATCAAACCAATGCCTCAAAGTTTCAATCAAAAGCCTCAGCTCCTATCCCATATATTTAGGTTTTGAGAAATAACCAGTAATCTTGAACAAGCGTAAAAATAATGTAATCAGTCAATTGAAATACTGTGGATTCAATTTCTTCTGAGAAATGCGAGCGCAAACCCTAATCCTGGATTACTGTCAAAGAAAAGTCTGCTTGATCAATTCCTGAGCCAATCTCAACAATATCAGTGGAAACCCTAATTCTGGATTACTGTCAAGGAAAAGTCTACTTGATCAATTCCTGAGCCAATCTTAACAAAATCAGTGGAAACCCTAATTCTGGATTACTGTCAAGGAAAAGTCTGCTTGATCAATTCCTGAGCCAATCTCAACAAAATCAGTGGAAACCCTAATTCTGGATTACTGTCAAGGAAAAGTCTGCTTGATCAATTCCTGAGCCAATCTCAACAAAATCAGTGGAAACCCTAATTCTGGATTAACTGATAAAGGAGAGTCTGTTTGACCGATTCTCGAGCCGATCTTAAAAATCAGAGAAAAACCCTAGGGTTGTGATTTCTTGTGAAAAAAGGGAGGGCAAATTTTGAGGTACAACACATACCATTAATTAGTAGGAAGCCCTATCGTTGGATGTGAAGGGACAAACATAGGGTTGTCATACAGTCATCGAAGGCAACTGGTAAGGACGCTTTTAACAACTTTCGTAATGGACTAGATTAATTATGGAAAGGAAACGTCGAAGGGTCATCGAGGGACTATGATCTTTAATTTGAGGGACCTTTGCTAAAGCATCCCCCCTTTTTAGGGACGTGATTTTTTTTATTCCGAAGGCAACAAGGGAGGTTACCCTAGAGGTGCGAGTGTGCAAGTGTGTTGTATTCGTTTATTTTATCTTTTGAAATTAAGGTTTCCTAACGATTCGTTTTAGTCTTTCCATACAACCCTAATTAGTAAGCAGTAATATAGAATATAAAAAAGACAGTAAAGGTGCGGAAAGTAAAAGCAGAAAAGATAAACTTAAATGCACCAATTCACATCGACCCATGTGACTCCAATACAACTCAAATGCATTATGCATGTGGAACCAATGTTATCCTTACCGGTCCTGCCAGGTCCACATCTCCAAGACAGATAAATACCAATAAAAGTATGATTCAGCCTTAAGCTTTCAAACCCCATTCAGTGTTAGGTTTGGGAAAAGTCAATAGTTTCCACGGAATTACCAAACCTTGCCTCTTGACACAAATTATGCATGTACATGTGCAATTTCAACAACTCATCACAAAAACTCATCACATAATTTAACATATTTTGAATTATCTTCACAACATTGCATAACATACATCATTTATGTCAATCAATCACATATACACAATCTCATAGTATAAAAATCTCAACACATCATTATAACAAATAGAAATTAGATACAAATCATGCTATATTCAAACATCATCAAATTCTAACACTTACATACACAATTCAAGTGTTAAGTTTCTCATCAAAACACTTCCAAAACCAATTTGAATCAAGTCAAATAAATTATTAAAATACATGTAAATACATGATAAATTATAACATACTAGATCCTGATCCCATTCATGCATAAAATAATTTTTCTGTGTCCAGCCACCCGTGTTAAGCGCCCCTACCCGCACTAAGCGCCCTATGCGAAAATCAGAAAAATCTGTTGCAAACAGCGACTGACTTGTGCACGAAAATAACAATAAAGACATGTTATAATGCCCATTTTACTCCAAGTAAACATATTCTAACATGTATACATCATAGAGAACCTATTTATATCATAAAAACTAGATTTCAAAAACCTAATTTACAAATCCCTAAATCAATTTGGGTGATTCAAAACCTAGAAATTTACATACCCAATCCTATTACATGTTTCTACCCATCATATACTCCCATAATAATATAGATTCTCACCCTTACCTTTGAGTGTAGAGTCTTTAGGGTTGCCTCTTCACTTTTCCTCTTTTCTCCTTTTTCTCCTCTTTCTCCTCTCCTCTTCTCTTCTCTTCTCTTCTTTGTTTTGTTTTATGATAACACTAATTTTAATCCCTCTTCTTACTACGCTATTTCATTAATAGGTCTAATTCCACTTACCCATTCTATTATGACATAAAGCACAATTCTAATTATTAACTATTCTTACTTATAACTCCAATTATTCAAATAACAAATATGTTCAAATAATTTAAATATTCACCAAATCACACAATTAAATCAATTACTATATAATATAATAATTAATAAAATAATTAAACAATAGCAATTAAAAATCAGGGTGTTACAACTCTCCCCTATTTAAAAGATTTTTGTCCTCGAAAATTACCTCAAACGAATAACTCGGGATACGAATCATTCATCTGACTCTCCAGCTCCCAAGTCGCATTACCATCTACCGGTCCTCCCCAAACCACTTTCACCAAAGTGATCTCTTTACCTCAGAGTTTCTTCACTTCTCTATCCTCTATCTGCATAGGTAATGTCTCAACAGTCAAATTATCTCTTACTTGCACATTATATAATTGGACAACATGAGACGGATCTGCAATGTATTTCCTCAACTGAGACACATGAAACATGTCATGGACATTAGCAAGTGACAGTGGAAAAGCAATTCGATATGCCACTTCACCTACTTTCACAGAAATTTGATAAGGACCAATAAAACGTGGCGTCAACTTACGTGACTTCAAAGCTCTACCAACACTAGTTACCAAAGTAACCCTTAGAAATACATGATCATCTTTCTCAAACTCAAGCGCCTTCTTCCTCTTATCATGATAACTCTTTTGACGACTCTGAGAAATCTTCATCTTTTCTCGAATTATCTTAATCTTATTTGTAGTCTGTTGAACTATCTCAGGTCCAACCACAATACTCTCACCAGATTCATACCAACACAAAGGCGTCTTACACCTTCGTCCATACAAAGCCTCAAACGGTGTCATTCCAATACTTGAATGGAAACTGTTGTTATAAGTAAACTCAATCAAAGGAAAGTAACTATCCAAAGCACCTCCTTGCTCCAAAACACAAGCTCTCAAAAGATCTTCAAGTGACTGCACCGTCCTCTCAGTCTGACCATCTATTTGCGGATGATACGCCAAACTCAGATGCAACTTTGTACCCAAAGCATCTTGCAAACCTTCCAAAAAATTCGAAGTAAACCTCAGATCTCTATCAGAAAGAATACTCGATGGAACACCATGCAAACTCAATACATTCTCAATAAAAACTCAGCAAACCTTTCCATCGGATAAGCTATCCTAATCAGGACAAAGTGAGCAGATTTTGTCAATGTGTCCACAATAACCCAAAAAGCATCACAATTACTCGGAGTCCTCGAAAAACCCAAAACAAAATCCATAGAAATGTTATCCCACTTCCACTCAGGAATGGATAACGGTTGCAATAACCCAGATGGTTTCTGATTTTCAATCTTAGACTTCTGACAGATCAAACAAGAATACACAAACTCTGCAATATCTTTCTTCATACCTGATGAATGTACCCCAAAATTTTCCCTCTCAATTCTCAAGGCTTTTCTCACAAAGATTCTCAGGATTCAAGTTGGCACAAGTACATTGGGGTTTTCTAGTACCAAAATTAAAAGGAAACTGTCAAAAAGGGAGAAAACAGATAAAAATAACATTTTGACAAATTTGGAGAAAAATAGGCCTCCTTCGATTCAGCCCCCTTCGATTGACTTTTGGCCTCTTTCGATTGCTCAAAATTGCTGCTAGCATGCCTCTTTCGTCTAGACATGTGACTTCTTGTTGCAGGTTTCATTTGTATATTTTACTGCCTGCATGCTTGATTCAAATGCCCAAGTTTGTTGGCCACAAGTGCCCCCTTCAAGGAAAACCTTTCGATTCACCAAGCGTGTTGCCTGCATGTTTGCTTTGAAAACCAAATTTTGCTGCCACAAGTTCCCCATGCAGGGCAAGCCTTTCGATTGGACAAGTATGTTTCCTTCATGCTTGCAATCGAAGGCCATGACCTTCTGGCCACATGTGCCCCCTTCAAGGCAAACTCTTCGATTGGACAAAAGTACCTGCATGTAAAGCTTTGATTGGAATGTGGATCCCCTTCGAATCAGCTTGCTTTGAATCCAAGCTGAGCCATTCAAAGCAGGTTTTATTTGAAGCAAATCTGAGGAAATCTCATAGCCTTACCCTAATTGACAGGCTATGTTGCTTCCAGATCTTTGTATAATCAGAAGGCCAGAAGCATAAGTCACATCTTCTGCACCCCAACTGCCAAAAGGCCCCCCACTTGTAATCTTATGTTACATATTTTTATTATTTCTTTGCAAAGCTGGCTACTACAACATGTCCATTTTTTCTCTATAAATAGAGGAATTTTTTGCAAAGGCTGAAGAGGATTTTTTTGACAAGAGGAACAAAACCTCTAAAATCTTCTCAAACACAACAAAATCTCTCAAGTCCTTAAGCACTTGTGAAGAACAAACCCAGAATCCCCTTGTCACCTCTTTCGATTCTGAAGAACAAGCACTCTTCAGTATCCTTTGAATCCAGTTTGGAAAGAAACATAAGACTTGTTTCTTTCCTTCCTTCGAATCCAACATTCCAAGCATAACTGTTGGCCCCCTCTTTCAAATCCAGCACCCTGGGCCTCCACTCAAGGTCCCACAGCCATTAAAGGCCTGAAGCAAGGTAAGTCACTCTTACCTTTGAACTTTTCATTTCATGGCATAGTATAACTTTCACCTTCATTTGGAACATGTATATAACTTTTGTTTGTTGTTGTTCTTTTTCATTTTCACCCCTTTAAATTATTTTTTCTTTGCTAACCCTTTTAGTTTTGCTTCTTGTTTTTTATTAAATATTCTTTAAAGACTAACTTGGCCATAAGGCAGTGTTAGCATGGCCTTAGGCCATGTTGCTATTTATAAACTCAAACGAAATAGACAGGGGGAAGAAAGACATGAAACGAAGCCTTGGGCTTCAATGCTAACTTCCAGGCCCAGCCAGAATGCATGCTCATGCTGACTTTCAAGC
Organism: Vicia faba; assembly: GCA_948472305.1. Classification (NCBI taxonomy): domain Eukaryota; kingdom Viridiplantae; phylum Streptophyta; class Magnoliopsida; order Fabales; family Fabaceae; genus Vicia; species Vicia faba. The sequence continues at coordinate 437,834,155 of OX451737.1, read as the reverse complement.
CCCAGAAAGGCAGAATCAGAAGGCACATTTACACTAAGTCCAGCCAGGATCGAAGGCCATGACTTGCTGCTGACAGCCTCAATCAAAGAAGGTAACAAGGAAACAAGGCATAACCAGAAGGCATGCCCAACTACTGACAAGCCCAATCGAAGGCCACACCCTGCTTCATGCCAAGGCCCAATCGAAGGCCATAACTTGCTGGTTTCTTCCTCCCAATCGAAGGAGGCCAACAGAAGCAGATTCGAAGGATACTCCTCCCCCCAATTGAAGGAGCTCTTTTTTTCTTCTCTTTTTTATCTTATTTTTGTCTTTATATTTCTATGCACTTAAATATGGTTGTAATAGTGTAGGATTTATTTTTTGCACTTTTTATTACTTTTATACAAATGCTAGTAATTAGGTGTGTATGGCAAGATAAAAAAACAAGTAGACAACCTAAAAAATCAAAGACAAAATGCATGCAAATCAAACACACTTTGCACACATGAACCCTTAGGGTAATCTCACTTGTTGCCTCGAAAAAATAGTCATGTCCCTCGAACATGGGCGTTTTAGCAAAGACCCTCGATAAAAGATCGTAGTCCCTCGATGACCCTCGATGTCTTCGATAAACGATCTAGTACCTAAACAACATTGTTAAAACGTCCCATAGGTTTCCTTCTATGGCTATATAAACTTCCCACGTCCATCCCTTCACATCCATCGATGGGGCTTCTTACCAAAACAATGGTAAGATAGCAACATCTAAAGGAGAAGGAAAAGAAAATTTAAGACCTTTTGAGTAGGTAGATTGCTCCTAGTTGCTCGCTTGCTCACAACAAAAACATATTTATACACCAACACTTTCAAAAACACTTTCAAAACCTTTTCCAAACATGAAATATTTTTAAAAGCTCAACACTTTGTATACGTTCTTACAAATGAGAACTATTACAAAGTTTGCCTAAACGATGGCGCCTTTTCAAAATACTTTCAAAAAACACTACAAAGCACACTTTCAAACAAAAGCAAGTGATCTTGCAAGCAACTAAGAGCCCATAGATAACTATGTATGAAAATGGTGCTAACACCTTCCCTTTTCATAATCTACACCCCCCAAACTCAAGAAACAATCTCAAAGGTCTTTCCTGTTCTTTTCAGCCTTTCCTTTTGGATAAAAGAAAATTCGATGGTGACTCTTACTAACCGCAACATTTGCGATAAAACGCAAAACACCCAAGTCAGTTCTCCCACCGTATCACAGAACTGGCGACTCTGTTGGGGATAAACTTAAAAGTGGGGTTACCTTAGGGATATATCACCTTTACTTGATTTCATTGTTTGACTTGTATGCTTTACATTTTGGCTCTTTATTTGGGTTTAAATCCTCTACCCGGATTTGGGATACCTTATAGGTAAGTAGAAATACATTGTGGAAACTGTGCGGGGTATACCGACATGGTCTAAGCAATAGCTACGTGAGTGTGACATATTTGTGAGTACCGGTAGCCCTTGAGTAGTCAAGGAGAATAAGGGGCCGCTGAGTGATGTCATGAAGCACTAACTGACTTTTAGAACCTCTACTTGACCAACTTGGCCATTAGGACGTAGTGAGATGACCGACTTTGGTGCAGTCCGAAGATGGTAGATACTCGATACTACACTCATTGAGGTTTGATTTTCGGGATATTTCGGTCATCGTGAAAGAGGCTTGCGATGAAACAATGCCCGAGAAGACAAATCAGTGATATTGAGATCCCTTAGAACCCAGTTACTATTTCTAGGACAGGTTCGAGCCAACTAAACTTCAAGAGGGTACTTACCTACAAACCCCATGCAAGCCTAAACTTAAGGACTTGTCTGCTTTGTGTGTGTATGGTTATTTGTGTATAACAACTTGCTTGCTTTGCATACTTGTACATAACATCATGACATCATACCATAGCATTTTCAATAACCATTTCAAGGATCTCGAGGGTTTTTGATGCAGGGTCACGTTGAACCAGACGTCTATCAAGGGGCACGAGGATCTATTTTTCTCTAACCAAACACCGTCAAAGATCAAGTACAACAACTTGAGTCAAGGGTTATGACCCACTTGACATGGTGAGCTTAATTCTCGTGGAAGGACATCCACTGATACGAAGTTCTCAAATCAAAGATGTAAGTGATTACTAACATTTACCCCACGAGATCCTTGAAAACATGCATCCACATATCATGCATCATATCATGACAGGTTTCTCCCATACAAGTCTCCTTATCTTCCTACTATTTATTTCAGTAGAGATGGCTCTAGAGCAAACTATCAAGGACATCCAGGCTCAAAACGCTCAACTTCAAGAAATGTTCTTGAACCTATCCAAGGGGCAAGAAGAAGTGAAAGCTCTCCTCGCAAGGGGCATGGTCATGGGGAATCCGGAGGGCACCAAGGATGATTAGTTGGAACGACTACAAACCGAGATAGCCATAATGAAAGTCCAAATGATGGGACAACTGGTGGGCCAGATGGCTCTTATCCAAAACTTGGCTCAAGGACAAGAAGAGCTAAGGACCCTCGTCAACAAACTTCATCAAGACGGTTGCAACTTGTTGCACCCCAAAATTTTCCCTCTCATTTCACAAGGGATCACCCTGGATCCCAGGTTTGCTTCTATCAAGTTTCTAAGCCTTGAACTACAAATTTTCCAAGGAAATCACTCACAAGGGCAAAATGGTCATTTGCATATTGAAAAGTCAAACTTTGACTTTTGGATCAAAAATCAAGCTTCAAGAATCATATTTCATCAAGACACGTTGAAATATGAAGTTTTGTTTCATCAAAATCCAAGAGGTCAAAATTCTAAATACTTAGAATTTTTCTAAGTGTTTAAGAAATATAACAAATTCAGAACTTCTTACCAGGTTATCACTATAGCGCTCAGCAAATTCTGGATATTCTCAAGACAGAGTTTGGGTAGAACTTCTGGGCAAGTTTTCACAAAAGCTCAGTCAGAGTTTGCCAAAGCAATTCAAAGAAGGTTAAGGAGCGTGGTGCAAGCTTTATAGAAAGTCTGAAAGCTCCTTCAGAACATACTGGAGCCAGAAGATAAGAGGATCAGAAGATGGGATCCTACGCTGAAGCAGAACTTATGATCCAGAACTAAGCCTTGATGTAGAGTTTCACATTGCAGGATTTCTGGTTGTGATAAGTCTCATCATCATTTAATGCTCACAACCACCTTCTGAGTCTTTATCCAAAGGATTTTCACCACGTGTACCTCTACTGTTGGTATAGCAACTCTACTTTTGCTTTTCCTTAAATCCTGCTGACAACCACCATGCTTGCTTCAAAGACAAGGCAACGCTTCAGCACATGAAGGCTATTTTCAACGCTTTGGTCAGAACTTGACCAGATCCCAAAACCTTGCTTATACAACTTGTTGCAGACCTATGACTAACAGTTGGTTCAACCTACGCCTGCATCCCATGATTACACCAAACTAGCATAGGAAAACTATGATGAAAAAGCAAAAGAACAGGATGCCAAAACATGTTCAAACCCCACTTGTTTTTTCCCTAAAATCATAGCAAATTCATTTATAAATACTTGGCTCCACCACACGTTCAAGGGGCTGGCCTTTGGAAAGAAAGAACTATCAAAAAGAGAGAAAAGGAAGTTGTGAAAACTTCATAAAAATACAGATTTCTCATACACAAAAACAAACCTTTGTTCTTCTCTTTGAATCAAAGAACACAACCACTGTTCCGTCTCTCTTGCTGACTCAGAACATCCAAAGGCAGCCACTCAAAGCTCCAAGCACGCTCCAGGTTCAAGGTAAGTCTTTTCTGACTTTGCTTGTTTTTTCATTCTGAATATCATTAACATGTAAATATCATAGTATTAATATTGTACATATCATTGCATGAATAAAAAAACTATGGATCAGAACTTCTAGGATAATGCTAGGCTCAAAATCAGGATTAGAACTTCTATGAACTGTTGTGTTGTTATCATTTTGATTTGCTGTTTAACAAGAGCTGAATAAATTGTTGTGCTGATTAAGAGTTGAAATGTAACATAGAACTTCTGTTTTTCACTCATCATTTAAACACACAGAACTTCTAGGATTTTCTCACTGTTTAAGCACGCAGAGCTTCTGAGTTCTCTTCACTGTTTAACACACAAAACTTCCATGATTTTTCTCACTGTTAACACACACTGAACTTCTGATGTTCACCCACTGGCTCAGCACAATACAAAACTTCTGATGTTCACTCACAGTATTAGCACAACACAGAACTTATGAGTTCTCCTCACATGTTAAATATACCGAACTTCTGATGTTTCCATCAACTGTTTTCAAACACTCTGAGTTTCTGATTTTCACATGCTGATAATACGGAACTTCTGACTTTTGGTTCACTGGCTGAACACCATCCAGAGCCTCTGTGTTTTCCCTCTAACGTTTCTTGCAGGACCTCAGAGTTTACCAGTCCAGAACTTTTGATCCCATGAATGTCTCCTGCTGAGTCACAACGCTCTTGGCTTCAAAACTTCTGATCCTCGTTGTCCTGCTTACAGCAACACGCTATTTCCACCTTGCATTTATTTTCCTTTTCATCATTTTTTATATTAACATACAAAAGATAAAAATATTTTCCTTTTAATTTATTTCCCTAAGACACAAAAACATTTTTTAAACAAGTCTATTTCTTTCTTATATTATACATTTCAATATGGTTGTAATAATAACTTAGGACTTATTTTTACTTGTAATCCACATTCGTATATATGTACCCCCATCCCCAAAATATTGTAATAGCGTAGAATTTCATTTTCCGCAATTTATTGTTTTCCTTATACTGTATAGTAATTAGGCGTGTATGGCAAGAATAAAATCAACAAGTAGATAACCTTAATCAAAGATTAAATGCATGCAAATCAAACACTCTTTGCACACATGCACCCTTAGGGTAATCTCACTTGTTTCCTTATAAAAATGGCCATATTATGCATGTGGGATGTCTTAGCACAAACAAAAATCGAAAAATACAAGATCATAGTCCCTCGATGACGCTATCAAAGTTGTCTTTCAAAATGATCTTATTCCCAAAAGAAAAATGCTAAGTCATCTCATAACATTGCTATCATGATCATACGATGACCCAACACCCGTCCCTTCACATCCAACGATGGGGTTTCTTACCAAAACAATGGTAAGATAGACACATCTAAAGGAGGAGGAAAAGCACATCTAAGACCTTTAGGTAGGTTCTCTCTTAGTTACTCGCTTGCTCACAACAAAAACATTTCATACTCCAACACTCTCATTTTGAAACACTTTTGAAAAACAACACTTTGTATGCGTTCTTATAGAGACGAGAACCATTACAAAGACACCTTTTCAAAATCACTTTCAAAAACACATTTCACAAACACTCCTTTGAACTATTTTCCAAACAAACACTTTGTACGCATTCTTATAGAGACGAGAACCGTTATAAAGACGTTTTCAAAATACTTTCAAAAACACACACCACAAGCACATTCAAACAAAAGCAAGTGACCTAGAGAGTAACTAAGAGCCCATGGAAAACCATGGATGGAAAGGGTGCTAATACCTTCCCTTTTCATAATCTACCCCCCAAACTCAAGAAAACATCTTTAAAGGTCTTTCCTGTGCTTTTTCACCTTTCCTTTTTGGATAAAAGAAAAGTCGGTGGCGACTCTTGCTAAACCACAACATTTGCAAACAAAAACGCAAAACCTCAAGTCAGTTCTCCCACCGTATCACAGAACTGGCGACTCTGCTGGGGACAAAAACTTAAAAATGGGGTTACCTTAGGGTTAAATCACCTTTACTTGCTTTCATTGTTTGATTTGTGTGCTTTACATTTTGTTCTTTTTTTTGGGCTTGCTTTGATCCTCCACCCGGATCTGGGACACCTTTTTAGGTAAGTAGCAATAGATTGTGGAAACTGTATGGCGTAGATCGATATGGTTGAAACAATGGCTACGTTAGTGTGACGAATTTGTGGGTACCGGTATCCCTTGTGTTGAAACGAGGAGAATACGGGGCCGCTGAGCGGCGTCATGAAGCACTAACTGACCTTAGAACCTTGCTTGACCAACTTGGCCATTAGGACGTAGTGAGATAACCGGTTTCGATGTAGAGCTAAAAATTGGTTGATACTCGATGCTACACTCATTGAGACCGGAATTTTGGGATATCTCGGCCGCAAGAAAAGATTGATTGAGTGATTGAGTTGAGACAATGCCTAAAAGAAAGGTCAGTGATATTGAGATCCTTTAGAACCCGATCACTATTACTAGGACAGGTTTGAGCCAACTAAACTTCAAGAGGGTACTTACCTATGAAACCTCATGCAAGCCTAAAACTAAGGACTTGTCTGCTTTGTGTGTATATGATTATTTGTATATAAACTTGCTTACCTCGCATATCTGTACATAACTTCATAACATCATACCATAGCATTTTCAATAACCATTTCAAGGATCTCGAGGGTCTTTGATGCAGGGTCATGTTGAACCAGACGTCTATCAAGGGGCAAGAGGATTTATTTTCCTCTAAACAAACACCGTCAAAGATCAAGTACAACAACTTGAGTTAAGGGATATGACGCACTTGACATGGTGAGCTTAATTCTCGTGGAAGGACATCCACCGATTCAAAGTTCTCCAATCAAAGATGTTGATCAAAGTTCAACTTCTAACTGTTTCTTGTGTTTACCCCACGAGATCCTTGAAAACATTGCATATATATATATATATATATATATATATATATATATATATATATATATATATATATATATATATATATATATATATATATATATATATATATATATATATATATATATATATATATATATATATATATATATATATATATATATATATATATATATATATATATATATATATATATATATATATATATATATATATATATATATATATATATATATATATATATATATATATATATATATATATATATATATATATATATATATATATATATATATATATATATATATATATCATACATATCATTGCATAACAGGATTCATAACAGGTTTCTCATCTCATGCGCTGTTTATTTCAGCAATAGCTCTTGAACAAACTGTGAAAGATCTTCAAGCTCAAAACGCCCAGTTCCAACAAATGTTCCTGGCTATGGCTAAGGGGCAAGAGGATCTGAAAACTCTCCTTCTCAAAGACAAGAAGTCCGAGAAGTCAGTAGGCGTCCTAAACTTGAGAAGAAGACCTAGAGGACCATTCAAAAGAGCTTTAGATCTTTCAACTCCATCCAACATGGGGGATAGTCATGAAGAAGACAACAGGCTGGAGATTGATGAAGCTGAAGCTGACTACTCTGAAGAACAATATCCTCCCACTAATGACAAGTACAAACAGTTGGAGGATCTCCTCAGTGCTATGGAGATTCAACAGACACCTGGCTTGGATTTAGGAGACATGGGTTTGGTTTCTGGAGTGGTCATCCCACCAAAGTTCAAAATCCCTACCTTTTCCCTGTACGATGGAGTCTTTTGCCCTAAGATGCATTTAAAGTCTTATGTCCGCAAGATTCAACCATACACAACTGATCCAAAGCTTTGGATCCATTTCTTCCAAGAGAGCCTAGTAGGAACTTAACTCGAATAGTTCTATCAATTGGAGAGTTCTCGCATCCATACCTGGGAGGATTTAGCTGCTGCTTTTTACGAACAGTGTCAGTATAATGCTGATCTTGCACCAACTCATGTGCAATTGCAAAACATGACCATGGGTTCCAACGAGAGCTTAAAAGGATACGCCCAAAAGTGGAGAGATCTGGCTGGTAGGGTGCAGCCCCCTTTAACTGACAGGGAGTTGATTGACATCTTCATGGGAACTTTGACAGGGTCTATCTTTAAACATTTAATCGGAAGCTCCTCAGTCGGGTTCACCGAGCTAATACTGACCGGAGAAAGGGTCGAAGATGGCATTAAAAGTGGAAAGATTCAAGAAGCTACACCTTCTGATGCTCAGAAAAAGCCATACAGTAGGAAGAAAGAGTCCAATGCTGTGTACAATCAAAAGAGTCGCTGTGACCAACACGTAAGGGCAATACTGATCTCTGGTTCTGCGTCACACCGACAACAGCAAAGGGGAAATCAATGAAGGCCAGACGAGTCCAAAAGACAGTTTACCAACATCAACATGCCGCTGTCTCAAGCGCTACAACACTTGTTGAGGATGAATCTGATTGCATTGATAGGACCTCATCCAAACCCCAAAACTTCTTCTCCTAACAACAATCCTAATGCAACATGTGCTTACCATTCTGACAGTCCCGGGCATGACACTAATGATTGTTGGGCATTGAAATACAAAATTCAGAATTTGATTGACGCCAAGGAGATCGAGTTTGATCCTCCAGAGACTCCAAACGTGATCACTACTCCCATGCCAAGATATTGAAAGCTTTTGTTCATTTAAATTTTCAAATTGTAATATCTTTTTTTATTCAAACAATTATCTATTAATGTCAAACTTTGTTTCATTAATGCATTGCATATGTTTGTCTTAATTTGATCCACTCATTTTCATTACATTTAAACCATGTTTTCTACTTTCTTTATGACTTTTAACTCTTGCTAAAAGTTACAAGCCTTTAGAGGGAGGATGACGAAAACAATGCCATAATCTCATACAATATGCTTTTGGACAGACCTTGCTGATGATGTACAAGCATTCTTTCAAATCCTAAACACTGGAGTTATAAGGAAGGTAATCCCTAGTCAACCCCTTCGAGCCAAAGAAGTAGAAGTTTTCTGTTTTAAAACAAATTGAAACCTTTAAAAAAACCTGGGGAAGGGTAGTCTCTCAGTTATTTCAAACGCGCGTTAAGCCGCAAACTCTCATCTCGTAATACAACGAATGACGTCAAGAAACATTCCTCTGGAATCAAAATATGGTGACGGTTCCCTATCATATACGCAGTCATTATCTCTCAAAAAAGAAAATCCCGCTAAGTCAAAACCTACAAAAGAGACTTAAAGAAAATTGGGGCATCCCGCTGACTGTAATCTCAAAACAAAAATAGTCAGGCAAAAATTAGGGATAGCAAATCAAGTAAAAAGAGGTCACTACAAATCCTCAACAACATGAAAATGTTGCAAGAAATGACTGCATTCCGACAAACCTGACTTGTCTGAACTATCACTAAAACGTTATTCCAGACTCAATTGGAGTTCAAACGCACAATTAGCTGAGTTTAGGACTGAAGAACATCACGAAGAACGGGTGGGTACAGATACACTTTGATCCTTTATCCTTTGTTTCTTAAACCGTGAACCAAAGCCATGTTACAACTCTTTAAAAATCCTAATTGAAGCATGGGTTAGTTCGAAAGCATACTATTACAAAAGGTATCCTGACTCCTGTAAGGCTTTACTCTAAATCCTAAGTTTGAATTTTCTCACAAACTTCTTTACTTGCTAAAAACGCATTTTTCAAAACTTCAAGACAAGCATAAACTTTGCATTACTCGAATATCATTGTTTGCATATGGCTATTTGTTTGACAGTGGAGAAATTCACACAATGAATATCTGGTGAACGAAAGCTCTCTCAGTGAACAAAATCACTTCAAGTGGGATGAGACTTCCATTGATGAATCTCCTTCAACATGGGACATGACATGTCACTATCCAGCACACGTGGGGCAGTCCAGTCAAGATTCCAAGAAATCTCTCAAAAATCGCAGAGTAACCAGGGGCAGGGCTTCATCCCCGTCACTTGGGGCATCAAACGTCAATCCCGACAAAGGGTTACGTACAATCAAACATTTCCAGGCAGTGCCACAAACACTCGCTACATGGGGAAATGACAAATCTCCCCAAAATCCTTCTCATAGGATGATTCCCCAGCCAGAGTTTAATCTCTGAAAACCTTTCCCCAGCTGAGACAACTTCAAGAATCCTCGAGGACTTTCACCAACAAAGTCATCACCTCTCTAGCAGACCGACAACAAGTTTTATTTCCCCAACAAACAGTAGGATTCCCCAGCTTGAGTTTGTCTCTCCATCTACTACAAATCAAAGGACCACAACTCCTTTCCCCCAGTAGACTACTCTACAATCCCTGGCAAGTTACTGTGAAACCTGGACCCGACCAGATATCAGTTCAACTTCGATTCCCCATTAGAGCAACGGATAACCGAGACTCCTGAACTATTTTCCCAAGCAGGAATCAACATTCTCCCCACAGAGTTTTCAATATCCCCCAACAGAGTTCTCCTCAAACAACAAAACAGGAATCCCCGGTGGAAACATTCTAAGCAAAGTTTGAAGACACACATACTCTTCAATAGCAGTCCGAGATTTAACAAACTCCACGACTTTTGTCAAGGATTTATTTTCCCAGACAACAATACATTCATAAACATTTCATATTTCATATTTACATACATGATAAGTGCATACGACACAATCTCATTTATTTTGAGAACATCATGACATCATGCATTTCATACATCATGGCATTGCATACAGCTAACGTTTTACCTTTTCAGGAAAAGGTCAATCAACAAATGGCTACCATCAACCTTTTCAAAGTTCCAGATTAATACCTGTAACAAGCCAGGAAAAATATCTGTGGACGACTGATTGTAGATTAATACCTGAAACCAGACAGGACAACTATCTACTTGACCAGCTCAGGCAACCCTACACAGGTTCCTCCTTTCCAAGATGAAGTTTTACACGGACTCATTATGAAGCAACCCTACACAGGTTCCTTCTTAATTCCAAATGCAGTTTTACACGGACTCATCGTCAGGCAACCCTACACAGGTTCCTCCTTTCCAAGATGAAGTTTTACACGGAATCATCATGAAGTAACCCTACACAGGTTCCTTTTCAATTCTAGATGCAGTTTTACACGGACTCATCATCAGGAAACCCTACACAGGTTCCTCCCTTCCAGATGCGGTTTTACACGGACTCATCATGAAGCAACCCTACACAGGTTCCTTCTCAGGAAATTTCAGATGAAGTTTTACACAGACTCATCATGAAGCAACCCTACACAGGTTCCTTCTTAATTTCAGATGAAGTTTTACACGGACTCATCATGAAGCAACCCTACACAGGTTCCTTCTCAATTCTAGATGCAGTTTTACACGGACTCATCATGACGCAACCCTACACAGGTTCCTTCTCAATTTAAGATGAAGTTTTACACTGACTCATCATGAAGCAACCCCACAGAGGTTTCTTCTCTTTCCAAGATGCAGTTTTACACGGACTCATCATCAGGAAACCCTACATAGGTTCCTTCTATTTCCAAGATGAAGTTTTACACGGACTCATCATGAAGCAACCCTACACAGGTTCCTTCTCTATCCAAGATGAAGTTTTACACAGACTCATCATGAAGCAACCCCACACAGGTTCCTTCTCTTTCCAAGATGAAATTTTACACGGACTCATCATGAAGCAACCCCATACAGGTTCCTTCTCTTTCCAAGATGCAATTTTACACGGACTCATCATCAGGAAACCCTACACAGGTTCCTTCTCAGGAAATTTCAGATGAATTTTTACGCGGACTCATCATCAGGCAACCCTACACAGGTTCCTCACTTCTAGATGCAGTTTTGCACAGACTCATCATCAGGCAACCCTACACAGGTTCCTCCCTTCCAAGATGCAGTTTTACACGGACTCATCATGAAGCAACCCTACACAGGTTCCTTCTCATTAAATTTCAGATGAAGTTTTACACGGACTCATCATCTATCAAACCCAACTTTCCAATACAGTTTAGATGCGCTCTAGACACGGACGCCATGTTGGCAATCATCCAGTTCCAGTTTATAGATATAACCCAGCAATCATCTCTGGATGGCATCTTTAAGCCCATCTCCAACACCTATCCATTACCTCTCCAAATGGCTTCTTTAAGCCCATTCCCCACATAATCAACTAACACATCTTCGAGTGCAAATTCTCTGGGCACTCTAGTGTTCAATCATCTTCCACCTTCAAGTCACAAATGGCAGAATTACCAATCTAACTCTTCAGGTGTAAGGAGATTGAACAGGGGCAGCTGTTGCACCCTAAAATTTGCCCTCTCATTTCATAAGGGATCACCTTGGATCCTAGGTTTGCTTCTATCAAGTTTCCAAGCCTTGAACTACAAATTTTCCATGGAAATCACTCACAAGGGCAAAATGGTCATTTGCACATTGAAAAGTCAAACTTTGACTTTTGGATCAAAAATCAAGCTTCAAGAATCATATTTCATTAAGACACGTTGAAATATGAAGTTTTGTTTCATCAAAATCCAAGAGGTCAAAATTCTAAATACATAGAATTTTTCTAAGTGTTTAAGAAAATATAAAAAAATTCAGAACTTCTGACCAGGTTATCACCATAGCGTTCAATAAATTCTGGATATTCTTAAGACAGAGTTTGGGCAGAACTTCTGGGCAAGTTTTCACAAAAGCTCAGTCAGAGTTTGCCAAGGAAATTTAAAGAAGGTTAAGGAGCGTGCTGCAAGCTTTCTAGAAAGTCTGAAAGCTCCTTCAGAACATGCTGGAGCCAGAAGATAAGATGATCAGAAGATGGGATGCTACGCTGAAGCAGAACTTTTGATCCAGAACTAAGGCTTGGTGTAGAGTTTCACGTTTCAGGATTTCTGGTTGTGATAAGTCTCATCATCATTTAATGCTCATTTAATGCTCACAACCACCTTCTGAGTCTTTATCCAAAGGATTTTCACCACGTGTACCTCTATTGTCTTGGGATAGCAACTTTGCTTTTGCTTTTCCTTAAATCCTGCTGACAACCACCATGCTTGCTTCAAAGACAAGGAAGTGCTTCAACACATGAAGGCTATTTTCAACGCTTTGGTCAGAACTTGACCAGATCCCAAAACCTTGCTTATACAACTTGCTGCAGACCTATGACCAACACCTAGTTCAGCCTACGCCTGCTTCCCATGATTACACAAAACTATCATACAAAAACTGTGATGAAAAAGAAAAAGAACAGGATGCCAAAACAGGTTCAAACCCCACTTGTTTTTTTCCCCAAAATCACAGTAAATTCATTTATAAATACTTGGCTCCATCACACGTTCAATGGCTGGCTTTTAGAAAGAAAGAACTATCAAAAAGAGAGAAAAGGAAGTTGTGAAACCTTCATAAAAATCTAGATTTCTCATACACAAAAACAAAACTTTGTTCTTCTCTTTGAATCAAAGAACACAACCACTGTTTCGTCTCTCTTGCTGACTCAGAACATCCAAAGGCAGCCACTCAAAGCTCCAAGCACGCTCCAGGTTCAAGGTAAGTCTTTTCTGACTTTGCTTGTTTTTTCATTCTGAACAGCATTAACATGTAAATATCATAGTATTAATGTTGTACATATCATTTCATGAATAAAAAAACTATGGATCAGAACTTCTAGGATAATGCTAGGCTCAGAATCAGGATTAGAACTTCTATGAACTATTGTGTTGTTATCATTCTGATTTGTTGTTTAACAAGAACTGAATAAATTGTTGTGCTGATTAAGAGTTGAAATGTAACACAGAACTTCTGTTTTTCACTCATCATTTTAACACACAGAACTTCTAGGATTTTCTCACTATTTAAGCACGCAGAGCTTCTGAGTTCTCTTCATTGTTTAACACACAGAACTTCCATGATTTTTCTCACTGTTAACACACACTGAACTTCTGATGTTCACCCATTGGCTCAACACAATACAAAACTTCTGATGTTCACTCACAGTCTTAGCATAACACAGAATTTCTGAGTTCTCCTCACATGTCAAATACATTGAACTTCTGATGTTTCCATCAGCTGTTTTCAAACACTCTGAAATTCTGATTTTCTCATGCTGACAATACGGAACTTCTGACTTTTGGTTCACTGGATGAAAACCATCTAGAGCCTCTGTGTTTTCCCTCTAACATTTCTTGCAGGACCTCAGAGTTTACCAGTCCAGAACTTCTGATCCCACGAATGTCTCCTGCTGAGTCACAGCGCTCATGGCTTCAGAACTTTTAATCCTAGTTGTTCTACTTACAGCAACACGCTGTTTCCACCTTGCATTTATTTTGCTTTTCATCATTTTTTATATTAACTTAAAAAACATAAAAATATTTTCCTTTTAATTTATTTCCCTAAGACACAAAAACATTTTTTAAACAAGTCTATTTCTTTCTTATATTATACATTTCAATATGGTTGTAATAATAACTTAGGACTTATTTTTACTTGCAATCCCCATTCGTATATATGTACCCCCATCCCCTAAATATTGTAATAGCGTAGAATTTCATTTTCCACAATTTATTGTTTTCCTTATACTGTATAGTAATTAGGCGTGTATGGCAAGAATAAAATCAACAAGTAGATAACCTTAATCAAAGATTAAATGCATGCAAATCAAACACTCTTTGCACACATGAACCCTTAGGGTAATCTCACTTGATGCCTTATAAAAATGGCCATGTTATGCATGTGGGATGTCTTAGCACAAATAAAAATCGAAAAATACAAGATAATAGTCCCTCGATGACGCTATCAAAGTTGCTTTTCGAAATGATCTTAATCCCTAAAGAAAAATGCTAAGTCATCTCACAACATTGCTATCATGATCTTACGATGACCCAACGCCCGTCCCTTCACATCCAACGATGGGGTTTCTTACCAAAACAATGGTAAGATAGCAACATCTAAAGGAGGAGGAAAAGCACATCTAAGACCTTTTAAGTAGGTAGGTTCGCTCTCAGTTACTCGCTTGCTCACAACAAAAACATTTCATGCTCCAACACTCTCATTTTGAAACACTTTTGAAAAACAACACTTTGTATGCGTTCTTATAGAGATGAGAACCATTACAAAGACACCTTTTCAAAATCACTTTCAAAAACACATTTCACAAACACTCCTTTGAACTATTTTCCAAACAAACACTTTTTACGCGTTCTTATAGAGACGAGAACCGTTACAAATATGTTTTCAAAATACTTTCAAAAACACACACCACAAGCACAATCAAACAAAAGTAAGTGATCTAGAGAGTAACTAAGAGCCCATGGAAAACCATGGATGGAAAGGGTGCTAATAACTTCCCTTTTCATGATCTACCCCCCTAACTCTAGAAAACATCTCTAAAGGTGTTTCCTGTGCTTTTTCACCTTTCCTTTTTGGATAAAAGAAAAGTCGGTGGCGACTCTTGCTAAACCGCAATATTTATGAACACAAACGCGAAACAATCAAGTCAGTTCTCTCACCGTATCACACAACTGCATGAAACAAATGGTCAAGATTGGCTACCAGGCCACTACCCAGCCCCCCATGAGACAAAAGGCCAGTTTGGTGGAGAATAGACCTTCCCAATTTGCTGCCACGTCACAGACCCAACAAAGAACTCATCAACATCAACGGGAAAATAAGCAAAGGCAAAACTAACCTGAGAGACAGTTTAGTAACATCAACATGCCACTGTATCAAGCATTGCAACACTTGTTGAGGATGAATCTGATTACGTTGATAGAACCTCATCCAAACCCCAAAACTTCTTCTCCTAACTACAATCCTGATGCCATGTGTGCATATCATTCTGACAGTCCTGGACATGATACAAACGATTGTTGGGCGCTGAATTACAAGATTCAAAACTTGATCGACGAAGGAGCGTTAAAGTTCACACAAGACGGTCAACTGGAGCTTTTCTATCACCCCTCAAGGGCATCCACATGAAGCAACGGTTTGGGCGAGGAAATTTTCTGTTTATTCAAATTTTCAGTTGTAATTTCTTTGTTTTCTTAAACACTTATCTATATGTCAGACTTTGGTTACTTTCATGAATGCATTGCATATGCTTGTCTTGAATTAATCCATTAGTTTTCATTATATTTAAACCATGATTTTTACTCCTTTTATGATATTCAACTCTTGCTTCAAAAATTTGTAAGCCTTTAGAGGGAGGATGACGAAAACAATGCCATAATCTCATACAATATGCTTTTGGACAGACCTTGCTGACGATATACATGCGTTCTTTCAAATCCTAATCACTGGAGTTATAAGGAAGATAATCCCTAGTCAACCTCTTTGAGCCAAAGAAGTAGGAATTTTCTTTTTCACACAAAATGAAACCTTCAACTAAAACCTGGGGCAGGGTAGTCTCTCAGTTAATTTAAATGCGCATTCAGTCGCAAACTTTCACTTCGTATACAACGAGTGATATCAAAAAAATTCCTCTAGAATCAAAAGACATTGATGGTTCCCTACCAAATAGGCAGTCATTATCTCTCAAAAAGAAAAGCCCACTAAGTCAAAACCTACAAAAGAGACTTAAGAAAAACTGGGGCATCCCGGTGACCGTAATCTCAAAACAAGAACAATCAGTCAAAAATTAGGGATAACAAATCTAAAGAAAGAGGTCACTAAAAATCCTCAACAACATGAAAAATGTTGCAAGAAATGACTGCCTTCTGATAAACTTAACTTGTCTGAACCATCACCAAGACGTCATTCCAGACTCAATTGGAGTTCGAACGTACAATTAACTGAGTTTAGGACTGAAGAACATCACGAAGAATGGGTGGGTAAAAGTACACTTTAAGCCTTATCCTTTGTTTCTTAAACCGTGAACCAAGCCACCTTTCAACCCTTCAAAAGTCCTAATTGAAGCATTGGTTAGTTCGAAAGCATACTGTTACAAAAGGTATCCTGACTCCTGTAAGGCTTTACTCTAAATCCTGAGTTGAATTTTCTTACAAAATTTCTTGCTAAAAACGCATTTTTAAAATTTTAAGACAAGCATAAACTTTACATTATTTGAATATCGCTGTTTGCATAGGGCTATTTGTTTCACAACCCAGAAATTCACACAACGAATATCCGATGAACGAAAGCTTTCTCAGTGAACAAAATCACTTCAAGTGGGATCACATTTCCATTGACAAATCTCATATCAACAAGGGGGCATGACATGTCACTATCCAGTACACCTGGGGCAGTCCACTCAAGATTCTAAGAAATCTCTCAAGAAGTGCAGAATAACCAGGGGCAAGTCTCCATCTAAATCACTTGGGGAATTGAACACAAATCCCAACAAAGGGTTACATATAGTCAATTAGTTCCTGGCAGTGGCACAAACACTTGCTACTAGGGGCAGTGACAAATATTCCCAAAATCCTTCTCATAGGATGACTCCCAGCCAGAGTTTAATCTCTGAAAACTTTTTCCCCAACTGAGTCGACCTCAAGAATCCTCGAGGATTTCCCCAGTGAAGTCGCCATCTCTCCAACAGACCGACAACATGGTTTATTTCCCCAACAAATAGCAGGATTCCCTAGCTTGAGTTTGCCTCTCCGACTACTACAAATCAGAGGACCATAACTCCTCATCCCCGGTAGACTACTCTATAATCCCCAACAAGTTACTGTGAAGCCTAGACCCGACCATACATCATTTCAACTTCGACTCCCCAGTAGAGCAACGGACAACCGAGACTCCTGAATTCTTTTCCCCAAACAGGAATCAACACTCTCCATAAAGTTTTCAACATTCCCCAGCGAAGCTCTCCTCAAACAACAAAACAGGAATCCTTGGTGGAAACATTCTAAGCAAAGTTTGAAGACACACCTACTCTTCAACGGTAGTCCGTGATTTAATTATTTCCCAGAATTTGTCAAGGATTTATTTTCCCAGACAAAGATACACTTCAATAAACATTTCACATTTCATACATACTATTTACATACATGATAAGTGCATACGACACAATCTCATTTATTTTGAGGACACCATGCATTTCATACATTATGACATTGCATACAACTAACATTGTACCTTTTCTGGAAAAGGTCAATCAACAAATGGCTATCGTCAACAATCTTCAAAAGGTCAGAGATCAATACCTGAAACCAGACAGGACAACTATCTCAAACGACCAACAATTTTCAAGTTCCAGATTAATACCTGTAACAAGCCAGGAAAACTATCTGCGAACGAGTGATTGTAGATTAATACCTGTAACAAGCCAGGAAAACTATCTACATAGACATATTGAAGATTAATACCTGTAACAAGCCATGAAAACTATATTTCTTTCTTAGGTCAGATATTAATACCAGTAACAAGCCAGGGCAATTGTCTACACGACCAGCTGAAGCAATCTTACACAGGCTCTTTCTCATACACTCTTCTAGAAACAATTCAGATGCGATCTGGATATGGCTGGAATTCTGATACTTACTCCAATTCTCTTCTAGAAACAGTTCAGATGCGATCCATATATGGATGAAATTCCGATACTTATTCCAGATTCCTTCTAGAAATGATTCAGATGCGATCCAGATATGGCTGACATTCTGATACTTACTCCAGATTCTCTTCTAGAAATAGTTCAAATGTGATCCAGATATGGCTGAAATTATGATACTTACTCCGAAATCTCTTCTAGAAACAGTTCAGATGCGATCCAGATATGGATGACATTCTGATACTTACTCTAGATTCTCTTCTAGAAACAGTTCAGATGCGATCCAGATATGGCTAACATTCTGATACCTATTCTAGATTCCTTCTAAAAACGGTTCAGATGCGATCCAAATATGGCTGACATTCTGATACTTACTCTAGTTTCTCTTCTAGAAATAGTTCAGATGCGATCCAGATATGGCTGACATTCTGATACTTACTCTAGATTCTCTTCTAGAAACAGTTCAGATGCGATCCAGATATGGCTGAAATTCTGATACTTACTTCAGATTCTCTTCTAGAAACAATTCAGATGTGATCTAGATATGGATGACATTCTGATACTTAATCCAGATTCCTCCCGAAATAGTTCAGATACGATCCGGAGACGGATATTATTCTGATACTTATTCCAAATTTTTCTCCTAAATACAGTCCAGATACGATCCAGATACGAATGTCATTCTGTCACTCATTTAGCTTACCTTTCAAATACAGTACAGATACGATCCAAATACGGATGTTACTTTGTCACTCATTCAACATACCTTTTAAACACAGTCCAGATACGGATGTCATTCTGACGCTCATTCAGTACATCTTTCAGATACGAGTTAGATACAATTCATTTATGGATATTATTATGATACTCATCCCACTACATCTGTTGGTTCAGTTTAAATTTCTCAATGGTTTATCCTGATTCTTTCCTACAGACATTTTCTCAGATTCAGATAGATCGCTCCAAGATTTATTCTGATTCTTCTCTAGTTAAAGTCCGAATTTAGACTTAGCCTAATTTCTGTCAACAATCACCTTTGGATGGCATCTATAAGCCCATCTCCAACAACTATCCATCATTTCTCCAAATGGCATCTATAAGCCCATTCCCTACATAATCAACCACAACATCATCAAGTGTAAATTTCTGGGCACTCTAGTGTTCAATCATCTTCCACTTTCAAGTCATGAATGCCAGATTCGCCAATCTAACTCTTCAGGTATAAGAAGATTGAACAAGGGCAGCTGTTGTACCCCAAAATTTTCCCTCTCAATTCTCAAGGCTTTTCTCACAAATATTCTCAATATTCAAGTTGGCACAAGCACATTGGGGTTTTCCAGTACCAAAATTAAAAGGAAACTGTCAAAAAGGGAGAAAACAGATAAAAATAGGCCTCCTTCGATTCAGCCCCCTTCGATTGACTTTTGGATTCTTTCAATTGCTCAAAATTGCTGCTAGCATGTGTGATACAGTGGGAGAACTGACTTGAGGTGTTTGCGTTTGTGTTTGCAAATGTTGCGGTTTAGCAAGAGTCGCCATCGACTTTTCTTTTATCCAATAAGGAAAGGTGAAAAGCACAGGAAAGACCTTTATAGATGTTTTTGAGTTCGGGGGGTAGATTATGAAAAGGGAATGTATTAGAACCCTTTCCATCCATGGTTTTCCATGGGCTCTTCGTTATTTGCTAGATCATTTCCTTTTGTTTGAATGTGTGCTTGTGATGTGGGTTTTGAAAGTATTTTGAAAATATAACTTTGTAATGATTCTCATTTCTATAAGAACGCATACAAAGTGTTTGTTTCGAATTTGGTTCAAAGAGGTGTTTTTGAGATGTGTAAAGTGTTTTTGTTGTGAGCAAGCGAGTAACTGAGAGCGAACCTACCTACTCAAAAGGTCTTAGATGTGCTTTTCCTCATCCTTTAGATGTTTCTATCTTACCATTGATTTGGTAAGAAGCCTCATCATTGGATGTGAAGGGACGAGCGTTGGATCATCGTATGGCCATGATAACAATATTGTGAGATGACTTAGCACTTTTCTTTTAGGGACTAAGATCATTTTGAAATGCAACTTTGATATCGTCATCGAGGGACTATGATCTTGTATTTCGATTGTTTGTGCTAAGACATCCCACATGCATAACATGGCCATTTTTGTAAGGCAACAAGTGGAATTACCCTAAGGGTGCATGTGTGCAAAGAGTGAGTCATCAGAAGTTCAGTGTTGTGTTGAACCAGTGAATGAACCTTAGCAGTTCAGTGCGTTATCAGCATGTAAGAATCAAAATTTCTATATTACATTTCAACTTTTTTCTCATGTTAATCAGCACGTCAACAACTCATTCATTTTTGGCAAACAACAAATCATAAGAATAACAACACAATAATTCATAGAAGTTCTAATCCTAAGTCTGAGTCTAGCATTATTCTAGAAATTCTGATCCATAGTTTTTCTATTCATACAATGATATGTACAACATTAATACTATGATATTTACATGTTAATGATGTTCATAATGAGAAGCAAGTAAAGTCAGAAAGACTTACTTGGGGCGTGCTTGGAGCTTTGAGTGGCTGCCTTTGGATGTTCTGAGTCAGCAAGAGAAATGGAAGAGTGGCTGTGGTCTTTGGTTCAAAGGGAAGAACAAAGGTTTATTTTTGTGTATGAGAAATCTGGATTTTTATGAAGGTTTTACAACTTTGTTTTCTCTCCTTTTTACTAACCTCTCTCCAAAATCCATCCCCTTGAACGTGTGATGGGACAAAGTATTTATAGATGAATTTGCTGTGACTTTGGGGGGAAAAAACAAATAGGATTTGAACCTGTTTTGGCATCTTGTTCCTTTGCTTTTTCATCACATTTTTCGTATGCTAGTTTGGTGTAATTATGAGATACATGCGTAGGTTGAGCCAGCTGTTGGTCATAGGTCTGCAACAAGTTGTATGAGCAAGGATTTGGGATTTGGTCAAGTTCTGACCAAAGCTTTGAAAATAGCCTTCATGTGTTGAAGCGCTACCTTGTCTTTGAAGCAAGCATGGTGGCTGTCAGCAGGATTTAAGGAAAAGCAAAGGCAAAGTTGCTATCCCAAGGCAATAGAGGTACACATGGTGAAGATCCTTTGGATAAAGACTCAGAAGGTGGTTGTGAGCATTAAATGATGACGAGACTTATCACAACCAGAAATCCTGCAACGTGAAACTCTACACCAAGGCTTAGTTCTGGATCAGAAGTTCTGCTTCAGCGTGGCATCCCCATCTTCTGATCCTCTTACCTTCTGGCTCCATCATGTTCTGAAGGAGCTTTCAGGCTTCGTATTATGCTTTATTACCTTCTTTGCATTACCCTAGCAAACTTTGACTGAACTTGCGTAGATGCTGAAGAGCCATGTTCTGACTGCAGACTATGTGCTGAACCATGTTTACAACTTCTGACTGCACCTGCCTGGAGGCTGGCTCAGAAGTTCTAAAATGTCATTTTTTCTTAAATACTTAGAAAAAATCCCAAGTATTTTGAAATTTGACTTTTTCCATAGTAAACTTGACTTTTGAACTTTTTGATGATACAAACTTCATATTCCAACATGTCTTGATGAAATATGATTCTTGAAACTTGGTTTTAATCCAAAAGTCAAAGTTAGACTTCTTAGCGTGCAAATGACCATTTTGTCCTTGTGAGTGATTTTCTTGGAAAAATTTGTAATTCAAGGCTTGGAAGCAAACTTGAGAATCTAAGGTGATTCCTTGAGAAATGAGAGGGTAAATTTTGGGGTATAATAGCTGCCCCTGTTCAATCTTCTTACACCTAAAGAGTTAGATTGATAATTCTGCCATTCGTGACTTGAAGGTGGAAGATGATTGAACACTAGAGTGCCCAGAAAATTCTCACTCGAAGATGTGTTAGTTGATTATGTGGGGAATGGGCTTAAAGATGCCATTTGGAGTGGTAATGGATAGTTGTTGGAGATGGGCTTAAAGATGCCATCCGAAGGTGATTATATCTGGATTGTGGGATGATGAAGGAATCTTGGACGATTACTACCTCAACAGGATTATGAAGGAATCTTGGATGACTATAACCCCAACAGGATGATGAAGGAATCTTGATATGACTATAACCTCAGCAGGATGATGAAGGAATCTTGGACGATTACTACCTCAGCCGGTGATGAAGGAATCTTGGGACGATTTCTACCTCAGCCGGTGATGAAGGAATCTTAGGACGACTACTACCTCAGCAGGATTATGTAGGAATCTTGGACGACTACTACCTCAACGGGATAATGAAGGAATCTTAGACGATTACTACCTCAGCAGGATGATGAAGGAATCTTGGACGATTACTACCTCAGCAGGATGATGAAGGAATATTGGATGATTACTACCTCAGCAGGATGATGAAGGAATCTTGGACGACTACTACCTCAACAGGATGATGAAGGAATCTTGAGATGACTACAACCTCAGCTGGATGATGAAGGAATCTTGGACGATTACTACCTCAACAGGATGATGAAGGAATCTTGGACGACTACTACCTCAACAGGATGATGAAGGAATCTTAGACGATTACTATCTCAACAGGATTGTGATACGGTGGGAAGAACTGACTGTTTTTAGAATGATGGTTTGCGTTTTGCGTTTGTTTTTGCAAAATGTCGCGGTAAGCAAGAGTCGCCACCGACTTTTATTTTATCCAACAAGGAAAGGAAAAAAGCACAGAAAAATTCCTTTTTCGAGATTATCTCTGAGTACGGGGGTAGATTATAGAAAGGGAAGGTGTTAGCACCCTTTCTATATGTGGTTATCCACGGGCTCTTAGGTACTTTCTCAATTGTTTTCAAAATTGTTTTTCTTTGTGCTTGCGGGTTTGAAAAAAGTTTTTGTTTTGAAACTTCGATTTAACTCTTGCTTCTGTCCTCAAGAGTGTAATGAAGTGTTTTTGAAAACTTTGTTCAAAAAGTGTAAGTGTGAAGAGTTTTATTTTGAAAGAGAAAGTATCTAAGAACCATCTACCTATTCGAAAAAGGAATCATTCTATGCTATCTTCCTTCAGACAATGTTATCCCACTATGAATGAGTAGGTAGCACCGTCGTTGGAGTTTGAGGGTCAATTTGAATTAGGGACTTACGATCACCAAAGCAATGTTAGGACGCCTTAGTGGTAACCCTTATGTCTTAGATCATTTGTTTTGAGGAAATTATATCCGAGGCAACCGTTTCGAGGCGACTATGATCTTTTAGACAAGAGGGCGACCTCTAAAGTGACCTATACTCAATGACCGTGTACGAAGGCAACCAAGTAGGGTGTACCTTAAGAGTGCGCATGTGGGAGTGTGTCGTTTTCAGTTATTCTTATCTTTGTACATGTTAAGGGTGATCTAATTTGATTTTAAGATTAACATTAAGTCTTGTCATGCAAACCCTATTATCAAACATCTAACAATTGTAATTTACAGAAATTAAAGGTGCGAAAATTAAATTACAAGGCGTCGGGTATTTACATCGCCAAAGACAAACCCTTTGAAAAACAAAATAAAGCGATAAAAATAATTAAATGTCCTATTTAACTATTACAATCCGGAAGCAGATACGTTAATATGATAGAAATAAATAAAGCGCGCGGGAAATTAGATCGAGTGCGAATTTTAGGGTTTTGACCCTTTTGAAAGAAAATGCCATCTTCTTGTTGTTTTTATTTGAAAAAAAGAGATTAAGTCCTAAATTAAATAACTAAATTAAATTAATAAATTAATTAATGAAAAAAATAAATTATGGCATATTTTTGGGTTTTTGTTATTTTAAGAAAGAAGATAAAATTAATTAAATTAGTAGTTAAAACCTAATTAAATCTAATTAATTTTAATTATTTTACAAAATAAATTAGAGTTTTCTAGAATTGAAAAAAACCTAAATTAATTAGTTAGTAATTATTTAATAAAAATAAAATTCTGAATTAAAAAAAGTATTTTTGTGATTTTTGATAAAAAAAATGAAAAAAAGAAAGATTGGTTAGTAATTAATTAAAATAAAGTAATTAAATTAAATAAACAAAATAAATAAAAGAAAAGAGGAGGAATGGGCCTGATTTAAAGGTGTTAATAGCAATTCTGTAGGCCCATTAGTGCTGGCTCGTTTGACTTTCTCTGATCCAGTAGGCATGCATTGACCTGGATTATGGTGGACTTCCAACATGGACCACCAGATCTGGCCCCTTGGCCATCTGGCGCTTGGATCATGAAGGAATATGGTGGACTGCAAATAGGCGCATGTACTGGAAAACCTGAAAAGAAATAATATTGAGGAAGAGGGGGACCTGGGATTCGAACCCAGGTCCTGAAGGAGAATACATCACTCGCTTGTCAACACACCATGCTACTTTGCTTGTTAATATAATACGTATCAATAATAATATAACAAAATAATTCCAAGGCCAGAAAAAATAAAAAAAGGTGCGTAACATTTGAACTGGCCAATGGACAGAGGATACCTCATCGTCCCTGTCCTCTTAAACACTGTAAAATTACCTGCAGATTTGCATCCACAGCTAAAAGCGCAGCCTTGCTCTAAAATCTTCTCCAGGCGATAAAAATGATTTTCAAAACTAGGGTTGAGTTCGTCATGATCTCCTGGTCACAACCATGTTCTTCTTATGAGCCAATTGTACCTGAAACAGAAAGCCCTAAACACGAACAAGGAACCCTAGCTATGGTGATTTTCTATACAGAGCACATAAATGAAATTGGCTATTACCATCAGTTTGCAAATGTTCTTGTGATCACAAATATGCCATTAATTTATTCAATAGATGCAAGAATGATTCAAATCGAAATCAAGAACAGGGGTGAATAGCGTAAGACTTACAGCACGTTTGAGGACCTGATAATGCTTGGTTTGGATCCAGGTAGTTTGTGTAAATGGCCAGGAATTGATTGAGACAACTCTCACGTCCTGAAACTGCCTCTAACCTGGACTTTTATCTCCAACTTTTTTGTGAATTTTTGCAAAGTGGTTCTTCCTCTTCCAACGATTTTCAACCCTTATTTCGTATCCTTCAACTTGCTTATGTATTGTATGTTGCATTAGGTTCACAAACCTGGCCCAAATATCTCCATATCAATGCTCATGAATTTGATTTGATTCGACCATTAAAATCTTCCAAATTTGATTTGATTTGGATCTTTTTGTGCATACAAGCCTTGATTCGAATTTGATTGTGATGCTAGCTGTGAACAAAGCCTAAAACAACCAAAAAAATCATGACTTATCAATGCTTTGGATTTTTTATGATTTTATTTGATTTAAAATGAATAAATTCAAATAAAAATCAAATTAAATAATAAAAATTATATATAGGCTCATGGATGAAGCTAGGGCACGTGGGAAATGATGAAAACTCAAATCAAGTGAAAAAGAAGGGGACTATTTGGAAAATTTTGAAGTTTTGGGGATAGTTAACTTTTGGCAATTTTGCAAAAAAGTCCAACTTCAACAATGCATAACTTCCTCAATTTTGAACTTTTGGAGGTGTTATTTGACTTTTTAGAAATCTTGAGATGTCCTCTAATAAACCCTTTTGGTATCATTTCATTTTGATATTCCATGCTCAAGTTATGAGCTTTGACAAAAAAAGGTGTTTTGTTGACTTTTCAAAATGACTTATAATGTCCAAATTCATAACTTCTTGTGAGTGCCTGTTTTGAACTTGGGGTATGAAGATGGATTGTAGGGAATTGCATCCTATTTAAAATGAGCTTTGGATGGGTCATTTATCATAAAGTATGAGAAAGTTATGCTTGGTCAAAGTTGAGTTGACTTTTCCTGTAAAACCCTAATTTAGCAACTTTTGAATCTTGATGAATTTTGAGCAATCCTTGATGAGTCATGATCAACCCTTGATCAAATGATGAAATATCCTTAAAAATGAGAATTTTGACAAAACATCTTGAAGGTTTACTGTATTGGGGTCACAGTTGACTTTTGCCCTAGCACAATCGACTTTTGGACCTTTGAGCAATTGACTGAGCAAACTTCCTCTGCAAGGCTTGAAATTTGTCATGGATGATCTTGAGAACATATTAGGACATTGGTGAGCACTTGAGGTCATTTGGATTCAAGGATCTTGATGCAACACAAAACCCTAATTTGGGGTAGACTGCCTTAGGAGATAGCTTGTCTAACCAACTCTTGAGCTATCTTGAGCCACTTGGAGGTTTTTCTTGCAATGTTTTGAGAAATATGAGAGGGAAAATTTTGGGGTACAAAAGCTGCCCCTGTTCAATCTTCTTAAACCTAAGGATGTAGATTGGCTTTCATGCCTTTCATGATCCGAAGGTGGAAGATGATTGAACACTAGAGTGCCCAGAAATTTGCACTCTCATGAAGTGGTATCACCCTTGTGATGTCGGGAATGGGCTTACAGATGCCATTTGGAGGAGTGTCGATCGCATAAGGTATTCCTTAGCGAGAGCTTGCATACCTGCTGTTGAGGAAGATTCCGCTGGGGAAGTCTAATCTTTGTTGAGATTTAGGAACTTGCCTGTACTTCAACTGAGAGAACATCTCTGTTGAGTTTTAAGAACTTGTCCGTAATTCAACTGGGGGGAAACATCTTCATCGAGATTTAAGAACTTTCCCGTAATTCAATTGAGAAAACTCTGTTGATATTTAGGAACTGCCTGTAATTCAATGGAGGAAGCTTGTCGAGATTTAGGACCTTGTCTGTAATTCAACTGAGGATAATTCGGTTGAGATTTAAGAACTGGTCGGTAATTCGACTTTGGGAAACATCTTCATCGAGATTTAAGAACTCACCCGTAATTCAACTGAGAAAACTCTGCTGAGATTTAGGAACTCGTCTGTAATTCGACGGAGGAACTTTGTCGAGATTTAGAACCTTATCTGTAATTCAACTGAGGATAATTCGGTTGATTTAAGAACTGGTCAGTAATTCGACTTTGGGAAACATCTTCATCGAGATTTAAGAACTTGCCCGTGCTTCAACTGAGAAAACTCTGCTGAGATTTAGGAACTATCTGTAATTCGACGGAGGAACTTTATCGAGATTTAGAACCTTATCTGTAATTCAACTGAGGGTAATTAGGTTGAGATTTAAGAACTGGTCATTAATTCGACTGAGGGAAACATCTTCATCGAGATTTAAGAAGTTGCCCATACTTCAACTGAGAAAACTCTGCTGAGATTTAGGAACTGTCTGTAATTCGACAGAGGAACTTTGTCGAGATTTAGGACCTTATCTGTAATTCAACTGAGGATAATTCGGTTGAGATTTAAGAACTGGTCAGTAATTCGACTGAGGGAAACATCTTCATCGAGATTTAAGAACTTGCCCGTGCTTCAACTGAGAAAACTCTGCTGAGATTTAGGAACTATCTGTAATTCGACGGAGGAACTTTGTCGATATTTAGGACCTTATATGTAATTCAACTGAGGATAATTCGGTTGAGATTTAAGAACTGGTCAGTAATTCGACTTTGGGAAACATATTCATCGAGTTTTAAGAACTCGCCCGTAATTCAACTGAGAAAACTCTGCTGAGATTTAGGAAATCGTCTGTAATTCGACGGAGGAACTTTGTCGAGATTTTGAACCTTATCTGTAATTCAACTGAGGATAATTCGGTTGAGATTTAAGAACTGGTCAGTAATTCGACTGAGGGAAACATCTTCATCGATATTTAAGAACTTGCTCGTACTTCAACTGAGAAAACTCTGCTGAGATTTAGGAACTGTCTGTAATTCGACGGAGGAACTTTGTCGAGATTTAGGACTTTATCTGTAAAACAACTGAGGATAATTCTGTTGAGATTTAAGAACTGGTTAGTAGTTCGACTTTGGTAAAAGCTTCATAGCTTGGAATTTTGTGAAAACTTAACTGCATCCTTCCTGAAAAGTAAAGGTTAGTTGTATGTAATGCATGATATGTATCAGGCAATGATGTTCTCAAAATAAATGAGATTGTGTTGTATGATGCGTATATGCAGGTGTCATGATGTATGGAAACGTAATGCTTGTAGCTGGGGAAAATAAATCCCAGATAGCTGCTGGAGAAAAGAGCTGAATTCTTTGTTTCCGCTGGAGATGGCGAACGAAAATGATTGTGAGAGTAAACCTGCAGGAGAGGATAACTCCGTTGGGGAATAAACTGATGAGGAGATTACTCTGTGGGGAAGAGATGCTCTGTAGAGGATTCCGTTGATAAATTCCGCTGGGGATGAATTACCGTTGCTGGTGATACTGAATCCTGTCAGGGATTGAATTTCCGTTTGTGAAAGGAATGAACTCCGCTGGGGATGATCTTTCAGTTGCGACTTCACTGGGGATAATATTTTAGACTCTTATGGGGATAATCCTTTGAGCTCTGATGGGGACAATCTTCCAAAGTCTACTGGGGATGATTCTCTAAACTCCACTAGGGAAGCTTTTTCAGACTGTGTTGGGAGAAATTTCAGACTCCACTGGGGATATCTTGTACTCTGCCGGGGAATATTCTTATACTCCGTTAGGGAATATTAAGACCTTTCAGTGCTGATGGTAGACAAACTCTGCTTGGGGAGAACATTACCGATTCATTCACAGTTGCAAGTCTCAGCTGGGGAGAGTTAACATTACTGTCTCTTTCTTACTCTGCGGGGAGTGAAAGTATTTCAGCCATATTTTTCAGCTAAGTTTACCTTGTACCTGGAGGATAGAGCAACTGTAAAGCTTGGACAATTCTTATTTGCCCCTGTTTCTGATATTACAAGTAATGGTCTTTTGTTTCGCATGTAAATATTCATGAGCAACAATTAATGTCAAACGCATATTTCAAAAATGAACATTGGACGTTCTTTGCAAAACAAAACAGATAAAGGAAAAACAGTTTGAAATTTCTCTGAAAATGAATTGTATTGAAGTTTGGCCTGTAAATAGGCGTTTTTGTACAAGAGGTTGACGTCCTAGTAAGAGAACGCTTCCGAATAAATAGAATTTACACAATTTGTGAAAAAACTAAACAAAACAGCTATGTGAATAATCCCACTGGGTTCCAACTCTATTATTGCCTTTATGTCCTCGAGCATCTCATCACTTTCTACTTGGTTGGAGGTAGATCAGATTGATTAGTGCCGTCCGAGCTTGATAGTCGATATTGAAGTCTGGTTGCCAGGTGATCCAATGAGACATAGTGTTACGCTTTGATCCCTAATTTTTGCCTGGACCGCCCTTTCGGGTTTTCATACCACCGGGATACCCTTTTTTGCCCAAGCCTCCTTTTCAGGTTTTCGACTTGCCGGGTGTACAATTTTTTCTTATTTTCATCCCTTATTTTTGCCCGAACCCTTTTGGTTCGCCGGGAAGCCCTTATTTTTGCCTAGGCCGGTAGACCTAATGGGTCTTTGATTATGCGTAGTATCTTTTTACTATGTCCGGATTGACGGGGTGAGGAAGGTCATCACCATCCATGGTGGTTAGAATCATAGCTCCTCCTGAGAAGATGTTCTTAACCACAAATGGCCCTTCGTAAGTAGGGTCCATTTGCCCCTGGGATCATCTTGAGGTAAGATAATGCGCTTGATTAACAGATCCCCAACTTGATACTCTTGTTGTCTAACTTTCTTGTTAAATGCCTTGATCATCCGTTTTTGATACGTCTGACCATGACAAATAGCAGTAAGTCTCTTCTCGTCGATCAAATTCAGTTGATCAAGCTGGGTCTGAATCCAGTCATCTTCACTCAAACCTGCATCCTTCATAATCCGGAGAGAGGGTATCTGAACTTCGATGGGCAATACGGCCTCCATGCCATATACTAAGGAATAGGGTGTTGCCCCTAATGACGTTCGCGCTGAGGTACGGTATCCATGAAGAGAAAATGGTAACATCTCGTGCCAGTCTTTGTATGTCACCGTTGTTGTACCCCAAAATTTTCCCTCTCATTTTATCAATATTTCTCATCACAAGGCTCTTTGAACTCAAGATCAAGCTAGGGTTTGCTCTGCTTAAGACATCTCCTTGCACTATTGACCTAAATTAGGGTTTGAGTTTGCACAGAGAATTTTGGATTTCTAATGCTCAAAGTGACTTTCATACTTCATGATGGACTCATAAGTTTGACCATACCAAGTTTCAAGCCTTGAATCAAATTTTCGCCCAGTCAATTGGACAGTTGACCTAGAAATCAGCTGTATTGGGGAAAAAGTCAATTGTGACCAATTTACAGTCAAACCTAATGAATTTTGACCCACATCAACATTATGAACTCATATGAACCATTTGATCAAGTTTGGACCACAACTCCACAAGAAATTTGATCAAATCACCAAAAGGGCAAAATGGTCATTTTTAGGGTTTTGATTGTACAAAGGCAATTTCTGATTTTTGACTTAGCCAATGGCAAATTGGGTTCAACCATGGACTCAAGGACTCAATGGCATCATCTTGACCTATTCAACAAGTTCAAAAGATCTCAATTGCAGTGGATTGACAGATGAATTTTTCAGTCAACTGATCCAAATTTGATTGTACACTGAAAAGTCAAACTTTGACTTTTTGGTCAAAATCAAGTGCCAAGGGTCATTTTTCATCAAGATATGTCAAAATATGAAACTTGTTCATCAAGAAACCCATTTTTGCAAATTAGGGTTTAAGGTTGAAAAATTTCATAACTTAAAATTTTTCTAAGTTTATGAAATTTTCTTAATTTTTCCTAACTTTGCCCAACATTTTCACCATGATGTAATTGGATTCAAACAAAACTTCCAACATGAAATTTCTAGTCCTCCACAAAGTCTACAACTTTAGTTCACAAAGTTTTCTCAAAAGAAGCTTGGATCTTAAGTTATGATTTTTGGAACAAGGGTCCCTAAAACTTTTAACTTAGTGAAATTTTGCCCTAGTTTAGGCAGGATTTTGACCTATCTTCATGGCCATTGTTCACATAGTTCCACTTGTAATCTCAAGTTGCATTTCAAATATGGATTGTATAGCATGTTGCAAGCTTTCCAAAATGTCAAAGAACTCCTCAAACACATTTGTGGTTAGAGAGAATCGAAGGCTTAAAGTTGGCAAAAACTCACTTTTCATCCATGGCATATTCATGTTCATACAAGTTGCAATTTCAAGTCAGCATGCTTTGCACTAGATTACAGGCCTCTAAACCACTTCACACTCAATAATTTAATGCAAATGCATTGGTCTAAGACATTGTTTTGGTCATTAGGGCATTGTACACAAAACTAATCCCTAAGTAGAAAAAGCAAAGTTTCCATTTTTGTTTAAAATCATGCTTTATGTCAAAACTGATTTCTTGAGCATTGATCCATATCTTATGCAGCTAATCAAATCTACAAGTTGGAGGGGCCAAGGGAAAATTATGCAAGCATAAGGATAGCCTGTACATGCCTGTTTCAATCACTTCTCACATTTTGCTTCAAAAACAAGAAACTTGTCCAAAACATGAGAACTTGAACATCAGCCCAAAGAAACTTGTGCAAGCATTTTGAACATCTTTCTCACATCCCTCTGAGCCAAAAACACGACCTCCTAAACCCTCAAACATCCCATAGCCAAAAATCACCTTCCATTGGCAAAACAGGGCAGAACCTGCAACTTGACTTGCATAGCTCAATTGGCTCGTGCGTTTTGCCCCAAGTTGCTTCAAACATCTTCCACATAACTCACCCAAGCTATCCCAAACCTCAAACACCAACTGTAACTCCATTAACAGGGTTTGCCATTTTCATTTTGAGCTTGTGCAGGTTGAGTTCTATAGTCTGATTCAAGTACATTCAAGGCAATCTAGGTATTGGAGAAGGTCAAGTGAAGTCCAAGCAAGCTCCCAGACATCTCAAGCCTTGTTGAAAAGCTCCACATTGCCATACACGAAGTCAGCTGAAACAGGTTTTTGTCCACTTCCTATCTCTCTATTTAGGAACATTTAGCCTTAGGTTTGTGAATAAGAAATGTAGTATTCATTGCCATGAAGCTGTACATATGCTCAGTTTTCATTTATATTAAGCATGCTAAGAGAATTTCATCCATGAACATACTGAAAAAACTAGGTTAGATTTTAGGGCCAGAGAAATTCTCTCTGGTCTTTGAGAGTTAAGACAAGTTGTTTATATGGTTGGATTCGTCTTGAAATGCTCTACAAGTTTGATGTTATGTGTTTTTACAATAGAGCTCGTATACAGGATCTGGCAATTGTACAGGGCGCGCGCGTTTTCAAAATCAGAAGGTTGAAGATGAAGTTGGTTTGGGTTGGGCTTGGTCCCGGCTACTTTTGACACCTCCCTTTTCCTTTTTGCACCCCCTGGCCCATTTTCTTGTTATTTTATATTTTTGCATTTTTATTTTCATTTCTGATTATATTTTATTATTTCCAAATATAAAAAATACTCAAAAATATTTTTATAATTTTTTCACATTTGTTTTGCATTTTATTTCTATTTTTCTAACATAAAAATCAATTTAATTACTTTTATCTTATTTCTTAAAAAACATGGAAATAATATATAAATTATACTTTTATTTTATTCTTTATTTTTATTCACGTTGAAAATATTTCTCTAAATATATTTTTATTTTTTGTATATATATATATATATATATATATATATATATATATATATATATATATATATATATATATATATATATATATATATATATATATATATATATATATATATATATATATATATATATATATATATATATATATATATATATATATATATATATATATATATATATATATATATATATATATATATATATATATATATATATATATATATATATATATATATATATATATATATATATATATATATATATATATATAATTTTATTAAATACTTTAGAATGAAAATATAAAATATAAAATATTACATTTTTACTTTTATTATTATACTTAAAAATACTTTTTTCTAAATATATTTTATTTTTTACACATACTATTTTATTTTTATTGTATATAAATAAAATAATTAATATATTTACTTAAAGAAATTAGGGTTTCACCCTTAACCTAATAAAATTAATCTTTTATTTATTTCTTTATTTTTTTTACATAAATATTTTTACATACTTAGAAAATAAACATAAACTTTTTTGCATAATTCATATTATTTGATATATTTGTTTATTTTGTTTATTTTGTTTATTTAAATATTGTCCATTTATTTATGCATTTGAATTCAATTTGGATGTAATAGTAAATTAGGGTTTATATTTCTTGTCAAATACACCCCCATTCAAAGATTGTACCCCATCCCCATAATCATGTTGTAATAGCTTAGACTTTTAATTCTCACACTTATGCTTTCAATTATGCCATGATTAGAGAGTAGGGTTATTATGCAAAAATCAAAATCAACAAGTAGCTTGACCTAATACAAAGACAAAAATGCATGAAAATCAATACACAATGCACACTTGCATCCCTAGGGTTACAATCCACTTGTTGCCTTAAAAATGGGCTATGTTATGCATGTTGGGTACTTTGGCAAAACAAAAATAAAACAAAAGATCATAGTCCCTCGATGACGCTATCTTGGTTTCCTAAACAAAAATGATCAAGTCCCTCAAAAATTTGCCAAAGGTACTTGACACAATTTCTATCATGGTCTATACGATGACCCGCGCCTGTCCCGTTTAACATCCTAATACAAGGTTGTTTACCAAATGCAATGGTAAAACAACACTGTCAAAAGGGTTAAAAACACATAGAAAAGATCTTTGAGTAAAATAGGGTAGATAGCTCTTAGTTACTTGATCAAAGCTTGCAAAAAAACATCCTTGCTATTTTCAAACACACTTCACAACACAATTTCAAAACATTTCCCAAATCAAACTTTCAATCATTGAAATCTTTTCAAAAGACAAAATATCTTTGTATACATTCAAACAAGAATCATTACAAAGGTTGCCACAACGATGGTCTCTTTTCAAAACCACACACAAAGCACCATTTCAAACAATTGGAAAAGCAAAGCAAGTGATCTAAACAAGTAACTAAGAGCCCATGGATAACCATGAATGAAAAGGGTGCTTGCACCTTCCCTTTTCATAATCCACTCCCCGAACCCAAGAAAACATCTCAAAGGTCTTTTCTGTGCTTTTTGACCTTTCCTTAGGATAAAATAAAAAGTCGGTGGCGACTCTTGCTAAACCGAAACATTTGCGAACACAAACGTAAAACCTCAAGTCAGTTCTCCCACCGTATCACAGAACTGGCGACTCTGCTGGGGAATAACTTTAAAAGTGGAGTAACCTTAGGGTTTAGATCACCTTTGCATGCTTATCTTGTTTGCTTTGATTGCTTTACATTTGGTTCTCTTGTTTGGGTTTGAATCCTCCACCCGAATTTTTGGGAAAACATTCATAGGTAAATAGCAATACGTTGTGGAAACTGTGTGGGGTATACCGACATGGTTGAAGCAATAGCTATATTAGTGCGACATATTTGTGGGTACCGGTAGACTTTGAGTCAATCAAAGAGAATACGGGGCCGCTGAGTGATGTTATGAAGCACTAATAAACTCTTCGAACCTTACTTGACCATCTTGGCCTTTTTTAGGGGTAGTACGATGATCGGCTTTGGTACAATCCAAAGTTGGTAGATACTCGATACTACACTCATTGAGGGTTTTTTTCTTGGAATATTTCAGTCGCCAGTTAAGTGGCTAAACTGAAACAATGAACACAGAAAATAATCCAGTGATATTGAGCTCCTTAGAACCCGGTTACTATAGGACATGTTGAGCCAACTAACTTCAAGATGG
Organism: Vicia faba; assembly: GCA_948472305.1. Taxonomy (NCBI): domain Eukaryota; kingdom Viridiplantae; phylum Streptophyta; class Magnoliopsida; order Fabales; family Fabaceae; genus Vicia; species Vicia faba. Next base: position 437,799,107 of record OX451737.1, on the reverse strand, counting down.
TACTTACCTATGAAACTCCATTGAAGCCTGAAACTAGGGTCTTGTGTGATTTGCTTGTACATATACTTGTGCATACATCATGAACATCATAAAGCATCATTTGCATCCACTAACCATCTCAAGGGTTTGGATCTTCATCTTTGTTCTTGTTTTGTAGGTCATGGAAACTCTTCGCAGGAAAACAATTCAAGTCAACCTTGTGAGAATCCCTCCTCAACTCAAGGAGCTTACTTCCAAGATTCCAGAGAATTCTCTCTTCAGTGAAAGACATGGTAGACTTCTCAACTTGGTCAACTCCAACATTGAAGAAGACATGGTGAAAGTTCTCTTCCAGTTCTTTGACCCCCTACACCACTATTTCACATTCCCTGACTAGTACCTACTTTGGAGGAATTTTCTCAACTCTTGAGGATTCCTATTCTTCATCAACTACGCTACAATGGTACGGAAAGAGAGCCAAAGCCTGAAGATGTTGCTCAAGCCTTACACTTGCAACCATCTGATATCAAGGGTCATTGGGAAACCAGAAGTGGTGTCAAGGGTTTCTTGGCAAAGTTTCTGTTTAAGAAAGCACAAGACTGCTGGAATTCTCTAGACCTGCAAGATTTTGAGGAGATTGTAGCACTTCTCATCTATGGGTTGGTCTTGTTCCCAAGCCCTGATCAACTTATAGATGTGAACGCTGTCAAAATTTTCATATCTCGGAATCCTGTGCCTACATTGCTTGGGGATATCCTCCACTCATTTCACACACGAACAATGAGGAAAAGAGGTGTTCTCATGTGTTGTACTCCTCTTCTAGCAAGGTGGTTTATTTCTCACCTTCCCCAGTCAATCTTGATGAATGAACAAGGCTCGAGGTGGTCACAATGGTTGATGACCCTCACACATTCTGATGTTCATTGGTGTTCTCGGTCCAGAGAAAATGTCATCATCATTGATCATTGTGGGGAATTCCCTAATGTCCCACTACTTGGTATTAGGGGAGGCATTACCTATAACCCATGTTTAGCTCTAAGGCAATTTGGGTATGCCCGAAGGGATGGCCCTCACGATATGCTGATTCCTGGCTTGGTTTTTGACTTCAACAACGACACTCAAGGACTTCGACAAAGGTTTATCAGAGCTTGGAGGATGCCCAACAAAGTGGATAGTAAGACACTGGGGCAAAAGAATTCCATCCCCCTTGAGCCTTATCTCAAGTGGGTACGAATCCGCGCCTAGAATCTTATGATGCCATACCCTCACATTCTCCCCGTGATCAAAGAGCCTATTATGGAAGGAGAGGTTCCGTACACCCTCCTACATCAAGACATGCCAACATAATTGGAAGAATTGCAAAAGAGTTGGATACAGCTCAAGGAAGAACGGAATACTTTTGAGGCCATCTTCTATGCCAGCGAGAAGAAGGTTTTGGAACTTACCCGCCGACTTCACGAAGAGGAGACTCTCAACACTTACATTGCGCCAAAGAGGATGCGCAACGTCTTTTTACATTAAGAAGCTTTGTAATATTTTGCCCATGGGGCATTTATGTACTAACAAATTTCTTCTTATTAATATGACGTGTGTTCTTTTTGTTTGCAACAAATTTGAATTTCTGAATCCTTGAATGCATTACATGAATAACATATCATTCATCATATGCATAAACAGGTCTTCACACCAGGGTTCCTTATCTTTCTGCTGTTTATTTTAGCAAGATGGATATAGATCAGACGGTTAAAGATCTGCAAGCACATAATTCGCAATTCCAACAACTCCTCATGACCTTAGCAAAGGGTCAGGAGGACCTTAAAGCACCGTTAGAGAAAGAGAAGGGAAAAGACAAAGAGAAAAAGAAGAAAAGAACTGGTGTGGCCACTATGGGAAGAAGATTTGAGCATCAAGCTAGGAGAGTTCTGGAATTCCCCTCGACGTCTGACGAAAGGGTTGGTAAAGGTAAAGGAGTTGCAATGCCCTCCGAGTCTGAAGCTGAAGAGGAAGAAGAAGAGGAGGAGGAAGATTACTCTGAGCAGCAATATCCCCCTGCGGACGATAAGTATAAAAATTTTGAAGAGCGGTTGGCAGCCATGGAAGTGCAAAGGGTTCCCGGGCTGGATTTCGAAGAACTATGGTTGGTTGCTGGGATCGTCATTCCTCCTAAGTTCAAAGTGCCTACATTTGCTAAATACGACGGGTTATCCTGTCCGAGGATGCATCTGAGATCCTACGTCAGAAAGATCCAACCTCACTCTTCTGATAAGGATATGTGGGTCCACTTCTTTCAAGATAGTTTGTCGGGTACACAATTGGACTGGTTCTATCAACTTGAGAGATCTGATGTTCATAACAAGGAAGATTTGGCTGCTGCTTTCTACCGATAATACCAATACAACACGGATTTAGCGCCTACTCGTACTCAACTACAGAGTAGGGGTATGGCCTCTAATGAGGGATTTAAGGAGTATGCCCAGAAGTGGCGAGATTTGGCTGGAAGGGTGCAACCACCATTGTCGGATAGAGAGTTGGTTGACATGTTTTTAGGGACCCTGTCAGGTCCATTCTTTAATCACTTAATTGGGAGCACATCTGCAGGGTTCACTGAATTAATACTGACAGGTGAAAGGGTCGAAGATGGCATTAAGAGTGGTAAAATTCAGAAGGATTCCTCCGCTTCCACTGCTATTAAGAAGACCTTCCCAGCCAAGAAGGAAGTTTCTGCTGTTCATACCCATAGAAATCAAGGGAGAATGGAGCGCCTACCAGCGGTGGGGGCTGTGATGATCCAGAACTCCTCAACCGATCAACCTCGAAGCAATCAACCAAGAACTAACCAGCAAAGGGTAGAAAGGCCACAACGGAAATTCACCCGGATCAATATGACACCAGCTCAGGTCCTCCCTCATCTATTAAAGTTAAACCTTACCAACTTGAAGGAAGTGCCGAAAAACCCAAATACCTCTTCTCCCTATTATCATTCAAATGCAAAATGTGCATACTATTCGGACAGTGTAGGGCATGACACCAACAACTGTTGGGCCCTTAAAAACAAGATCCAAGATTTGATAGATGCCAAGGAGGTAGAGTTTGATGCCCCCAAAAAACCTAATGTGATATCCTCTCCTATGCCAAAACATGGTCATAATGTCCATGCAATTGTGGAAGATCTTCATGTTACTGCGGTTGATAAGCTAATGACTCTGTTGCCAATGATTAAAATAAATCTGTTGAAAGCCGGGATTTTCCTGGGCTGTGAAAAAGATTGTTACTTATGTTCAACCTTGCAATCTGACTGCCCGCTGTTGAAGTCAGGCATCCAACGCCTGATGGATACTCAAGAGATCCTCTTTCAGAAAACTCATGTTACTATTATCACTCATGATACTCCTGTTACTCCTGTCAATGACATTGCTATAATCACCATTTCCGACAATCTTTCTAAGACCTGCAAAAGGCCTGTTAAGAGTACGCCTGATCCTAAGTTTATACCGCTGAAGATTACCATGTCGGGGCCTATCCCATATAAGTCCAACAAAATGATACCATGGAATTACGGAGGAGAGATCTTCTACCATGGTGTCAAGCAGATCGAATCAGCCGAAGATAATTCCGATGAAGAAACTCCTGATATAGGGAATATTGTAGGGACAAGTAAGATAACTCATAGCGGAAGAATCTTCTCTCCGGAGATTGCTCCTCCACGGGCAGTCTTCGGACCCTCAAGTGCTTCTGTGCCTGTCAAGATATCTGTGCAAAGTCCAGTAATTGAAGAAATTGTAACTCCTAAAGTTGAACCCTCTACTGTTACTGTTGATAAAGGTAAGGGGATCCAAGAGGTGTCTGTCAGGACAAAGGCTCAGACTTTGATTATCCCCGAGACCACCCAAAAAGAGATGGAGGAAATCTTAAAGATAATTAAGAAGAGCGACTATGATGTCGTAGAGGAGTTGGGGCAAACCCCTTCAAAAATCTCTATGCTGGCTTTATTACTCTACTCCGAGGCTCATGCCAAAGCCTTGGTCAAATTTTTAAAGACAGCACACGTGCCTCAAGAAACTTCTGCAGATCAGTTTCAAGAGTGCGTGGCTAGCGTTACAGCCGACAATGGTCTTGGTTTCTCTGATGCTGATTTGACCCCTAAGGGAAGAAAGCATAATGATGTGCTGCATGTCTCGGTAGAATGCAGAGGGACCACACTTGCTCATGTTCTGGTAGATACCGGTTCATCTTTAAATGTTCTACCAAAGAAAGCATTGGACAGATTGGACTGTGAAGGTTTGACCCTAAAGCCCAGTAATATCATTGTTAGAGCCTTCGATGGTTCTAAGAGGATGGTTCACGGAGAAGTGGACATCCCAATCAAGGTGGGAATGTAAATTTTCAAATCTACGTTTTATGTGATGGACATCCGTCCTTCATATTCATGCTTGTTGGGAAGACCATGGATCCACAACGCTGGGGCAGTCACTTCTTCTCTACACCAAATGCTAAAATATCCGGTCTAGGGTAAAATCATAACAGTTCAAGGTGAGGAGGAGTATATGATAAGCCACCTTAACTCTTTCCGCTACGTGGAGTTAGATGGTGAATTCATAGAAACACCTTTCCAACACTTTGAAGAGGTTTCTCCTGAGGTCGCGGTAGCAAAGACAATTGTAAGTGTTTGTTTGTTGGCATTATGTTTTGGTAAAACCAGATTTGTGAATGTCATGACTGATGTCATAACATTCTGGGATAAAGGTACATTCTGCAGAAGGAATGTTCTACAGGAAGTACTCAGTATGAGTAAATATCATGATCATTAAGCTATGATCATATGTACTGAATTCTACCAAAATCAGTGAGCAGGATACATGTTGTCATAACCAATGTTAAGACATCCTGTTCTGATCTAGCATTTGCACAGATTTATTATTCCTGAGGATTTTCAGGAATCTGGTGTGCTTCTATGAGTTGAAGTATATTGTCCAGATCAGATGCTCACGTGGACATTAGGTTAACCTTGCTTAACCCTAATCTGGTATGATGAAAGCCCAAGACCAAGTCTTTAGGTTAACTTTAGTTAACCCTAGCTACTTTCATGGAAGCCCTAACTGAAGAAAAGTTTGCTTATATATTTCTCATGAAGATTAATGGTTAAGTACACTTTTGACAGAAGATCAATAAGGTATTGTATAGTTGTAACTACTGTGAGCCAAGCAATTATCATTTTGATAAGTGACTTGGAGTAGGATTTGATTGTAAGGGTTGTTTATCACTCAAAGCTTTGAAGCACGAGTGTTGTGTCTCTTGATTAAAGCTTTGAAGCAAAATCAAGTGTGTGTATTGAAGAATGTCTTTATAATCTCATTAATCAATAGATTAGGATCACTGCTGTGATTGAGGGGGAGTGAGTAGGAACTCCGGTTTAAGTAGAACTTAGATTGAAGTTGCATTGGGTAGGTCTTAAGTGAAGGAGATAAACTGGTTGGTTTATTCCTAAATTAATACCTCTTATAGTGAATTTCCTCCCTGGCTTGGTAGCCCCCAAAGTAGGTGTTGTTACACACTGAACTGGGTTAACAATTGATTATGTTCTTTACTGTTTTTAAATTACTGTTTTGAAGTGTGTACAAGTTTGTCAGATACGGTGTCATAACATTCATTGTGACATTAAGTATCTGTTGCCAGAATTTCAATTGGCATCAGAGCAGGCACCCTGCCTGTCATTCTGGGTGACATCTAGGGATATTATTTTCTGGCGCTATGGACAAGGAAGGAGGATTTGGGAACAGACCACCTATTCTGGATGGATCAAATTATGACTACTGGAAACCTAGTATGATTGTCTTCTTGAAGTCACTGGACAAAAAGGCTTGGAGAGATGCTGACAAAGGATGGAACCATCCCACCATAACTGGGAAAGATGGGACGACTAGTCTGAAACCTGAAGAAGAATGGAGCAAAGAAGAAGATGAGTTAGCCCTGGGTAACTCTAAAGCATTAAATGCCTTGTTCAATGGAATTGATAGAAACATATTCAGACTAGTACATCAATGTGAACTGGCCAAGGATGTTTGGGACACTCTCAAAACCACCCATGAGGGTACATCCAAAGTAAAAATGTCAAGACTTCAGATGCTCACTACCAAATTTGAGAACCTAAGGATGATGGAAGATGAGACCATTCATGAGTTTCACATGAACATATTGGAAATTGCCAACACCTCAGGAGCATTGGGAGAAAAGATGTCAGAAGAAAAGCTGGTGAGAAAGATTCTCAGATCCTTGCCTAAAATGTTTGCCATGAAAGTGACCGCTATAGAGGAAGCTCAGGATATCTGCAACTCGAAGGTTGATGAACTCATTGGGTCACTTCAAACTTTTGAGATGGGGATCAGTGACAATGTTGACAAGAAAAACAAGAGCATAGCCCTTGTATCCAATACTGAAGATGAAAGCAAGGAGAGTGATGAAGAGAATATTTCAAAAGCTATAGCTATGCTTGGAAGGCAGTTCAACAAACTCATCAAGAGAATGGACCCAAAGTCAAGGTCAAATGTCAAGAACATTTCCTATGACATTAGCAGATCCTATGACTCCAGCAGAAGAACTAAGTGTGAAGAAAAGAGAAATCAAAGAAGAGGAATCCAATGCCATGGATGTGAAGGATATGGGCATATTCGAGCTGAATGTCCTACCTTTCTTAAGAAACAAAAGAAAGGAATGTCTGTTACTTGGTCTGATTGTGACTCAGAAAGTAACTCTGAAGAAGAATCTGCTAAACTAGTTACTGCACTATCTGGTATTTATAACTCTGATTGTGACTCTAGTGATGAGGAAGTGACATTTAAAGAACTTGTTGATTCCTACAAGAAGCTGTGTATCAGAAGTGCTGAAGTCTGTCAGCAAAATGAGAAACAGAAAAAACTTATAGTGAAGTTGAAGGCTGAGAAGAAGGCAGACACTGCTACTATAAGCCATCTCGAAGGTGAAGTTCAAATGCTAAACTCCAAATTTAATCAGATGACTAAGTCTATCAAGATGCTGACAAATGGAACTGACAAGTTGGAAGAAATCCTTCAGGCTGGAAAAAATGCAGGAAACATGTCTGGTCTAGGATTTGTGGCTGCAAAGAAATCTGCTGTTGACAAGAAGAAGACCAGGCCTGATAAACAAATGTCACAGCAGATATCACAACATAGCACTCAACATCAAGAACAGAGAAATATGAAGAAAAAGTATCAAAGATGGAGATGTCATCATTGTGGAAGGTTTGGTCACATAAAGCCATTCTGCTTCAGATTATATGGATATCCTAATCAGACCCCATATGTCAAGCCTAATACTAACAAGACACCATATACTCAACAGTGGAAGAAAAAGACTGCAGCCCTGATAGCTCACACCTCCCTTAGAGTTTCTGCCAAGGAAGACTGGTACTTTGATAGTGGATGCTCTAAACACATGACTGTAATCAAGAATCTGCTGAATGATGTCAAACCTCATACTACTAGTTATGTCACTTTTGGAGATGGTGCTAGAGGAGAAATCAAAGGAGTTGGAAACTTGGACTGCCCTGGAGTTCCAAACCTAAATGAAGTATTACTGGTAAATGGTTTGATCGCTAATCTCATAAGCATCAATCAATTATGTGATCTAGGATTCAAGGTCAACTTCACCAAGTCTGAATGTCTTGTAACTAATGAAAAACAAGAAGTTGTAATGAAAGGAGTCTGATCAAAAGACAACTGTTACTTATGGGAGTCTGAGAACACTAACTACTCTTCTGTATGCTCTATAGCCAGAGAAGAAAAGGAAGTGAAACTGTGGCACCAAAAACTCGGTCATTTACATTTAAGAGGGATGAAAAAGATCATATCCATGGAGGCAGTCAAAGGGATTCCAAGGCTTCAGATTGATGAAGGGAGAGTTTGTGGTGAATGTCAGGTTGGAAAGCAAACTAGAATGTCACATCCAAAGACAAGACATCTGACCACCTCTAAGGTGCTAGAACTCCTACATATGGATATGATGGGTCCAATGCAGGTGGAAAGTCTTGGTGGAAAGAGATATGCCTATGTTGTTGTGGATGATTTTTCCAGATTCACCTGGATAAACTTCATTAGGGAAAAGTCTGATGTATTTGATGTATTTAAGGAATTATGCAAAAGAATTCAAAGAGAAAAAGAAGGATGTATTGTCAGAATCATAAGTGATCATGGTAAGGAATTTGAAAATAGTAAGTTTGATGAGTTCTGTTCCTCAGAAGGAATCAATCATGAGTTCTCTTCACCTATAACTCCTCAACAAAATGGAGTTGTGGAAAGGAAAAATAGGACTATACAGGAATCTGCCAGAGCAATGATACATGCCAAAAGGCTTCCTATTCATTTTTGGGCTGAAGCTATGAATACAGCCTGTTATGTCCATAACAGGGTCACCTTGAGAAAGGGAACATCATCCACCATTTATGAACTATGGAAAGGAAGAAAGCCTACAGTGAAGTACTTCCATGTCTTTGGGAGCAAATGCTATATTCTGACAGATCGTGAACAAAGGAGAAAGATGGACCCCAAAAGTGATGAAGGAATATTCCTAGGATACTCTACCAACAACAGAGCATATAGGGTATTCAATTCCAGGACCAAAGTTATGATGGAGTCTATAAATGTCATAGTTGATGATCACCATGAGGAAACAAATGTCCCATATGATGTTGAGACATTCTTTGAGACTTCAACACAAGTGTCTAAAAAGGATGATGTGCCTAACCCTACTCCATCAGGGTCTGAATCAAAGGAAGCTAACAAAGATCCTTCCATCAGAATTCAGAAAGATCATCCTAAGGAACTCATCATAGGAGATCCTAACAGTGGAGTCATTACAAGATCTAGAGAAATCATCACAAACTCTTGCTTTGTGTCTAAGATTGAACAAAAAATGTTAAAGAGGCTTTGACTGATGAATACTGGATTGGAGCAATGCAAGATGAATTGAACCAATTCAAGTAACATGAAGTATGGGAGTTAGTTCCTAGACCAGAAGGAACAAACATCATTGGCACAAAGTGGATCTACAAGAACAAATTAGATGCTGAAGGAGTTGTCACCAGAAATAAGGCAAGGCTTGTTGCTCAAGGATACACTCAAGTTGAAGGGGTTGATTTTGATGAGACTTTTGCTCCAGTAGCCAGACTGGAATCAATCAGACTTCTATTGGGAGTTGCTTGTCTCCTTAAGTTCAAGCTATTTCAGATGGATGTGAAGAGTGCCTTCCTAAATGGGTACTTAAATGAGGAAGTATATGTGGAACAGCCTAAAGGATTTGTGGATCCAAACTGTCCTGATCATGTCTACAAATTAAGGAAAGCTTTATATGGTCTGAAACAAGCTCCTAGAGCTTAGTATGACAGGTTAACAAAGTTCCTCACTGACAAAGGATACAGGAAATGAGGTCTAGATAAAACTCTTTTTGTCAAGAATGAAGGAGGAAAGATAATGGTAGCTCAAATTTATGTTGATGACATAGTGTTTGGAGGAATGTCTGATAAAATGGTTAAACATTTTGCTAACCAGATGCAAGCTGAATTTGAAATGAGCATCATGGGAGAATTTACCTACTTTCTTGGACTGCAAGTCACACAGATGAAAGACTCAATTTTTCTGTCTCAAAGCAAGTATGCAAAGAATATTGTCAAGAAGTTTGGAATGGAGAATGCCAGTCATAAAAGGACTCCTGCACCTACTCATTTAAAGTTGTCCAAAGACACAAGTGGGGAAAATATGGATCAAAGCTTGTACAGAAGCATGATAGGAAGTTTGCTATACTTAACAGCCAGCAGACCTGACATTGCCTTTGTAGTTGGAGTATGTGCAAGATACCAGGCTGAACCCAAAGTAAGTCACATCAACCAGGTGAAAAGAATTCTGAAGTATGTGAGTGGAACTTACAATTATGGCATGTTGTACTCTCATGGATGTGAACCAATTTTGTCTGGTTACTGTGATGCTGATTAGGCTGGTAGTGCTGATGCTAGAAAAATCACCTCTGGAGGATGCTTCTTTTTGGTAAATAATCTTGTCTCTTGGTTCAGCAAGAAACAAAACTGTGTGTCTCTATCTACTGCTGAAGCTGAATATATAGCAGCTGGTAGCAGCTGTTCTCAAATGATCTGGATGAAACAGATGCTGACTGAGTATAATGTCACACAAGATGTCATGACATTATACTGTGACAATTTGAGTACTATCAACATATCCAAGAATCCTATACAGCACAACAGGACTAAGCATATTGACATTAGACATCACTTCATCATAGATCTTGTGGAGGAGAAGGTGATTAAGCTGGAACATGTGGCCACTGAATTACAACTGGATGACATTTTTACCAAGGCACTTGATGCCAGTCAGTTTGAAAATTTAAGGGGAAAGCTGGGTATTTGCCAATATGAAGAGATGTAGCAATTAATTTTGCTTAAAACAAGGGTTGAAAGAGATATGTTAATCAAGTCTATTCTGACTGAGCTAATCATTTGTTTCCCTCCTTCTTTCCAAAAGTTTAAGAAGAGGAATAGACATATTTTTATCTCTCTCTTCTCATTCTGCTACACCACTCTCCATTCCCTCAAATGAAGATTTCACACTCGATGTCACTTGTTTTCTAAATCTCTCGAGATATCTCAACAATCCATGTAATCATCTTCATCAAAGGCGACTACATCTTCCTCACCCTCTGACACCAAACCAAGGGCAATCGTAAACTGCATGGATGCTGATGTTCTTGAGATAACTCCACTTCGTGAAATGGCAGCTGATCCTACTAAGGTCAAGAAGCTGCGAACCAGACATGCAAGAAGATCACAAGCTTCTCCATCTGGTAAATCTTCTCAACCATCATCTTTTGTTCCTCCAGAGATAGCTAATAGGGAAGGTTCTGCTTATGTGCATCAAGCTATTGCTAGACTGGTCACTAGGATTCTTAATGAGAATCACTCTGTTCCTGGTATATCTGTACCGTTGAACCAAGAAACTGCTAGCCCTAATGTAGAAAGTGATCCCAATGTCACTCAGGATGTTGAGACACCTGATGTCAACACTGAGAAATCTCCAGAGAAACCTGATGATCACCATAACCCTACTGACAAGGCTGTTGAACCTCCTGTCATTGATGTTGATGAAGAATTTTTTGACAATGATTTAATTGCTAATATCAACCCTAGCATAGCTAGAAGGATGATGAGTAGAAAAGAAAAGCATAATGCTTCCCAAAGCCCCTCTAAAGAGAAGGCTACTGAAGTTATTCATAAGAAAACTAGGCCTGAGAACAAGGCTAGAGAAGAAGCTGAGAAGGATCAAAAAGCTGGAACTTCGAAAGGGAAGGGGAAGGTAAAAGCTAGAGTACCTGTTGGTAATCTCTCAAAACCCTTGAGACAACCTATAGCCAAGAAAAGAAAGGCTCCTGAACCCTCTGAATCTGATGAGGAATCAGACTTTGATTTTGATGTTGAGAGCAATGTTCCAGACATTCGTCTCAGGAAGAACCCCTCTTCTAGCAAACTACCTCAGGTTCCTGAAGTTGCCATTGACAACATCTCCTTTCACCATCCAGAAAATGCAAGCAGGTGGAAGTATGTGTTTCTGAAAAGGATTGCTTTAGAGAGGGAGCTGAACATAAATGCTATTGAATGTAAGGAAGTCATGGATCTCATCAAGGCTGCTGGCCTGATGAAAATAGTGATCAAGTTTTCCAACTGCTATGAGATTCTTGTCAAAGAATTCATAGTAAATTTGTCTAGTGGGTGTGCTGATGGAAAGTCAGCTGATTTTAAGAGTGTGTATGTGAGAGGAAGGAAGGTAAATTTCTCTCCTACTGTGATAAACAAATACCTAGGGAGGCCTGATGATGCTCAACCTGAGCTTGAATTTACCGACAACTAGGTTTTTCAAATCATCACTGCCAAACAAGTCAAGCACTGGCCCTTGAAAGGGAAGCTAACTGCAAGCAAGCTGAGTATGAAGTTTGCCATACTGCACAAAATTGGTGCAGCTAACTGGGTTCCCACCAACCACAAATCCACCATCTCCACTGGTTTGGGAAGATTTATCTATGCTGTTGGAACCAGAACAAACTTTGATTATGGCAACTACATTTTTGATCAAACAATGAGACATGCTGAGAGCTGTGCTATTAAAGGCCCCATTACTTTTCCCTCTCTCCTGTGTGGCATAATGATTGACCAGTATCCTGATATTCTGGTTGAAAAGGACTTTGTGTGCAAAAGAGCTCCTGCACTTAGTTTTCACTATAAGCTGTTTCAGGGTACTCATGTCCCTGACATTGTTATGACATCTGCTGAGACATCAAATGTCAAAGCCCATTCCAAGAAAGCTGATCTTATAGCTGTTCTAAAAGAAACCTGCGGAGAACTTGATGCAAGAAAAAGGACTCTTGAAGAGCTGATTGTTGGTCTGGAATAGGAGGAGAATGAAGAACAAATGAGGGAAGAGGATGCTGATGAAGAACAACATGATGATTCTGCAAGAAGCCAACCAGAAAATGCTGTTGAAAGTAGTGCTTCCTCAGGAGATGACAGTACCTGAAAGTCTGTGTTTGCTGAGTTGAAAAGATTGATGCTCGAATCTGTTGCTGCTATTTGATATCTTCTCCTTGGTTCTGTGTTTTTTTAATTCTTTTTTGGATGACTGTATAACTTAAAGTACTTGTACCTTTGGCCGCTTTATGGCTAAAAAGGGGGAGAAGAAATTGTGGTAATTTTTTGGTAGAATTAGATATTGGTAGCTGTTATTAAAAAATTCTGCTGCATTCTAATCTCTGATTGTTTAAGGGTTTTAGCCAAAAATTTTCCAAAGGGGGAGTTTGTAAGTGTTTGTTTGTTGGCATTATGTTTTGGTAAAACCAGATTTGCGAATGTCATGACTGATGTCATAACATTCTGGGATAAAGGTACATTCTACAGAAGGAATGTTCTACAGGAAGTACTCAGTATGAGTAAATATCATGATCATTAAGTTATGATCATATGTACTGAATTCTACCAAAATCAGTGAGCAGGATACATGTTGTCATAACCAATGTTAAGACATCCTGTTCTGATCTCGCATTTGTGCAGATTTATTATTCCTGAGAATTTTCAGGAATCTGGTGTGCTTCTTTGAGTTGAAGTATATTGTCCAGATCAGATGCTCACATGGACATTAGGTTAACCTTGCTTAACCCTAATCTGGAATGATGAAAGCCCAAGACCAAGTCTTTAGGTTAACTTTAGTTAACCCTAGCTATTTTCATGGAAGCCCTAACTGAAGAAAAGTTTGCTTATATATTTATCATGAAGATTAATGGTTAAGTACACTTTTGACAGAAGATCAATAAGGTATTGTATAGTTGTAACTACTGTGAGCCAAGCAATTATCATTTTGATAAGTGACTTGGAGTAGGATTTGATTGTAAGGGTTGTTTATCACTCAAAGCTTTGAAGCACGAGTGTTGTGTCTCTTGATTAAAGCTTTGAAGCAAAATCAAGTGTGTGTATTGAAGAATGTCTTCATAATCTCATTAATCAATAGATTAGGATCACTGTTGTGATTGAGGGTGAGTGAGTAGGAACTCAGGTTTAAGTAGAACTTAGATTGAAGTTGCATTGGGTAGGTCTTAAGTGAAGGAGATAAACTGGTTGGTTTATTCCTAAATTAATACCTCTTATAGTGAATTTCCTCCCTGGCTTGGTAGCCCCCAGAGTAGGTGTTATTACACACTGAACTGGGTTAACAATTGATTGTGTTCTTTACTATTTTTAAATTACTGTTTTGAAGTGTGTACAAGTTTGTCAGATACGGTGTCATAACATTCACTGTGACATTAAGTATCTGTTGCCAGAATTTCAACAATGACTGATGTGCCTATCATTACCGAGCCTGTGTCCCGGATGTCATCCCTTAAAGATGCGAAGGTTGTAATCAAAGAAGGGGAAGTACAGTGTGGGGGCAACTGCCAGATTTTCCTCACAAGACAGACAAGTTCGGATTGGGTTTCACTGCTACTAGCCAGAAAGCTGTGCGTCACTCCCGGGCTGGAGGACCACCCTTAAAAATCACTCACCATGGAGTTCATGCTTTAGAAGATGATGATGAAGAAGGCAACTTTGAAGATTGGATCTTTCCAACCATTGAAGGAGGACTAAACAACTGGGAGGCGAAAGACTTCATTCCCATTACTTTCATCAATCAATAATTTATCTTTTGAAACATTTATGTTGGTCTGTAATAACTTTTAAACAATTCGTACACTCTTTTGCCTTGTGCCTTTCCCGGGGCACATAGGTTCATTTGTAAGGGTTTTAATTTTTCATTTTCATATGCCATTTTTAATGAAGCATGGACGTTTTCATCTATAAACTTTTGTGTTCATTTTCTTTCCTTTTTCATTTTATTTTGTTTAAGGATGGCTATCCCTTACACACACCCACACTCACAAAATGCAGGTACCCATCCACTCTGGATTCCATGGGTGACTATTCTGCTTTGACCTTCAGTGACTCTGAAGATTTGGTCAATCATGCCGAGTACGAAGGTGATGAAGAATGTGAAGTGCCTGGAGAGTTAGCTAGACTTTTGCAACAAGAAGAAAGGGCTATTCTGCCCCATGAAGAGTTGTTAGAAACTATCAATTTGGGAACAGAGGAAGATATAAAAGAGGTTAAAGTGGGTGCCAACCTGGAACCAAATGTCAAAGAGCGCTTAGTCCAGTTTTTGAATGAATATGTTAATATCTTCGCCTGGTCCTATGAAGACATGCCGGGACTGGATACAAATATTGTGGTTCACCGTCTCCCTACAAGAGAAGACTATCCACCGATCAAACAAAAAGTCCGCCGAATGAGGCCCGACATGTCCGAAAAGATCAAAGCTGAGGTGATGAAGCAGTTTAATGTTGGCTTTCTGGCTGTTACTTCCTATCCACAATGGGTTGCTAACATTGTGCCCGTAACTAAGAAGGACAGAAAAGTTAGAATGTGTGTGGACTACAGAGACCTAAATAGGGCTAGCCCTAAAGATGATTTTCCACTACCACACATTAACATCTTGGTTGACAACACAAATCAACACAAGGTATTTTCCTTCATGGATGGATTCTCGGGATACAACCAGATCAAAATGGCCCGCGAAGACATGGAGAAGACTACTTTTGCTACGCACTGGGGTACCTTCTACTATAAAGTGATGCCATTCGGACTGAAGAATGCAGAGGAAACCTATCAGCGAGCCATGGTAGCTTTGTTTCATGACATGATACATCATGAAATCGAAGTCTACGTAGACGACATGATAGCCCATTCACAGACAGAAGAAGAACACCTCGACCATCTGCAAAAGCTGTTTGTCAGATTGAAGGAGTATAAGCTCAGACTGAACCCTAGCAAGTGTACATTCGGAGTCCGGTCCGGTAAACTTTTGGGATTCATCATCAGTAACAAAGGCATCGAGGTTGATCCTGCAAAAGTCAAAGCTATATAAGAAATGCCTGCCCCCTGCACTGAGAAGGAGGTTAGAGGTTTCTTGGGACGCTTAAACTATATTGCAAGGTTCATCTCTCACCTAACATCTACTAGTGAGCCAATCTTCAAGCTGTTGAAGAAAGATCAGGTGGTTGAATGGAAAAATGATTATCAATTTGCTTTTGATAAGATCAAGGAGTATTTGCTGGAGCCTCCTATCTTGATGCCACCCGTCGAAGGAAGACCTTTAATCAAGTATCTGACTGTTTTGGATAACTCAATGGGGTGCGTACTGGGCCAACATGACGAGTCTGGCCGAAAAGAGCATGCCATTTATTACCTTAGCAAAAAGTTTACCGACTGTGAGACTCGCTACTCGCTGCTCGAGAAAACTTGCTGCGCTTTGGTATGGGCTGCTCGCTGGCTAAGGCAGTATATGTTGACACATACCACTTTGCTGATTTCCAAAATGGATCCGATCAAGTACATCTTCGAGAAGCCTGCTTTATCCGGAAGAATCGCTAGATGGCAGATGATCCTGACTGAGTATGATATCCAGTACACAACCCAAAAAGCTATAAAGGGGAGTGTACTAGCTGACCATCTAGCTCATCAAGCCGTCGAAGATTACCAAATCTATGAGGTTCGACTTCCCTGACGAGGACATTATGACATTGGATAACATTGTAGGTAACGGACCGTATGACGGACCTGAACAAGGATCTTGATGGACCCTGTACTTTGATGGTGCTTCAAATGCACTTGCCAACGGTATCGGTGCGGTACTTATCTCTCCAGAAGGTTGCCATACACCTTTCACTGCTAGACTCTGCTTCAGCTGCACCAACAACATGGCCGAGTATGAAGCTTGTATCTTTTGTCTCAAGGCTGCAATTGACCTAGGAATCAAATCTCTGATTGTGTTTGGGGACTCAGCTTTGGTTATCAGTCAAATCAAAGGAGAGTGGGACACTGAACATCCTAATCTTATCCCATACAAAGAACATGTCTTGACATTGTTGCCTCATTTCGAACAGATTACCTTCGAGCAATTCCCACGAGAAGAAAATCAGCTAGCAGATGCTCTAGCTACAATGTCTTCCATGTTTAAACTTAATTGGGATAATGAGGCTCCCCAAATCACCATCGAGCGAATAGACGAACCTGCACATTGTCATTAGATTAATACCGAAGAAGTAGTGGAACAACCCTGGTTTCATGAAATCAAAAGGTATCTCAAGACTCGAGAATACCCTGAAGGAGCTTCAGTCAATGACAAAAAGTTCTTAAGGAGGTACGCGGCCAAGTTCTTTATGAGCAATGGTATCCTATATAAGCGCAACCATGATTGTGTTCTACTTCGTTGTGTGGACAAAGTTGAAGCTGAGTTGATCATGACTGAAATACATAGCGGCACATTTGGCACCCACTTAAGCGGACATACGATGGCTAAGAAGATTCTAAGGGCAGGCTACTACTGGTCTACCATGGAAGCTGACTGTCATCAATATTCCTGTACTTGTCACAAATGCCAAGTCTATGATGACAAGGTACATATTCCTCCAGTTCCTCTCAACGTTCTAATAGCTCCTTGGCCATTCGCGATGTGGGGAATCAACATGATTGGAGAGATCAAGCCTACGGCATCCAATGGACATCGCTTCATCTTGGTGGCTATTGATTATTTTACCAAGTGGGTTGAAGCGACTTCCTTCGCCTCCATTACAAAGAATGTGGTTTCCCACTTTATTAAGCAGAACCTCATATGCCGGTATGGTATCCCCAACAAGATCATCACGGACAACGGTACAAACCTGAATAACACTGTGATCACCGCTCTGTGCGAACAGTTCAAGATTCAACATCACAATTCATCTCCCTATCGGCCAAAGATGAATGGTGTTGTTGAAGCTACGAACAAAAATATCAAGAAGATCATTCAAAAGATGACAGTCACATACAAGGACTGGCATGAGATGTTACCGTTTTCTCTGCATGGATATCGTACCACGACGCGTACTTCAACTGGGGAAACCCCCTTTTCTTTGGTATATGGCATGGAGGCTGTTTTACCTATGGAAGTTCAGATTCCTTCCTTGAGAATTATGAAGGATGTTGGTTTAAGTGAAGACGATTGGATTTAGACCCGGCTTGATCAACTTAATTTGATCGACGAGAAGCGACTTACGGTTGTTTATCATGGTCAAACGTATCAAAAATGGATGATCAGGGCTTTCAACAAGAAAGTCAGACGTCAGGTATATCAAGTTGGAGATCTTGTAATCAAACGAATCATCTTGCCGCAAAGTGATCCCAGGGGAAAGTGGACTCCTACTTACGAAGGACCATTTGTGATCAAAAACATCTTTTTTGGTGGGGCTATGATTCTAACCACCATGGACGGTGTGATCAGTGGAAATAGAACTGAGTTTTTTAAAGCTGGTTCGCGAAATGTCGCGGTAAGCAAGAGTCGCCACCGTCTTTTATGTTCTCCAACATGGAAAGGACAAAAGCACAGCAAAATTCCTTCTTTGAAAATGTTTCTCGGTTCGGGAGGTAGATTTATAGAAAGGGAAGGTGTTAGCACCCTTTCTAACCGTGGTTATCCACGGGCTCTTAGGTACTTGCTCACTATGTTTTCAAAAATTTGTTTGCTTTTCAAGTGTGTGTGGGTTTTGAAAAAGTTTCGTTTGAAAAATTTCTAAGTAACTCTTGTATTTGTCCTCAAGAGTGTATGAAATATTTGTTTGAAAACCTTTTGAAAGTGTAGGTGCGAAAAGTTGTTTTGTTTGTTTGAAAGAGCAAGTACCCAGGAGAATCTACCTACTATAAGGAATTAGGCTGTGTAAGAGTCCTTTAGATAGTACTATCCCACTATTGAAAAGTAGGTAGCACCATCGTTGGAGTTATTCGGGTCAATTCGATTATTAGGGACATGTGTGGTCACCAAAGCAATAGTAGGATACCTTAGCGATAACCCTAATGTCCTAGATCCTTTTTATCTGAGGCAACCGTTTCGAGGCGACTGGATCTTTAGACAGGAGGGCGACCTCTAAAACACCCTATACTTGACGACCACGTTCGAGGCAACCAGTGAGGCGTACCCTAGGAGTGGCATGTGCATGTGTGTTGTTTCATGTTAATGTTTATCTTGTACATGTTATTTGGTGAGCTACATTTTGATTTTATTTTGTCATACAAGTCTTTCATGCATTTTAACAGTTAAGAGTGCGTGAAATAAAGTGCGGAAATATGAATCTACGCTATTACAAGGCGCATGTCTATACATCGCCAAAAACATAACCCGTTTGGAAATAAATGTGAGAAAAGTAAATAAAGCGGTAAAGCCTAATTAACTATTACATCCCCGGAAATAGTTACATCAATAATCAAAATAAGAATAATGTGCGAAAAGAAATAGAATCAGGACCTCCTTAGGGTTTTGACCCTTTTGAGAAATAAATAGTAACTTGTCCTTTTTTTGCAATTTAACTAAAATTAAAACTAATTTACTAATTATTTAATTAATTAAAGAAAAAAAAAGTGTTTTTGTGTTTTTTATGTTTTAATGAAAATAAAAAGAAAAGAAATTAAAAGTCAAGAAAAAAACCCTAATTCTAACCTATTTTATTTATTGTGAAAAAAAGATTAAAATTAAATAATTAAACTAATTAATTTGTTAGTATTTTATTTACAAAATAAATTAATAATGAAATTAATACATAATAAAAATATTATAAATGTTTAATTCTGAGTTTGTTATGAAAATTAATATTAATTATGTTAGTTAAATAAATAATATTAATAATAAAAAATAGTTAGTTAAAAGAAAATAAAAAGAAAAGCAATTAACCAGGGGGGTGTTGACCCAAGAATGGAGGTTAAGCCTGGAAATTTAGGCCCAATAAGTCAAGCCTGCGCTGACTTTCTTGAATTGTCCAGAGATGCATTGACTCATGAGCATGGTGTCCCTTTCCTTGTAGCCATCAGATATGTACATAAGGCCACATGGCGTCTGTTTGCATAAGGTGTATGATGGAACACATTGTAAAGCCTACACGTGATTAGGTTAGAAAAAATAATATGGAGCTTTTGAGGGACCTGGGAATCGAACCCAGGATCCAATGGTTACCAACCACGTCACCTTCCATTACGCCATTGTGTTGCATCTGATATTATAACAAACAACAAACATAATATATCAATAATGATAGTTATGCTGGAAATCAGAAAAAGCGCGCGTTCGTTTGAATAAACCACCCACACGCTTCCACGTATTATCTTCTTCGCTTGGCCTGTAACAAAAACAATCAAATAGCGGGGGTTTTTAACCCCCTCAAACTGCAAATGCAAAAAATAGCGATTAGGTCTGTAAGCTATATAAATAGGGCGCGATGGTCCTGTTCAATTCGTCTTGATCTTCTGAGTTCAACCATGGGCATCATTAATCCTAATTTTGCTTGGTCAAGAAAGCCCTAAAATCAAAGCTTCGAAACCCTAGATTTCTTCAATGGCACCTTTTGATTTAAGGCTCTATAACTCAATTCACCTATACCATCAGCTTCAGAAAGGTCATAGCAATGCAAAGCAATGATTATATCATGTTAATGATGCATAAAAAGGGAGTTTCGATTATGAAAAAGAATGGGCAAACCGTGCGACTGTTCTTAGGATTCCTTAGGTGTTAACACTTGATTTTGAATGCAATGCGTTCCTGAGTGTCCCAGCAAGGTGTTTTAATCAAGAGAAAGCTTTGAATCCTGCTGGAAGGTGGAATTCAGTTTTGACTTTGTTCTTGATTTTTTGGAATTTTCTTCTGGCTTTTGACAGCAGTTCTCACGTGTATGCAATTAGGTTTTGCTTCAGTATATGTATTGGAATGGAATTAGGGTTCAATCTTGGTCAAGGATCCATTGTATTGAAGTTTGTATATTTGATTTTCAATCAAATATTTTTGCATCTTTTTGATTGCCAAAACTTGCCAAAATTGGATATTTTTGTCTCTTTGATTGATGCACGAATTTGCCAGCTTGCCCTGAGTGTATTTGCTTCACAAAAGATTTGAAAAACATATCTTGGTATTTTCCTACATTTAAATGAATTAAATGAATTAATAATCAATTAAAAATCCAATTAATTAATAAAAATAAGAAAATAACTCAATTTAATCTCAATTGGTCGTGCATAAGCCTTGGGTAAAGATTCAAGAAGGAATTTGAGGCCCATTAGCAAAAATGAGGTGTTTTGGGCAAAGTTGACTTTTGCAAATCCCCAAACATTTCCCAACTTCTCCAATGCATATCTTGCTCAATTTTGATCATATGAACATGTTCTTGGACATTTTGGAAAGGTCTTGAAGTCCTCTAACCAATGCCTTTGGTCCCATGTCATTTTTATTTACCAATATCAAGTTATGGTCTTTGACTTAAAGTACATTTTTGTTGACTTTTGAAATTGACCTATAATGTAGAAATTGATAACTTTTTGTGAGAGAATTTCTTGGACTTGGAATGTGAAGATGAGTTGTAGGAAATTTCATCCCCTTCAAAATGAGCATTGGATGGAATTTTTCTGATGAACCATGAAAAAGTTATGCCCTGGTCAAGTTACAGTTGACTTTTCAACTGTCCAAAAATAGCAACTTTTGCATCTTTGATGATTTTTGAGCCATGCTTGAGGAATCATGATCAAGACTTGATCAAATTATGATTGTGTGCTCAAAATAAGATGTTGACCAAAATTTTTGACTTTTGACTGCCAAATGACCATTTTACCCCTGCAGTTGATTGTGAACCAAATAGGACTTTTGACTGTGCAAACTGGCATTGTGAATCTTGAAACTTAGCATGTAGATGCTTGACAATGTGTATAGGCCTATGGGACTTGATTGGACCATTGAAAACCTCAACTTCCTTGCAAGAACCAAAACCCTAATTTTGACTGGCTTAGGAGGCAGTTGGACTGTGCAACCCTTGAGTAACCTTGAACCATTTGAAGATGATTCTTGATAAACTTTGAAGAATATGGGAGGGCAAATTTTGGTGTACAGCAGTTGCCCCTGTTCAATCTTCTTAAACCTGAGGATGTAGATTGGCTTTCGTGCCTTTCGTGATCCGAAGGTGGAAGATGATTGAACACTAGAGTACCCAGAAATTTGCACTCACATAGCGTAATGTGAGCAATGTGATGTCGGGAATGGGCTTATAGATGCCATTTGGAGATATGATGGATAGGAGGATGGGCTTATAGATGCCATTTGGAGGTGTGACAGAACCTTGTTGGGAATGGTCTTATAGATGCCATTTGGAAATGTAATGGATAGTCGAATCTGAATAAGAAATAGAATGCCTTCCGTGTCTGGAGCATATCTAGTCTATATCTAATTGCTGACGTCTAAATAACTAGTAGAATGACCGCCGCGTCTGGGGTATATCCATACTGTATCTGAGTGAGGGATAGAATGTCATCCGAATCTGGATCGTATCTGGAATGTCTTTTGAATGAATCCGGACTAAACAATATAATAGCATCTGGGTCTGGAGCATCTCTAAGTTGTCTTTGGAAGTTTGAATATGAATAAACAATAGAATAACATCCGCATCTGGAGCATCTCTTAGTCGTTTCTGAAAGGAAATCTGAATAAGCAATAGAATATCATCCGCGTCGGGAGCATCTCTAAACTATCTCTGAAAGGAAATCCGAATAAGCAATAGAATATCATCCGCGTTGGGAGAATCTCTAAGCTATCTCTGAAAGGAAATCTGAATAAGCAATAGAATATCATCCGCGTCGGGAGCATCTCTAAGCTATCTCTGAAAGGAAATCTGAATAAGCAATAGAATATCATCCGCGTCGGGAGAATCTCTAAGCTATCTCTGAAAGGAAATCTGGAATAAGTATCAGAATGTAGCCATGTCTGGATCGCATCTGAACCATTTCTAGAAATACATCTGAATAAGCAATAGAACAGCATCCGTGTCCGGAGCATCTCTAAGCTATCTCTGAGAAGAAACTCTGAATAAGCAAAAGAACAGCATCCATATCTGGAGCATTTCCAAGCTATCTCCGAAAGGGAATCTGGAATAAGCATCAGAATGTAGCCATATCTGGGTCGCATCTGAACCATCTCTAGAAGGGAATCTGGAATAAGTATCAGAACGTAGCCATATCTGGGTCGCATCTGAACCATCTCTAGAAGGACATCTGAATAAGCAATAGAACAACACCCGTATCTGGAGCATTTCTAAGCTATCTCTGAGAAGAAACTTTGAATAAGCAAAAGAATAGCATCCATATCTGGAGCATTTCCAAGCCATTTCTGAGGAGAAACTTTGAATAAGCGACAAGATAGCATCTGGGTCCGGAGCGTCTCTAAGCCATTTCTGAAATCTCTTTAATGTAGATATGCCCTGTCCAGATACAGGTATCAAATCCATAATCAATCGCTCACAGATATGCCCTGGCTAGATACAGGTATCAAATCTGGAACTGCGACAGTTGATAGTAATCATCTTTGGATTGACCTTTTCCTGAAAAGGCAAAACATCAGTTGTATGCAATGTCATGATGTATGAAATGCATGATGTCATGATGTTCAAAAATGAGATAGTGTCGTATGCACTTTACCATGTATGTAAGCAGGATGTATAAAATGTGAAATGTTTATGAATGTATTTTCGTCTAGGAAAATAAATCCTTGACGAATGCCGGGAGTTTGTTGAATCCTGGGCTGATGTTTGAAGAGTAGAGTTCTTCATTTCCGCTGGGGATGATGGTTGCAAGAATAATCCGGTAGGAGAAGATGACTTCGTTGGGGAATAAACTTGTTGGAGAGATTACTCCGCGGGTAATTACTCTATGGGAAGAGATACTTCGCTGAGATTTGAATGAGAACTCCGCTGGGGATTCCTGTTAATAAGCTTTGTTGGAGGATTTAATGAACTCCGCTGGGGATAGGAAGAACTTCGCCGAGGACGGTCCTTCCGTTGCAATTAGCTGAGGATAACCCAGTTATAGGCTCTGGTGGGGAATAACCTCTGAACATGGTTGGGGAGAGATACATCGGTACTCTGCAGGGGACCAGCTTCCAGACTCTACTGGGGATCAGCTTCCAGAATCTACTGGGGAGATGATTCAACTCTCATGGGGAAACTTTTGAGACTGCACTAGGGAATGGCTCCACTTGGATGTCTGTATTCCGTCGGGGAACAATCTTATATTAAGACTGCCGGGGATGCTTGTTGGGGGATATCTATACTCCGCTGGGGAATGATAAGATCTTCTGGGGATACCTAACTTCCTTAAGGCTGACAGTAGACTAACTCTTCTTGGGGAGAGTATCGCTGACTTGCTAAGGATACCGTGCCTTTTTGGGATTGATGGGAGACCAACTCTGCTCGGAGAGAGTATTGCTGAAACCTGTCTTACTCTGCGGGGAGTGGAGGTAACTTGGTCATGTTCTTCAGCTGAACTTACCTTGGTACCTTGGTGGACAGAGCAACCAGATCGCTTAGACAATTCCTTATTTCCCCAGTTTCTGTGGGAGGAGGTACCTGTGGAGGTGCTTGATAACTGCCGACTGAAAAATCTTCTTCTGGTAGGAAAGTGACGAGATGCTGGGACATATTCTGGTAGGAAAGTGACGAGATGCTGGGACATAGTCATACGCTTTGATCCCTAATTTTTGCCTGGACCGCCCTTTCGGGTTTTCAGTCCACCGGGATATCCATTTTTTCCCAAGCCGCCTTTTCCGGTTTTCGACTTGCCGGGTGTACATTTTTTCATTTCATCCCTTATTTTTGCCCGGACCCTTTTGGTTCGCCGGGAAGCCCTTATTTTTGCCTAGGTGTGTCAACCTAGCGGGTCTTTGATTATGCGTAGTATTTTTTTACTATGTCCATGCTCTCAGGATGTAGGGAGGTGCCCCTGTCAGTAGTGTTGCATTGTCATACCACCAGAAGATCTTCGTTTGATCGTCCAATGCCCCGAGTGATCCATATGGAGACTTGCCCCAATCTGGTTGGCCTTTTGAAAGATTCTCCGAATCTTGACTTAACTGCCCCAGATGATGGACAATGATCATGCCATGCCCCTTGATTGGAGGTGCTTTTGTTCATTAGACATTCGTCGTGTGAACTTCTATGTTGTTCAAACAAATAGTCATATGCAAGCAATGCTATATTAAAAATGCAAAGCTTATGTCTGTCTTGAAGTTTTGAAAATGCATTTTTCAGTAAAACAAATAAATTTTGTAAAATGCGATGTCAACTCGTTGTTTTACCGCAAGCCTTAAGGAGTCAGGATACCTTTCGTAACAGTATGCTTTCGAACTAACCCATGCTTCAACTAGGACTTTTGAGGGTTATAATGTGGCTTGGTTCACGGTTTAAGAAACAAAGGGTAAAGGCTCAAATTTTTATTTGTACCCACCCGCTCTTCGTGATGTTCTTCAAACCTAAACTCAGCTGATCGTGCGTTAGACCTTGTTTGAGTCTTTGTCCTGATATTCCAATGATGGTTCGGATACTGATAGTTTATTTTGAATAGGCAGTCATTTCTTTTTGTTGAGGGTTTGTAGGACCTCTTTCTTTTTTTGATTTTGTTATCCCTGTTTTTTGCCTGAACTGTTTCTTTTTGTATTTACAGTCAGCGGGATGCCCCAGTTTTTGTAAGTCTCCTTCATAGGTTTTGACTTAATGGGCTTTTTATTTCTGAGATATAATGACTGCCTGTCTTTATGATTATTTGGAACCATCACTGTCCTTTTTTTTTCTTTGGAAGGACTTCTTTGATGTCATCCATTGTGCCCTTGGATCAATTGAGAAGACTACCCTGCCCCAGGTTATGATTAAGGGTTTTTAATTTTTTGACAAGAAAAAAACTCCTACTTCTTTGGCTCGAAGGGGTTGACGAGGGATTACCTTTCTTATAACTCCAATGTTTAGGAATTGAAACAATGCATGTACCTCATCAGCGGGGTCTGTTCAAAAGCATACTGTAAAGATCATGGTATCGTTTTCGTCATCCTCCCTCTAGAGGCTTAGAATTATTAACCGAGAGTTGAACATCGCAAAAAATGAAAGCAGTTTGAATATAGTGAATACGAATATATTGATTCAAAACAGACATATGTAATGCATTAATGGAATAAAAGAGTTTGCTATGACATTAATTGTTTGTATAAGCAAAGAAAAATACAACTCGGAAATTCAAATAGAACAAAAGCCTTCAATGATTTGGAAAAGGAGCAGTGATTATGTTTGGAGTCTCTGGTGCTTCAAACTGGACTTCCTTAGCATCAATCATGTCTTGGACCTTGTTCTTCAGAGCCCAACAGTTGTCCGTAGTATGCCTCGGGCTATCAGAATGGTATGCGCACCTCTCATTGGGATGATAGTTAGGAGCGGAAGTGTTTGGATTCCGAAGAGGAGCCCTTAAGGTAATCAACCCTGCCTTCAACATTTGCTGTAGCACTTGAGCCAGTGTCATGTTGATCTTAGTGAACTGTCTTTTGGGTGCGACCTCCTTACATTGCTGCCCCTGTCCTTGCTGAGCAGGCATAGGATTAGAGATCTGGGTTGCCCCTACATGTTGATCATGACGACTCTTTTTACCATGCACAGCATTGGACTCCTTTTTCCCATGGTAAGGCTTTTTATGAGTATCAGAAGGTGTCGCTTCTTGAATTTTCCCATCCTTGATACCACCTTCAATTCTCTCCCCAGTCAGAATGAGGTCTGTAAACCCTGCAGAAGAATTCCCAATCAGATGGTTGAAGAATGGACCAGACAGGGTCCCTAGGAACATGTCCACAAGCTCACGGTCAGTTAGAGGTGGCTGCACCCTTCCAGCAAGGTCTCTCCACTTTTACGCATATTCCTTGAATCATTCACCCGTCCCTAGTGACATACCCTGGAGTTGGGTACGCGTAGGAGCGAGGTCGGAATTATACTGATACTGCTTGTAGAATGCAGTAGCCAAGTCCTCCCAGTTACGAATACTGGCTCCATCCAGCTGATAGAACCATTCGAGTTGAGTCCCTGAAAGACTTTCCTGGAAGAAATGGATCCATAGATTCTTGTCGGCAGTGTAAGGTTGGATCTTCCTTACATATGAACGGAGGTGCATCTTAGGACAGGAAGCTCTGTCGTACTTCGCAAAGGCAGGTGCTTTGAACTTGTGTGGGATCACCACCCCAGAGGATAGACCTAGATCTTCGAAGTCTAGGCCGGGCACTTTCTATATTTCCATAGCACTTAGCCGGTCTTCGAGCTATTTGTACTTATCCTCAGCAGGAGGATACTGTTCATCCTTAAAATTCGTCTCGTTGTCAGAGACCACGGGACTAGGAACCCTTCTCACTTGGGGACTGTCTTTGCCCACCGATGAAGTAGTCAGCTCAGCCTCATTCGGTAATCCATTCCCAGATCTGCGTCTAGGGTTGAACAAAACAGTCCTCTTCTTCTTCTTCTTCTTCTCTTTCAGAAGCAGAGTCTTCAAATCCTGTTGACCCTGGGCTAGGCTCATAACCATCTCTTGGAACTGGGCATTCTGGGCCTAGAGGGCCTTGATAGCTTGTTCATTGGATGATTCAGGATTCATGTTGATTGCTGAAATAAATAGCAAAGAAGATAAGTGACCTGTTAAAAGGGTACCTGTTATGCAATGATATGTATGTATGCATGCAATGTTTTCAAGGATCTTGCGGGGTAGACAAGAAAAAATTGTCAGAATTTGAATCCAGTAGCTTGATTGAAGGAACTTCCTGTTGTTGAGAGTCCTTCTTCAAGAGTCAAAGCTCACCATATCGAGTGGGTCATAGCCCCTGACTCAAGTCATCATGTTTTGATCTCTGGACAACCTTGGTTAGAGGAAAATAAATCCCCTTTTGCCCCTTCTAGATATTTTGATTCATCATGATCTGCATCACAGACCCTTGAGATCCTTGAAATGGATTAGTTCTTATGCAAGATGTATGCAGGTTAGTCCTTATGTAGGATGCATGCCATGTTATGATGGTATGATATTATGCTATGCGTGGAGTGATGTAAGTAAACCCTGTTATAAGTCTCGATCAAGGACTGTACATAAAACCTGTAAGAAACTCATGTGTCAGATAAGAATATGCAAGTAGTCCAAGTTTTAAGGCACACAAGTCACACCAGAAAGCCCTTAGAGTTTAGGCCAGCATGAAGTTTAGGTACTACCCTCTTTCAGTTTCGTTGGTTAAGACCTGTCCTAGAAAATAGTAACCGGGTTCTAGAGGATCTCAATATCATCGACTACCCTCAATCGGTCATAACTCCAGCTTCGCAATCTTTTCTTGCGGCCA
Source organism: Vicia faba (assembly GCA_948472305.1). Taxonomy (NCBI): domain Eukaryota; kingdom Viridiplantae; phylum Streptophyta; class Magnoliopsida; order Fabales; family Fabaceae; genus Vicia; species Vicia faba. The sequence continues at coordinate 437,771,298 of OX451737.1, read as the reverse complement.
GAACCATCGCGAGAGTTTAGCCTCAATGAGTGTAGCATATTGCTACTGTTCTATGGCCAAGTTGGGTCAATTTAGGGTTCTAAGGTCGGTTGGTGCTTAATGACTCCTCAGAAGACCCATATTCTCCTCGTTGCAACACAAGGGATATCGGTACAGACCAAGGTGTCACACCAACGTAGCCACTGCTTCACCCGTGTCGGTCTACGCCGGACAGGTCCCTCACAGCTTATGCTACCTAAAGGGTATTCCCCAGATCCGGCTTAGGATCTATGAAACTCCGACGCAAAGCCCACAAATATAAAGCAAACAAGACATACAATTGAAAACATAAGAGTGGTCTAATCCTAAGGTACACCTCACTTTTAAGTCCCCAGCAGAGCCGCCAGTTCTGTGATTGGTGGAAATAGAACTGACTGTTTTAAAGCTGGTTCGCGAAATGTCACGGTAAGCAAGAGTCGCCACCGTCTTTTATGTTCTCCAACATGGAAAGGACAAAAGCACAGCAAAATTCCTTCTTTGAAAATGTTTCTCGGTTCGGGAGGTAGATTTATAGAAAGGGAAGGTGTTAGCACCCTTTCTAACCGTGGTTATCCACGGGCTCTTAGGTACTTGCTCACTATGTTTTCAAAAATTTGTTTGCTTTTCAAGTGTGTGTGGGTTTTGAAAAAGTTTCGTTTGAAAAATTTCTAAGTAACTCTTGTATCTGTCCTCAAGAGTGTATGAAATATTTGTTTGAAAACCTTTTGAAAGTGTAGGTGCGAAAAGTTGTTTTGTTTGTTTGAAAGAGCAAGTACCCAGGAGAATCTACCTACTCTAAGGAATTAGGCTGTGTAAGAGTCCTTTAAATAGTACTATCCCACTATTGAAAAGTAGGTAGCACCATCGTTGGAGTTATTCGGGTCAATTCGATTATTAGGGACATGTGTGGTCACCAAAGCAATAGTAGGATACCTTAGCGATAACCCTAATGTCCTAGATCCTTTTTATCTGAGGCAACCGTTTCGAGGCGACTGGATCTTTAGACAGGAGGGAGACCTCTAAAACACCCTATACTTGACGACCACGTTCGAGGCAACCAATGAGGCGTACCCTAGGAGTGGCATGTGCATGTGTGTTGTTTCATGTTAATGTTTATCTTGTACATGTTATTTGGTGAGCTACGTTTTGATTTTATTTTGTCATACAAGTCTTTCATGCATTTTAACAGTTAAGAGTGCGGAAAATAAAGTGCGGAAATATGAATCTACGCTATTACAAGGCGCGGGTCTATACATCGCAAAAAACATAACCCGTTTGGAAATAAATGTGAGAAAAGTAAATAAAGCGGTAAAGTCTAATTAACTATTACATCCCCAGAAACAGTTACATCAATAATCAAAATAAGAATAATGTGCGAAAAGAAATAGAATCAGAAATAGAATCAGGACGTCCTTAGGGTTTTGACCCTTTTGAGAAATAAATAGTAACTTGTCCTTTTTTTGCAATTTAACTAAAATTAAAACTAATTTACTAATTAATTAATTAATTAAAGAAAAAAAAAGTGTTTTTGTGTTTTTTATGTTTTAATGAAAATAAAAAGAAAAGAAATTAAAAGTCAAGAAAAAAACCCTAATTCTAACCTATTTTATTTATTGTGAAAAAAAGATTAAAATTAACTAATTAAACTAATTAATTTGTTAGTATTTTATTTACAAAATAAATTAATAATGAAATTAATACATAATAAAAATATTATAAATGTTTAATTCTGAGTTTGTTATGAAAATTAATATTAATTATGTTAGTTAAATAAATAATATTAATAATAAAAAATAGTTAGTTAAAAGAAAATAAAAAGAAAAGCAATTAACCAGGGGGGTGTTGACCCAAGAATGGAGGTTAAGCCTGGAAATTTAGGCCCAATAAGCCAAGCCTGCGCTGACTTTCTTGAATCGTCCAGAGGTGCATTGACTCATGAGCATGGTGTCCCTTTCCTTGTAGCCATCAGATTTGTACATAAGGCCACATGGCGTCTGTTTGCATAAGGTGTATGATGGAACACATTGTAAAGCCTGCACTTGATTAGGTTAGAAAAAATAATATGGAGCTTTTGGGGGACCTGGGAATCGAACCCAGGTCCCAATGGTTACCAACCACGTCACCTTCCACTACGCCATTGTGTTGCATCTGATATTATAACAAACAACAAACATAATATATCAATAATGATAGTTATGCTGGAAATCAGAAAAAGCGCGCGTTCGTTTGAATAAACCACCCACACGCTTCCACGCATTATCTTCTTCGCTTGGCCTGTAACAAAAACAATCAAATAGCGGGGGTTTTTAACCCCCTCAAACTGCAAATGCAAAAAATAGCGATTAGGTCTGTAAGCTATATAAATAGGGCGCGATGGTCCTGTTCAATTCGTCTTGATCTTCTGAGTTCAACCATGGGCATCATTAATCCTAATTTTGCTTGGTCAAGAAAGCCCTAAAATCAAAGCTTCGAAACCCTAGATTTCTTCAATGGCACCTTTTGATTTAAGGCTCTATAACTCAATTCACCTATACCATCAGCTTCAGAAAGGTCATAGCAATGCAAAGCAATGATTATATCATGTTAATGATGCATAAAAAGGGAGTTTCGATTATGAAAAAGAATGGGCAAACCGTGCGACTGTTCTTAGGATTCCTTAGGTGTTAACACTTGATTTTGAATGCAATGCGTTCCTGAGTGTCCCAGCAAGGTGTTTTAATCAAGAGAAAGCTTTGAATCCTGCTGGAAGGTGGAATTCAGTTTTGACTTTGTTCTTGATTTTTTGGAATTTGCTTCTGGCTTTTGACAGCAGTTCTCATGTGTATGCAATTAGGTTTAGCTTCAGTATATGTATTGGAATGGAATTAGGGTTCAATCTTGGTCAAGGATCCATTGTATTGAAGTTTGTATATTTGATTTTCAATCAAATATTTTTGCATCTTTTTGATTGCCAAAACTTGCCAAAATTGGATATTTTTGTCTCTTTGATTGATGCACGAATTTGCCAGCTTGCCCTGAGTGTATTTGCTTCACAAAAGATTTGAAAAACATATCTTGGTATTTTCCTACATTTAAATGAATTAAATGAATTAATAATCAATTAAAAATCCAATTAATTAATAAAAATAAGAAAATAACTCAATTTAATCTCAATGGGTCGTGCATAAGCCTTGGGTAAAGATTCAAGAAGGAATTTGAGGCCCATTAGCAAAAATGAGGTGTTTTGGGCAAAGTTGACTTTTGCAAATCCCCAAAAATTTCCCAACTTCTCCAATGCATATCTTGCTCAATTTTGATCATATGAACATGTTCTTGGACATTTTGGAAGGGTATTGAAGTCCTCTAACCAATGCCTTTGGTACCATGTCATTTTGATTTACCAATCTCAAGTTATGGTCTTTGACTTAAAGTGCATTTTTGTTGACTTTTGAAATTGACCTATAATGTAGAAATTGATAACTTTTTGTGAGAGCATTTATTGGACTTGGAATGTGAAGATGAGTTGTAGGAAATGTCATCCCCTTAAAAATGAGAATTAGATGGAATTTTTCTGATGAACCATGAAAAAGTTATGCCCTGGTCAAGTTACAGTTGACTTTTCAGCTGTCCAAAAATAGCAACTTTTGCATCTTTGATGATTTTTGAGCCATGCTTGAGGAATCATGATCAAGACTTGATCAAATGATGATTGTGTGCTCAAAATAATATGTTGACCAAAATTTTTGACTTTTGACTGCCAAATGACCATTTTACCCCTGCAGTTGATTGTGAACCAAATAGGACTTTTGACTGTGCAAACTGGCATTGTGAATCTTGAAACTTAGCATGTAGATGCTTGACAATGTGTATAGGCCTATGGGACTTGATTGGACCATTGAAAACCTCCACTTCCTTTCAAGAACCAAAACCCTAATTTTGACTGGCTTAGGAGGCAGTTGGACTGTGCAACCCTTGAGTAACCTTGAACCATTTGAAGATGATTCTTGATAAACTTTGAAGAATATGGGAGGGAAAATTTTGGGGTACAACAGACGGCGACGACCTGCCGCACCCTGCGAATGCAGATATAGTCAAAAGATACTACACATAAAACAATCCGACAAGTTGAAAACCCGAAAGGGCGACTTGGGCAAAAAAAGGCATCCCGGTGAATCGAAAACCTGAAAGGGCGATTCAGGAAAAAATTAGGGATAAATAAAAAAAAATTGTACACCCGGCAAGTTGAAAACCCGAAAGGGCGACTTGGGCAAAAAGGGGTTTCCCGGTGGATCGAAAACCCGAAAGGGCGGTCCAGGCAAAAGTTAGGGAATTAAAGCGTATGACTATGTCTCGTCGGATCACTTTAAGGACCATCTCTTCACGTACAAGCTCCAAGCCTCTGATCTATCCAATCATCTGTGGATGAAGCAACGAATGGACAAGATAGTCAGAGTTGTAAAGGCTATAGCAGAATGGGAACCCATGGAATTGTCACACATAACCATCTTTCATTGTATACAATTTTTCTCAATTTTTATGACAACATTCTCTTACTAGGATGTATGTCTCCTTTGTACAAAATACTTACACAAAGTTAATACAAAGATACTTCAAAGTGCAGAAATTTGTTTGCCTTTTCTTTATTTTTCACACTTGTGTTTTATTTGAAAACGTCCAATGATTTATTAAGTGAGCATATGCATTTGAATATAATCACTACTTACAAATAAAACGGAATGAGAAAGAATAATTACTGATAGGTAGAAAGTACGGGAAGACGTCTTTAGGCTATTCCAGAAGAAATCCCCTGCAGTATGTCATTCAGATCCTCAACAAAGCTAAAACCTTGATTTACATATCCCCAGTGGAGTTAAGTTTCAAAATCGCCATCAGGGCTAAGTTTCTAAACTCCCGGTCCCCAGCGGAGTTCTCCTCAAATAACAAAACAGGAATCCCCAGTAGATTGGCATACAACCCAAACTCCTAATCTCCCTAGCAGGATAAACATTCTCCCCACAGAGTTATTTCCCAGCAGAACGAAGATTCTTATCTTCATTTTTCCGGTTGAAGCCTCCCAGGTTTTAATTCCCTAGTAGAGGTTGTCAGAGTCGTCCTCATTTCCCCAAGAAAGTCATGAAGGATTCTCAATTCCCCACAAGTCACCAAGAATTTTCAATCCTCAGCAGTAGTCTAAAGGGCATTCTCAGTCTCAACAATCAAAGTTTTTGAATCCCCAATGGCAGTCAAGGGTTTATTTTCCCCAGCAGCGGTCAAAGATTTCATTATCTCCAGTTACCAAGGATATATTTTCCTCAGCAAGACGGCTAATCAACTTACATGCACATACATTACATTCATATATCATAAACATTAATGAAGCACACTTTATTGCATCATACACATCATGCAACATAATTTTGTGTTTCGGCTAACAGTTTACCCTTTTCAGGATAAGATTAAAAGTTACCTTTACACAAATGTTCAAGGATTTCAGATACAGTACAGATACACCCCAGACACGGCAGTCATTCTACTACTCATTCAGACTTCAGCGATCAGATACATACTAGATACGCTCCAGACACGGAAGCCATTCTATCTCTCATTCAGATTCAACTATCAACTTCAAGTTCAGATACACTCCAGACACGGAAGTCATTCTGTCACTTGACCAAATCCCAGTTACAGTACGGATACCCTCCAGACATGGAAGTCATTCTGCTACTCATACAAATCTCAATTTCAGATACAGTCCAGATACGCGCCAGACACGGTTGCCATTTTGTCACTCATTCAAATTTATTCCCCAGCCTAGAGATGCCCCATACACAGATGTTTCTCTGTCGCCCATTCAGATCTCAGATACAATACAGACACACTCCAGACATGGCAGTCATTCTGATATTCATTCGAGAATCAAATACAGTTACAACTTGGATACGCTCCAGACACGGACGCCATTCCTTTGCTCATACAAATCCAATCTCCAAATACAACTCAGATACGTTCCAAATACGGATACCATTCTGATGTTCATTCTACTGATATTCAACAAACATTTTTGATGGCATCTCTAAGCCCATTCCCTCAGCAATATTTTGACGAGTGCAAATTTACGGACACTTGTCCAATCCTCTTTTACCTTCGAGTCACGAAAGGCAAACTTGCCAATCTAACTCTTCAGGTTTAAGAATATTGAACAGGGGCAACTGTTGTACCCCAAAATTTGCCCTCTCATTTTATCAACATTTATCATCACAAGGCTCTTTGAACTCAAGATCAAGCTATGGTTTGCTCTACTCAAGACATCTCCTTGCACTATTGACCTAAATTAGGGTTTGAGTTTGCACATAGAATCTTGGATTTCTAATGCTCAAAGTGACTTTCATACTTCATGATGGACTCATAAGTTTGACCATACCAAGTTTTAAGCCTTGAATCAAATTTTTGCCCAGTCAATTGGACAGTTGACCTAGAAATCAACTGTATTGGGGAAAAAGTCAACTGTGACCAATTTACAGTCAAACCTCATGAATTTTGACCCACATCAACATTATGAACTCATATGAACCATTTGATCAATTTTGGACCACAACTCCACAAGAAATTTGATCAGATCACCAAAAGGGCAAAATGGTCATTTTTAGGGTTTTGACTGTACAAAGGCAATTTCTGATTTTTGACTTAGCCAATGGCAAATTGGGTTCAACCATGGACTCAAGGATTCAATGGAATCATCTTGACCTATTCAACAAGTTCAAAAGATCTCAATTGCAGTGGATTGACAGATGTATTTTTCAGTCAACTAATCGAAATTTGACTGTACACTGAAAAGTCAAACTTTGACTTTTTGGTCAAAATCAAGTGCCAAGGGTCATTTTTCATCAAGATGGATCAAAACATGAAACTTGTTCATCAAGAAACCCATTTTTGCAAATTAGGGTTTAAGGTTGAAACATTTCATAACTTAGAATTTTTCTAAGTTATGAAATTTTCTTAATTTTTCCTAATTTTGCCCAACATTTTCACCATGATGCAATTGGATTCAAATAAAACTTCCAACAAGAAAGTTCTTGTCCTCCACAAAGTCTTCAACTTTGATTCACAAAGTTTTCTCAAAAGAAGCTTGGATCTCAAGTTATGATTTTTGGAACAAGGGTCCCTAAAACTTTTAACTTAGTGAAATTTTGCCCTAGTTTAGGCAGGATTTTGACCTATCTTCATGGCCATTTTTCACATAGTTCCACTTGGAATATCAAGTTTCATTTCAAAGATGGATTGTAGATAATGTTGCAAGCTTTCCAAAATATCCAAGAACTCCTCAAACACATTTGTGGTTAAAGAGAATCGAAGGCTTGAAGTTGGAAAAAACTCATTTTTCATCCATGGCATATTCATGTTGATACAAGTTGCAATTTCAAGTCAGCATGCTTTGCACTAGATTACAGGCCTCTAAACCACTCCACACTCAATAATTTAATGCAAATCCATTGGTCTAAGACATTGTTTTGGTCATTAGGGCATTATACACAAAACTAATCCCTAAGTAGAAAAAGCAAAGTTTCCATTTTTGTTTAAAATCATGCTTTATGTCAAAACTAATTTCTTGAGCATTGATCCATATCTTATGCAGCTAATCAAATCTACAAGTTGGAGGGGCCAAGGGAAAAGTATGCAAGCATAAGGATAGCCTGTACAGGCCTGTTTCAATCACTTCCCACATTTTGCTTCAAAAACAAGAAACTTGTCCAAAACATGAGAACTTGAACATCAGCCCAAAGAAACTTGTGCAAGCATTTTGAACATCTTTCTCACATCCCTCTGAGCCAAAAACACGACCTCTTAAACCCTCAAACATCCCATAGCCAAAAATAACCTTCCATTGGCAAAACAGGGCAAAACCTGCAACTTGACTTCCATAGCTCAATTGGCTCGTGCGTTTTGCCCCAAGTTACTTCAAACATCTTCCACATAACTCACCCAAGTTATCCCAAACCTCAAACACCAACTGTAACTCCATTAACAGGGTTTGCCATTTTCATTTTGAGCTTGTGCAGTTTGAGTTCTATAGGCTGATTCAAGTACATTCAAGGCAAGCTAGGTATTGGAGAAGGTCAAGTGAAGTCCAAGCAAGCTCCCAGACATCTCAAGCCTTGTTGAAAAGCTCCACATTACCATACACGAAGTCAGCTGAAACAGGTTTTTTTCCACTTCTTATCTCTCTATTTAGGAACATTTAGCTTTAGGTTTGTGAATAAGAAATGTAGTATTCATTGCCATGAAGTTGTACATATGCTCAGTTTTCATTTATATTAAGCATGCTAAGAGAATTTCATCCATGAACATACTGAAAAAACTAGGTTAGATTTTAGGGCCAGAGAAATTCTCTCTGGTCTTTGAGAGTTAAGACAAGTTGTTTATATGGTTGGATTCGTCTTGAAATGCTCTACAAGTTTGATGTTATGTGTTTTTGCAACAGAGCTCGTATACAGGATCTGGCAATTGTACGGGGCGCGCGCGTTTTCAAAATCAGAAGGTTGAAGATGAAGTTGGTTTGGGTTGGGCTTGGTCCTGGCTACTTTTGACACCTCCCTTTTCCTTTTTGCACCCCTTGGCCCAATTTCTTGTTATTTTATATTTTTGCATTTTTATTTTCATTTCTGATTATATTTTATTATTTTCAAATATAAAAAATACTCAAAAATATTTTTATAATTTTTTCACATTTATTTTGCATTTTATTTCTTTTTTTCTAACATAAAAAACAATTTAATTACTTTTATCTTATTTCTTAAAAAACATGGAAATAATATATAAATTATACTTTTATTTTATTCTTTATTTTTATTCACATTGAAAATATTTCTCTAAATATATTTTTATTTTTTGTATATATTTTATTTATTATACATATTTAATATGATATATATATATATATATATATATATATATATATATATATATATATATATATATATATATATATATATATATATATATATATATATATATATATATATATATATATATATATATATATATATATATATATATATATATATATATATATATATATATATATATATATATATATATATATATATATATATATATATATATATATATATATATATATATATATATATATATATATATATATATATATATATATATATATATATATATATATATATATATATATATATATATATATATATATATATATATATATATATATACTTTTATTTTATTAAATACTTTAGAATGAAAATATAAAATATTACATTTTTACTTTTATTATTATACTTAAAAATACTTTTTTCTAAATATATTTTATTTTTTACACATACTATTTTATTTTTATTGTATATAAATAAAATAATTAATATATTTACTTTCTTAAAGAAATTAGGGTTTCACCTTTAACCTAATAAAATTAATCTTTTATTTATTTCTTTATTTTTTTTACATTAAATATTTCTACATACTTAGAAAATAAACATAAACTTTTTGGCATAATTCATATTATTTGATATATTTGTTTATTTTGTTTATTTAAATATTGTCCATTTATTTATGCATTTGAATTCAATTTGGATGTAATAGTAAATTAGGATTTATATTTCTTGTCAAATACACCCCCATTCAAAGATTGTACCCCCATCCCCATAATCATGTTGTAATAGCTTAGACTTTTAATTCTCGCACTTTATGCTTTCAATTATGTCATGATTAGAGATTAGGGTCTGTATGCAAAAATCAAAATCAACAAGTAGCTTTACCTAATACAAAGACAAAAATGCATGAAAATCAATACACAATGCACACTTGCATCCCTAGGGTTACAATCCACTTGTTGCCTTAAAAATGGGCCATGTTATGCATGTTGGGTACTTTGGCAAAACAAAAATAAAGCAAAAGATCATAGTCCCTCGATGACACTATCTTGGTTGCCTAAACAAAAATGATCAAGTCCCTCAAAAATTTGCCAAAGGTACTTGACACAATTGCTATCATGGTCTATACGATGACCCGCGCCTGTCCCGTTTAACATCCTAATACAAGGCTGTTTACCAAATGCAATGGTAAAACAACACTGTCAAAAGGGTTAAAAACACATAGGAAAGATCTTTGAGTAAAATAGGGTAGATAGCTCTTAGTTACTTGATCAAAGCTTGCAAAAAAACATCCTTGCTATTTTCAAACACACTTCACAACACAATTTCAAAACATTTCCCAAATCAAACTTTCAAACATTGAAATCTTTTTAAAAGACAAAACATCTTTGTATACATTCAAACGAGAATCATTACAAAGGTTGCCACAACGATGGTCTCTTTTCAAAACATCTTTCAAAACCATACACAAAGCACCATTTCAAACAATTGGAAAAGCAAGCAAGTGATCTAAACAAGTAACTAAGAGCCCATGGATAACCATGGATGAAAAGGGTGATTGCACCTTCCCTTTTCATAATCCACTCCCCGAACCCAAGAAAACATCTCAAAGGTCTTTCCTGTGATTTTTGACCTTTCCTTAGGATAAAATAAAAAGTCGGTGGCGACTCTTACTAAACCGAAACATTTGCAAACACAAATGCAAAACCTCAAGTCAGTTCTCCCACCGTATCACAACCGTCATCTTCTGTACAATCTTCTTGATATTCTTATTATCCGCTTCTACAGCCCCATTCATCTTCGGCCGGTAAGGAGAAGAGTTGTGATGCTGTATCTTGAACTGCTTGCAGAGCTCGGTGATCATCTTATTATTGAGATTTGTACCATTATCTGTAATGATCCTCTCTGGTACACCATATCGACAGATCAAATTATGCCGAATAAACCGTGCTACAACGTTCTTGGTTACAGTAGCAAAGGAAGCTGCTTCAACCCACTTCGAAAAGTAATCAATAGCTACCAGGATGAAACGATGCCCGTTAGATGCCGTAGGTCTGATCTTGCCGATCATGTCAATGCCCTACATTGCAAAAGGCTAAGGAGCTGTCAAGACGTTCAAAGGAAGTAGAGGTATGTGCACCTTATCAGCATAGACTTGGCACTTGTGACAGGTCCGAGAATGTTGATAACAGTCAGCTTCCATTGTGGACCAAAAATATCCTGCCCGAAGGATTTTCTTTGCCATGGTGTGTCCACTAGAATGAGTTCCGAAGGTGCCTTCATGTAACTCTGCCATAATTCTTTCTGCTTCGTCCTTATCCACACATCGCAGTAAGGTTGAATCATGGTTACGCTTGTAAAGGATGCCATTGCTGATGAAGAACTTTGCCACAAACCTCCTCAGAAAATTCTTATCATTAACAGATGCACCCTCGGGGTACTCCTGAGCTTCAAGATGCCTCTTCACCTCATGAAACCAGGGTTTATCCGTTGCCTCTTCAGTCTCAATGTCACAACAATGTGCAGGTTCGTCAAACCTCTCTATGGTAATCCGAGGAGTTTCATTGTCCCAATTGACTTTGAACATAGAATACATTGTAGCCAGCGCGTCCGCCAACTGATTCTCCTCTCTAGGGAAGTTTTTAAAAGTTATCTCCTTAAAATGCGGAAGCAACATCAACACATACTCTTTGTAAGGAATAAGATTAGGGTGTTTCGTATCCCACTCGCCCTTGATTTGACTGATCACGAGAGCGGAATCTCCGAACACACTCAAGAACTTAATCCTTAGGTTAATTGCTGCTCGAAGACCCATGATGCATGCTTCATACTCCGCCATATTATTGGTGCAGTTGAAACATAGTCGGGCGGTGAACGGAGTATGAGAGCCTTTAGGAGATATGATCACGGCGCCAATGCCATTTCCCAAAGCGTTTGAAGCTACATAAAAGTACATAGACCATTGGGATCCCTCCTCAAGTCCTTCATCCAGTCCAGGTGTCTCACAGTCAGTTACCAACATGATATTCTCATCCGAGAATTCAAAGTTCATAGACTGGTAATCATCCACGGCCTGATGAGCCAGATGATCTGCTAACACACTTCCCTTGATTGCTTTCTGGGTCGTGTATTGGATGTCATACTCAGTCAAGATCATCTTCCATCTTGCTATTCTTCCGGACAAAGCAGGCTTCTCGAAGATACACTTGATTGGATCCATCTTTGATATCAATAGAGTAGTGTGAGTCAGCAAATACTGTCTCATCCGGTGAGCAGCCAATGCCAAAGCGCAGCAAGTTTTCTCAAGCAACGAGTATCGGGTCTCGCAGTCGGTAAACTTTTTGCTAAGGTAATAAATAGCATGCTCTTTTCGGCCAGACTCGTCATGCTGCCCCAGCACACACCCCATTGAGTTGTCGAGTACTGTCAAGTATAAGACCAGAGGTCTCCCTTCAACTGGAGGCATCAGAATGGGTGGATCTTGGAGATATTCCTTGATCCTTTTGAAAGTGGCATGACATTAATCGTTCCATCTTACCACTTGATCTTTCTTCAGTAGCTTGAAGATTGGATCACAAGTAGCAGTCAGGTGTGGGATGAATCGGGCAATATAATTCAGACGTCCCAGAAAGCCTCTGACTTCTTTTTCTGTTCGGGGAGATGGCATTTCCTGTATAGCCTTCACCTTTACAGGATCCACCTGAAGACTTTTATCACTTACGACGAAACCCAACAGTTTACCAGATCTCACCCCAAAGGTGCACTTGTTCGGGTTTAACTTCAGCTTGTACAACTTCAACCTGTCAAATAGCTTCTGAAGGTGGTCAAGATGTTCTTCCTCAGTCTGGGACCTTGCAATCATGTCGTCAACGTATACCTCAATCTCATGGTGGATCATGTCATGGAACAAAGCGACCATGGCGCGCTGATACGTTGCCCTAGCATTCTTCAATCCGAAAGGCATGACCTTGTAGCAAAAGGTACCCCATTGAGTAACAAAGGTAGTCTTCTCCATATCTTCAGGAGCCACTTTAATCTGATTATAACCGGAGAAACCATCCATAAAGGAGAAGACCTTATGCTGTGCGCTGTTATCAACCAGGACGTTGATCTGAGGCAGAGGGAAATCATCATTGGGACTTGCCCTGTTCAGATCCCTATAGTCAACATACATTCAAACCTTACCATCCTTCTTCGGCACTGGAACCACGTTGGCCACCCAATGTGGGTAAGAAGTAACTGCTAGGAAACTAACGCCAAATTGTTTCATCACTTCATCCTTGATTTTCTCAGACATCTCCGGGCCCATTCGGCGGACCTTCTATTTTACTAGAGGACAGTCTTCCTTGGTAGGTAGGTGGTGAACCACAATATCGGTATCCAACCTAGACATATCTTCATAAGACCAGGAAAAGATCTCAACATAGTCATGCAGCATTTGAATCAACCGTTGCCTAACACTATGCTCCAGATTTGCACCGATCTTGACCTCTTTCTTGTCCATCTCTGTACCCAGATTTATTGTTTCCACTGGCTCTTCATGCGGCTGTATAGCCCTCTCTTCCTGAAGTAAGAGTATAGCAAGTTTACCAGGAACTTCACAATCATCTTCACCTTCGTCTTCGGCTAAGTTGATCGGACTTTCGAAGTCATAACCGGCAGTAGCAGAGTCGTTATCAGTGGGATCCAGAGTGGATGTAGACCTGTATATGTGAGTGTGTGTAAAATAGATATTTTGCAATATAAAATAAAAGAGAAACAAGGAGCGCAAAATTTGAAATGTAAGAAACGTCCAATGCTTTTATTAATGATATATGAAAATGACACACATAAAGCCCTCACAAACAAAGCCACGGTGCCCCGGGTAAGACACCGGGCCGTAAAGTTTAAAAACTGTCTGTTACAAATTCAAAACAAAAGTCTCATTACTGGGTAATAAAAGAAATTTGGATGAAGTCCTTTGCTGTCCAGTTGCTTAGTCCACCATCAGTAGTAGGATAAATCCAACTGTCGAACTCAAATTCTTCAACATCGTCTTCAATGGCATTCACTCCTGAATTGCTGATAAACAGGGGAGGTCTTCCGATCCGTGCACTCCGAACAGCCCTTTGAGCTTCTGCAGTGAAACCCAAACAAAACTTGTTAGTTTTATGTGCAAAATCAGGGAGTTGGCCCCAACTTGCACACCCATCTTTCTCAACAACAGCTCGGGCATTCTTGAAGGAAGCCATCTTCATTGGAGGATCTTCAACAATAGCTTCAGTTGATGCCAGCGTCTGGGGAACCTCTTCAAAATGTTGAAACAGGGTTTCAATGAACTCCCCATCCATCTCTACATATCAGAAAGAGTTGAGGTGGCTCACCATGTACTCCTCCTCCCCTCGTACCGTAACAATTTTCCCTTTGATTGGGTATTTCAGCATCTGGTGCAGCGTAGAAGTCACTGCCCCAGCTTTGTGGATCCATGGGCGACCCAGCAAACAAGAATAGGATGGCCGAATGTCCATCACATAAAAAGTAGACGCAAAGATCTGAGAACCAACCTTAACTGGAATATCCACTTCTCCATGTACCATTCTCTTAGACCCATCAAAGGCCCTAACAACAATGTTACTTGGCTTCAGCTCCACCCCCTCACAATCTAACCAGTCCAAAGCTTTCTTAGGCAAAACGTTCAACGAAGACCCCGTATCCACCAATACATGAGCTAGAGTAGTGCCCCTACATTCAATGGAGACATACAGGGAATCATTGTGATTCCTCCCCTTAGCAGGCAAGTCTGCGTCGGAGAAACCCAACCCATTATCCGCTGTCAGACTAGCCACACAATCTTTAAACTGATCAGCTGACGTCTCCTGCGGCACGTGCGCAGTTTTCAGGAAGGCAATTAGAGCCTTGGCATGGGCTTCTGAGCATAGCAACAAATACAACATAGAGATTTTGGACGGGGTTTGCCCCAACTGTTTGACTACATTATAGTCGCTCTTTTTGATGATCTTCAAAATTTCTTCCATCTCTTGTCTAGAGGCTTCAACAGCAATCCTCTTCGGTGCCTCCGTCCGGGAAGGCTCATCAGTGGTCCCTTTGCCCCGAGTATCATATGACTCGGCAACAGGGGAAGGAATCGGAATTTGAACAGGGATAGTATCAGGTGCACTAGCAGGTGTAATAACAACAGGCTTCCGAACAGTTGGTGGAGAGATCTCAAGGGAGAAAAGTCTTCCGCTACGGGTGACTTTGGTAGGTCCAACAATATTACTGACGTAAGTATCAGCCTCTTCAGTACTCAAGTCCTGTTTAACCCCGTGATAATAAACGTCAGCCTCGTAGTGCCATGGGACAACTTTATCTGATGTATAGGGGATAGGCCCAGGAACAGTAATGATCAAGGGAGCAATTCTTGGAACAAATGTAATTCTAACAGGCTTTCTCGAGGAAGCATTGGAAGAATTGTCGAAAATGGTGATTATAGCAACTTCTTCAGCAGGAACCAAAGGAACAAAAGTCTTCTCAAACAGAATTTCTTTATTATCCATCAGGCGTTGGACACCTGACTTCAAAGTATGGCAACCAGAAGGTAGGTCGACACACAGATGGCAACCTTCGCCATAGCCCGGAAATAAACCGGCTAACAGAAGGTTCTTTTTCACAGTCATTAATGGAGTAATAATGTCTTTCACAGAAACCACAAATGAGTCTTCCTCTACAACATTCACTCCATGCTTGGGCATGGGAGCAGTCATAACATTAGGTCTTTCAAGTGCTTCAAACTCAATCTCCTTAACATCAATTAAATCTTGTACTTTATTCTTCAGGACCCAACAATCATTCGTATCATGCCCCGGGCTATCAGAGTGAAAAGCACAACGGGCGTTTAGATTGTACATCGGTGATGTTGTATTGGGATTATTTGGGGCCTCCTTCGAAATCACCAAGTTGGTTTTCAATAACCGTGGCAAATTTTGGGATAAAGTCATGTTGAGCTGAGTGAATTGTCTTCGCGGCCTCTCGGCCCTTGGTTGATTATTGTGTTGTGCGGCAACAGTTGGTCTTGAAGTAACAACCGCATTAACAGCTTGGCAGCGGTCATGTCTATCCTGGCTTTTTGAACTGTAAACAACACTGGATTCTTTCTTAAAAGGCTTCTTCTCGGTGCCTGATGAAGCACCTTTCTGTATTTTACCGCTCTTAATATCGACCTCAACTCTTTCCCCGGTCATAATCAGCTCTATAAACCCGGATGAGGAACTTCCAATCAGATGGTTGAAATACGGACCAGACAAGGTCCCCAAAAACATATCCACCAGCTCCCTATCAGCCAAGGGAGGATGCACTCTACCAGCAAGGTCCCTCGGCATTGTATTGGTACTGCTTGTAGAAAGCAGCAGCCAAGTCCTCCCAATTATGGATACTAGCTCCTTCCAGCTGGTAAAACCATTCAAGCTGAGTCCCTGAAAGACTATCTTGAAAGAAGTGGATCCAGAGGTTCCTGTCAGCAGTGTATGGCTGAATCTTTCTAACATACGAACAGAGGTGAAGCTTTGGGCAAGAAACCCCTTCGTATTTAGCAAAGGCTGGTGCATTGAACTTGTGGGGAATCACCACCCCAGATGACAAGCCTAGATCACCAAAGTTCAACCCAGGGACCTTCTGAATCTCCATCGCACTTAACCGGTCTTCAAGCTGTTTATATCTATCCTCAGCAGGAGTATACTGGTCTTCGTCAAAGTCAGTCTCATGATCAGATACCACCGGGCTAGGAACCCTCCTTTCTTCTTGGTTTTCTCCCCCTCTAGATGAGTGGGATAAATTAACTTCATCTCGTAGCCTGTTTCTAAACCTGTGACCCATGTTCATGAGGACTGTCTTCTTCTTCTTCTTCTTCTTCTTCTTCTTATCCTTCAGGATAAGGGTCTTCAGATCTTGCTGACCCTTAGCCAAATTCATGAACATTTCCTGAAATTGAGCATTTTGGGGCTGTAGAGCCTTGATAGCTTGATCAGTTGATGTTTCAGCAGACATGATGTACTAAAATAAACAGCAAAGAAGATGAGAAAACCTGTAAGGGTACCTGTGATGAGGTGCATGGAATGAAATGCGTATGATATGATTTCAAAGACATCGAGAGATTCAAATTCGTAAACCAAAATGAAACACACTTTTATTAGATAAACTTGAAACAATGTCTGATAAATGCCTTTAAGGCGTTACAAGAAAGAAATGATGAAAAATAAATCCAAGCTAGAAGTAATCGAAAGATATCAGCGCTCCCATTGTCGTTTGCCTTTGGTGCTGACATAGTCGTTGAGGATCTGCTCATTTTCCAATTTCCTTGTCAACTTCAGGATCTTCCGCTCTTGTTCGTGATACTTTTCTCTGTAAGTATCCCGTTCCTCTCTTGGCTGCATCCAAGACCTCTTTAATGCCCCAATGTCAGTAGGAATGTACGGATGTAGGATGGTAGGAGGAACCCCTTCTTCATCAGCAACCTCAACAATCACAGGCAAGACAACTTCGTACGGCATTCCCAGCTTTTGGGCACGTATACGAACCCATCAGAGATATGGTTCCATTAGAAGAGAAGTCTTCACACCTAACTCGCACGGATCAGACCTGTGCACCCTATCCCAGGCTCGTATGAATCTGCGGTGATGCTCGTCACTATCCCCTTGAAAGTCAAAGACAATGCTTGGCATCAGCAACTCATGAGGTCCTTCCCTCCTAGCTCGCCCAAATTGACGTAAAGCCAAACACGGATTATAGGTGATCCCTCCATTGATTCCTAGCAGTGGAACATTGGGGTATTCCCCACAGCGATCAATAATAGCTACGTCTTCCATGTCCTTATTAGTCCAAATGATGTCCATGTGAGAAATAGACATAATCATATGGGCCCAACCCATGCCTTTCTTGTTCTTCAAAACTGATTTAGGGAGGTGTGAAATAAACCACCTCGCCAGCAATGGTGCACATCACATAAGGGTTCCCCGTTTCCGAGCGGTACGGGCATAAATAGAGTGCAGAATGTCACCCAAGAGAGTGGGCACAGGATTACGGGATATGAAAATCTTCACCGCATTCACGTCAACAAAATAATCTGAGTTAGGAAACAACACCAAACCATATATGAGAAGAGCCAGAATGTCTTCAAATGCCTGAAAGTCTAGACTGTCCCAGAACTGATTAGCCCGATCAACTAAGAATTTAGCCAAGAAGCCTTTTGTCCCACTTCTAGTTTCCCAATTAGACATTACCTCAGCCTTTGTCAGATGGAGGGCTGAAGCAATATCTTCCGGCCTAAGGATCTTCTCCCAACCTGTAAATGGGGTCTGCTCTAGAATGGAGATACCAAGTAGATCAGAGAACTCTTCCAAGGTAGGGACCAACTGGTAGTTCGGAAAAGTAAAGCAATGGTACAGTGGATCAAAGAACTGGACTAAGACACTCATCATCTGTTCATCCATCTTGGAGGTGACCAAACCAAGAAGGTGCCCATGTCTCTTGATAAAGGAAGAAGTATCTGGAATCTTTGAACCCAATTCCTTAAGCTGCATGGGAATCTGAACAAAGTTGATCCGAATAGTGTTTCTACGCATGGGTGCCATGACCTACAAAACAGAACAAAGATGAATCCTCTCTGCCTTTGAAATAGGTTAGTCTTGATGCATGCAATGTCATGATGCATGATGTTATGATAGAAACACATCACAAGTATTCACATATAGCAAACATGGTAAGGGCAAACAAGTCACACAGATAGCCCTTAGATTTCAGGTTGGCAAGGAGTTTAGGTATTACCCTCTTTCAGTTTAGTTGGTTCAAGATTGTTCTAAAATAGAAACCGGGTTCTAGAGGATCTCAATATAATTGACCACCCTCGATCGGTCATAATTCCAGTTTAGCAACCTTTTCTTGCGGCCGGAATCATCGCGAGAGTTTGGTCTCAATGAGTGTAGCATACTGCTACTGTTCTATGGCCAAGTTGGTCAATTAAAGGTTCTAAGGTCAGCTGGTGCTTAATGACCCCTTAGCAGACCCATATTCTCCTCGTTGTGCCACAAGGGATATCGGTACATACTAAAGTGCCACACCAACGTAGCTACTACTTCAACCGTATCGGTCTATGCCGTACAGTTCCCTCACAATTTATTGCTACTTACCTAAAGGGTATCCCCCAGATCCGGGTTAGGATCTATAGTAACTCCGATTCAACCCACAAAGATAAAGCATACAAGTCAAGCAATTAAAAACATTATGAACTATTCCTAAGGTACACCCCACTTAAAAACATCCCCAGCTTAGTCGCCAGTTCTGTGATACGGTGGGAAGAACTGACTATTTTTGGAATGCTGGTTTGCGTTTTGCATTTGTTTTCGCAAAATGTCGCGGTAAGCAAGAGTCGCCACTGACTTTTATTTTATCCAACAAGGAAAGGAAAAAAGAACAGAAAAATTCCTTTTTCAAGATTATCTCTGAGTACGGGGGGTAGATTATAGAAAGGGAACGTGTTAGCACCCTTTCTATCCGTGGTTATCCACGGGCTCATAGGTACTTGCTCAATTGTTTTCAAAATTGTTTTTCTTTGTGCTTGCGGGTTTGAAAAAAGTTTTTGTTTTGAAACTTCGATTTAACTCTTGCTTCTGTCCTCAAGAGGGTAATGAAGTGTTTTTGAAAACTTTGTTCGAAAAGTGTAAGTGTGAAGAGTTTTGTTTTGAAAGAGCAAGTATCTAAGAACCATCTACCTATTCAAAAAAGGAATAGTTCTATGCTATTTTCCTTCAGACAATGTTATCCCACTATGAATGAGTAGGTAGCACCGTCGTTGGAGTTTGAGGGTCAATTCAAATTAGGGACTTACGGTCACCAAAGCAATGTTAGGACGCCTTAGCGGTAACCCTAATGTCTTAGATCATTTGTTTTGAGGCAATTACATCCGAGGCAACCGTTTTGAGGCGACTATGATCTTTTAGACAAGAGGGCGACCTCTAAAGTGACCTATACTCAATGACCGTGTATGAAGGCAACCAAGTGGGGTGTACCCTAAGAGTGCGCATGTGCGAGTGTGTCGTTTTCAATTATTCTTACCTTTGTACATGTTAAGGGTGATCTAATTTTATTTTAAGATTAACATTCAGTCTTGTCATGCAAACCCTATTATCAAACATCTAACAATTGTAATTTACAGAAATTAAAGGTGCGGAAATTAAATTACAAGGCGTCAGGTATTTACATCGCCAAAGACAAACCATTTGAAAAATAAAATAAAGCGATAAAAATAATTAAATGTCCTATTTAACTATTACAATCCGGAAGTAGATACATTAATATGATAGAAATAAATAAAGCGCGCGGGAAATTAGATCGAGTGCGAATTTTAGGGTTTTGACCCTTTTGAAAGAAAATGCCATCTTTTTGTTGTTTTTATTTGAAAAAAAGAGATTAAGTCCTAAATTAAATAACTAAATTAAATTAATAAATTAATTAATGAAAAAAATAAATTATGGCATATTTTTGGGTTTTTGTTATTTTAAGAAAGAAGATAAAATTAATTAAATTAGTAGTTAAAACCTAATTAAATCTAATTTATTTTAATTATTTTACAAAATAAATTAGAGTTTTCTAGAATTAAAAAAAACCTAAATTAATTAGTTAGTAATTATTTAATAAAAATAAAATTCTGAATTAAAAAAAAGTATTTTTGTGATTTTTGATAAAAAATGAAAAAAAATGATTGGTTAGTAATTAATTAAAATAAAGTAATTAAATTAAATAAACAAAATAAATAAAATAAAAGAGGAGGAATGAGCCTGATTTGAAGGTATTAATAGCAATTCTGTAGGCCCATTAGTGCTGGCTCGTTTGACTTTCTCTGATCCAGTAGGCATGCATTGACCTGGCTTATGGTGGACTTCCAACATGGACCACCAGATCTGGCCCCTTGGCCATCCGGCGCTTGGATCATGAGGGAATATGGTGGACTGCAGATAGGCGCATGTACTGGAAAACTTGAAAAGAAATAATATTGAGGAAGAGGGGGACCTGGGACACGAACCCAGGTCCTGAAGGAGAATACATCACTCGCTTGCCAACACACCATGCTACTTTGCTTGTTAATATAATACGTATCAATAATAATATAACAAAATAATTCCAAGGCCAGAAAAAATAAAAAAAGGCGCGTAACGTTTGAACTGGCCAATGGACGGAGGTCACCTCATCGTCCCTGTCCTCTTAAACACTGTAAAATTACCTGTGGATTTGCATCCGCAGGTAAAAGCACAGCCTTGCTCTAAAATCTTCTCCGGGCCATAAAAATGATTTTCAAGGCTAGGGTTGAGTTCATCATGATCTCCTGGTCACAACCATGTTCTTCTTATGAGCCAATTGTACCTGAAACAGAAAGCCCTAAACACAAACAAGGAACCCTAGCTGTGGTGATTTTCTATACATAGCACATAAATGAAATTGGCTATTACCATCAGTTTGCAAATGTTCTTGTGATCACAAATATGCCATTAATTTATTCAATAGATGCCAGAATGATTCAAATCAAAATCAAGAACAGGGGTGAATAGCGTAAGACTTACAACGCGTTTGAGGACCTGATAATGCTTGGTTTGGATCCAGGTATCTTGTGTGAATGGCCAAGAATCGATTGAGACAACTCTCGCGTCCTAAAATTGCCTCTAACCTGGACTTTGATCTCCAACTTTTTTGTGAATTTTTGCAAAGTGGTTTTGCCTCTTCCAACGATTTTCAACCCTTATTTCGTATCCTCCAGCTTGCTTATGTATTGTATGTTGCATTAGGTTCACAAACCTGGCTCAAATCTCTCCATATCAATGCTCATGAATTTGATTTGATTCCACCATTAAAACCTTCCAAATTTGATTTGATTTGGATCTTTTTGTGCATACAAGCCTTGATTCGAATTTGATTGTGATGCTAGCTGTGAACAAAGCCTAAAACAACCAAAAAATCATGATTTATCAATGCCTTGGATTTTTTTATGATTTTATTTGATTTAAAATGAATAAATTCAAATAAAAATCAAATTAAATTATAAAAATGAGATATAGGCACATGGATGAAGCTAGGGCACGTGGGAAATGATGCAAACTCAAATCAAGTGAAAAAGAATGGGCCTATTTGGCAAAATTTGAAGTTTTGGGGATAGTTGACTTTTGGCAATTTTGCAAAAAAGTCCAACTTCAACAATGCATAACTTCCTCAATTTTGAACTTTTGTAGGTGTTCTTGGACTTTTTAGAAATATTGAGATGTCCTCTAATAAACCCTTTTGGTATCATTTCAGTTTGATATTCCATGCTCAAGTTATGAGCTTTGACAAAAAAAGGTGTTTTTGTTGACTTTTCAAAATGACCTATAATGTCCAAATTCATAACTTCTTGTGAGTGCATTTTTTGAACTTGGGGTATGAAGCTGGATTGTAGGGAATTGCATCCTATTTAAAATGAGCTTTGGATAGGTCATTTCGCATAAAGTATGAGAAAGTTATGCTTGGTCAAAGTTGAGTTGACTTTTCCTACAAAACCCTAATTTAGCAACTTTTGAGTCTTGATGAATTTTGAGCAATCCTTGATGAATCATGATCAACCCTTGATCAAATGATGAAATATCCTTAAAAATGAGAATGTTTACAAAAAATCTTGAAGTTTGACTGTATTTGGGTCACAGTTGACTTTTGCCCTAGCATAGTCGACTTTTGGACCTTTGAGCAATTGACTAAGCAAACTACCTCTGCAAGGCTTGAAATTTGTCATGGATGATCTTGAGAACATATTAGGACACTGGTGAGCACTTGAGGTTATTTGGATACAAGGATCTTGATGCAACACAAAACCCTATTTTGGGGTAGACTGCCTTAGGAGATAGCTTGTCTAACCAACTCTTGAGCTATCTTGAGCCACTTGGAGGTTTCTCTTGCAATGCTTTGAGAAATATGAGAGGGAAAATTTTGGGGTACAACAGGGATGATGAAGGAATCTTGGACGATTACTACCTCAGCAGGATGATGAAGGAATATTGGATGAGTACTACCTCAACAGGATGATGAAGGAATCTTGGACGATTACTACCTCAGCAGGATGATGAAGGAATCTTGGATGATTGCTACTCCAAAAGGATGATGAAGGAATCTTGGGTGATTACTACTCCAAAAGGTAATGAAGGAATCTTTGACGACTGCTACTCCAAAAGGTAATGAAGGAATCTTTGACGACTGCTACTCCAAAAGGTAATGAAGGAATCTTTGACGACTGCTACTCCAAAAGGTAATGATAACCTTTATCTGTCGATCGATCTTTCCTGAAAAGGTAAAGAGTTAGTTGTATGCAATGTCATGATGTATGCATTGCGTAATGATGTTCTCAAAATAAATTAGATTTGTGTTATATGTATTTTGTATGCATATGTTATTAATGTTATTGAAATGTAATTTTGTCTTGGAAAATAAATCCTTGACAAGTATTGGGGAGTTAATAAATCGCAGACTGCCATTGAAGAGTTGGTGTGTCTTCAAAATTTGCTTAGAATGTTTCCACTGGGGATTCTTGTTTTGTTGTTTGAGGAGAACTCCGCTGGGGAATATTGAAAAGTCTGTGGGGAGAATGTTTATTCCTGCTTGGGAAAAGAATTCAGGAGTCTCGGTTGTCCGTTGCTCTACTGGGGAATCAAAGTTGAACTGATATCTAGTCGGGTCCAGGTTTCACAGTAACTTGTCGGGGATTATATAGTAGTCTACTGGGGAAGAGGAGTTGTGGTCCTTTGATTTGGAGAGGCCACCTCAAGCTGGGGATTTCTGCCGTTTGTTGGGGAATCATCCTATGATAAGGATTTTGGGGAGATTGGTTACTGCCCCTAGTAGCGAGTGTTTGTGGCACTGCCAGGAAATGTTTGACTGTACGTAAACCTTTGTCGGGATTGACGTTCGATGCCCCAAGTGATGGGGATAGAGACCTGCCCCTGGTTACTCTGCAATTCTTGAGATATTTCTTGGAATCTTGACTGGACTGACCCAGGTGTGCTGGATAGTGACATGTCATGTCCCCTTATCGATAGGAGATTTGTCAATGGAAGTGTCATCCTTCTTGAATTGATTTTGTCCACTGAGAGAGCTTTCGTTCACTGGATATTTGTTGTGTGAATTTCTCTGCTGTCAAACAAATAGCCATATGCAAACAGTGATATTCAAGAAATGCAAAGTTTATGTTTGTCTTGAAGTTTTGAAAAATGTGTTTTTAGCAAGTAAAGAAGTTTGTAATTCAACTTCGGATTTTGAGTAAAGCCTTACAGGAGTTAGGATACCTTTTGTAACAGTATGCTTTCGAACTAACCCATGCTTCAATTAGGACTTTTGAAGGGTTGTAAGTGGCTTGTTTCACGGTTTAAGAAACAAAGGATAAAGGCTCAAAGTGTATTTGTACCCACCCGTTCTTCGTGATGTTCCTCAGTCCTAAGCTTAGTTAATTGTGCATTTGAAGTCCAATTGAGTCTGGAATGAAGTTTTTGTGATGGTTCAGACAGGTTTAGTTTGTCGGAAGGCGGTCATTTTTTGCAACATTTTTCATGTTGTCGAGGATTTATAGTGACCCCTTTCTTTTGGTTTGTTATCCCTAATTTTTGCCTGACTGTTCTTGTTTTGAGATTACAGTCAGCGGGATGCCCCAGTTTTATTAAGTCTCCTTTGTAGGTTTTGACTTAGTGGGCTTTTCTTTTTGAGAGATAATGATTGTCTATGTGATAGGGAACCATCATCGTCTTTTGATTCCAGAGGAATGTTTCTTAACGTCATTCGTCGTATTACGAGATAAGAGTTTGCGGCTTAACACGCGTTTGAATTAACTGAGAGACTACCCTACCCCAGGTTTTGTTTAAAGGTTTTAATTTTGTGAAAAAGAAAAACTTCTACTTTTTTTTTTGCTCGAAGGGGTTGACTAGGGATTATCTTCCTTATAACTCCGGTGTTTAGGATTTGAAAGAATGCATGTACATCGTCAACAAGGTCTGTTCAAAAGCATATTGTATGAGATTATGGCATTGTTTTCGTTATCCTCCCTCTAAAGGCTTGTAACTTTTAGCAAGAGTTAAATGTCATAAAAATAAGTAAAAAGCATAGTTTAAATGTAATGAAATAGAGTGGATCAAATCAAGACAAACATATGAAATGCATTAATGAAACAAAATTTGACATTAATAGATAATTGTTTGAACAACAAAAGAAATTACAACTGAAAATTCAAAATGAACAAGTTGCTCTCAATGATTTGGAAAAGGAGTAATGATCATGTTTGGAGTCTCCGGAGGGTCGAACTCGATCTCCTTGGCATCAATCAAGTCTTGAATCTTGTTCTTCAAGGTCCAACAGCCGTCAGTGTCATGTCCGGGACTTTTAGAATGATAAGCACATCTTACGCTTGGATTGTACTTAGAAGAGGAGGTGTCAGGATTTTAAGGAGGATCCTTTGGCGTGATCAGCTTCAACTTCAGCAAATGTTGTAACACTTGAGACAAAGGCATGTTGATGTTAGTGTACTGCCTTTCTTGATATCTTAACCTACGCCTATTGCTCTGTCTTTGTTGAACAGACGTGGGATTAGAGATCAGGATTGCCCCTACATGTTGATCATGACGACTCTTTTGACCATACACAGCATTGGACTCTTTCTTCCCACTATATGGCTTTTTCTGAGCATCATAGGGTGTAGCTCCTTGGATATTTCTGCTTTTGATGCCAGCTTCAACCCTTTCTCCGATTAGTATTAGCTCGGTGAACCCGGTTGAGGAGCTCCCGATCAAGTGATTGAAGAAAGGTCTTGTCAAAGTTCCCATGAAGATGTCAATCAGCTCCCTTTCAGATAAAGGGGGTTGCACCCTACCAGCCAGATCTCTCCACTTTTGGGCATACCCATTGAAGCTTTCGTTGGAACCCATGGTCATGTTCTGCAATTGCACGCGAGTTGGTGCAAGATCAGTATTACTGATACTGCTTGTAGAAAGCAGTAGCTAAATCCTCCCAGGTGTGGATGCGAGAACTCTCCAATTGATAGAACCATTCGAGTTGAGTCCCTACTAGGCTCTCTTGGAAGAAATGGATCCAAAGCTTCAGATCAGTTGTGTATGGTTGAATCTTGCGGACATAAGACTTTAAGTGCATTTAGGGCAAGAGACTCCATCGTACAGGGAAAAGGTAGGGACTTTGAATTTTGGCGGGATGACCACTCCAGAAACCAAACCCATGTCTCCTAAATCCAAGCCAGATATCAGTTGAATCTCCATAGCACCAAGGCGATCCTCTAGCTGTTTGTAGTTGTCAATAGTGAGTGGAGATTGTTCCTCAGAGTAGTCAGCTTCGGCTTCATCAATCTCGAGACTGTTGTCTTCTTCATGACTATCCCCCATGTTGGATGGAGTTGAAAGATCTAGAGCTCTCTTGAATGGTCCTCCAGGTCTTCTTCTCAAGTTCAGGACGCCTATTGACTTCTTGGACTTTTTCTTCTTGTCTTTGAGAAGAAGGGTCTTTAGGTCTTCTTGCCCCTTAGCCATAGCCAGGAACATTTGTTGAAATTGAGCCTTTTGAGCTTGGAGATCTTTCACCGTTTGTTCAAGATCCATTGATGGAATAAACAGTAGGAAGATAAGGAGACCTGTATGGGAGAAACTTGTCATGATATGATGCATGATATGTGGATGCATGTTTTCAAGGATCTCATGGGGTAAACACAAGAAACAGTTAGAAGTTGAACTTTGATCAATCATATTTGATTGGAGAACTTTGTATCGGTGGATGTCCTTCCACGAGAATTAGGCTCACCATGTCAATTGGGTCATGGCCCTTGACTCAAATTGTTGTACTTGATCTTTGACGACATTTGTTTAGAGGAAAATAAATCCTCTTGCCCCTCGGTAGACGTCTGGTTCAACATGACCCTACATCAAAGACCCTCGAGATCCTTGAAATGGTTATTGAAAATGCTATGGTTGTGATGTTATGTACAAATATGCGAGGTGAGCAAGTTTATATACAAATAATCATATTCACACAAAGCAGACAAGTCCTTATGTTTTAGGCTTGCATGGAGTTTGTAGGTAAGTACTCTCTTGAAGTTTAGTTGGCTCAACCTGTCCTAGTTAATAGTAATCGGGTTCTAAGGGATCTCAATATCACTGACCTTTCCCACAAGCTTCATTCAATAAGGAATTGACTTGCAACCGAACAAAACTCAGGGGTCAAGTCTCAATGAGTGTAGCATCGAGTATCAACCAATTTTTAGCTCTACACCGAAACCGGTCATCTCACTACGTCCTAATGGCCAAGTTGGTCAAGTAAGGTTCTAAGGTCAGTTGATGCTTCACGACACCACGCGGCGGCCCCGTACTCTCCTTGATTCGACTCAAGGGTTACCGGTTGTTGGCTCCTAAATTCGACACCTTTGTTTTGTTGATGTCAGCCATTAAAGCTGAAAGATGCTTTCGACTGGCTAAGTCTGTCGAAGTGACCGTCGAAAGATGGTAAAAGTACTTAGAAGATTTCTTCCAAGGAAGAAGGCTGGTTGCCTTCGACGTCGAAGGAGTTTCTCGTCGAAGATGTCTCTTGACGAAAATGTTCGATGGTCCAGAGTGGAGCAGTTTGAAATTCAAGCGTTTGGAGGGAAAACGGTTTCCAACGGTTACCACGTGCAAACGTGCAAGGATCTAGAGCGTCGAGCATGGAGAACGTGCCAAGTGGATTGATCTCGAAGCAGTGTAACTGCCCGACGGTTACTTGGGATGTTTTAGTATAAATAGGAGTAGACATGTAGTTTCTCGCGTGTGTTCACAATTCTATACAAAGTCACTCATATAGATTCGAGTACCCAGCGTGTGAGAAAGAATTGTTGAGAAATGTATGTGTGAAACACCAATTTTATCAATTAAAGTCATTTACTTTTCCAGAATTTTACTTGCTTTCTCCTTTAAATTCCTGTCGAACCTTTTACTTTAAAGCCTTGTTTATTTTACCAAATCTTTCCTTTATGCAATTTACTTGAAACCTTTTATTTAAAGCCTTATCCAATTTAATCAAACTTCAAAATCAACCTATGTCCTAGGATCAATCTGATCGATCCTGCGAGTAACCAAATAAGTAACCATTTGGAGGATCAGCGGTTGTTTACCAAAACCCAAGGTAAACAAATTGGCACACCCGGTGGGACTGTGTGTTGATTGTTGAAAATAATCTCATCTTTTCGAGTTGTATGTTATTGAGGAGTGGTAGAATATACACTAACGATAACAATACTGCCAGAAGAAGGGAAGAGATGGCGAATCCGCCAAACACTAACGAAATCCCACAAACGAGTGTGGGAGCAACGGTTAGTATGACCGTAAGTGAAGCGACAAACGTTGGTTCGACACCAGCAGTGTCGGTCACAACCACGGGGCCAATAACTTCGTTAACAGGCCCCAGAATGCCTTTGGGAACTCCCCCACCAAGGGGAAATTTAGGCACAAGGCCTGTGGTTCCCCCAGGATTTATTCCATTCTATGGTATGCCAACTTCTGAAGTGGCAAGCCTGACGAATGCTGCGTCCACTTTTTCAGACCCTTTCGTGAGTGCCTCTTCGCCACTCCAAGGCTCTGGAGTAGGCATGGCGAATAGAAATAGGACCCAACTCTTAGGAGGAACGTCCCAAGTAGCCCATGGCCTTACAAATGCCTCGACAGCAGTCTTGAGGCAACAGATGGACGAAAGCAACCATGATATGGTGCAAATGTTGGCACAAACTTTGAGTACAGTGCTAAACCCTCTAATACAAAATACTACTCAATCGAATCAGCAAGTTACAGCGCAAATGACGCGTTTGGCTGACTTCTTTGGAGTACCCCCACCTATTCGACAACCCCAAAGGGCGCAAATAAGGGGAAATCAGGGGATATTTGTAGAGGAAGAAACCACCATAAACCAGGCTCAACAGCCTGTCGAAGAAAACCTTAGGGCACGATTGGAACAACCTGTCGAAGAACCTAGGGTAATAACCCCAGAGGTAAGGTTAGTTAACAGAAACCAAAATGCTGATGAAGTGGTTCAGCATATCCAATACCAAAACATGGGTTTGGAAAACAATCTGGCAACCATGATCGAAAGGATCATGACTCAGAATGGGATGAACATGGGCTTTCGAAGGCCCAACTTTACATCTCCATTGTCAGAATACGTGTTACAAACGGACTTACCTCCTAGATGCAAAGTCCCCAAATTTACTAAGTTCTCTGGGGACACGACAGAATCTACTGTCGAGCATGTGGCGAGATACTTGATCGAAGCAGGAGACATTTCGAATAACGAAAACCTAAGGATCAAGTACTTCCCAAGTTCTTTAACCAAGAACGCTTTTACTTGGTTTACAACTCTTCCCCCCAATTCGATCCATCATTGGACCCAGTTGGAAAGATTGTTCCATGAATAATTCTATATGGGGCAAACCAAGATAAGCCTGAAAGAACTGGCCAGTGTGAAGAGACGTTTCACTGAACTTATAGATGAATATCTGAATAGGTTTAGGTTGCTTAAGGCGAGATGTTTTACACAAGTGCCAGAACATGAGTTGGTCGAAATAGCCGCAGGCGGTTTAGATTATTCCATTAGGAAGAAGCTAGACACCCAATACCTAAGAGACATGGCCCAACTGGCCGATAGAGTTCGACAGGTCGAACGCCTCAAAGCTGAAAAAGCTAAGGCAACGAAAACTCACAAGAGAGAAAGGATAGCGTACGTTGAGATGGATGACGAAGATCTAGAATCCTTCGACGATACTTTAACTGTCGAAGAAGGAGAAGTCGATTTAGAAGAACTAAAACAAGGGCCACCATACTCTTGTAAACAGTTAGTCCCCTCAAATGGGAAAAATCCCATTGGTCCAGACAGGACCAACGATAGGTTCCCAAAAAAGACTTATAGTTTTGACATCACAAAATGTGATGAAATATTCGACTTGCTAGTTAAAGATGGCCAAATGATAGTACCCCCAGGGGTAAAAGTGCCTCCTCTTGATCAAAGAAAGAAGAGAGGTTTTTGCAAATATCATAATTTTTTGGGCCATAAAACTTCTCAATGTTTTCTTTTCAGGAATCTTGTGCAAGACGCTATTGAGGAAGGGAGATTAAAGTTTGCTGACAAATCCCCCATGGCTGTCGACTCCAATCCATTGAAGGCTGAAGCCCACTATGCTGAACCCTCTGAGGTGAACATGATAGAGGCAACCAGGATCCAGTCGAAGAAGCCAGGAATTACCATGGTCGAAGTCTCAAAGGACCACATCAACATGCCAATCTTTGGCAGTTTTTCTGGAAATTTATCCAGGAAAACAATTGAAGCTGTCCAGAAAGCGGTCGAAAACCCGAAGTCGGAGACTGCTGAAGCACAAAAAAATGGATCAAAGCCCAGTTCCCACTTGGCCACTGTTCAAGGCCAGACGGAGAATCTGGAGATACAAATGAAGCAGTTAACTCTTGCTAGCAAAGATACAATGAATATCAACATGGTTGAACTTTCTGACCCAAAAGCATCAGAAGAGGCCATAAGGCAAGAGCAGGCTAATAAGACGGCTTTCCCTCGGGAAAACGAAAACTTGGCAGATTTTTTACAAAGATGCCAGAAAAAGAAATCAGAGGTGATGTTGTGTCCAAGATGCAGTTCGATCTTTGATAAAAAAGCTGCTGAGCACATTCAAGGCGTGAGAGCAGCGAATAAGAGAAGGGAGAATGCTGACCTTCGACATGATCCCAGAAGGGGTTCTAACCAAGACAAGAGGCCATTGACTTTTAGGCCTCCAACAAATGTGCCAGTAGACACTTGGTACAAAACCTCTGGCCGGAAAAGGCCAAGTGAGGAGAAATGGCATTCTTTCGATGTGCCAAGAGGTTCCTCTTTGACTCAAAAGAAAGAGCCTCAAGTTGCTGCACCTAAGGTTACACAAGTGTCCAGCAACTACAAGGGTAAAAACCCTATGTCTCGATCTCAATGGAGGAGATATCAAATGAGACGAAAAGCTGAAAGGGAGGCTGCCAACGAACCTAAGGCAGAAACTAGTTCGAATGTTCCTCAAAGGAAACAAAGGAAGCCTCTAGAGAGAGAACCAGTTACCAACAGGCTAGTTTGGCCTAACCAAAGTGAAGTCGAAGACGAAGATGATGCTGAGTCTGATGATACTTTGGATATAATGGTGAATATTGTTTCAGTGCTGCCCAGAGAATTCAATCGACAGGTAGAAGTCGAAGCAAGTGACTGGGAGGTGGAACAAGAAATGGCCAAACATAGGCCAGTGTGCTATTTTGTCATGGACAATGGCACTACTGAGGAACAAAATGGCTTCTTCGAGCCACCTACAGAGGCGATGAAGAATCACCTCAAGCCTTTGTTCATAAGGGCTAAGCTCGAAGAAACTACTGTGAATAAAATATTGGTCGATTGTGGGGCAACCATTAATATTATCCCTCACTCTATGCTAAGGAAAATTGGCAAAAGGGATGAGGAAATTAAACCTCACAATATGGTCTTGTCGAACTATGAGGGCGGAATTGGGACCACCATGGGAGTGATCCAGCTAGATATCAAAGTTGGGTCTATCCTTCGACCAACGATGTTCATGGTCATATCGGCCAAACCTAACTACAACCTTTTGTTAGGCCGTGAATGGATTCATGGTGTTGGCGTTGTGCCTTCATCAATGCACCAAAGACTGCTGCTATGGCGTCCAGATGGGATGGTCGAAAACATAGAGGCAGATCAAAGCTACTACCTTGGCGAAGTGAATCACTTGGGTGTGGCAGATTTCGACAAAAACTTGGCTCACATAGGGCCATGTCCAACACCTGACTTCGACATGGCGCCAGCGCCAAACACTTTTTGTTCCCTATACCTGCATCCTGAGCATGGTTTCCAATGGGACAGAGAAGACTTGTCCCACATAGACTTCAGTGGGTTAACTGATATCCAACCAACTGGTTGGGGAAGTGAATTCAGTGATAATGACTGAGTCACAATCTTTGAAGCGAATTTCGGCTTATGTAGCCGAAACCAAGATGATAACGGCTCTCGAAGCCGAAGTAAAGTACATGGCCACACAGGCCAACGATCAACAATTATCTGCTGTTGGCCCAGGAAAGGATTTCGATCCAAAACCTCCTGATATCATGCCAGAGGAAATGCAGGAACAGAGGCTCGACGCCATCTATGACGATGAGCCTTTGGGCTTCGAAAAGGATCCCTTGGCGAACAACATTAAGATGTTAGCACAAGACCCTTTAGAAGAAATCAACTTAGGCGAAGGATCAGAGAAAAGGCCAACTTACATCAGCGCCAAAATCGATCCAGAACTTAGGTTAGAAGTAATCCAATTGCTGAAAGAGTTTAAAGACTGTTTTGC
This sequence comes from Vicia faba, assembly GCA_948472305.1. Lineage (NCBI taxonomy): Eukaryota > Viridiplantae > Streptophyta > Magnoliopsida > Fabales > Fabaceae > Vicia > Vicia faba. The sequence goes on along the minus strand of OX451737.1, from coordinate 437,738,979 downwards.
ATGGGATTATGACGAAATGCCTGGTCTCGACAGAGGATTGGTAGAACTTCAGTTGCCAATCAAACCTGGAAAGAAGCCAATCAAGCAAAATCCAAGGCGCTTCGCTCCAGAGATATTGTCGAAGATCAAAACGGAGGTCGAAAGACTTCTGAAATGCAAATTCATCCGTGTTACAAGGTATGTCGAATGGATTGCAAATATTGTGCCAGTAATTAAGAAAAATGGCACATTAAGGGTGTGCATAGATTTCAGAGATTTGAATGCTGCCACCCCCAAAGATGAATATCCTATGCCTGTGGCGGAAATGCTAGTCGATTCTGCCGCTGGCTATGAATACCTGAGTATGCTCGATGGTTATTCAGGATATAATCAAATATTCATTGCTGAAGAGGATGTGTCGAAAACAGCTTTTCGATGCCCTGGGGCCTTAGGCACTTACGAATGGGTAGTGATGCCTTTTGGCCTAAAGAACGCTGGGGCAACGTACCAGCGAGCAATGAATACTATCTTCCATGATTTTATTAACACTTTTATGCAAGTTTATATTGATGATATTGTTATAAAATCTGTTTCCAGGAAGAATCACATCGACCACCTTCGACAATCATTCGAAAGAATGAGAGAACATGGTCTGAAGATGAACCCTTTGAAGTGTGCGTTCTGTGTGAAAGCTGGAGATTTCTTGGGCTTCGTTGTCCACAAGAAAGGAATCGAAATCAACCAGAACAAGACGAAGGCAATTCTGGAAGCGAAAGCGCCATCGAATAAGAAGGAATTGCAATCTCTCTTAGGCAAGATAAATTTCTTAAGGAGGTTTATATCTAATCTAAGTGGGAAAGCTCAGGCCTTTTCACCCTTACTTCGACTGAATAAAGAGGGGTTCGAATGGGGGCAGGAGCAACAAGAAGCCTTCGACAAAATCAAAGGGTACCTCACTAAGCCACCTATTTTGGTGCCTCCTTGTAGCAATAGGAGTATGAGATTGTACATAGCTGCATCTGACAAAACTCTGGGAAGTATGTTAGCCCAAGAGGATGAGAATGGAGTCGAAAGACCCATTTATTATCTCAGTCGAGTTTTGAATGATGCAGAAACTAGATATAGCGAAGTTGAAAAATTGTGTCTATGTCTGTATTTTTCTTGTACTAAACTCAAGCCATATATAAAACCAGTTGATGTTTATGTTTCGTCTCATTTTGATGTTTTCAAATATATGTTGTCGAAACCTATCTTGCATAGTCGAATTGGCAAGTGGGCATTAGCATTAACTGAATACTCCTTGACCTTTATGCCTCTTAAGGCAGTAAAAGGACAAGTGGTTGCAGATTTCATAGTCGACCACTCAATTCAAGTCGAGGATATTAATTATGTGGAGATAGAACCTTGGAAATTCTACTTCGATGGTTCCAGCCATAAAGATGGAACAGGGGTAGGAGTCTTGATTATTTCTCCAGATAAAATTCCAACAACATTCAAGTACAAAATATCAGGTTCTTGTTCGAACAATGAGGCTGAGTATGAAGCTCTAATTACTGGCCTTGAGATATTGTTGGAATTGGGGGCAACTCGAGTCGAAATAATGGGAGACTCAGAGTTAGTCATCAAGCAAGTCACAAAGGAATATAAATGCATAAGGGAAAATCTCATTATGTACTTTGTGATAGCAAATCGTTTATTGAAACAATTTGAAACGATCAATATTCGACACATACCCAGAGTCGAAAATCAAATAGCCAATGACTTGGCACAAATTGCATCTGGGGTATAAGATTTCAAAAACGAGATTACAAAGAGCAATCGAAGTTCGAGAAAAGATAAAAGCAACTTGTCTATCACCATCAGACTTGGAATCGACGAGACTAGGATATGCTGATCACAGTAACTTCGAGATTTCGTTCATTGATAACTTGTCAGAGAAAGATTGGAGGAAACCCATTGTGGACTATCTTCAAAATCCAGGAGCTTCGACAGAACGAAAAACAAAATACAGGGCGTTGAGTTTTATACTCATGGGTAATGAGTTATTCAAGAAGACGCCTGAAGGGGTGTTGCTGAAATGTTTAAGTGAAACTGAAGCATACATAGCCCTTTCGACGACGCATGCTGGGGCATGTGGGGCTCACCAAGCAGGCCATAAGATGAAATGGTTGTTGTTTCGACAAGGACTATACTGGCCCACTATGCTGAAAGATTGTGTTGAGTTCGCCAAAGGTTGTCAAGAGTGTCAAGTTCATACAGGCATCCAACATGTACCAGCAAGCGAACTTCACTCGATAGTGAAGCCTTGGCCCTTTAGAGGATGGGCGTTGGATCTCATTGGAGAGATTCGACCAGCATCATCAAAGAGTCAGAAATACATATTGGTAGGCATTGATTATTTTACTAAGTGGATCGAAGCTGTCCCTTTAGTCAATGTGGACCAAGAAAATGTCATTGAATTTATTCAAAAGAACATTATCTTTAGATATGGAATCCCTGAGACGATAACAACTGATCAAGGGTCAGTTTTCACTGGTCGAAAGATGCAGGAATTTGCTCAGGAAACAGGTTTCAAACTCCTAACATCCACGCCTTATTATGCACAGGCGAACGGTCAAGTCGAAGCAGCTAACAAAGTGGTGATTGGCTTGATAAAGAAACATGTTGGGAAGAAACCAAAGAATTGGCATAAGACGTTAGACCAGATTTTATGGGCTTGTCGAACGTCCCCAAAAGAAGCCACTGGTACAACACCGTATAGGCTAACTTTTGGCCATGATGCAGTGTTGCCAGCAGAAATTTGTCTTCAATCTGCAAGGGTTCAGAGGCATTATGATATTCCTTCTGAAGTTTATTGGAACATGATGTTAGACGAACTAGTGGATTTAGACGAAGAGAGATTACACGCTCTCGACCTACTCAGGCTTCAGAAGAAAAGAGTAGAAGACTCTTATAATAGAAAGGTAAAACCTAAGGTATTTTTGCCTGAAGAACTAGTTTGGAAGGTAATTCTTCCCATGGATCGAAGGGATCGAAGCATGGGGAAATGGTCACCCAAATGGGAAGGACCTTTCAGAGTTATCCAAACTTTTTCTGGTGGAGCCTATGAAGTCGAAGAGTTAAGTGGAGATAAAAGGCTCTTGAGAGTAAATGGTAAATATTTGAAAAAATATAAACCTATACTTCAAGAGATAAAAATAAAATAATAAAAGAACAAGTCTAAATTAACCATAAAAATGCCAAAATGGAAATTTTATTAATTTCAGCCAAGATGGCAATTGTTGTCGAATAACGATTACAGAAGATGGTTACAAAAGAGAATCAATCAAAAGGTAAGAGAGTTCCTGAGTCGAAGATACTTGGTGTGCTGCAGCTCCAACCTCTTCTTGCACCAGGAGTTTTCCTGCACTAGTTTGGCAATTTGAGCGTCGAGGCTTTGGGCCCTCTCAGCGAATTCCAGGCCTTGTTTGATCTCAGTCTGGCTCTCAGTGTCTGAGATGGTCGAAAGAATTTCCTCCTTGAGTACAGTGTTGGCGTTTATCTTCGCCTCTATTTCTGCGATTTGTGCCCGGAAGGAAACATTCTCTCGATCAATGGCATCGACTCTTTCCTGTGCAGACGTTTTTTGTTTCGACAACTCAGCAATTCGAGAAGTCGAATCTGAGACAGCAGTCCACGCAGAGGAGCTTTTGCCATACAACACCTCAAGCTGACTGTTAAACCCTCTTTGGCGCCTGTAATCTGCTGAAACTTGATCAATCATAGAGTGTAACTCCATGATCAAGTCTGAGATTTCTGGGGCTACAACTTCAAAATCGACAGCATTCAAGACCTCCTTTAAGCATGATGGAGCAGTGGGGTCCCCCTCTAAAGCCTTCATCAAGTCCCTTTTGAAGAACTGGGCCTTAACCTTCACCAAAGCATCATCAAGAGGAGAAGTTTCAATAGACTTCCCCGACAAGGTAGGAATTTCCTGACTAGTGTCAGACGAACTCTTACTCTCGATGATTGCATTGAGGTAGCTAACAGGGTCAGTTTCTTTCAAGAGTTCCAAGTCCTCTTTTGACCTGTGCTTCGAGGGGGTAACCCTTGCAATAGTATTACCTTGGGTTAGAGGCTGTTGAATGCTAAGTGCCTCGACTGGTTGCTCTTCGACCCGGACTGAGGCGGGTACCAGCGTCGACTTGTGGTTCTTCGTTAGCATCACCCTGGGGTCCTTCGCCAGCGTCATCTTGGTGTTCTTCGCTAGCGTCACCCTGGTGTCCTTCGCCAGTGCCACCTTGGTTCTCTTCGTCGGCAGCATTTTGATTTTCTTCTGACAAATCCACCACCTGAACTGTTTCTGGCTGTTGTTCCTCCACCAGAGGTTCCTCTGTTGTTTTCTCCACTGTTTCAGCATTGGCCTCATTCTCAGTGTGGGCTTCGTCATTGCCCAAGTCTTTTTCCTGAGGCCTGCTAAGTTCAGCGGATTCCAGCGTTTCTGAGGTCCTTGGTGGAGAACTTTTAGTAGTGTCCTGAAAAGGGAAAGAAGACAAATCTTCAGATGTCGAAAGAGACACAATCGAATACGGGTATTTATGCCTAAGTTATAAAAAGGGTCTAAGGGATTACCTGTGGATTAACTTCAGCCCCAGGGCTGGAATTGTCACTTTCGACAGGCTTGTTAAGAAGAACGTTCAGTTCCTCCTCAGTTGGCTCCTCGATGATCACTGGAGGTGGCCTAGGCTTTCTCACAGCAACCTTTATTCTGACGGTTCGACCTTCAGGAGCAGGAGCAGGAACAGAAGCATCCTTCGTCAACTTTCGCCTTTTTAAGGGGGCAGGAGGGGAATCACTTTCCTCATCACTCCCAGATTCGACCACCAGTCCCGGCCGTTTCTTGGGCGAAGGTGCCTAGAAAACCAATAGGAATTCGATTGAATAATTGCATCGAAAAAAAAAAAAAATCGAAAGCCAGAAGAAAAATGAAGAAAATCTAGTTACCGATACAGGAGGCTTCCTCGAAGAGCCTTCCCCCTGTTGGTTGCTTATGGTCTTCGCCGGCGCCGTAGTCTTCGCCGGCGGTGGAGGTTTTGTTGAAGGGCCTCCTCCTTGTTGGCCTTCTGTAGCCTTCTTGGCTACAGGCTTTCGAACAACTGAAAGCAAATGAAAAAGTTAACAGGCTAGCAGTCGAAGAGAAAGACAAAAAGTAATGTGAGAGAATGAACTTACATTTCTTTACTTTGTCCAACACAAGGACAAAAGACTTCTGCAGCTCAGCCATGAAGTCCTTCTCGTCGAAGAAGTACTCAGCATAATAGCTTCTCCACCACTCCTCGAAGGATGGTGAGCAAAGGAAATTAAGCTGGTAGTCAAACAGCGAGAGGATTGTTCGACCAGCATATCTTCCGATATGCTTGATGGCAGCTTCTTCTGTATAATCGTTGCAGAAGTACAACATTGACTTCTCTCTTTGAAAAATCAGAGAAGGCAGGGTTTGGATAATACCAAACTGGCGAGATACCAGATTTGGTTGATAGGCAATCAGACTCAAATGAGTCTTTGAGCTCTTGAATCGAAGAGGCATGATCCTTGGTGTAAGGAACGCCTCCCAAAGTATTGTATGCTCATCGACATTGGGACCACTCGACTCCTTTGGATGTGGCCTAGTGAACCATGCTAGCCCCACCCGCCGTTGAGCAAATGGAGCCATAGTTGAAACAAACTCCTTCCTTCGAGCAAAAATTAGAACGAAGTTAGTGAAGGTTTGTTGAAACTCCAGCCCATCGTCCGTAGGTGTCAGCAGAGCCAGCCTGATTCCTTCGATGCGTCTATTCGCTATCGCTGGAGCCTGTTCATTTATCTGAACCTTCTTGGGCAAGAAAGATTCGAAAGTGGCATTGAGCCACAGTTGAAGTAGCCAAAAAGGCCCAGCGAGTAGCAAACTGGCCCTGTCCTCGATATGTTTCAGAAGAGTTGCCCCATTGCTGATCGAGTCATAGAGACTAGCCAGAATCAGTTCTGCCAAACAGATGTTTTGGCGGTGATGCAGTTGGGTAGCAAGAGTGACCATCTTTTTGGTCACTTGTAGAGACTTCGAGCAAAACACAAAGCGAGTTAGCCATAAGGCTAGAAACGCTATGTGTTCGACATCCGACACAGTATCTGTCGACCTGTCATGATAATGGTTGATGAAAGTGGTGTATGTGGGTTTGGTCTCAGAGAAGCCAATTTGGTCCTCCGACATCTCCTCCGGATCGAAGTAATCACTGATGGGTCGAAGGCCAGTAATAGCGGCCACATCGAAGAGTGTGGGGGTTAGCATCCCACATGGAAGATGAAAAGTAAAATGGGAGTAGTCCCAGAACAACAGTGAAGCTATCAGCATCTCCGGGGAGTAGTTCAAACCCGTCTTCGACAGCATCACTAGGTCGAAGATTCCCATATCCTTCCAGATCGAGGTTTGGTGCTTCTCCAACTTTGTTAGCCAAGCAACATAATCGGAGGTCAGATTAGGGCAAGACCTGAAGACCCTAACCCCTCTATTGAAGAAGCGGAGGTCGATTTTTTCACGTGTAGGGTCTTCATTGTCTTCTGCGTCTTTCTTGGCGCATGCTACTGGCTTGAGTTTCTCGACTATTGGGAAATAGCTCTTGATCTTCAGAGCTTCAGAGATGCTTGGATTCATGGGGCCAGACATTGCAAAGATCTGGTTGGAGTATCCAACCGGGATCATCAAGTGGCGCGAGTAAGCATCGCGAACGGCGATGTCAGAAGGTTCAGGAACCCTTCGTTTGCCTGTAGAATTCACTACCGGAGCAGTGACGAAAACCTTGGGTTTAACATGTTCAGTGGGTGCGTTAGCACTAGGAGCAGTAGAAGCAGATGCCATCGTTTGAAATGAGGTTGAAGATGAAGTGAAAGAGGAAGAGTTTCTGCAAAGATAGCAAACTTGTATGGAAACAAGGAAGTTTGAAGGCTAGTTGGCGTAAAAAGTCCCACAATGGGATATTCACTGCTATTTATAGTAGTAGGAAAAATCCCCAATAACGAGGACATTAAATGCCATTTAATGCTGCAGGAGTTAGTGGGACGCGTGGCAGCCTCCTGTTGTTTTGGCCGTTTCTGCAGAAATAGAGGGACGCAGCGTGCGTCCTCGTTTTTGGGATTTGTCATAATGACAAATTCTGAAATGACGTTTGGTACTGCACGCCGTACTGAAAGTGACGTCCTAGGATCAAATCAATGATGGTTTTCTTGGGATTGCCAATAGTTGGTAAAAAGCAACAAAAAGTGCACAAGTTAACTTGTGACTAAGCGTGGAAAGACAGGTGTCGAATGGCGTTTCAAAGAATGCCTTTTTCTTTCAGAGTCGAAATAAGGCATTCTTGGGGGGCAATTTGTTGGCTCCTAAATTCGACACCTTTGTTTTGTTGATGTCAGCCATTAAAGCTGAAAGATGCTTTCGACTGGCTAAGTCTGTCGAAGTGACCGTCGAAAGATGGTAAAAGTACTTAGAAGATTTCTTCCAAGGAAGAAGGCTGGTTGCCTTCGACGTCGAAGGAGTTTCTCGTCGAAGATGTCTCTTGACGAAAGTGTTCGATGGTCCAGAGTGGAGCAGTTTGAAATTCAAGCGTTTGGAGGGAAAACGGTTTCCAACGGTTACCACGTGCAAACGTGCAAGGATCTGGAGCGTCGAGCATGGAGAACGTGCCAAGTGGATTGATCTCGAAGCAGTGTAACTGCCCGACGGTTACTTGGGATGTTTTAGTATAAATAGGAGTAGACATGTAGTTTCTCGCGTGTGTTCACAATTCTATACAAAGTCACTCATATAGATTCGAGTACCCAGCGTGTGAGAAAGAATTGTTGAGAAATGTATGTGTGAAACACCAATTTTATCAATTAAAGTCATTTACTTTTCCAGAATTTTACTTGCTTTCTCCTTTAAATTCCTGTCGAACCTTTTACTTTAAAGCCTTGTTTATTTTACCAAATCTTTCCTTTATGCAATTTACTTGAAACCTTTTATTTAAAGCCTTATCCAATTTAATCAAACTTCAAAATCAACCTATGTCCTAGGATCAATCTGATCGATCCTGCGAGTAACCAAATAAGTAACCATTTGGAGGATCAGCGGTTGTTTACCAAAACCCAAGGTAAACACCGGTACCAACCAAAGTGCCACATCAACATAGCTACTGCTTCAACCATGTCGGTATACGCCACACAGTTCCCTCACAGTCTTTTGCTACTTACCTAAAAGGTGTCCCCAAATCCGGGTGTAGGATTTAAAACAAACCCAAACAAGGAGCCAAAATGTAAGGCAAACAAATCAAACAATGTAAGCAAGTAAATGTGATCTAACCCTAAGGTAACCCCACTTTTATACGAATTTCCCCAGCAGAGTCACCAGTTTTGTGATACGGTGGGAGAACTGACTTGAGGTGTTTGCGTTTGTGTTTGCAAATGTTGCGGTTTAGCAAGAGTCGCCACCGACTTTTCTTTTACCCAATAAGGAAAGGTGAAAAAGCACAGGAAAGATCTTTAGAGATGTTTTTGAGTTCGGGGGGTAGATTATGAAAAGGGAAGGTATTAACACCCTTTCCATCCATGGTTTTCCATGGGCTCTTCGTTATTTGCTAGATCACTTGCTTTTGTTTGAATGTGTGCTTGTGATGTAGGTTTTGAAAGTATTTTGAAAATATAACTTTGTAATGACTCTCGTTTCTATAAGAACACATACAAAGTGTTTGTTTCGAAAATAGTTCAAAGAGGTGTTTGTGAGATGTGTAAAGTGTTTTTGTTGTGAGCAAGCGAGTAACTGAGAGCGAACCTACCTACTCAGAAGGTCTTAGATGTGCTTTTCCTCCTCCTTTAGATGTTGTTATCTTACCATTGATTTGGTAAGAAGCCCCATCATTGGATGTGAAGGGACGGGCGTTGGATCATCGTATGACCATGATATCAATGTTGTGAGATGACTTAGCACTTTTCTTTTAGGGACTAAGATCATTTTGAAAGGCAACTTTGGTAGCGTCATCTAGGGACTATGATCTTGTATTTCGATTGTTTGAGCTAAGACATCCCACATGCATAACATTGCCATTTTTGTAAGGTAACAAGTGGAATTACCCTAAGGGTGCATGTGTGCAAGTGTGTTTGATTGCATGCATTTGTATTTGATTTTTGGTGGTCTACTTGTTGGTTTTATCTTGCCATACACGCCTAATTACTATACAGTATATGAAAACAGTAAATTGTGAAAAATGAAATTCTACGCTATTACAATATTTAGGGGATGGGGTATACAAGTTTTACGAATGAGGTTTGCAAGTAAAAATAAGTCCTAAGTTATTATTACAACCATATTGAATATGTACGATATAAGAAAGAAATGTATTTGTTTAGAAAATGTTTTTGTCTTAGGGAAATAAGTTAAAAGGAAAATATTTTTATGTTTTTTATGTTAATAATAAAAAAAGATGAAAGGAAAATAAATGCAAGGTAGAAACAGCGTGTTGCTGCAAACAAAGAAACGAGGATCAGAAGTTTTGAATCCAGGCGCATGACTCAGAAGGAAGCGTCAGAATCAGAAGTTCTAATTTGGTAAACTCTGAGTTCCTACAAAAACGTCAGAGGGAAAGGGAACAGAGGTTCTGGATTGATACACTCTGAAGTCCTGCAAAAAACGTTAGAGGGAAAACACAGAGGTTCTGGGTGGTGTTCAGCCAGTGAACCAAAAGTCAGAAGTTATGTATTACGTTGAAACAGTGAGCAAACGTCACTAGTTCAGTGTATTTGACATGTAAAGAGAACTCAGAAGTTCTGTGCTATGTTAGAACAGTGAGTGAGTCATCAGAAGTTCAGTGTTATGCTGAACCAGTGAATGAACCTTAGTAGTTCAGTGCGTTATCAGCATGTAAGAATCAGAAGTTCTATATTACATTTTAACTTTTTTCTCATGTTAATCAGCACGTTAACAACTCATTCATTTTTGGCAAACATCAAATCATAAGAATAACAACACAACAGTTCATAGAAGTTCTAATCCTAAGTCTGAGTCTAGCATTATTCTAGAAATTATGATCCATAGTTTTTCTATTCATACAATGATATGTACAACATTAATACTATGATATTTATATGGTAATGATGTTCAGAATGAGAAGCAAGTAAAGTCAGAAAGACTTACCTGGGGCGTGCTTGGAGCTTTGAGTGGTTGCCTTTGGATGTTCTGAGTCAGCAAGAGAAACGGAAGAGTGGTTGTGTTCTTTGGTTCAAATGGAAGAACAAAGGTTTGTTTTTGTGTATGAGAAATCTGGATTTTTATGAAGGTTTTACAACTTTGTTTTCTCTCCTTTTTACTAACCTCTCTCCAAAAGCCAGCCCCTTGAACGTGTGATGGGACCAAGTATTTATAGATGAATTTGCTGTGACTTTGGGGGGGGGGGGGGGGGGATTTGGATTTGAACCTATTTTGGCATCCTGTTCCTTTTTTTTTCCATCACAGTTTTCGTATGCTAGTTTGGTGTAATTATGAGATGCAGGCGTAGGCTGAGCCAGCTGTTGGTCATAGGTCTGCAGCAAGTTGTATGAGCAAGGTTTTGGGATTTGGTCAAGTTTTGACCAAAGCTTTAAAAATAGCCTTCATGTGTTGAAGCGCTTCCTTGTCTTTGAAGCAAGCATGGTGGCTGTCAGCAGGATTTAAGGAAAAGCAAAAGCAAAAGCAAAGTTTCTATCCCAAGGCAATAGAGGTACACGTGGTGAAGATCCTTTGGATAAAGACTCAGAAGGTGGCTGCGAGCATTAAATGAGCATTAAATGATGATGAGACTTATCACAACCAGAAATCCTGCAACGTGAAACTCTACACCAAGGCTTAGTTCTGGATCAGAAGTTCTGTTTCAGTGTGGCATCCCCATCTTCTGATCCTCTTACCTTCTGGCTCCAGCATGTTCTGAAGGAGCTTTCAGGCTTCGTATTACGCTTTATTACCTTCTTTGCATTACTCTAGCAAACTCTGACTGAACTTGCATAGATGCTGAAGAACCATGTTCTGATTGCAGACTATGTGTTGAACCATGTTTACAACTTCTGACTGCACCTGCCTGGAGGCTGGCTCAGAAGTTCTGAAATGTCATTTTTTCTTAAATACTTAGAAAAAATCCCAAGTATTTAGAAATTTGAATTTTTCCATAGTAAACTTGACTTTTGAACTTTTTGATGATACAAACTTCATATTCCAACATGTCTTGATGAAATATGATTCTTGAAACTTGGTTTTGGTCCAAAAGTCAAAGTTAGACTTCTCAGCATGCAAATGACCATTTTGCCCTTGTGAGTGATTTTCTTGGAAAAATTTGTAATTCAAGGCTTGGAAGCAAACTTGAGAATCCAAGGTGATTCCTTGAGAAATGAGAGGGAAAATTTTAGGGTACAACAGTATGCCTCTTTCATTTAGGCATGTGACTTCTTGTTGCAGGCTTCGTTTGTGTCTTTTACTGCCTGCAAGCTTGCTTCAAATTCCCAAGTTTGTTGGCCACAAGTGCCCCCCTGCAAGGCAAACCTTTCGATTCACCAAGTGTGCTGCCTGCATGTTTGCTTTGAATAACAAATTTTGCTACCACAAGTGTCCCATGCAGGGAAATCCTTTCGATTGGACAAGTATGTTGTCATCATACTTGCAATCGAAGGCCATGACCTGCTGGCCGCACGTGCCCCCTGCAAGGCAAACTCTTTGATTGGACAAAAGTACCAGCATGCAAAGCTTCGATTGGAATATGGATCCCCTTCGAATCAGCTTGCTTTAAATCCAAGCTGAGCCATTCGAAGCAGATTTCGTTTGAAGCAAATCTAAGGAAATCTCATAGCCTTACCCTACTTGATAGGCTATATTGCTTCCAAATCTTTGTAGAATCAGAAGGCCAGAAGCATAAGTCACATCTTCTACACCCCAACTTCCAAAAGGCCCCCCACTTGTACTTTTATGTTACATATTTTTATTATTTCTTTGTAAAGTTGGATACTACAACATGTCCATTTTTTCTCTATAAATAGAGGAATTTTTTGCAAAGGTTGGAGAGGATTTTTTTGACAAGAGGATTTTTTGACTAGAGGAACAAAACCTCCAAAATATTCTCAAACACAACAAAATCTCTCAAGTCCTTAAGCACTTGTGAAGAACAAAGCCAGAATCCCCTTATCACCTCTTTCGATTCTGAAGAACAAGCACTCTTCAGTATCCTTCGATTCCAGTTTGGAAAGAAACATAAGACTTGTTTCTTTCCTTCCTTCGAACCCAACATTCTAAGCACAGCTGTTGGCCCCCTCTTTCAAATCCAGCACCCTGGGCCTCCACTCAAGGTCCGACACCCATTCAAGGCCTGAAGCAAGATAAGTCACTCTTACCTTTGAACTTTTTGTTTCATGGCATAGTATAACTTTCCCCTTCGTTTGGCACATGTATATAACTTTTGTTTGTTGTTGTTCTTTTTCATTTTCACCCCTTTAAATTATTTTTTCTTTGCTAACCCTTTTAGTTTTGCTTCTTGTTTTTTTATTAAACATGCTTTAAAGACTAACTTGGCCATAAGGTAGTGTTAGCATGGCCTTAGGCCATGTTGCTATTTATAAACTCAAACGAAAGAGACAGGGGGAAGAAATACATGAAATGAAGCCTTGGGCTTCGATGCTAACTTCCAGGCCCAGCCAGAATGCATGCTCATGCTGACTTCCAAGCCCCAAAAAGGCAGAATCAGAAGTCACATTTACACTAAGTCCAGCCAGGATCGAAGGCCATGACTTGCTGCTGCCAGCCTCAATCGAAGAAGGTAACAAGGCTAGAAGGCAGAACCAGAAGGCATGCCCAACTGCTAACAAGCCCAATCAAAGGCCATACCCTGCTGCATGCCAAGCCCCAATCGAAGGCCATGAATTGCTAGTTTCTTCCTTCCAATCGAAGGATGCCAACAGAAGCAGATTTGAAGGACACTCCTCCCCCCAATCGAAGGAGCTCTTTTTTTCTCCTTTTTATCTTATTTTTGCCTTTATATTTCTATGCCCTTTAATATGGTTGTAATAGTGTAGGATTTATTTTTTTCACTTTTTATTACTTTTATACAAATGCTAGTAATTAGGTGTATGGCAAGATAAAACAAACAAGTAGACAACCCAAAAAATCAAAGACAAAATGCATGCAAATCAAACACACTTTGAACACATGCACCCTTAGGGTAATCTCACTTGTTGCCTCGGAAAAATAGTCATGTCCCTCGAACATGGGCGTTTTAGCAAAGACCCTCGATAAAAGATTGTAGTCCCTCGATGTTGCCTTTGGTAAATGATCTAGTCCCTAAACAACATTGCTAAAACGTCCCATAGGTTGCCTTCTATGACTATACAATCATCCCACATCCGTCCCTTCACAGCTAACCATGGGGCTTCTTGCCAAAACAATGGTAAGATAGCAACATCTAAAGGAGAAGGAAAAGAACATTTAAGACCTTTTGAGTTGGTAGATTGCTCCTAGTTGCTCGCTTTCTTACAACAAAAGCATTTTAATACACCAACACTTTCAAAACCTTTTCCAAACATGAAATATTTTCAAAAGCTCAACACTTTTTATATGTTCTTACGAACGAGAACTATTACAAAGTTTGCCTAAACGATGGAGCCTTTTTAAAATACTTTCAAAAAACACCACAAAGCACACTTTCAAGCAAAAGCAAGTGATCTAGCAAGCAACTAAGAGCCCATAGATAACTATGGATGAAAAGGGTGCTAACACCTTCCCTTTTCATAATCTACCCCCCGAACTCAAGAAACAATCTCAAAGGTCTTTCCTGTTCTTTTCAGCCTTTCCTTTTGGATAAAAGAAAAGTCGGTGGCGACTCTTGCTAACCGCAACCTTTGCGATAAAACACAAAACACCCAAGTCAATTCTCCCACCATATCACACCTGACCACCAAAATAATTTCCTCAAGTTTTGATACATCTTAGTAGCTCTAGGATGAATATTTAAACCACTACGATGTCCTTCATCAAGAATCCTCTTCTTCAAATCTTTCATATCTGGAACACAAACTCTACCATGAGATCTTTATAATAACATTCTCATCAATCAGAAAATCACCACCTCGACCTTGATTGATCAACGTCAATCGATCAAGTAATCTCAAATCATATTTATGACCTTATCGAATCTCCTCAAGAATGCCACTATTAAGCTTCAACATACCAAGCTTAACACCAGAAGAAGTCTCTTCACAAACTAAACTCAAATCTCGAAATTGCTCAAGTAAATCCAACTCTTGCACCATTAACATCTACATATGCAAAGACTTCCTACTCAAAGCACCAGCTACAACATTCTCTTTACCCGGATGGTAGTTCAAACCAAAATCATAGACCTTCAAGAATTCCAACCATCTTCTTTGCCTTATATCCAACGCTTTCTGATCAAACTGATATTTCAACCTCTTGTGATCACTAAACGCATCAAACCTCGATTCAAACAAATAATGCCTCTAAAGTTTCAAGACAAATACAACTGCGGCCAACTCTAAATCATGTGAGGATAATTCCTCTCATGAACTTTAAGTTGCCTTGAAGAATAAGCTACAACCTTATGATTTTGCATTAAAACACCTCCTTATTCCATTAAAGAAGCATCACAATAAACCACAAAAGGTTCTTCTAGATTCGGCAAAATCAAAATAGGAGCGGTTGTCAACCTTCTCTTAAGCTCTTTAAAACTAGCTTCACACTGTGAAGTCCAAACAATGGTTGACCATTTCTAGTCAATTGCATCAATGGTAACGCCAACTTAGAAAAAAGTTCAATAAACTTTTGATAATAATCTGCTAAACCAAGAAAATTTCTAATCTTGGAAATATATTTTAGAGCTTCCCATTGAGACACAACCTCAATCTTTGACGGGTTAACAACAATACCACCCCTTGATATCACATGACCATGGAAACTCACTTCCTTCAACCAAAACTCACACTTAGAAAGTTTCGCATACAACTGCTTCTCTTTCAACACAGATAACACAATCCTCAGATGCTCAGCATGATCCTCTTCACTCTTTGAATAGATAAAAATATCATCAATGAACATAACAACAAACTGATCCAAATACAGATGAAAAATTATATTCATGTATTTCATAAATACAACAGGTGCATTGGTCACACCAAACGACATCATAAAATACCCATAATGACCATACCTCATCCTAAAAGCAGTTGTTGTACCCCAAAATTTGCCCTCCATTTTCTTCAATACATTTCTCACAAAAATCTCAAATGCTCAAGGATTCTCAAAGAGTTGATCAGACAAGCTCACCTCCTAAGCACTAAGACCACAAATTAGGGTTTTGGTTTTCACAAGGAAATTGGACTTCTAAATGCCTCAAGTGACTTTTATGGTTCATTATAGACCTCGAAGAATGCTCATGCCAAGATTCAAGTCTTGCATCTCAAATTTGCTCAGTCAATTGCTCAGATGATTGAAAATCAACTGTATTGGGTAAAAAGTCAACTATGATCAATATACAGTCAAACTTCAAGATTTTTGTCCAACATCAACATTTTGAAGTAATATTTATCAATTTATCAATTTATCAATGGTTTATCATAATTCCTCAAGAAAAGCACTCAAATCACCTAAGGGGCAAAATTGTCAAAATTAGAGTTTTGATTGAGAATGACTGATCATTGACTTTTAACCTAATACATGAACTAATGGATTAAAGTATGATCTTAAGGACTCAAACACAATATCTTGACCTAATTTAATGGTTCAAAACATCCTCAAAGATCAAGTGGTTGATAGTTGAAATTTGGATCAACTGATGAAAAGTCAACTGACACACAAAAAGTCAAACTTTGACATTTTCGTCAACATTGAATTTCAAAGATCAAGATTCATCAAGACATTCAAAAATATCAAACTTGATTGTCAAAAATCAAGAAAGTCAAGAAAAGTCAATTAAAAGTCAAGATTTCTAATACTTAGAAAAATACTAAGGGTTTTTATCCTTGATAAATTCACTACTTCATGACATTTTTTCACCAAGATGCAAGATGATTCTAGGAAAATTTTCAACATGAAAGTTGTAGATCTTGATGAATAATAAAAGTTTATCCTTGAGGTTTGATGTCCAAAAAATTCTTGGATTAGGAGATATAGGCCGATGAAGTTATGACATTTTTAACAAAAACACTTAGTGAAAGTTTGGTCAGATTTTTGTCCCAACTTCTTGGAAATATTTCACCAAGTTCCAAGATGATTTAGCCAAAATGGTCAACATGAAGGTTGTATACAATGTTTCAAGCTTTCCAAAATGTCCAAGAACTTGAAGAGATCATGCCTGAGCTAGAAGTTTCGAAGAGATGAAGATGGCATCATAAACTTGAATTTTAGGTCATTTGTGATGAACCTTATGATCCAATCTTCAAGCATGCTGCATAATCTTGCTTTGCAGGCCTTCTAAATTACAAATCACTCAACAATTTAATGTTTATACAACTGATTGAGCTATGATCCAAGTGGTTAATCCAATGTCCAAAGCAATTTTCTATTTTTGGAACAAAGTTACCACTTCCATTCTTGTAAAGTGGCTTTAAACACAATGTCAAATTCTTGAGCCTCTGACTTGCTCCCTCCGCACACACTCAACATGTATGCTCAGAAGTAACATATCTACAGCTTCTAACCACCCTACAAGCCCTTGTACTATGAATTGGAACAATGTGTTTCAAGTTTGCTTCAAAACCAAGTCACATAACTATAACATGTGATTTTTGAAATCTGGTTACTTGAGCCTTCCAAACCTTTTCTCTATAAATAGAGAAGTTATTTGCAAGCTAACACACGAATTGAATAGCCCTTTAACCCCCTCAAACTCCCTGAAATCAGAATTTTCACCCAAAACTCCATTGCTTGCCATTTCTGACTTTGAACACCAAACCCATAATCCACTCATGCATTTTCCATTTTAATAAATCAAACATCATCTATACACTATATAGAAGTGATCCAAACACTTGAACCACTTTTGTAATCCCTCCATCACCATCCACCATTTTCAAAACTCAGCTCTACAACTTGACTTCTCCAGAAGAATCCAGCCACTCTCAATCCAAAGTAAGCATTGCAATAGCTTCCTGGGAGTTTAGTGAAGTTATCCAGATCATTACAACACCTCCAGGAGTGCTCCAACTTCAAACACTATTTCTAGTTTTGAGGTAAGTTTTCTCAACTTTGAACTCCTTATATAAGCATCATTAATGGTTACTTTGTGAATGAAAAATGTAGACATCATTGCTCTGAAGCTAACCTTGCCTTTAGCTTTCATTTATGTTAACTATACACAGAATTTTGTAGTTGAAATTTCAGAAATATTAGGTTTTAATTTGGTACCAACAAATATTCATGCTCATCTTTGATTTATAGCTTTAGTTATTTACATGGTTGAATTCGTGGTGAAATTTGGAGCAACTTTCATGTTTACATTTTTAAAAATGGTTGAGAAATTAATAAGTTATAGATTTAAGCAATGGATTTGTTGTTCTTGGCACACGCAAGGAAGAAGATGAAGTCATTTCAAATATTCAGAAATGAGTTTATTTTAAATTTATTGCAACTTGTTTTACCACCGAATGTAACAGCCACCCTAGTGGTAAAGAGGCACACGCTAAGTGATTTGCCTATAGGGACTTGGGTTCGAGCCCCAATGGTACCCTTTTGTTTTCTCATTATTTTCTTGAAGATTCAGTACATTAAGCCCAGCGCGCATGTTATACACCCTCTTATCACTGCCATTTGATCTTCCCTTGGCCAGATCACACACTCCACAAAGCAAGTGCATGATGCACCTCCAAAAGGCTGGCCGCACATGATCTCTACAGGCGCTGGACTTTTGTTCTGGGCTTGGATTATTTTTTATTTCTCACCCCCCAAATTACTCATAATAACGCAGGCCCGTCCTTTTATTTTATTTTCTTATTTTATACAAATTTATTATGGGCCTAACTAAAATGGTTTTTCACACTGTTTTTACTTTTCAATACCCAGGCCTAATATTTTTTTATATTTTCTTTATTTTTATTTATTTATTTGTTTTTATTTAATCAAAAATATAAACATATATTTTTTTTAAATAATTAGATTTATTTATTTTATTTTTATTCATTTTTTCTACATCAATAAAATTTTGAAAAGATTTTATAATAATTAATTTCTCTTTTAAAATTAATTTAGATTTAGGTTTTTCTATATTTAAATTATTTCCCCTTTTAATTAATCTCTATCTTAGTTTAATTTATTTAGGTTTACTAAATTCTTTTAACATAAAATCATTAGACTTAGGTTTTGTTTTCCTAACTTCAATTAACTTCGATTTTAGGTTTAGATAAACAATTAATTAACTTCTCTTGTAATTAAAATTAATTAGTTTGAATAGGTTAATTATAAAACCTTTTTCCATCAAAAACCACAAGAACAATTTCTTTTATCTTTACATTCTTGTGCATTTTATTATTTCACAATTATTATCTATTCAATGATTTGTAATAGATAATTAGAATTTATTGCTTTCCTCCCCTTATTCACAAACTTGTACCCCCCATTCCCAAATCATTGTAATAGTGTAGGACATTTAAATTCTGAAATTTATCGCTTTCCTTATTATTGTTAGTAATTAGGGTTTGTATGACAGGATTTAAAATCAAACATTAGACAACCCTAATCCAAGACAAATAATTGAATCAAACAAACTTTGCACACATGCACCTCTAGGGTAACCCACATTTGTTGCCTCGGATAAAAACAGTTATGTCCCTCAAACGTGGGATGTTTTAGAAAAGACTCTTGATTAAAAGATCGTAGTCCCCCGATGACCCTTTGATGTAGCCTTCGATAAATGATCTTAGTCCCTTACGACAATTTCTAAAGCATCTTAAAAGTTTCCTGCTATGAATGTACGACGACCCACGCCTGTCCCTCACATCCAATGATATGGCTCCCACCAACCAATGGTAAATTAGCACTATCTAAAGGAGGAGGAAAATAACAAATACTTTTTTAGTAGGTAGATTTCTTATAATTGCCTGCTCACAAACTAAAACCATTTTCACACCTCACACTTTCAAAAACCAACATCTTTTCAAACATTCTCTTTTTAAACAAATATTTTCAAAACAAACACTTTGTATGCCTTCTCAACAATATGAGAATCATTACAAATTTTGTCGTACTAAGGAATTTTCAAAATATTTCCAAAACAAACATTTTGTATACATTCTAAACAATACGAGAATCATTACAAAATCACCACTTTCAAAACTTATTCAAAACATCTTTTAACTTACACAAACACAAAGGTATTTCAAAGTGAGCTAGCAATTAAGAGCCCGTAGATAACTGCAGATGAAAAGGGTGCTAACACCTTCCCCTTTCATAACCTACCCCCTGAACTCAAGAAAAATTCTCAAAAGGTCTTTCATGTTCTTTTCACCCTTTCCTTTATTGGATAAAAGAAAAGTCGATGGTGACTCTTGCTATCCACAACACTTGCGATCAAACGCAAATTACCAAGTCAGTTCTTCCACTGTATTACAGAAGCCTTCTAAATATCTTCAGCCTTAACTCGAATCTGATGATACCCAGACCTTAAATCAATATTACTAAGCACACTTGCACCAACCAACTGATCCATTAAATCGTCACTCCTCGTAAGTGGATACTTATTCTTAATAGTCACCTTATTGAGCTGTCTTTAATCCACACACAACCTTATAGAACCTTCCTTCTTCTTAACTAACAAAACAGGTGCACCCCACGGTGACACACTCGCACGAATAAACCTCTTCTCAAGAAAATCCTCAAGTTAACGCTTCAACTCTTTCAACTTAGATGTTGACATACAATATGGATCCATCGATACCAGACTAGTTCCAGAAACCAAGTCGATCGTAAACTTCACTTCATGTTTTAGCGGAAAATCACTTATATATCATCAGGGAAGACTTCAGGAGAATCACGAACTATCGACATTTCACCAATCGTCCCTTTCCCATCACTTTCCAATGTTGCCATCAAAGCCAATAACATATCCCCATCTTACAAAGACTCATTCACATGTTTAGAAGACATAAATAAATCTCTCTCAAAACTAGAATCAAGAAAGATAATTGTTTTATCAAAACAGTTGATATAAACACGATTGGGTTACAGAAAATTCATACTAAGAATCACATCAAGTTGATATAACGGAAGACAAAGTAAATCAAACCCAAATTATCTACCAAAGATACTCAACGGACAATTCAAACACACATAAGAAGTAGTTACAGAACCCAAGGCAGGAGTATCAATAACCATACTTCCATGCATACTAGATAACTCAAGATTCAACCTCTTAAAACAATCCAAGTAAATGAAAGAATGCGTCGCACCAGTATCAATAATAGCAATCAAAGGTGTACTATTAATAAAGCTTATACCTCAGGTTAGTCTATCCTTATTAGTGGTCTCAGAACCAGATAATGAAAACAATATTCCTGTCACTTGGTCCTTCTTTGGCTTGTCACACTTGGTACTAATGTTACCTTACTCACCACAGTTGTAGCAAGTCACACTCGAAACACCTCTGCAATCAGGAGACTTGTGACCAAACTTACCATACTTGAAACATTTCACCTCAGCACTTGTACACTCGATAATATGATGTCCTTCAACACCACACTTGTAGCATCTAACCGGAGTGTGAGCTCTTCCCCCACTCGGCTTCCTGTCATAACCAGATTCCTACTTCCCTTTCTCATTAGGAGACACATAAGGTTTTTCATGGAATTGACCTTTCCCTTTCTTATCATTCAAAAACTTATAGTTAGAAGCACTCTCCCTACTATCCTCATCATAAATCTTACTCTTGTTCACCAACTCAAAAAAATGAGCAATATGTTGGTAACCAAGAGCCTTCTTGATACCAGGTCTCAAACAATTCACAAACTTAAGGCACTTAGACCTCTCAGCATTAGCGGTATTGTAATAAGGACAATACTTAATCAACTCTTGAAACCTTGCCGCATACTCACCTACAGTCCCATTACCTTGCTTCAGCTCAAGGAATTCCACCTCTTTCTTTCTACACACATCTTCTAGAAAATAATTCTTCAAAAAAGCATCACGAAAAAGAGCCCAAGTAACCACAATACCATCTTCATCAAACCTCCGAACAGTGTTGTTCCACCTATACTCATCTTTCTTCTCAAGCTTATGAGTACCAAACTGCACCTTCTGCACATCAGTATAACTCATGACTCAAAAGATATTCTCAATCACCTTCAACCATGCTTGTGCCTTGTCAGGTTCATGCTCTCCTTCAAAGATTGAAGGATTGTTCCTCTGGAATTTCCCCAAAGCACGAAACTCATCATCATCATCATCATCTCGATTACCAGCATTCGCCTTTGAAATCTTCCAAAGAGATTTATCCAACATTCTCAAGGCCTCAGAAATAACATCATCATTCCTTCCGATAACCATCTTCCTAAGATTACAAACAAACAAACAACCAACAATACTTGTCAAACAAACAGTATTGATTGTGTCACATACACAAATCGAATACCTTAATAAATAAACACATTGGTAACTTGGCCAATCTGACCGACCATTGCTCTGATACCACTATTATAACACCCTCTAACCCCAAATAGACATAAATAACATAATCAAAGTAAAGTAGCATACATCTCAAAGAGGGCGTCACAAATGACTTCACAAAACTATAAAGAAATCAAACATGCATACTGGTCATGATCATAACACGTATTCAAATTCAAATTTCATACACCAATACAAAATATGTGTTGTACCCATATTTTTTCCCATAAGATTCCTCTTTCATGTCATATCAACTCAATTATACCAAGATCACACTAGGGTTTGGTTCTTCTTCCTATCTTTAGGTTTGCTCATGAGGAATCACCAAGTACCTTGATTTGTATATTGTGATCATATATGTTTTGTATTAATCAACTTTTAACTAACAATTACAATAAATGTTTTCTCTAATTGATAATCCTATAGGTGAGGGTACAACACATTTCATCAGGTGAATTCATAGGTTTATGAGTTTATTTCCATGCCTTCTTCAACAAAGCTTTATTGAGATTCAAGCTTCATTATTGAGAATGCTCTAAAGTAATATCATGGCAAGGTCTACTATGATTCATCATGCCTCAATTTGTCAAAGAAATTCAAAAGGTGCAAGGATTAATTGAAGAAGTTTGACCTAATTGGACAGGTTCTTGATTTCTATATCACAAGTGCATAACTCTCTCAATTATTAATATTTGGAAGAGGTTTTTGGTGCTATGGGTTATTATTATAATCCACAATAACTCCTATTCACATGTAAAAAGTAATTATGCAAGAAATTTTGTCAAAATTGAAAGGGGTTTCCAAGTCTTTTTTGGTGCTTTAGGAGCTAGGGTTTTGAATTTCTAAGGGCTATATCTTGTTCATCTTTTGAGATTTTTATGTGATTTCAAAGATATACTTCTCTCTAAAGGGTAATCAACAAATCACTTCAAAAGTTTCAAGAAAATTCTATGTGGAGGATTCCTAATGATTGAGAAAGATTATATGTCCTCTAGATAGTCTATCAAATTCCCTTATGTGACTTCAAAAGATCATAACTTGGTCAATTTTTTTCTCCTTGAGTCCATTATTTTTCCATATTGATTTTAAGGATGTGAAATTTAACTTTTCTTTTGAGTGTAAAACTTGAAAATGGTTATAAGATGCCTCAAAGACTCAAGAGATTATAGGTCACCTCATGATTTTTCACCAATTTCACAAGGCCATAACTTTTTCAATAATTGGTATTTTTGAGTGATTCAAGTTTCACAATGATCTTTGGGAAGTCTATTTCAGGCTAGCACCATTTTTCAAAGCTCAATTTTGGGAGAAGACCTTTTTTGAACTCAACACGTTATAAGTCACTTTTGAATAAAAACTTAGAATTTTTTCTATGTATAAAAGTCAACATCTTTTTCTCAATTTTGACTCATCACAACTCTTAGCTCAAGCATCCATTTGATCTCATTATTCGCACATTGTAAAGATGGTGAAATTATCTTTCAAATGCATCAAGAATTAGGTCCTAAGGTTCCCTAAATCGTGCACACCATGAATTCAAAGTCAACTACTTGAAGTTGAATTTTCCTTCCAAGTCAGAATTAGATATCCATATTGTGCCCTCTAAACACAAAGTTTACACACGTGTTTGCTTCTAATCATGTTTAGAAACTTTCCAAAAGCATTTAGCATCATGAAACACATGTTTTGGATGAGTTTTGATGCTAAACAAGTCACACATTTCTCATGCTTCAGGTTCACACGAATTCACTCAATTACTCTCTCATTCGCACGCTTAAGCATTACCTCATCCTCTCCTATAAATAAGATACATATTCCACCTATTTTCACAAGCTTTTGATAGACAATTGACCCCTATTCAGATTCCACACGAACTCTAAATTTGAATTTCTGATTTCTCTCATTCTCACTCCAAAACACTAAAAGCTCCATTCAGTTAGCTTCATTGAACTTCTCTGAAGCTAACCATACTCTTACCTTCAAGAATTGTGACCTATATTGATCTACAAAAGTCCAGTTTCAGAGCCATTTTTTGCTACTTCGTTCAGGTAGATTTCTTAGTCAAATTGATCCAAATAAAAGACTAATCTACTCTCTTCATTCTTCTGATTCTCGTTCTTTTTACAATTTGTAATTTCATTGAGATTTGAGTGAGATATTCTAGAATTTCGTGCTCGCTATTATTTCTGCTTTTTCTCAATTCAAGCCTTGATCTGTTTATATAAATTTGGTGTGATGGTACCATTAGAATCGTCTTGAAAAGACGAATCTAATGGTACCTGTATGGTTTGCCAATTTTACAGTTTGTGGAATTCCATTTTAGGGTGGTTGCAGGTTGAAGACGATGACATGTCTCGTCTTCAACCAATGATGGTGTGCCACACCATTTTTTTGAAATAGATATGGTGTGTTTGTTTTACCATGTGCGTGTCTCAGGAGCCTTTGAATCTAATTATTTTAGTGAGTCAGACTACATCCAACGTGCCACATTTTAAGTTGTTTTTATTTAATAAAAAATGATCAAGTGTGATATCCAATAAAGTCCATGACATGCACAGAACGCTAGATGCATTGGATCTGTTTACTAACACGCTTTAACAATGATCAGATGGTCCATATTTTTTTAGTTTGTTATTTTATTTTCTGATTTTTATTTTAATTGATTTGAACTTTAAAAAATCATAAAAAAAATCATTTCTGACTAAAAAAATATGGAAAAATTCTTTAAAATATTTTAGATTTTCCTCTTTCTGATTTTTATTTTTTCACAATTTTATTTCATGATTTGATATTTTTATATATTTTTTTCACTTTTATTAACTTGTTTTAATTGATTAAAAATATTTTTCTTGATTTTTAAATTATGAAAAAATTATGGAAAGGTCCTTTAGCCTTTTGGCCATTTTTGATAACCTTGTTTTATTTTTATTTCTGATTTTACTATTTTTCACAAATTTTGGTTTATTTTGCTTATTTTCTTCAAATTAAAAAAATAGTTTCTGACTTCAAAAAAATTGTGAAAAAATTTGTCAATATTTATTAAATCATGTTTGACCTCTGACCATTTTTTTAGGATTTTTATTTGGTGTTTTAACATACTTTGTATATTTTACCATTTCTTTTCCTTTTATTTAGTCATTTAAATATTGTTTTACTAAATATTATTTTGTTCTGACTTGGATCTCATCTGGTGACAAATTGCTCAATCTTATTGGATATTGGATGTTGATAGGTTCAGAAACCAAATCCACCAAAATGGATGAATGATGATGATATTTGAAACCCTAATTACATACAATATATCCCCCCCCCCCCCCTCCTCTTCATCTTATCCCTTTCTTACATTGTGCTACATGTTGTTAGAGGATGGTCTACATATCATTTCTCTAAACATATGACACATATATTGCTATTTACCGACCTCAAAATAGGTGCGACTTTTATATAAGTCCACTTACGATTGCTTAACATAACGCTAAATTTTGTCCCGATTCGAGAAATGATCTTCTAATGAGTTTTCAAATGCAAGATTCAAGATGGTAATTCAACTAACCTCTAATTTCTAACTCATTAACAATTGACTTTTATTTTCATGCTTTTACTTTTACGCAACATTTATTTTAGTATTTACATTTCATGCTATTTTCATCTTTGCTCACTTGAGCATTTATCTTTATGTCATTTTTTATTTTTCTCACTTGAGCTTTTCATTTTCTTTTTGAAGATACCTAATAATCAACTTGAACAATAAAAAACTTTAATGTTACTTGGACTATTTGGTTACTATCCTTGGTATTTTGGAGTTATGGACTTCTTGGACTTAGGAGTAGAGACCTTAACCACCCTTGAGACCTTGTGACTTCTATTGTTATTTTGTCTGGAGTTCTTGAGGTTTACCCCGAGACATTGAGTTGTTTGTTTTCTTTGTTTGCAGGTTATTCTGATTATATGCTTCATCTGTAATTGGGAATTCATCTGTATACAGCCGTTACTTTGCCCAATTTTTGTTGAAGACGTGATGCATTTGAAGTTTGGTATTCTTAAGAGGTTTAGTATCTTTGCTTGCTAGGCTTCAATCCAAAGGATGAGAATTCTACATTGACTCATTATGTCAAGTGTTGGCTTCTTGTTGGTTAGACAGTTCTTTTCTATAGCTTTTACCTTATGCTTTAGGATAGTCCCTTCATATCCTCTCATCTTCTTTAATTTCAAAAATCTTCTCCCTCCTTTTTCAAAACTCTTCTTGTTTTTTAAACTTGAACCGCTTTCACAATAAACTTGGAATTAGGTCCATGCATTTTCAAAAATATTTTCTTAATCAAATTTTAAACAATTTAATCATACTTTGACATTTTTGTGAGAAGACTAAAAGTCAATCAATCTCATTCAAACCATTTTGCCATTTTGGCTTTTTACCTTAAAATTTTCTCAAAATATTAGACTCTTGTCAATCCTTGTAGTGATGCGAGCTACTATACTTCTAAGATATGAAGTGAAGTGAGATATTTTCCACTTGGGTCTTAGGCGAGGATTTGTTGATTTTAAAATCCAAGCCATATCCTCCACTTTGAGATGATGCAAATTCTCCTTTCTCATAGTCGTGGATAGTAAGTATGTTCTTCCACTCGGATACGATGATGATGTCTCGTCTCTTAAAGTTAACCAACACAGTTGTGTTTTAAATTTTTTTAAGGTGAACTACGAGTACCCTGATCCCCTATTGCATGAAAGGTGGTACGTAGGAACTAAAGGTTCACAACCACGACAGGTGCAAAATTTGTAAAAATACTTCTTTTCTCATCCCCACAATCTATTTTTGTATACAACGTTTATAGCCAAAATAAACAAATTTTCAAAGAGGTTCCCGTGGAGTACCGTAGATGTTTAGGGTGCTAATACCTTCCCTTTACATAACCAACCCCCTAACTTAGATTCTCTCCCCCTCTTTTTGGGTTATTCTCTCTTTTTCCATTTCTTCGGAAACAATAAAGCGCGGTAGTGATTTCTATTTGATCTGTGCGAGTCAAGTCAACCCAATGGCTTAGTCTCAACATTTCTATCGCTACAACATGCATCTCACAACAGAATAATTATATCAACATAAAGATATAAATTATTGAAATCCCATACTGAAAATCATATCATAAGTACTAGGCACTAAGGACAAACATCACATAATCTCATACTAATCCAAATAAAAGAGAGTAATAACAAATATCTCTCAAAATAAATCAAACATGAGTTCGAATATCCCATGTGTTACATAGACCAGAGCAATGACTCACTACCTAGGAATAGGTAGATAAATAAGGATCTAGCTAATCCTCTAATCCTTTAAGAAGCACCGCTATCTCTGATACATGAGCGATGTCGTATAAAACATCATTCCAACAGAAGGGTTGGAATTTATATCATTATGAAAATATATAATTTAAGCAATGTAAAATATACATACATCAATATGAATCCATCACTCTTAATAAAACCACGTCTTAGGCATAACATAATCTAATATACCAATCCACATATACAACATAGCTCATCAATTCATATTCCAAATGAAATTCAATTCCTATACCAAAATTGTACAATTAAATTAATTATCATATGTTGCACATCAAAACACCACATTCACACTAATATTACATAATGAGTGATAGTGCAACAATTCACATCGACCCATGTGACTCCAATGAAACTCAAAATTATTATGCATTTGGTACCACTGTTATCCTTACCGGTCCTGTCGGGTCCACATCTCCAAGATAAATAACCACCAATAAATGCCTGATTCAGCCTTAAGCTTTCAAACCCCATCCAGCGTTATGTTTGGAACAAGTCAATAGTTCCCACCAAATTACAAAACCTTACCTCTTAATACAAATGATGCAAGTACATGTGCAATCTCAATAACTCATCACAACAACTCATCACATAATTCAACATATTTTGAATTATCTTTACAACATTACACTGTAATACCCCAAATTTTTCCTACCCTTACACTTTTATCTGGTTTATGCATCTCGTACTTTTCTCATGTGCATAGCATCCATTAGGTCGTATAACATATCATGCATTCTGTGATCGGTGGATCTGGAACTGACTGTTTTAACGCTGATTCGCGAAATGTCGCAGAAGCAAGAGTCGCCACCGTCTTTTATTTTCTCCAAATGGAAAGGACAAAAGCACAGAAAAATTCCTTAAAGAGATTGCTCTCGGTTCGGGAGGTAGGTTATAGAAAGGGAAGGTGTTAGCACCCTTTCTATCCATGGTTATCCATGGGCTCTTAGATACTTGCTCATTTGTGTTTTCAACAATGGTTTGTTTGCTTTTCAACTGTGGGTTTTAAAAAAGTTTCTTTGAAAATTCCAGTTCGACTCTTGTATCGGTCCTCAAGAGTGTTTGAAAAATTGCTTTCGAAAGCTTTTGAAAATGTGTTGGTGTGAAAAGTATTTTGAACTTTGTTTGAAATTTAGAGCAAGTATCTAGAGTCGTCTACCTACCCTAAGGAATTCGTCTGTGTAAATGTCCTTTAAAGTAGTGCCATCCCACCATTGAGAGGTAGGTAGCACCACCGTTGGAGGTGTTCGGGTCAATTCGAGGTTCAGGACATGGTGATCACCAGAGCAATGGGAAGACACCTTAGAAGCTACCCTCATGCCAGGTTCCCGGATCATGAGGACTTACTAAGACATCCTCTACTCGACCATCACCTTTCGAGGCAAGGCAACAGTGAGGCGTACCCTAGGGGTGGTGTGTGATTTGTGTGTCAGATTCGTTTATTTTTGTCTTGTCATGGTATAGGTGATCTACGCGTTTGTTTTTATTCTTATCATTCATTCTTGCATGCATTTATTTAACAGTTAAGAAAGTGCGGAAAGATAAAAGTTCTAAACTATTACAAAGGCGCGGGTCCACATCGCCAAAATTTCCAGGACCCGATTTGACAGAAAAATAAAGAAATAAAGTAAAAGTGCGAAAGATAAGTATCTACACGGCTTTGGGAGAATGACATAAATAATTAAAAGAAAAAGAAATAAACACGCGAATTGAATTAAAATTAGGAACGAGGGCGTTGGACCCCTTTTTTAATGAAATTAAATTAAATGATTATTAAATTAATAAAATTAAAAAAAGAAAAAAAATAAATTATTATTTTTTTGAGATTTTTTTGCATTTTATGATTTTTATGAGAATTAAATGAAAAGAATATTAACCCTAATTCTAGTTTTTATTTATTAAGAAAAAAAAAGTATTTAAAGTTAAACCTAGATTAATCTAATTATTTACATGCAACTTTGATTTATGAAAATAAATAATACTTAGTTATTAATAATGGTGAAAAAAGAATAAAAGTAATTAAAATAATTAAACCTAATTTCTACAAATTTCTAAGTTAATTAAGAAAATGCTTGAATTAAACCTAATTTAATAGCTACAATTAATGAATAATATTTATTTACAAAATATATTAATTAAATAAAATACTTATTTTTTGTCTTTTTCTGATTTTATATTGTTTTTAATATTTTTTATGAAAATATTAAATTAAAGGAATTAATTAAAAACAATAATTGAAATAAATAAAAGAATGCAAAATATAAAAGATTGCAAACCTAGGGGGGGTCTGTCCCCAAATGAGAGGTATGATCCAATATTTCAGGCCCATTAACGTCTGGCCTGATTGACTTTTCAGCTGGCGCGCATATGTGTTGACTGAGGTTCACCATGGTCTTCAGATCTGGTCCCTTGGATTGGTATGATTGGCCAAGTGGCAAGCTGGATTTGAGAGATGCATGGTGGTCTTCAAGGCATAATCTGCATGGGATTAGATTTGTAGAAAAAATATTGAAAGAGAGTGGGGACCTGGGATCGAACCCAGGTCCTGTGGTTCACCAATGTACACGCCTACCACTGGAGCTCTTAGTGTGCTTTGTATATAAAATAATACACAAATAACATAAGCGAAAATAATGGTTAGTGGAATTCTAGCGCGAAAATTCAAACCAACCACTCACAGCTTGCCACAGAGTCATCGTCTTCCTCGTTTGTTTATTTCTTGAAAATAAGAGATGCTTAGCGGGGGTTTTGAACCCCCCCAAAATATGCCATATTCAATAATAGCGAATAGGCCATGTGGGTACAGAAATTAGGCGCGAGGGTTGATTTTGAACCGTCCAAGCATGCTGAGTTCATTCATGGTATTGGCATGTCCTAATTTTACAGTAGCTGGAAACGCCCAATTTGGAACTCAAGGAACCCTAGCCTGTATCAATGGTGGAATCGCGTATAGCACATGAAAACTCAATTGAATTATACAGTTAGCTTCAGAATTAGTCAATGAACATAAATCAAACATCACAAATTACTAAAGATGCATGAATCGAGATGCAAGAATGTAAAAAAATTTCTGTACAGGCCACCATCATTCTCACGTTTCTTGGTGTTAGGATGAATGGTTTTGATTTGAAAACCTTCCTTGAAGCCTCAGGAAGGTGATGGAACAAGTCTTTTTGCTTGAATCCTCTTGTAACCTAGTTTTCAGTATTTGACTTTCTTGAAAAAAAATGCAAACTTGTTGGTCAGGTTCTTGCGTAGCTGGGAGGTTTTTTGGAATAGGGTTGGCTTTGCACTTAAGTATGGAAGGATTAGGGTTGAGAAATTGATCAAAAAACCCATGAATTGAAGGAATCAATATTTGATTTTTATGCCATAATTTTCCAAATCTTTTTCATGCTATTTTGGCTTCAATCATATCCAATCACCTTTGATTCTTTCCTAACCTGATTTGCACGAAATCTTGGAGATATTTTATGCACAAAAAGATTTAAAACATTAGGTTTAGTATTTTTCACCTATTTATTTTAATTAAATGAATTATTAATAATTAAAAATCCAAATAAATAAATAAAAATGATAAAAAACTTCCCTTTGGGCCAAATGGTCGTGCACATGCCTTGGATGATGAATTGTGGAAGCAAAAGAGACCCATTAGCATTTTTAGGTCATTTGAAGCAATGTTGACTTTTCAAAATATTCAAAAATTTCCCAACTTCCACAAAGCATATCTTGCTTAATTTTTAAACTTTGCTCATGTTCTTGGACATTTTGGAAAGGTATTTGAGTCCTCTAACCAATGTATTTGGTCCCATGTCATTTTGATTTACCACTCTCAAGTTATGGCCTTTGACTTAAAGTCCCTTTTTATTGACTTTTGAAAATGACCTATAATGTTGAAATTGATAATTTTTTGTGAGAGCATTTCTTGGACTTGAAGTATGAAGAGGAGTTGTAGGAAATGTCTTTATCTTCAAAATGAGCTTTGGATGGAATTTTTCTGATAATCCATGTGGAAGTTATGCCTTGGTCAAGTTACAGTTGACTTTTTCAACTGTCCAAATATGGAAACTTTTACATCTTGAGACTTTTTGAGCCAAACTTTGAGAATCATGATCAAGCATTGATCAAATGATGATTGTGGCTTCAAAATGAGATGTTGACCAAAAGTTTGAACTTTTGACTGTCAAATGACCATTTTGCCCCTACAGTTGACTGTAGTGCAATTAGGGTTTTTGACTGTGCAATTTTGAGCTGTAAGTCTTGAAACTTGGTATGAGGATGCTTGACCATGTTTGTAGGCATGTGGGACTTGATTGGACCCTTGGAAACTTCATTTTCTTTGTCAGAACCAAAACCCTAGTTTTTGACTGTCAGGAGGCCCTTGAGCTGTGCAAACCTTTGAGGAGATTTTGAAGCTTTGACTTTGAAATTCTTGAAGAATATGGGAGGGCAAATTTTGGGGTACAACAGTTGCCCCTATTCAATCTTCTTAAACCTGAGGATGTAGATTGGCTGACGTGCCTTTCGTAATCCGAAGGTGGAAGATGATTGGACACTAGAGTGCCCAGAAATTTGCGCTCACATAGTAGTGTGATGGTGGGAATAGGCTTATATATGCCATTTGGAGATTGATGGATAGGATGATGGGCTTATAGATGCCATGCTGAGAGGTGATGGATAGGTGGATGGGCTTACAGATGCCATCTGGATGTTGATCGCATAAGAGATTCCTTAGCGAGAACTTGCGTACCTGCAAAAGAAAAATGATTACCTGACCCGTTACGAGAGCTGGTCTTCAGATTCTTTGTATAGATGTGTCCTGACTGGTTACAAGAGCTGGATCTGGATCTTCAAACGGTGATGAATGATCCAGGGATGGTTACTACCTCAACAGGAACGGTGAGAGAACCTTGGATGATTACTACCTCAACAGTAACGCTGAGAGAATCTGGGGACGATTACTACCTCCGCAGTATCGGGGAGAGAACCATAGGCGACTACAACCTCAATAGCAATCATTGAGAGAATCTTGGATAACTTCAACCTCAACAGCAATCGTTGAGAGAATCTTGGGATGATTACTACCTCCGCAGTATCGGGGAGAGAACCATAGGCGACTACAACCTCAATAGCAATCATTGAGAGAATCTTGGATAACTTCAATCTCAACAGCAATTGTTGAGCGAATCTTGGGATGATTACTACCTCCGCAGTATCGGGGAGAGAACCATAGGCGACTACAACCTCAATAGCAATCATTGAGAGAATCTTGGATAACTTCAACCTCAACAGCAATCGTTGAGCGAATCTTGGGATGATTACTACCTCCGCAGTATCGGGGAGAGAACCATAGGCGACTACAACCTCAATAGCAATCATTGAGAGAATCTTGGATATCTTCTACCGAGTCTTTATCAGGAAAATCTGTTTGGGGTCGATTTAGCTGGACTAGAGAAGGCCTTGGACTGGATAAGAAACAGAAAATCTTAGGGTCGATTAACTGAACCGGTCTAGGTCTTGAAATGTCTTCAACTGGACAAGAAACAGGGAGATCTTAGGGTCGATCTGACTGAACCAGAGAAGGCCTTTGACTGGATAAGAAACAGAGAAATCTTTGGAGTCGATTTAACTGAACCGGTCTGGGTCTTGAAATATGGTTGAGAACTTAACTGAATATTTCCTGAAAGGTAAAGGTCAGTCATATGCAATGCATGATATGAATTAAGCAATGATGTTCTCAACATAAATGAGATTTGTAACATGTGATGCATGCATGCTGTGATGATGTATGTGATGTTTAAGAATATATGTTTTCGTCTAGGAAAGTAAATCCTTGACGGGTGCCGGGAAGTCACTCCTGGGCTGATGTTGAAGAATAGATTTTGCCTCCGCTGGATGATAGTTGCAAGAATATCGGTAGGAGAAGATGACTCCGTTGGGGAATAAACTTGGCAAATGGATTACTCTGCAGGGAGAAAAGTACTCTGACGATCTTGCTGGGAAGCAAATACTCTGGGGAGAGAAGTACTTTACTGAGTTGTTGATGATAGCTTGCTGGGGATACCCTTGTTGTGTTGGAAGTGTTAATAGACTTCGCTGGGGATAAGAAGACTTCACCGAGAACGCTCTTTCCATGGCTTTTGGCTGAGGATAACCCAGATATATCCTGGTAAGGAAATAACTCTTTGAATAAAGCCGGGCGACGCGTTCGGGCTCTGCGAGGATAAGCTTCCAGAATCTACTGGGGATAAGCTTACTGCTTGGGGAGATGATTCCAACTTTCTTGGGGAAACTGGATTGGACTCTCCTGGGGAAGTTTGGAACTGTACCGGGGAAGTGACTCCTTTGAATATTTGATATACCGCCAGGGAACAATCTTTAGACCAAGACTGCCGGGGATGCTTGTTAAGAATACGTGTACTGCTGGGGAATGTTGAGATCTGCTGGAGGATACCCAACTTCCTTAAGTTTGATAATAGCTTTGCTTAG